>JAZKLR010000194.1:0-1200000 GCA_037103525.1 Ganaspis brasiliensis
GTTCTTACAATTTCTTTTATGTTGAACATAAATAAGTCACAAAAATAAAAAAAACACTTTCTAGACATCCACAGAAAAAAAAAATTACCCGAACATCATCAACCCTTCAAACCCACCACTAATCGATATTTTCAATCCTCATAGCTTTTACTGACTTTGATCAACTTAATCAATTTTTTTGAGCGTAATCAGCAATAAGATGTTTTTTTAACCTCAAAAAATAATTTACTTCAATCCCCGAACATCATCAACCCTTCAAACTCACCCCTAATCTATATTTTCAAATCTCATGGCTTTTACTGACTTTCATGGACTAATTAATTTTTTTTGAGCCTAATTAGCAATAAGATGTTTTTTGTTGAAGCTAAAAAAAAGATTTTCTTTGATTACCGAACATCATCAACCCTTTAAACCCACCCCTAATCGATATTTTTAAATCTTATGGCTTTTACTGACTTTGATGAACATAATCATTTTTTTAGCCTAATTAGCAGTAAGATGTGTTTTGTTGGACCTCAAAAAAAATTTTCTTTGATTACCGAACATCATCAACCCTTCAAACTCACCCCTAATCGATATTTTCAACTCTTATGACTTTTACTGACTTTGATAAACTTAATAATTTTTTTTGAGCCTAATCAGCAATAAGATGTTTTTTGATGGACCTCAAACAAAGATTTTCTCTGATTACCGAACATTATCAACCCTTCAAACTCACCCCTAATCGATATTTTCAACTCTTATGACTTTTACTGACTTTGATGAACTTAATAATTTTTTTTTAGCCTAATCAGCAATAACTCGTTTTTTGTTGGACCTCAAAAAAAGATATTCTTCAATAACCGAACATCATCAACCCTTCAAACTCACCCCTAATCGATATTTTCAACTCTTATGACTTTTACTGACTTTGATGAACTTAATAATTTTTTTTAAGCCTAATCAGCAATAAGATGTTTTTTCTTAAACCTCAAAAAAAGATTTTCTCTGATTACCGAACATCAGCAACCCTTCAAACTCACCCCTAATCGATATTTTCAACTCTTATGACTTTTACTGATTTTGATAAACTTAATAATTTTTTTTGAGCCTAATTAGCAATAAGATGTTTTTTGTTGGACCTCAACAAAAGATTTTCTTTGATTACCGAACATCATCAACCCTTCAAACTCACCCCTAATCGATAATTTCGACTCTTATGACTTTTACTGACTTTGATGAACTTAATAATTTTTTTTTAGCCTAATTAGCAATAAGATGTTTTTTGTTGGACCTCAAAAAAAGATTTTCTTTGATTACCGAACATCATCAACCCTTCAAACTCACCCCTAATCGATATTTTCAACTCTTATGACTTTTACTGATTTTGATAAACTTAATAATTTTTTTTGAGCCTAATTAGCAATAAGATGTTTTTTGTTGGACCTCAACAAAAGATTTTCTTTGATTACCGAACATCATCAACCCTTCAAACTCACCCCTAATCGATAATTTCGACTCTTATGACTTTTACTGACTTTGATGAACTTAATAATTTTTTTTTAGCCTAATTAGCAATAAGATGTTTTTTGTTGGACCTCAAAAAAGATTTTCTTTGATTACCGAACATCATCAACCCTTCAAACTCACCCCTAATCGATATTTTCAACTCTTATGACTTTTACTGACTTTGATGAACTAATAATTTTTTTTGAGCCTAATTAGCAATAAGATGTTTTTTGTTGGACCTCAACAAAAGATTTTCTTTGATTACCGAACATCATCAACCCTTCAAACTCACCCCTAATCGATATTTTCAACTCTTATGACTGTTACTGACTTCGATGAACTTAATAAGTTTTTTTGAGCCTAATTAGCAATAAGATGTTTTTTGTTGGACCTCAACAAAAGATTTTCTTTGATTACCGAACATCATCAACCCTTCAAACTCACCCCTAATCGATATTTTCAACTCTTATGAATTTTACTGATTTTGATAAACTTAATAATTTTTTTTGAGCCTAATTAGCAATAAGATGTTTTTTGTTGAACCTCAAAAAAAGATTTTCTTTGATTACCGAACATCATCAACCCTTTAAACCCACCTTAAATCGATATTTTCAACTCTTATGACTTTTAATGACTTTGATGAACTTAATAATTTTTTTTGAGCCTAATCAGCTATAAGATGTTTTTTGTTGGACCTCAAAAAAAGATTTTCTTTAATTACCGAACATCATCAACCCTTCAAACTCACCACTAATCGATATTTTCAACTCTTATGACTTTTACTGACTTTGATGAACTTAATAATTTTTTTTAGCCTAATCAGCAATAAGATGTTTTTTCTTGAACCTCAAAAAAAGATTTTCTCTGATTACCGAACATCATCAACCCTTCAAACTCACCCCGAAACGATATTTTCAACTCTTATGAATTTTACTGACTTTGATAAACTTAATAATTTTTTTTGAGCCTAATTAGCAATAAAATGTTTTTTGTTGGACCTCAAACAAAGATTTTCTTTGATTACCGAACATTATCAACCCTTCAAACTCACCCCTAATCGATATTTTCAACTCTTATGACTTTTACTGACTTTGATGAACTTAATAATTTTTTTTGAGCCTAATCAGCAATAAGATGTTTTTTGATAGACCTCAAACAAAGATTTTCTTTGATTACCGAACATTATCAACCCTTCAAACTCACCCCTAATCGATATTTTCAACTCTTATGACTTTTACTGACTTTGATGAACTTAATAAATTTTTTTAGCCTAATCAGCAATAAGATGTTTTTTCTTGAACCTCAAAAAAAGATTTTCTCTGATTACCGAACATCATCAACCCTTCAAACTCACCCCTAATAGATATTTTCAACTCTTATGACTTTTACTGATTTTGATAAACTTAATAATTTTTTTTGAGCCTAATTAGCAATAAGATGTTTTTTGTTGGACCTCAACAAAAGATTTTCTTTGATTACCGAACATCATCAACCCTTCAAACTCACCCCTAATCGATATTTTCAACTCTTATGACTTTTACTGACTTTGATGAACTTAATAATTTTTTTTGAGCCTAATTAGCAATAAGATGTTTTTTGTTGGACCTCAAAAAAAGATTTTCTTTGATTACCGAACATCATCAACCCTTCAAACTCACCCCTAAACGATATTTTCAACTCTTATGACTTTTACTGAATTTGATGAACTTAATAATTTTTTTTGAGCCTAATTAGCAATAAAATGTTTTTTTTGGACCTCAAAAAAAGATTTTCTTTGGTTACCGAACATCATCAACCCTTCTAACTCACCCCTAATCGATATTTTCAACTCTTATGACTTTTACTGACTTTGATAAACTTAATAATTTTTTTTGAGCCTAATCAGCAATAAGATGTTTTTTGATGGACCTCAAACAAAGATTTTCTTTGATTACCGAACATTATCAACCCTTCAAACTCAACCCTAATAGATATTTTCAACTCTTATGACTTTTACTGATTTTGATAAACTTAATAATTTTTTTTGAGCCTAATCAGCAATAAGATTTTTTTTCTTGAACCTCAAAAAAAGATTTTCTCTGATCACCGAACATCATCAACCCTTTAAACTCACCCCTAATAGATATTTTCAACTCTTATGACTTTTACTGATTTTGATAAACTTAATAATTTTTTTTGAGCCAAATTAGCAATAAGATGTTTTTTGTTGGACCTCAACAAAAGATTTTCTTTGATTACCGAACATCATCAACCCTTCAAACTCACCCCTAATCGATATTTTCAACTCTTATGACTTTTACTGACTTTGATGAACTTAATAATTTTTTTTAGCCTAATCAGCAATAAGATGTTTTTTCTTGAACCTCAAAAAAAGATTTTCTCTGATTACCGAACATCATCAACCCTTCAAACTCACCCCTAATAGATATTTTCAACTCTTATGACTTTTACTGATTTTGATAAACTTAATAATTTTTTTTGAGCCTAATTAGCAATAAGATGTTTTTTGTTGGACCTCAAAAAAAGATTTTCTTTGATTACCGAACATCATAAACCCTTCAAACTCACCCCTAATCGATATTTTCAACTCTTATGACTTTTACTGACTTTGATGAACTTAATAATTTTTTTTGAGCCTAATTATCAATAAGATGTTTTTTGTTGGACCTCAACAAAAGATTTTCTTTGATTACCGAACATCATCAACCCTTCAAACTCACCCCTAAACGATATTTTCAACTCTTATGACTTTTACTGAATTTGATGAACTTAATAATTTTTTTTGAGCCTAATTAGCAATAAAATGTTTTTTTTGGACCTCAAAAAAAGATTTTCTTTGGTTACCGAACATCATCAACCCTTCTAACTCACCCCTAATCGATATTTTCAACTCTTATGACTTTTACTGACTTCGATGAACTTAATAATTTTTTTTGAGCCTAATTAGCAATAAGATGTTTTTTGTTGGACCTCAACAAAAGATTTTCTTTGATTACCGAACATCATCAACCCTTCAAACTCACCCCTAATCGATATTTTGAACTTTTATGACTTTTACTGATTTTGATAAACTTAATAATTTTTTTTGAGCCTAATTAGCAATAAGATGTTTTTTGTTGAACCTCAAAAAAAGATTTTCTTTGATTACCGAACATCATCAACCCTTTAAACCCACCTTAAATCGATATTTTCAACTCTTATGACTTTTAATGACTTTGATGAACTTAATAATTTTTTTTGAGCCTAATTATCAATAAGATGTTTTTTGTTGGACCTCAAAAAAAGATTTTCTTTGATTACCGAACATAATCAACCCTTCAAACTCACCCCTAATCGATATTATCAACTCTTATGACTTTTACTGACTTTGATGAACTTAATAATTTTTTTTGAGCCTAATTAGCAATAAGATGTTTTTTGTTGGACCTCAACAAAAGATTTTCTTTGATTACCGAACATCATCAACCCTTCAAACTCACCCCTAAACGATATTTTCAACTCTTATGACTTTTACTGAATTTGATGAACTTAATAATTTTTTTTGAGCCTAATTAGCAATAAAATGTTTTTTTTGGACCTCAAAAAAAGATTTTCTTTGGTTACCGAACATCATCAACCCTTCTAACTCACCCCTAATCGATATTTTCAACTCTTATGACTTTTACTGACTTTGATAAACTTAATAATTTTTTTTGAGCCTAATCAGCAATAAGATGTTTTTTGATGGACCTCAAACAAAGATTTTCTTTGATTACCGAACATTATCAACCCTTCAAACTCAACCCTAATAGATATTTTCAACTCTTATGACTTTTACTGATTTTGATAAACTTAATAATTTTTTTTGAGCCTAATCAGCAATAAGATTTTTTTTCTTGAACCTCAAAAAAAGATTTTCTCTGATCACCGAACATCATCAACCCTTTAAACTCACCCCTAATAGATATTTTCAACTCTTATGACTTTTACTGATTTTGATAAACTTAATAATTTTTTTTGAGCCAAATTAGCAATAAGATGTTTTTTGTTGGACCTCAACAAAAGATTTTCTTTGATTACCGAACATCATCAACCCTTCAAACTCACCCCTAATCGATATTTTCAACTCTTATGACTTTTACTGACTTTGATGAACTTAATAATTTTTTTTAGCCTAATCAGCAATAAGATGTTTTTTCTTGAACCTCAAAAAAAGATTTTCTCTGATTACCGAACATCATCAACCCTTCAAACTCACCCCTAATAGATATTTTCAACTCTTATGACTTTTACTGATTTTGATAAACTTAATAATTTTTTTTGAGCCTAATTAGCAATAAGATGTTTTTTGTTGGACCTCAAAAAAAGATTTTCTTTGATTACCGAACATCATAAACCCTTCAAACTCACCCCTAATCGATATTTTCAACTCTTATGACTTTTACTGACTTTGATGAACTTAATAATTTTTTTTGAGCCTAATTATCAATAAGATGTTTTTTGTTGGACCTCAACAAAAGATTTTCTTTGATTACCGAACATCATCAACCCTTCAAACTCACCCCTAAACGATATTTTCAACTCTTATGACTTTTACTGAATTTGATGAACTTAATAATTTTTTTTGAGCCTAATTAGCAATAAAATGTTTTTTTTGGACCTCAAAAAAAGATTTTCTTTGGTTACCGAACATCATCAACCCTTCTAACTCACCCCTAATCGATATTTTCAACTCTTATGACTTTTACTGACTTCGATGAACTTAATAATTTTTTTTGAGCCTAATTAGCAATAAGATGTTTTTTGTTGGACCTCAACAAAAGATTTTCTTTGATTACCGAACATCATCAACCCTTCAAACTCACCCCTAATCGATATTTTGAACTTTTATGACTTTTACTGATTTTGATAAACTTAATAATTTTTTTTGAGCCTAATTAGCAATAAGATGTTTTTTGTTGAACCTCAAAAAAAGATTTTCTTTGATTACCGAACATCATCAACCCTTTAAACCCACCTTAAATCGATATTTTCAACTCTTATGACTTTTAATGACTTTGATGAACTTAATAATTTTTTTTGAGCCTAATTATCAATAAGATGTTTTTTGTTGGACCTCAAAAAAAGATTTTCTTTGATTACCGAACATAATCAACCCTTCAAACTCACCCCTAATCGATATTATCAACTCTTATGACTTTTACTGACTTTGATGAACTTAATAATTTTTTTTGAGCCTAATTAGCAATAAGATGTTTTTTGTTGGACCTCAACAAAAGATTTTCTTTGATTACCGAACATCATCAACCCTTCAAACTCACCCCTAAACGATATTTTCAACTCTTATGACTTTTACTGAATTTGATGAACTTAATAATTTTTTTTGAGCCTAATTAGCAATAAAATGTTTTTTTTGGACCTCAAAAAAAGATTTTCTTTGGTTACCGAACATCATCAACCCTTCTAACTCACCCCTAATCGATATTTTCAACTCTTATGACTTTTACTGACTTCGATGAACTTAATAATTTTTTTTGAGCCTAATTAGCAATAAGATGTTTTTTGTTGGACTTCAACAAAAGATTTTCTTTGATTACCGAACATCATCAACCCTTCAAACTCACCCCTAATCGATATTTTGAACTTTTATGACTTTTACTGATTTTGATAAACTTAATAATTTTTTTTGAGCCTAATTAGCAATAAGATGTTTTTTGTTGAACCTCAAAAAAAGATTTTCTTTGATTACCGAACATCATCAACCCTTTAAACCCACCTTAAATCGATATTTTCAACTCTTATGACTTTTAATGACTTTGATGAACTTAATAATTTTTTTTGAGCCTAATTAGCAATAAGATGTTTTTTGTTGGACCTCAAAAAAAGATTTTCTTTGATTACCGAACATCATCAACCCTTCAAACTCACCCCTAAACGATATTTTCAACTCTTATGACTTTTACTGAATTTGATGAACTTAATAATTTTTTTTGAGCCTAATTAGCAATAAAATGTTTTTTTTGGACCTCAAAAAAAGATTTTCTTTGGTTACCGAACATCATCAACCCTTCTAACTCACCCCTAATCGATATTTTCAACTCTTATGACTTTTACTGACTTTGATAAACTTAATAATTTTTTTTGAGCCTAATCAGCAATAAGATGTTTTTTGATGGACCTCAAACAAAGATTTTCTTTGATTACCGAACATTATCAACCCTTCAAACTCAACCCTAATAGATATTTTCAACTCTTATGACTTTTACTGATTTTGATAAACTTAATAATTTTTTTTGAGCCTAATCAGCAATAAGATTTTTTTTCTTGAACCTCAAAAAAAGATTTTCTCTGATCACCGAACATCATCAACCCTTTAAACTCACCCCTAATAGATATTTTCAACTCTTATGACTTTTACTGATTTTGATAAACTTAATAATTTTTTTTGAGCCAAATTAGCAATAAGATGTTTTTTGTTGGACCTCAACAAAAGATTTTCTTTGATTACCGAACATCATCAACCCTTCAAACTCACCCCTAATCGATATTTTCAACTCTTATGACTTTTACTGACTTTGATGAACTTAATAATTTTTTTTAGCCTAATCAGCAATAAGATGTTTTTTCTTGAACCTCAAAAAAAGATTTTCTCTGATTACCGAACATCATCAACCCTTCAAACTCACCCCTAATAGATATTTTCAACTCTTATGACTTTTACTGATTTTGATAAACTTAATAATTTTTTTTGAGCCTAATTAGCAATAAGATGTTTTTTGTTGGACCTCAAAAAAAGATTTTCTTTGATTACCGAACATCATAAACCCTTCAAACTCACCCCTAATCGATATTTTCAACTCTTATGACTTTTACTGACTTTGATGAACTTAATAATTTTTTTTGAGCCTAATTATCAATAAGATGTTTTTTGTTGGACCTCAACAAAAGATTTTCTTTGATTACCGAACATCATCAACCCTTCAAACTCACCCCTAAACGATATTTTCAACTCTTATGACTTTTACTGAATTTGATGAACTTAATAATTTTTTTTGAGCCTAATTAGCAATAAAATGTTTTTTTTGGACCTCAAAAAAAGATTTTCTTTGGTTACCGAACATCATCAACCCTTCTAACTCACCCCTAATCGATATTTTCAACTCTTATGACTTTTACTGACTTCGATGAACTTAATAATTTTTTTTGAGCCTAATTAGCAATAAGATGTTTTTTGTTGGACTTCAACAAAAGATTTTCTTTGATTACCGAACATCATCAACCCTTCAAACTCACCCCTAATCGATATTTTGAACTTTTATGACTTTTACTGATTTTGATAAACTTAATAATTTTTTTTGAGCCTAATTAGCAATAAGATGTTTTTTGTTGGACCTCAAAAAAAGATTTTCTTTGATTACCGAACATCATAAACCCTTCAAACTCACCCCTAATCGATATTTTCAACTCTTATGACTTTTACTGACTTTGATGAACTTAATAATTTTTTTTGAGCCTAATTATCAATAAGATGTTTTTTGTTGGACCTCAAAAAAAGATTTTCTTTGATTACCGAACATCATCAACCCTTCAAACTCACCCCTAAACGATATTTTCAACTCTTATGACTTTTACTGAATTTGATGAACTTAATAATTTTTTTTGAGCCTAATTAGCAATAAAATGTTTTTTTTGGACCTCAAAAAAAGATTTTCTTTGGTTACCGAACATCATCAACCCTTCTAACTCACCCCTAATCGATATTTTCAACTCTTATGACTTTTACTGACTTCGATGAACTTAATAATTTTTTTTGAGCCTAATTAGCAATAAGATGTTTTTTGTTGGACCTCAACAAAAGATTTTCTTTGATTACCGAACATCATCAACCCTTCAAACTCACCCCTAATCGATATTTTGAACTTTTATGACTTTTACTGATTTTGATAAACTTAATAATTTTTTTTGAGCCTAATTAGCAATAAGATGTTTTTTGTTGAACCTCAAAAAAAGATTTTCTTTGATTACCGAACATCATCAACCCTTTAAACCCACCTTAAATCGATATTTTCAACTCTTATGACTTTTAATGACTTTGATGAACTTAATAATTTTTTTTGAGCCTAATTAGCAATAAGATGTTTTTTGTTGGACCTCAACAAAAGATTTTCTTTGATTACCGAACATAATCAACCCTTCAAACTCACCCCTAATCGATATTATCAACTCTTATGACTTTTACTGACTTTGATGAACTTAATAATTTTTTTTGAGCCTAATTAGCAATAAGATGTTTTTTGTTGGACCTCAACAAAAGATTTTCTTTGATTACCGAACATCATCAACCCTTCAAACTCACCCCTAAACGATATTTTCAACTCTTATGACTTTTACTGAATTTGATGAACTTAATAATTTTTTTTGAGCCTAATTAGCAATAAAATGTTTTTTTTGGACCTCAAAAAAAGATTTTCTTTGGTTACCGAACATCATCAACCCTTCTAACTCACCCCTAATCGATATTTTCAACTCTTATGACTTTTACTGACTTCGATGAACTTAATAATTTTTTTTGAGCCTAATTAGCAATAAGATGTTTTTTGTTGGACTTCAACAAAAGATTTTCTTTGATTACCGAACATCATCAACCCTTCAAACTCACCCCTAATCGATATTTTGAACTTTTATGACTTTTACTGATTTTGATAAACTTAATAATTTTTTTTGAGCCTAATTAGCAATAAGATGTTTTTTGTTGAACCTCAAAAAAAGATTTTCTTTGATTACCGAACATCATCAACCCTTTAAACCCACCTTAAATCGATATTTTCAACTCTTATGACTTTTAATGACTTTGATGAACTTAATAATTTTTTTTGAGCCTAATTAGCAATAAGATGTTTTTTGTTGGACCTCAACAAAAGATTTTCTTTGATTACCGAACATAATCAACCCTTCAAACTCACCCCTAATCGATATTATCAACTCTTATGACTTTTACTGACTTTGATGAACTTAATAATTTTTTTTGAGCCTAATTAGCAATAAGATGTTTTTTGTTGGACCTCAACAAAAGATTTTCTTTGATTACCGAACATAATCAACCCTTCAAACTCACCCCTAATCGATATTT
This sequence comes from Ganaspis brasiliensis, assembly GCA_037103525.1. NCBI lineage: Eukaryota > Metazoa > Arthropoda > Insecta > Hymenoptera > Figitidae > Ganaspis > Ganaspis brasiliensis. The sequence continues at coordinate 10,598 of JAZKLR010000194.1, forward strand.
TCAACTCTTATGACTTTTACTGACTTTGATGAACTTAATAATTTTTTTTAGCCTAATGAGCAATAAGATGTTTTTTCTTGAACCTCAAAAAAAGATTTTCTCTGATTACCGAACATCATCAACCCTTCAAACTCACCCCTAATAGATATTTTCAACTCTTATGACTTTTACTGATTTTGATAAACTTAATAATTTTTTTTGAGCCTAATTAGCAATAAGATGTTTTTTGTTGGACCTCAACAAAAGATTTTCTTTGATTACTGAACATCATCAACCCTTCAAACTCACCCCTAATCGATATTTTCAACTCTTATGACTTTTACTGACTTCGATGAACTTAATAATTTTTTTTGAGCCTAATTAGCAATAAGATGTTTTTTGTTGGACCTCAGCAAAAGATTTTCTTTGATTACCGAACATCATCAACCCTTCAAACTCACCCCTAATCGATATTTTTAACTCTTATGACTTTTACTGACTTTGATGAACTTAATAATTTTTTTTGAGCCTAATTAGCAATAAGATGTTTTTTGTTGGACCTCAACAAAAGATTTTCTTTGATTACCGAACATCATCAACCCTTCAAACTCACCCCTAATCGATATTTTCAACTCTTATGACTTTTACTGACTTCGATGAACTTAATAATTTTTTTTGAGCCTAATTAGCAATAAGATGTTTTTTGTTGGACCTTAACAAAAGATTTTCTTTGATTACCGAACATCATCAACCCTTCAAACTCACCCCTAATCGATATTTTCAACTCTTATGACTTTTACTGATTTTGATAAACTTAATAATTTTTTTTGAGCCTAATTAGCAATAAGATGTTTTTTGTTGAACCTCAAAAAAAGATTTTCTTTGATTACCGAACATCATCAACCCTTTAAACCCACCTTAAATCGATATTTTCAACTCTTATGACTTTTACTGACTTTGACGAACTTAATAATTTTTTTTGAGCCTAATTAGCAATAAGATGTTTTTTGTTGGACCTCAACAAAAGATTTTCTTTGATTACCGAACATCATCAACCCTTCAAACTCACCCCTAATCGATATTTTCAACTCTTATGACTTTTACTGACTTTGATGAACTTAATAATTTTTTTTGAGCCTAATTAGCAATAAGATGTTTTTTGTTGGACCTCAACAAAAGATTTTCTTTGATTACCGAACATCATCAACCCTTCAAACTCACCCCTAATCGATATTTTCAACTCTTATGACTTTTACTGACTTTGATGAACTTAATAATTTTTTTTGAGCCTAATTAGCAATAAGATGTTTTTTGTTGGACCTCAACAAAAGATTTTCTTTGATTACCGAACATCATCAACCCTTCAAACTCACCCCTAATCGATATTTTCAACTCTTATGACTTTTACTGACTTCGATGAACTTAATAATTTTTTTTGAGCCTAATTAGCAATAAGATGTTTTTTGTTGGACCTCAACAAAAGATTTTCTTTGATTACCGAACATCATCAACCCTTCAAACTCACCCCTAATCGATATTTTCAACTCTTATGACTTTTACTGACTTTGATGAACTTAATAATTTTTTTTGAGCCTAATTAGCAATAAGATGTTTTTTGTTGAACCTCAAAAAAAGATTTTCTTTGATTACCGAACATCATCAACCCTTTAAACCCACCTTAAATCGATATTTTCAACTCTTATGACTTTTAATGACTTTGATGAACTTAATAATTTTTTTTGAGCCTAATCAGCTAAAAGATGTTTTTTGTTGGACCTCAAAAAAAGATTTTCTTTAATTACCGAACATCATCAACCCTTCAAACTCACCCCTAATCGATATTTTCAACTCTTATGACTTTTACTGATTTTGATAAACTTAATAATTTTTTTTGAGCCTAATTAGCAATAAGATGTTTTTTGTTGAACCTCAAAAAAAGATTTTCTTTGATTACCGAACATCATCAACCCTTTAAACCCACCCTAAATCGATATTTTAAACCTTATGGCTTTTACTGACTTTGATAAACTTAATAATTTTTTTCGAGCCTAATCAGCTATAAGATGTTTTTTGTTGGACCTCATAAAAAGATTTTCTCTGATTACCGAACATCATCAACCCTTCAAACTCACCCCTAATAGATATTTTCAACTCTTATGACTTTTACTGATTTTGATAAACTTAATAATTTTTTTTGAGCCTAATTAGCTATAAGATGTTTTTTGTTGGACCTCAAAAAAAGATTTTCTTTAATTACCGAACATCATCAACCCTTCAAACTCACCCCTAATCGATATTTTCAACTCTTATGACTTTTACTGACTTCGATGAACTTAATAATTTTTTTTGAGCCTAATTAGCAATAATATGTTTTTTGTTGGACCTCAACAAAAGATTTTCTTTAATTACCGAACATCATCAACCCCTCAAACTCACCCCTAATCGATATTTTCAACTCTTATGACTTTTACTGATTTTAATAAACTTAATAATTTTTTTTGAGCCTAATCAGCAATAACTCGTTTTTTGTTAAACCTCAAAAAAAGATTTTCTTTAGTTACCGAACATCATCAACCCTTCAAACTCACCCCTAATCGATATTTTCAACTCTTATGACTTTTACTGACTTTGATGAACTTAATAATTTTTTTTTAGCCTAATCAGCAATAAGATGTTTTTTGTTGGACCTCAACAAAAGATTTTCTTTAATTACCGAACATCATCAACCCTTTAAACCCACCCTAAATCGATATTTTTAAACCTTATGGCTTTTACTGACTTTGATGAACTTAATAATTTTTTTCGAGCCTAATCAGCTATAAGATGTTTTTTGTTGGACCTCATAAAAAGATTTTCTTTGATTCCCGAACATCATCAACCCTTCAAACTCACCCCTAATAGATATTTTCAACTCTTATGACTTTTACTGATTATGATAAACTTAATAATTTTTTTTGAGCCTAATTAGCTATAAGATGTTTTTTGTTGGACCTCAACAAAAGATTTTCTTTAATTACCGAACATCATCAACCCTTCAAACTCACCCCTAATCGATATTTTTGACTCTTATGACTTTTACTGACTTTGATAAACTTAATAATTTTTTTTGAGCCTAATTAGCAATAAGATGTTTTTTGTTGGACCTCAACAAAAGATTTTCTTTGATTACCGAACATCATCAATCCTTCAAACTCACCCCTAATCGATATTTTCAACTCTTATGACTTTTACTGACTTTGATGAACTTAATAATTTTTTTTTAACCTAATTAGCAATAAGATGTTTTTTGTTGGACCTCAACAAAAGATTTTCTTTGATTACCGAACATCATAAACCCTTCAAACTCACCCCTAATCGATATTTTCAACTCTTATGACTTTTACTGATTTTGATAAACTTAATAATTTTTTTTGAGCCTAATTAGCAATAAGATGTTTTTTGTTGGACCTCAACAAAAGATTTTCTTTGATTACCGAACATCATCAACCCTTCAAACTCACCCCTAATCGATATTTTCAACTCTTATGACTTTTACTGACTTTGATGAACTTAATAATTTTTTTTGAGCCTAATTAGCAATAATATGTTTTTTCTTGAACCTCAAAAAAAGATTTTCTCTGATTACCGAACATCATCAACCCTTCAAACTCACCCCTAATAGATATTTTCAACTCTTATGACTTTTACTGATTTTGATAAACTTAATAATTTTTTTTTAGCCTAATTAGCAATAAGATGTTTTTTGTTGGACCTCAACAAAAGATTTTCTTTGATTACCGAACATCATCAACCCTTCAAACTCACCCCTAATCGATATTTTCAACTCTTATGACTTTTACTGACTTTGATGAACTTAATAATTTTTTTTGAGCCTAATTAGCAATAAGATGTTTTTTGTTGGACCTCAACAAAAGATTTTCTCTGATTACCGAACATCATTAACCCTTCAAACTCACCCCTAATCGATATTTTCAACTCTTATGACTTTTACTGACTTTGATGAACTTAATAATTTTTTTTGAGCCTAATTAGCAATAAGATGTTTTTTGTTGGACCTCAACAAAAGATTTTCTTTGATTACCGAACATCATAAACCCTTCAAACTCACCCCTAATCGATATTTTCAACTCTTATGACTTTTACTGATTTTGATAAACTTAATAATTTTTTTTGAGCCTCATTAGCAATAAAATGTTTTTTGTTGGACCTCAAAAAAAGATTTTCTTTGGTTACCGAACAGCATCAACCCTTCAAACTCATCCCTAATCGATATTTTCAACTCTTATGAGTTTTAATGACTTTGATGAACTTAATAATTTTTTTTGAGCCTAATCAGCAATAAAATGTTTTTTGTTGGACCTCAAAAAAAGATTTTCTTTGGTTACCGAACATCATCAACCCTTCAAACTCACCCCTAATCGATATTTTCAACTCTTATGAGTTTTAATGACTTTGATGAACTTAATATTTTTTTTTGAGCCTAATTAGCAATAAGATGTTTTTTGTTGGACCTCAAAAAAAGATTTTCTTTGATTACCGAACATCATCAACCCTTCAAACTCACCCCTAAACGATATTTTCAACTCTTATGACTTTTACTGAATTTGATGAACTTAATAATTTTTTTTGAGCCTAATTAGCAATAATATTTTTTTTTTGGACCTCAAAAAAAGATTTTCTTTGGTTACCGAACATCATCAACCCTTCAAACTCACCCCTAATCGATATTTTCAACTCTTATGACTTTTACTGACTTTGATAAACTTAATAATTTTTTTTGAGCCTAATCAGCAATAAGATGTTTTTTGATGGACCTCAAACAAAGATTTTCTTTGATTACCGAACATTATCAACCCTTCAAACTCACCCCTAATCGATATTTTCAACTCTTATGACTTTTACTGACTTTGATGAACCTAATAATTTTTTTTAGCCTAATCAGCAATAAGATGTATTTTCTTGAACCTCAAAAAAAGATTTTCTCTGATTACCGAACATTATCAACCCTTCAAACTCACCCTTAATAGATATTTTCAACTCTTATGACTTTTACTGATTTTGATAAACTTAATAATTTTTTTTGAGTCTAATTAGCTATAAGAGGTTTTTTGTTGGACCTCAACAAAAGATTTTCTTTGATTACCGAACATCATTAACCCTTCAAACTCACCCCTAATCGATATTTTTAACTCTTATGACTTTTACTGACTTTGATAAACTTAATAATTTTTTTTGAGCCTAATTAGCAATAAGATGTTTTTTCTTGAACTTTAAAAAAAGATTTTCTTTGATTACCGAACATCATCAACCCTTCAAACTCACCCCTAATCGATATTTTCAACTCTTATGACTTTTACTGACTTTGATGAACTTAATAATTTTTTTTGAGCCTAATTAGCAATAAGATGTTTTTTGTTGGATCTCAACAAAAGATTTTCTTTGATTACCGAACATCATCAACCCTTCAAACTCACCCCTAATCGATATTTTCAACTCTTATGATTTTTACTGACTTCGATGAAGTTAATAATTTTTTTTGAGCCTAATTAGCAATAATATGTTTTTTGTTGGACCTCAACAAAAGATTTTCTTTGATTACCGAACATCATCAACCCTTCAAACTCACCCCTAATCGATATTTTCAACTCTTATGACTTTTAATGACTTTGATGAACTTAATAATTTTTTTTGAGCCTAATCAGCTATAAAATGTTTTTTTTTGAACCTCAAAAAAAGATTTTCTTTGATTACCGAACATCATCAACCCTTCAAACTCACCCCTAATCGATATTTTCAACTCTTATGACTTTTAATGACTTTGATGAACTTAATAATTTTTTTTGAGCCTAATCAGCTATAAAATGTTTTTTGTTGGACCTCAAAAAAAGATTTTCTTTGATTACCGAACATCATCAACCCTTTAAACCCACCTTAAATCGATATTTTCAACTCTTATGGCTTTTACTGACTTTGATGAACTTAATAATTTTTTTCGAGCCTAATCAGCTATAAGATGTTTTTTGTTGGACCTCATAAAAAGATTTTCTTTGATTCCCGAACATCATCAACTCTTCAAACTCACCCCTAATCGATATTTTTAACTCTTATGACTTTTACTGACTTTGATAAACTTAATAATTTTTTTTGAGCCTAATTAGCAATAAGATGTTTTTTGTTGAACCTCAAAAAAAGATTTTCTTTGATTACCGAACATCATCAACCCTTTAAACCCACCTTAAATCGATATTTTCAACTCTTATAACTTTTAATGACTTTGATGAACTTAATAATTTTTTTTGAGCCTAATTAGCTATAAGATGTTTTTTGTTGGACCTCAAAAAAAGATTTTCTTTGATTACCGAACATCATCAACCCTTTAAACCCACCTTAAATCGATATTTTCAACTCTTATGGCTTTTACTGACTTTGATGAACTTAATAATTTTTTTCGAGCCTAATCAGCTATAAGATGTTTTTTGTTGGACCTCATAAAAAGATTTTCTTTGATTCCCGAACATCATCAACTCTTCAAACTCACCCCTAATCGATATTTTTAACTCTTATGACTTTTACTGACTTTGATGAACTTCATAATTTTTTTTGAGCCTAATCAGCAATAAGATGTTTTTTGTTGAAGCTCAACAAAAGATTTTCTTTAATTACCAAACATCATCAACCCTTCAAACTCACCCCTAATCGATATTTTCAACTCTTATAACTTTTACTGACTTTGATGAACTTAATAATTTTTTTTGAGCCTAATTAGCAATAATTCGTTTTTTGTTGGACCTCAAAAAAAGATATTCTTTAACTACCTAACATCATCAACGCTTTAAATTCACCTCTAATCGATATTTTCAACTCTTATGGTTATTACTAACTTTGATAAACTTAATAATTTTTTTTTAACCTAATCAGCTATAAGATGTTTTTTGTTAGACCTCAACAAAAGATTTTCTTTGATTACCGAATATCATCAACCCTTCAAACTCACCCCTAATCGATATTTTCAACTCTTATGACTTTTACTGATTTTGATAAACTTAATAATTTTTTTTGAGCCTAATTAGCAATAAGATGTTTTTTGTTGAACCTCAAAAAAAGATTTTCTTTGATTACCGAACTTCATCAACCCTTTAAACCCACCTTAAATCGATATTTTCAACTCATATGACTTTTAATGACTTTGATGAACTTAATAATTTTTTTTGAGCCTAATCAGCTATAAGATGTTTTTTGTTGGACCTCAAAAAAAGATTTTCTTTAATTACCGAACATCATCAACCCTTCAAACTCACCCCTAATCGATATTTTCAACTCTTATGACTTTTACTGACTTTGATGAACTTAATAATTTTTTATAGCCTAATCAGCAATAAGATGTTTTTTCTTGAACCTCAAAAAAAGATTTTCTCTGATTACCGAACATCATCAACCTTTCAAACTCACCCCTAATAGATATTTTCAACTCTTATGACATTTACTGATTTTGATAAACTTAATAATTTTTTTTGAGCCTAATTAGCAATAAGATGTTTTTTGTTGGACCTCAACAAAAGATTTTCTTTGATTACCGAACATCATCAACCCTTCAAACTCACCCCTAATCGATATTTTCAACTCTTATGACTTTTACTGACTTCGATGAACTTAATAATTTTTTTTGAGCCTAATTAGCAATAAGATGTTTTTTGTTGGACCTCAACAAAAGATTTTCTTTGATTACCGAACATCATCAACCCTTTAAACCCACCTTAAATCGAAATTTTCAACTCTTATGACTTTTAATGACTTTGATGAACTTAATAATTTTTTTTGAGCCTAATCAGCTATAAAATGTTTTTTGTTGGACCTCAAAAAAAGATTTTCTTTGATTACCGAACATCATCAACCCTTCAAACTCACCCCTAATCGATATTTTCAACTCTTATGACTTTTATTGACTTTGATGAACTTAATATTTTTTTTTGAGCCTAATTAGCAATAAGATGTTTTTTTTTGAACCTCAAAAAAAGATTTTCTTTGATTACCGAACATCATCAACCCTTCAAACTCACCCCTAATCGATATTTTCAACTCTTATGACTTTTACTGACTTTGATGAACTTCATAATTTTTTTTGAGCCTAATCAGCAATAAGATGTTTTTTGTTGAAGCTCAACAAAAGATTTTCTTTGATTACCAAACATCATCAACCCTTCAAACTCACCCCTAATCGATATTTTCAACTCTTATGACTTTTACTGACTTTGATGAACTTAATAATTTTTTTTAGCCTAATCAGCAATAAGATGTTTTTTCTTGAACCTCAAAAAAAGATTTTCTCTGATTACCGAACATCATCAACCCTTCAAACTCACCCCTAATAGATATTTTCAACTCTTATGACATTTACTGATTTTGATAAACTTAATAATTTTTTTTGAGCCTAATTAGCAATAAGATGTTTTTTGTTGGACCTCAACAAAAGATTTTCTTTGATTACCGAACATCATCAACCCTTCAAACTCACCCCTAATCGATATTTTCAACTCTTATGACTTTTACTGACTTCGATGAACTTAATAATTTTTTTTGAGCCTAATTAGCAATAAGATGTTTTTTGTTGGACCTCAACAAAAGATTTTCTTTGATTACCGAACATCATCAACCCTTCAAACTCACCCCTAATCGATATTTTCAACTCTTATGACTTTTACTGATTTTGATAAACTTAATAATTTTTTTTGAGCCTAATTAGCAGTAAGATGTTTTTTGTTGAACCTCAAAAAAAGATTTTCTTTGATTACCGAACATCATCAACCCTTTAAACCCACCTTAAATCGATATTTTCAACTCTTATGACTTTTAATGACTTTGATTAACTTAATAATTTTTTTTGAGCCTAATCAGCTATAAAATGTTTTTTGTTGGACCTCAAAAAAAGATTTTCTTTGATTACCGAACATCATCAACCCTTCAAACTCACCCCTAATCGATATTTTCAACTCTTATGACTTTTATTGACTTTGATGAACTTAATAATTTTTTTTGAGCCTAATTAGCAATAAGATGTTTTTTTTTGAACCTCAAAAAAAGATTTTCTTTGATTACCGAACATCATCAACCCTTCAAACTCACCCCTAATCGTTATTTTCAAATCTTATGACTTTTACTGATTTTGATAAACTTAATAATTTTTTTTGAGCCTAATTAGCAATAAGATGTTTTTTGTTGAACCTCAAAAAAAGATTTTCTTTGATTACCGAACATCATCAACCCTTTAAACCCACCTTAAATCGATATTTTCAACTCTTATGGCTTTTACTGACTTTGATGAACTTAATAATTTTTTTTGAGCCTAATCAGCTATAAGATGTTTTTTGTTGGACCTCAAAAAAAGATTTTCTTTAATTACCGAACATCATCAACCCTTCAAACTCACCCCTAATCGATATTTTTAACTCTTATGACTTTTACTGACTTTGATAAACTGAAAAATTTTTTTTGAGCCTAATTAGCAATAAGATGTTTTTTCTTGAACTTTAAAAAAAGATTTTCTTTGATTACCGAACATCATCAACCCTTTAATTTCACCCCTAATCGATATTTTCAACTCTTATGACTTTTACTGACTTTGATGAACTTCATAATTTTTTTTGAGCCTAATCAGCAATAAGATGTTTTTTGTTGAAGCTCAACAAAAGATTTTCTTTGATTACCAAACATCATCAACCCTTCAAACTCACCCCTAATCGATATTTTCAACTCTTATAACTTTTACTGACTTTGATGTACTTAATAATTTTTTTTGAGCCTAATTAGCAATAATTCGTTTTTTGTTGGACCTCAAAAAAAGATATTCTTTAATTACCTAACATCATCAACGCTTTAAATTCACCTCTAATCGATATTTTCAACTCTTATGGTTATTACTAACTTTGATAAACTTAATAATTTTTTTTTAACCTAATCAGCTATAAGATGTTTTTTGTTGGACCTCAAAAAAAGATTTTCTTTGATTACCGAACATCATCAACCCTTCAAACTTACCCCTAATTGATATTTTCAACTCTTATGACTTTTACTGACTTTGATGAACTTAATAATTTTTTTTGAGCCTAATTAGCAATAAGATGTTTTTTGTTGGACCTCAACAAAAGATTTTCTTTGATTACCGAACATCATCAACCCTTCAAACTCACCCCTAATCGATATTTTCAACTTTTATGACTTTTACTGACTTTGATGAACTTAATAATTTTTTTTGAGCCTAATTAGCAATAAGATGTTTTTTGTTGGACCTCAACAAAAGATTTTCTTTGATTACCGAACATCATCAACACTTCAAACTCACCCCTAATCGATATTTTTAACTCTTATGACTTTTACTGACTTTGATGAACTTAATAATTTTTTTTGAGCCTAATCAGCAATAAAATGTTTTTTGTTGGACCTCAAAAAAACATTTTCTTTGATTACCGAACATCATCAACCCTTTAAACCCACCCTAAATCGATATTTTCAACTCTTATGACTTTTAATGACTTTGATGAACTTAATAATTTTTTTTGAGCCTAATCAGCTATAAGATGTTTTTTGTTGGACTTTAAAAAAAGATTTTCTTTGATTACCGAACATCATCAACCCTTCAAACTCACCCCTAATCGATATTTTTAACTCTTATGATTTTTCTGCCTTTGATAAACTTAATAATTTTTTTTGAGCCTAATTAGCAATAATATGTTTTTTGTTGGACCTCAAAAAAAGATTTTCTTTGATTACCGAACATCATCAACCCTTTAAACTCACCCCTAATCGATATTTTCAACTCTTATGTCTTTTACTGACTTTGATAAACTTAATAATTTTTTTTGTGCCTAATCAGCAATAAGATGTTTTTTGTTGGACCTCAAACAAAGATTTTTTTTGATTACCGAACATCATCAACCCTTTTAATTCACCCCTAATCGATATTTTCAACTCTTATGACTTTTACTGATTTTGATAAACTTAATAATTTTTTTTGAGCCTAATTAGCTATAAGATGTTTTTTGTTGGACCTCAAAAAAAGATTTTCTTTAATTACCGAACATCATCAACCCTTCAAACTCACCCCTAATCGATATTTTCAACTCTTATGACTTTTACTGACTTCGATGAACTTAATAATTTTTTTTGAGCCTAATTAGCAATAATATGTTTTTTGTTGGACCTCAACAAAAGATTTTCTTTAATTACCGAACATCATCAACCCCTCAAACTCACCCCTAATCGATATTTTCAACTCTTATGACTTTTACTGATTTTAATAAAAATAATAATTTTTTTTGAGCCTAATCAGCAATAACTCGTTTTTTGTTAAACCTCAAAAAAAGATTTTCTTTAGTTACCGAACATCATCAACCCTTCAAACTCACCCCTAATCGATATTTTCAACTCTTATGACTTTTACTGACTTTGATGAACTTAATAATTTTTTTCGAGCCTAATCAGCTATAAGATGTTTTTTGTTGGACCTCATAAAAAGATTTTCTTTGATTCCCGAACATCATCAACCCTTCAAACTCACCCCTAATAGATATTTTCAACTCTTATGACTTTTACTGATTATGATAAACTTAATAATTTTTTTTGAGCCTAATTAGCTATAAGATGTTTTTTGTTGGACCTCAACAAAAGATTTTCTTTAATTACCGAACATCATCAACCCTTCAAACTCACCCCTAATCGATATTTTTGACTCTTATGACTTTTACTGACTTTGATAAACTTAATAATTTTTTTTGAGCCTAATTAGCAATAAGATGTTTTTTGTTGGACCTCAACAAAAGATTTTCTTTGATTACCGAACATCATCAATCCTTCAAACTCACCCCTAATCGATATTTTCAACTCTTATGACTTTTACTGACTTTGATGAACTTAATAATTTTTTTTTAACCTAATTAGCAATAAGATGTTTTTTGTTGGACCTCAACAAAAGATTTTCTTTGATTACCGAACATCATAAACCCTTCAAACTCACCCCTAATCGATATTTTCAACTCTTATGACTTTTACTGATTTTGATAAACTTAATAATTTTTTTTGAGCCTAATTAGCAATAAAATGTTTTTTGTTGGACCTCAAAAAAAGATTTTCTTTGGTTACCGAACATCATCAACCCTTCAAACTCACCCCTAATCGATATTTTCAACTCTTATGACTTTTACTGACTTTGATAAACTTAATAATTTTTTTTAGTCTAATCAGCAATAATATGTTTTTTCTTGAACCTCAAAAAAAGATTTTCTCTGATTACCGAACATCATCAACCCTTCAAACTTACCCCTAATAGATATTTTCAACTCTTATGACTTTTACTGATTTTGATAAACTTAATAATTTTTTTTGAGCCTAATTAGCAATAAGATGTTTTTTGTTGGACCTCAAAAAAAGATTTTCTCTGATTACCGAACATCATCAACCCTTCAAACTCACCCCTAATAGATATTTTCAACTCTTATGACTTTTACTGACTTTGATGAACTTAATAATTTTTTTTAAGCCTAATCAGCAATAAGATGTTTTTTCTTGAACCTCAAAAAAAGATTTTCTCTGATTACCGAACATCAGCAACCCTTCAAACTCACCCCTAATCGATATTTTCAACTCTTATGACTTTTACTGATTTTGATAAACTTAATAATTTTTTTTGAGCCTAATTAGCAATAAGATGTTTTTTGTTGGACCTCAACAAAAGATTTTCTTTGATTACCGAACATCATCAACCCTTCAAACTCACCCCTAATCGATAATTTCGACTCTTATGACTTTTACTGACTTTGATGAACTTAATAATTTTTTTTGAGCCTAATTAGCAATAAGATGTTTTTTGTTGGACCTCAAAAAAAGATTTTCTTTAATTACCGAACATCATCAACCCTTCAAACTCACCCCTAAACGATATTTTCAACTCTTATGACTTTTACTGAATTTGATGAACTTAATAATTTTTTTTGAGCCTAATTAGCAATAAAATGTTTTTTGTTGGACCTCAAAAAAAGATTTTCTTTGCTTACCGAACATCATCAACCCTTCAAACTCACCTCTAATCGATATTTTCAACTCTTATGACTTTTACTGACTTTGATAAACTTAATAATATTTTTTGAGCCTAATCAGCAATAAGATGTTTTTTGATGGACCTCAAACAAAGATTTTCTTTGATTACCGAACATTATCAACCCTTCAAACTCACCCCTAATCGATATTTTCAACTCTTATGACTTTTACTGACTTTCATGAACCTAATAATTTTTTTTAGCCTAATCAGCAATAAGATGTATTTTCTTGAACCTTAAAAAAAGATTTTCTCTGATTACCGAACATCATCAACCCTTCAAACTCACCCCTAATCGATATTTTTAACTCTTATGACTTTTACTGACTTTGATAAACTTAATAATTTTTTTTGAGCCTAATTAGCAATACGATGTTTTTTCTTGAACTTTAAAAAAAGATTTTCTTTGATTACCGAACATCATCAACCCTTCAAACTCACCCCTAATCGATATTTTCAACTCTTATGACTTTTATTGATTTTGATAAACTTAATAATTTTTTTTGAGCCTAATTAGCAATAAGATGTTTTTTTTTGGACCTCAACAAAAGATTTTCTTTGATTACCGAACATCATCAACCCTTCAAACTCACCCCTAATCGATAATTTCGACTCTTATGACTTTTACTGACTTTGATGAACTTAATAATTTTTTTTGAGCCTAATTAGCAATAAGATGTTTTTTGTTGGACCTCAAAAAAAGATTTTCTTTGATTACCGAACATCATAAACCCTTCAAACTCACCCCTAATCGATATTTTTAACTCTTATGACTTTTACTGACTTTGATGAACTTAATAATTTTTTTTGAGCCTAATTAGCAATAAGATGTTTTTTGTTGGACCTCAAAAAAAGATTTTCTTTGATTACCGAACATCATCAACCCTTCAAACTCACCCTTAAACGATATTTTCAACTCTTATGACTTTTAGTGACTTTGATAAACTTAATAATTTTTTTTGAGCCTAATCAGCAATAAGATGTTTTTTGATGGACCTCAAACAAAGATTTTTTTTGATTACCGAACATTATCAACCCTTCAAACTCACCCCTAATCGATATTTTCAACTCTTATGACTTTTACTGACTTTGATGAACCTAATAATTTTTTTTAGCCTAATCAGCAATAAGATGTATTTTCTTGAACCTCAAAAAAAGATTTTCTCTGATTACCGAACATCATCAACCCTTCAAACTCAACCCTAATAGATATTTTCAACTCTTATGACTTTTACTGACTTTGATAAACTTAATAATTTTTTTTGAGCCTAATCAGCAATCAGATGTTTTTTGATGGACCTCAAACAAAGATTTTCTTTGATTACCGAACATTATCAACCCTTCAAACTCACCCCTAATCGATATTTTCAACTCTTATGACTTTTACTGACTTTGATGGACTTAATAATTTTTTTTAGCCCAATCAGCAATAATATGTTTTTTCTTGAACCTCAAAAAAAGATTTTCTCTGATTACCGAACATCATCAACCCTTCAAACTCACCCCTAATAGATATTTTCAACTCTTATGACTTTTACTGATTTTGATAAACTTAATAATTTTTTTTGAGCCTAATTAGCAATAAGATGTTTTTTGTTGGACCTCAACAAAAGATTTTCTTTGATTACCGAACATCATTAACCCTTCAAACTCACCCCTAATCGATATTTTCAACTCTTATGACTTTTACTGACTTTGATGAACTTAATAATTTTTTTTGAGCCTAATTAGCAATAAGATGTTTTTTGTTGGACCTCAACAAAAGATTTTCTTTGATTACCGAACATCATCAACCCTTCAAACTCACCCCTAATCGATATTTTCAACTCTTATGACTTTTACTGATTTTGATAAACTTAATAATTTTTTTTGAGCCTAATTAGCAATAAAATGTTTTTTGTTAAACCTCAAAAAAAGATTTTCTTTGGTTACCGAACATCATCAACCCTTCAAAATCACCCCTAATCGATATTTTCAACTCTTATGACTTTTACTGACTTTAATGAACTTAATAATTTTTTTTAAGCCTAATCAGCAATAAGATGTTTTTTCTTGAACCTCAAAAAAAGATTTTCTCTGATTACCGAACATCAGCAACCCTTCAAACTCACCCCTAATCGATATTTTCAACTCTTATGACTTTTACTGATTTTGATAAACTTAATAATTTTTTTTGAGCCTAATTAGCAATAAGATGTTTTTTGTTGGACCTCAACAAAAGATTTTCTTTGATTACCGAACATCATCAACCCTTCAAACTCACCCCTAATCGATAATTTCGACTCTTATGACTTTTACTGACTTTGATGAACTTAATATTTTTTTTTGAGCCTAATTAGCAATAAGATGTTTTTTGTTGGACCTCAAAAAAAGATTTTCTTTGATTACCGAACATCATAAACCCTTCAAACTCACCCCTAATCGATATTTTCAACTCTTATGACTTTTACTGACTTTGATGAACTTAATATTTTTTTTTAACCCTAATTAGCAATAAGATGCTTTTTGTTGGACCTCAAAAAAAGATTTTCTTTAATTACCGAACATCATCAACCCTTCAAACTCACCCCTAAACGATATTTTCAACTCTTATGACTTTTACTGAATTTGATGAACTTAATAATTTTTTTTGAGCCTAATTAGCAATAAAATGTTTTTTGTTGGACCTCAAAAAAAGATTTTCTTTGCTTACCGAACATCATCAACCCTTCAAACTCACCCCTAATCGATATTTTCAACTCTTATGACTTTTACTGACTTTGATAAACTTAATAATATTTTTTGAGCCTAATCAGCAATAAGATGTTTTTTGATGGACCTCAAACAAAGATTTTCTTTGATTACCGAACATTATCAACCCTTCAAACTCACCCCTAATCGATATTTTCAACTCTTATGACTTTTACTGACTTTCATGAACCTAATAATTTTTTTTAGCCTAATCAGCAATAAGATGTATTTTCTTGAACCTTAAAAAAAGATTTTCTCTGATTACCGAACATCATCAACCCTTCAAACTCACCCCTAATCGATATTTTTAACTCTTATGACTTTTACTGACTTTGATAAACTTAATAATTTTTTTTGAGCCTAATTAGCAATACGATGTTTTTTCTTGAACTTTAAAAAAAGATTTTCTTTGATTACCGAACATCATCAACCCTTCAAACTCACCCCTAATCGATATTTTCAACTCTTATGACTTTTATTGATTTTGATAAACTTAATAATTTTTTTTGAGCCTAATTAGCAATAAGATGTTTTTTTTTGGACCTCAACAAAAGATTTTCTTTGATTACCGAACATCATCAACCCTTCAAACTCACCCCTAATCGATAATTTCGACTCTTATGACTTTTACTGACTTTGATAAACTTAATAATTTTTTTTGAGCCTAATCAGCAATCAGATGTTTTTTGATGGACCTCAAACAAAGATTTTCTTTGATTACCGAACATTATCAACCCTTCAAACTCACCCCTAATCGATATTTTCAACTCTTATGACTTTTACTGACTTTGATGAACTTAATAATTTTTTTTAGCCCAATCAGCAATAATATGTTTTTTCTTGAACCTCAAAAAAAGATTTTCTCTGATTACCGAACATCATCAACCCTTCAAACTCACCCCTAATAGATATTTTCAACTCTTATGACTTTTACTGATTTTGATAAACTTAATAATTTTTTTTGAGCCTAATTAGCAATAAGATGTTTTTTGTTGGACCTCAACAAAAGATTTTCTTTGATTACCGAACATCATTAACCCTTCAAACTCACCCCTAATCGATATTTTCAACTCTTATGACTTTTACTGACTTTGATGAACTTAATAATTTTTTTTGAGCCTAATTAGCAATAAGATGTTTTTTGTTGGACCTCAACAAAAGATTTTCTTTGATTACCGAACATCATCAACCCTTCAAACTCACCCCTAATCGATATTTTCAACTCTTATGACTTTTACTGATTTTGATAAACTTAATAATTTTTTTTGAGCCTAATTAGCAATAAAATGTTTTTTGTTAAACCTCAAAAAAAGATTTTCTTTGGTTACCGAACATCATCAACCCTTCAAAATCACCCCTAATCGATATTTTCAACTCTTATGACTTTTACTGACTTTAATGAACTTAATAATTTTTTTTAAGCCTAATCAGCAATAAGATGTTTTTTCTTGAACCTCAAAAAAAGATTTTCTCTGATTACCGAACATCAGCAACCCTTCAAACTCACCCCTAATCGATATTTTCAACTCTTATGACTTTTACTGATTTTGATAAACTTAATAATTTTTTTTGAGCCTAATTAGCAATAAGATGTTTTTTGTTGGACCTCAACAAAAGATTTTCTTTGATTACCGAACATCATCAACCCTTCAAACTCACCCCTAATCGATAATTTCGACTCTTATGACTTTTACTGACTTTGATGAACTTAATATTTTTTTTTGAGCCTAATTAGCAATAAGATGTTTTTTGTTGGACCTCAAAAAAAGATTTTCTTTGATTACCGAACATCATAAACCCTTCAAACTCACCCCTAATCGATATTTTCAACTCTTATGACTTTTACTGACTTTGATGAACTTAATATTTTTTTTTAACCCTAATTAGCAATAAGATGCTTTTTGTTGGACCTCAAAAAAAGATTTTCTTTGATTACCGAACATCATCAACCCTTCAAACTCACCCCTAAACGATATTTTCAACTCTTATGACTTTTACTGAATTTGATGAACTTAATAATTTTTTTTGAGCCTAATTAGCAATAAAACGTTTTTTGTTGGACCTCAAAAAAAGATTTTCTTTGGTTACCGAACATCATCAACCCTTCAAACTCACCCCTAATCGATATTTTCAACTCTTATGACTTTTACTGACTTTGATGAACTTCATAATTTTTTTTGAGCCTAATCAGCAATAAGATGTTTTTTGTTGAAGCTCAACAAAAGATTTTCTTTGATTACCAAACATCATCAACCCTTCAAACTCACCCCTAATCGATATTTTCAACTCTTATGACTTTTACTGACTTTGATGAACTTAATAATTTTTTTTAGCCTAATCAGCAATAAGATGTTTTTTCTTGAACCTCAAAAAAAGATTTTCTCTGATTACCGAACATCATCAACCCTTCAAACTCACCCCTAATAGATATTTTCAACTCTTATGACATTTACTGATTTTGATAAACTTAATAATTTTTTTTGAGCCTAATTAGCAATAAGATGTTTTTTGTTGGACCTCAACAAAAGATTTTCTTTGATTACCGAACATCATCAACCCTTCAAACTCACCCCTAATCGATATTTTCAACTCTTATGACTTTTACTGACTTCGATGAACTTAATAATTTTTTTTGAGCCTAATTAGCAATAAGATGTTTTTTGTTGGACCTCAACAAAAGATTTTCTTTGATTACCGAACATCATCAACCCTTCAAACTCACCCCTAATCGATATTTTCAACTCTTATGACTTTTACTGATTTTGATAAACTTAATAATTTTTTTTGAGCCTAATTAGCAGTAAGATGTTTTTTGTTGAACCTCAAAAAAAGATTTTCTTTGATTACCGAACATCATCAACCCTTTAAACCCACCTTAAATCGATATTTTCAACTCTTATGACTTTTAATGACTTTGATGAACTTAATAATTTTTTTTGAGCCTAATCAGCTATAAAATGTTTTTTGTTGGACCTCAAAAAAAGATTTTCTTTGATTACCGAACATCATCAACCCTTCAAACTCACCCCTAATCGATATTTTCAACTCTTATGACTTTTATTGACTTTGATGAACTTAATAATTTTTTTTGAGCCTAATTAGCAATAAGATGTTTTTTTTTGAACCTCAAAAAAAGATTTTCTTTGATTACCGAACATCATCAACCCTTCAAACTCACCCCTAATCGTTATTTTCAAATCTTATGACTTTTACTGATTTTGATAAACTTAATAATTTTTTTTGAGCCTAATTAGCAATAAGATGTTTTTTGTTGAACCTCAAAAAAAGATTTTCTTTGATTACCGAACATCATCAACCCTTTAAACCCACCTTAAATCGATATTTTCAACTCTTATGGCTTTTACTGACTTTGATGAACTTAATAATTTTTTTTGAGCCTAATCAGCTATAAGATGTTTTTTGTTGGACCTCAAAAAAAGATTTTCTTTAATTACCGAACATCATCAACCCTTCAAACTCACCCCTAATCGATATTTTTAACTCTTATGACTTTTACTGACTTTGATAAACTGAAAAATTTTTTTTGAGCCTAATTAGCAATAAGATGTTTTTTCTTGAACTTTAAAAAAAGATTTTCTTTGATTACCGAACATCATCAACCCTTTAATTTCACCCCTAATCGATATTTTCAACTCTTATGACTTTTACTGACTTTGATGAACTTCATAATTTTTTTTGAGCCTAATCAGCAATAAGATGTTTTTTGTTGAAGCTCAACAAAAGATTTTCTTTGATTACCAAACATCATCAACCCTTCAAACTCACCCCTAATCGATATTTTCAACTCTTATAACTTTTACTGACTTTGATGTACTTAATAATTTTTTTTGAGCCTAATTAGCAATAATTCGTTTTTTGTTGGACCTCAAAAAAAGATATTCTTTAATTACCTAACATCATCAACGCTTTAAATTCACCTCTAATCGATATTTTCAACTCTTATGGTTATTACTAACTTTGATAAACTTAATAATTTTTTTTTAACCTAATCAGCTATAAGATGTTTTTTGTTGGACCTCAAAAAAAGATTTTCTTTGATTACCGAACATCATCAACCCTTCAAACTTACCCCTAATTGATATTTTCAACTCTTATGACTTTTACTGACTTTGATGAACTTAATAATTTTTTTTGAGCCTAATTAGCAATAAGATGTTTTTTGTTGGACCTCAACAAAAGATTTTCTTTGATTACCGAACATCATCAACCCTTCAAACTCACCCCTAATCGATATTTTCAACTTTTATGACTTTTACTGACTTTGATGAACTTAATAATTTTTTTTGAGCCTAATTAGCATTAAGATGTTTTTTGTTGGACCTCAACAAAAGATTTTCTTTGATTACCGAACATCATCAACACTTCAAACTCACCCCTAATCGATATTTTTAACTCTTATGACTTTTACTGACTTTGATGAACTTAATAATTTTTTTTGAGCCTAATCAGCAATAAAATGTTTTTTGTTGGACCTCAAAAAAACATTTTCTTTGATTACCGAACATCATCAACCCTTTAAACCCACCCTAAATCGATATTTTCAACTCTTATGACTTTTAATGACTTTGATGAACTTAATAATTTTTTTTGAGCCTAATCAGCTATAAGATGTTTTTTGTTGGACCTCAAAAAAAGATTTTCTTTGATTACCGAACATCATCAACCCTTCAAACTCACCCCTAATCGATATTTTTAACTCTTATGATTTTTACTGCCTTTGATAAACTTAATAATTTTTTTTGAGCCTAATTAGCAATAATATGTTTTTTGTTGGACCTCAAAAAAAGATTTTCTTTGATTACCGAACATCATCAACCCTTTAAACTCACCCCTAATCGATATTTTCAACTCTTATGTCTTTTACTGACTTTGATAAACTTAATAATTTTTTTTGTGCCTAATCAGCAATAAGATGTTTTTTGTTGGACCTCAAACAAAGATTTTTTTTGATTACCGAACATCATCAACCCTTTTAATTCACCCCTAATCGATATTTTCAACTCTTATGACTTTTACTGACTTCGATGAACTTAATAATTTTTTTTGAGCCTAATTAGCAATAATATGTTTTTTGTTGGACCTCAACAAAAGATTTTCTTTAATTACCGAACATCATCAACCCCTCAAACTCACCCCTAATCGATATTTTCAACTCTTATGACTTTTACTGATTTTAATAAACTTAATAATTTTTTTTGAGCCTAATCAGCAATAACTCGTTTTTTGTTAAACCTCAAAAAAAGATTTTCTTTAGTTACCGAACATCATCAACCCTTCAAACTCACCCCTAATCGATATTTTCAACTCTTATGGCTTTTACTGACTTTGATGAACTTAATAATTTTTTTCGAGCCTAATCAGCTATAAGATGTTTTTTGTTGGACCTCATAAAAAGATTTTCTTTGATTCCCGAACATCATCAACCCTTCAAACTCACCCCTAATAGATATTTTCAACTCTTATGACTTTTACTGATTATGATAAACTTAATAATTTTTTTTGAGCCTAATTAGCTATAAGATGTTTTTTGTTGGACCTCAACAAAAGATTTTCTTTAATTACCGAACATCATCAACCCTTCAAACTCACCCCTAATCGATATTTTTGACTCTTATGACTTTTACTGACTTTGATAAACTTAATAATTTTTTTTAACCTAATTAGCAATAAGATGTTTTTTGTTGGACCTCAACAAAAGATTTTCTTTGATTACCGAACATCATAAACCCTTCAAACTCACCCCTAATCGATATTTTCAACTCTTATGACTTTTACTGACTTTGATGAACTTAATAATTTTTTTTGAGCCTAATTAGCAATAAGATGTTTTTTGTTGGACCTCAAACAAAGATTTTCTTTAATTACCGAACATCATCAACCCTTCAAACTCACCCCTAAACGATATTTTCAACTCTTATGACTTTTACTGAATTTGATGAAGTTAATAATTTTTTTTGAGCCTAATTAGCAATAAAATGTTTTTTGTTGGACCTCAAAAAAAGATTTTCTTTGGTTACCGAACATCATCAACCCTTCAAACTCACCCCTAATCGATATTTTCAACTCTTATGACTTTTACTGACTTTGATAAACTTAATAATATTTTTTGAGCCTAATTAGCAATAAGATGTTTTTTGATGGACCTCAAACAAAGATTTTCTTTGATTACCGAACATTATCAACCCTTCAAACTCACCCCTAATCGATATTTTCAACTCTTATGACTTTTACTGACTTTCATGAACCTAATAATTTTTTTTAGCCTAATCAGCAATAAGATGTATTTTCTTGAACCTTAAAAAAAGATTTTCTCTGATTACCGAACATCATCAACCCTTCAAACTCACCCCTAATCGATATTTTTAACTCTTATGACTTTTACTGACTTTGATAAACTTAATAATTTTTTTTGAGCCTAATTAGCAATACGATGTTTTTTCTTGAACTTTAAAAAAAGATTTTCTTTGATTACCGAACATCATCAACCCTTCAAACTCACCCCTAATCGATATTTTCAACTCTTATGACTTTTATTGATTTTGATAAACTTAATAATTTTTTTTGAGCCTAATAAGCAATAAGATGTTTTTTGTTGGACCTCAACAAAAGATTTTCTTTGATTACCGAACATCATCAACCCTTCAAACTCACCCCTAATCGATAATTTCGACTCTTATGACTTTTACTGACTTTGATGAACTTAATAATTTTTTTTGAGCCTAATTAGCAATAAGATGTTTTTTGTTGGACCTCAAAAAAAGATTTTCTTTGATTACCGAACATCATAAACCCTTCAAACTCACCCCTAATCGATATTTTTAACTCTTATGACTTTTACTGACTTTGATGAACTTAATAATTTTTTTTGAGCCTAATTAGCAATAAGATGTTTTTTGTTGGACCTCAAAAAAAGATTTTCTTTGATTACCGAACATCATCAACCCTTCAAACTCACCCTTAAACGATATTTTCAACTCTTATGACTTTTAGTGACTTTGATAAACTTAATAATTTTTTTTGAGCCTAATCAGCAATAAGATGTTTTTTGATGGACCTCAAACAAAGATTTTTTTTGATTACCGAACATTATCAACCCTTCAAACTCACTCCTAATAGATATTTTCAACTCTTATGACTTTTACTGATTTTGATAAACTTAATAATTTTTTTTGAGCCTAATTAGCAATAAGATGTTTTTTGTTGGACCTCAACAAAAGATTTTCTTTGATTACCGAACATCATTAACCCTTCAAACTCACCCCTAATCGATATTTTCAACTCTTATGACTTTTACTGACTTTGATGAACTTAATAATTTTTTTTGAGCCTAATTAGCAATAAGATGTTTTTTGTTGGACCTCAACAAAAGATTTTCTTTGATTACCGAACATCATCAACCCTTCAAACTCACCCCTAATCGATATTTTCAACTCTTATGACTTTTACTGATTTTGATAAACTTAATAATTTTTTTTGAGCCTAATTAGCAATAAAATGTTTTTTGTTAAACCTCAAAAAAAGATTTTCTTTGGTTACCGAACATCATCAACCCTTCAAAATCACCCCTAATCGATATTTTCAACTCTTATGACTTTTACTGACTTTAATGAACTTAATAATTTTTTTTAAGCCTAATCAGCAATAAGATGTTTTTTCTTGAACCTCAAAAAAAGATTTTCTCTGATTACCGAACATCAGCAACCCTTCAAACTCACCCCTAATCGATATTTTCAACTCTTATGACTTTTACTGATTTTGATAAACTTAATAATTTTTTTTGAGCCTAATTAGCAATAAGATGTTTTTTGTTGGACCTCAACAAAAGATTTTCTTTGATTACCGAACATCATCAACCCTTCAAACTCACCCCTAATCGATAATTTCGACTCTTATGACTTTTACTGACTTTGATGAACTTAATATTTTTTTTTGAGCCTAATTAGCAATAAGATGTTTTTTGTTGGACCTCAAAAAAAGATTTTCTTTGATTACCGAACATCATAAACCCTTCAAACTCACCCCTAATCGATATTTTCAACTCTTATGACTTTTACTGACTTTGATGAACTTAATATTTTTTTTTAACCCTAATTAGCAATAAGATGCTTTTTGTTGGACCTCAACAAAAGATTTTCTTTGGTTACCGAACATCATCAACCCTTCAAACTCACCCCTAATCGATATTTTCAACTCTTATGACTTTTACTGACTTTGATAAACTTAATAATTTTTTTTGAGCCTAATCAGCAATAAGATGTTTTTTGATGGACCTCAAACAAAGATTTTCTTTGATTACCGAACATTATCAACCCTTCAAACTCACCCCTAATCGATATTTTCAACTCTTATGACTTTTACTGACTTTGATGAACCTAATAATTTTTTTTAGCCTAATCAGCAATAAGATGTATTTTCTTGAACCTCAAAAAAAGATTTTCTCTGATTACCGAACATTATCAACCCTTCAAACTCACCCCTAATCGATATTTTCAACTCTTATGACTTTTACTGATTTTGATAAACTTAATAATTTTTTTTGAGCCTCATTAGCAATAAAATGTTTTTTGTTGGACCTCAAAAAAAGATTTTCTTTGGTTACCGAACAGCATCAACCCTTCAAACTCACCCCTAATCGATATTTTCAACTCTTATGAGTTTTAATGACTTTGATGAACTTAATAATTTTTTTTGAGCCTAATCAGCAATAAGATGTTTTTTGTTGGACCTCAAAAAAAGATTTTCTTTGGTTACCGAACATCATCAACCCTTCAAACTCACCCCTAATCGATATTTTCAACTCTTATGAGTTTTAATGACTTTGATGAACTTAATATTTTTTTTTGAGCCTAATCAGCAATAAGATGTTTTTTGTTGGACCTCAAAAAAAGATTTTCTTTTATTACCGAACATCATCAACCCTTTAAACCCACCCTAAATCGATATTTTTAAACCTTATGGCTTTTACTGACTTTGATGAACTTAATAATTTTTTTCGAGCCTAATCAGCTATAAGATGTTTTTTGTTGGACCTCATAAAAAGATTTTCTTTGATTCCCGAACATCATAAACCCTTCAAACTCACCCCTAATCGATATTTTCAACTCTTATGACTTTTACTGACTTTGATGAACTTAATAATTTTTTTTGAGCCTAATTAGCAATAAGATGTTTTTTGTTGGACCTCAAAAAAAGATTTTCTTTGATTACCGAACATCATCAACCCTTCAAAATCACCCCTAAACGATATTTTCAACTCTTATGACTTTTACTGAATTTGATGAACTTAATAATTTTTTTTGAGCCTAATTAGCAATAATATTTTTTTTTGGACCTCAAAAAAAGATTTTCTTTGGTTACCGAACATCATCAACCCTTCAAACTCACCCCTAATCGATATTTTCAACTCTTATGACTTTTACTGACTTTGATAAACTTAATAATTTTTTTTGAGCCTAATCAGCAATAAGATGTTTTTTGATGGACCTCAAACAAAGATTTTCTTTGATTACCGAACATTATCAACCCTTCAAACTCACCCCTAATCGATATTTTCAACTCTTATGACTTTTACTGACTTTGATGAACCTAATAATTTTTTTTAGCCTAATCAGCAATAAGATGTTTTTTTTTGAACCTCAAAAAAAGATTTTCTTTGATTACCGAACATTATCAACCCTTTAAACCCACCTTAAATCGATATTTTCAACTCTTATGACTTTTACTGATTTTGATAAACTTAATAATTTTTTTTGAGCCTAATTAGCAATAAGATGTTTTTTGTTGGACCTCAAAAAAAGATATTCTTTAATTACCTAACATCATCAACGCTTTAAATTCACCTCTAATCGATATTTTCAACTCTTATGGTTATTACTAACTTTGATAAACTTAATAATTTTTTTTTAACCTAATCAGCTATAAGATGTTTTTTGTTAGACCTCAACAAAAGATTTTCTTTGATTACCGAATATCATCAACCCTTCAAACTCACCCCTAATCGATATTTTCAACTCTTATGACTTTTACTGATTTTGATAAACTTAATAATTTTTTTTGAGCCTAATTAGCAATAAGATGTTTTTTGTTGAACCTCAAAAAAAGATTTTCTTTGATTACCGAACTTCATCAACCCTTTAAACCCACCTTAAATCGATATTTTCAACTCATATGACTTTTAATGACTTTGATGAACTTAATAATTTTTTTTGAGCCTAATCAGCTATAAGATGTTTTTTGTTGGACCTCAAAAAAAGATTTTCTTTAATTACCGAACATCATCAACCCTTCAAACTCACCCCTAATCGATATTTTCAACTCTTATGACTTTTACTGACTTTGATGAACTTAATAATTTTTTATAGCCTAATCAGCAATAAGATGTTTTTTCTTGAACCTCAAAAAAAGATTTTCTCTGATTACCGAACATCATCAACCCTTCAAACTCACCCCTAATAGATATTTTCAACTCTTATGACATTTACTGATTTTGATAAACTTAATAATTTTTTTTGAGCCTAATTAGCAATAAGATGTTTTTTGTTGGACCTCAACAAAAGATTTTCTTTGATTACCGAACATCATCAACCCTTCAAACTCACCCCTAATCGATATTTTCAACTCTTATGACTTTTACTGACTTCGATGAACTTAATAATTTTTTTTGAGCCTAATTAGCAATAAGATGTTTTTTGTTGGACCTCAACAAAAGATTTTCTTTGATTACCGAACATCATCAACCCTTCAAACTCACCCCTAATCGATATTTTCAACTCTTATGACTTTTACTGATTTTGATAAACTTAATAATTTTTTTTGAGCCTAATTAGCAGTAAGATGTTTTTTGTTGAACCTCAAAAAAAGATTTTCTTTGATTACCGAACATCATCAACCCTTTAAACCCACCTTAAATCGATATTTTCAACTCTTATGACTTTTAATGACTTTGATGAACTTAATAATTTTTTTTGAGCCTAATCAGCTATAAAATGTTTTTTGTTGGACCTCAAAAAAAGATTTTCTTTGATTACCGAACATCATCAACCCTTCAAACTCACCCCTAATCGATATTTTCAACTCTTATGACTTTTATTGACTTTGATGAACTTAATAATTTTTTTTGAGCCTAATTAGCAATAAGATGTTTTTTTTTGAACCTCAAAAAAAGATTTTCTTTGATTACCGAACATCATCAACCCTTCAAACTCACCCCTAATCGTTATTTTCAAATCTTATGACTTTTACTGATTTTGATAAACTTAATAATTTTTTTTGAGCCTAATTAGCAATAAGATGTTTTTTGTTGAACCTCAAAAAAAGATTTTCTTTGATTACCGAACATCATCAACCCTTTAAACCCACCTTAAATCGATATTTTCAACTCTTATGGCTTTTACTGACTTTGATGAACTTAATAATTTTTTTTGAGCCTAATCAGCTATAAGATGTTTTTTGTTGGACCTCAAAAAAAGATTTTCTTTAATTACCGAACATCATCAACCCTTCAAACTCACCCCTAATCGATATTTTTAACTCTTATGACTTTTACTGACTTTGATAAACTTAAAAATTTTTTTTGAGCCTAATTAGCAATAAGATGTTTTTTGTTGGACCTCAACAAATGATTTTCTTTGATTACCGAACATCATCAACCCTTCAAACTCACCCCTAATCGATATTTTCAACTTTTATGACTTTTACTGACTTTGATGAACTTAATAATTTTTTTTGAGCCTAATTAGCAATAAGATGTTTTTTGTTGGACCTCAACAAAAGATTTTCTTTGATTACCGAACATCATCAACACTTCAAACTCACCCCTAATCGATATTTTTAACTTTTATGACTTTTACTGACTTTGATGAACTTAATAATTTTTTTTGAGCCTAATTAGCAATAAGATGTTTTTTGTTGGACCTCAACAAAAGATTTTCTTTGATTACCGAACATCATCAACCCTTTAAACCCACCTTAAATCGATATTTTCAACTCTTATGACTTTTACTGACTTTGATGAACTTCATAATTTTTTTTGAGCCTAATCAGCAATAAGATGTTTTTTGTTGAAGCTCAACAAAAGATTTTCTTTGATTACCAAACATCATCAACCCTTCAAACTCACCCCTAATCGATATTTTCAACTCTTATAACTTTTACTGACTTTGATGTACTTAATAATTTTTTTTGAGCCTAATTAGCAATAATTCGTTTTTTGTTGGACCTCAAAAAAAGATATTCTTTAATTACCTAACATCATCAACGCTTTAAATTCACCTCTAATCGATATTTTCAACTCTTATGGTTATTACTAACTTTGATAAACTTAATAATTTTTTTTTAACCTAATCAGCTATAAGATGTTTTTTGTTGGACCTCAAAAAAAGATTTTCTTTGATTACCGAACATCATCAACCCTTCAAACTTACCCCTAATTGATATTTTCAACTCTTATGACTTTTACTGACTTTGATGAACTTAATAATTTTTTTTGAGCCTAATTAGCAATAAGATGTTTTTTGTTGGACCTCAACAAATGATTTTCTTTGATTACCGAACATCATCAACCCTTCAAACTCACCCCTAATCGATATTTTCAACTTTTATGACTTTTACTGACTTTGATGAACTTAAT
The DNA here is from genome assembly GCA_037103525.1 of Ganaspis brasiliensis. Lineage (NCBI taxonomy): Eukaryota > Metazoa > Arthropoda > Insecta > Hymenoptera > Figitidae > Ganaspis > Ganaspis brasiliensis. Next base: position 39,040 of record JAZKLR010000194.1, read on the forward strand.
AATTTTTTTTGAGCCTAATTAGCAATAAGATGTTTTTTGTTGGACCTCAACAAAAGATTTTCTTTGATTACCGAACATCATCAACACTTCAAACTCACCCCTAATCGATATTTTTAACTCTTATGACTTTTACTGACTTTGATGAACTTAATAATTTTTTTTGAGCCTAATCAGCAATAAAATGTTTTTTGTTGGACCTCAAAAAAACATTTTCTTTGATTACCGAACATCATCAACCCTTTAAACCCACCCTAAATCGATATTTTCAACTCTTATGACTTTTAATGACTTTGATGAACTTAATAATTTTTTTTGAGCCTAATCAGCTATAAGATGTTTTTTGTTGGACCTCAAAAAAAGATTTTCTTTGATTACCGAACATCATCAACCCTTCAAACTCACCCCTAATCGATATTTTTAACTCTTATGATTTTTACTGCCTTTGATAAACTTAATAATTTTTTTTGAGCCTAATTAGCAATAATATGTTTTTTGTTGGACCTCAAAAAAAGATTTTCTTTGATTACCGAACATCATCAACCCTTTAAACTCACCCCTAATCGATATTTTCAACTCTTATGTCTTTTACTGACTTTGATAAACTTAATAATTTTTTTTGTGCCTAATCAGCAATAAGATGTTTTTTGTTGGACCTCAAACAAAGATTTTTTTTTGATTACCGAACATCATCAACCCTTTTAATTCACCCCTAATCGATATTTTCAACTCTTATGACTTTTACTGACTTTGATGAACTTAATAATTTTTTTTGAGCCTAATTAGCAATAAGATGTTTTTTGTTGGACCTCAACAAAAGATTTTCTTTGATTACCGAACATCATCAACCCTTCAAACTCACCCCTAATCGATATTTTCAACTTTTATGACTTTTACTGACTTTGATGAACTTAATAATTTTTTTTGAGCCTAATTAGCAATAAGATGTTTTTTGTTGGACCTCAACAAAAGATTTTCTTTGATTACCGAACATCATCAACACTTCAAACTCACCCCTAATCGATATTTTTAACTCTTATGGCTTTTACTGACTTTGATGAACTTAATAATTTTTTTTGAGCCTAATCAGCAATAAGATGTTTTTTGTTAAACCTTAAAAAAAGATTTTCTTTGATTACCCAACATCATCAACCCTTCAAACTCACCCTTAAACAAAGAAAAACTTCTTTTGAGGTTCAGCAAAAAACATCTTATTGCTGATTAGGCTCAAACAAAATTATTAAGTTCATCAAAGTCAGTAAAAGCCATAAGGTTTGAAAATATCGATTAGGGGTGGGTTTAAAGGGTTGATGATATTCGGTAATGAAAGAAAATCTTTTTTAAAGGTTAAAAAAAAAACATCATATTGCTGATCAGGCTTAAAAAAAATTATTAAGTTCATCAAAGTCAGTAAAAGCTATAAGAGTTGAAAATATCGATTACGGGTGACTTTAAAGGGTTGATGATGTTCGGTAATCAAAGAAAATCTTTTTTTGAGGTCCAACAAAAAACATCTTATTGCTAATTTGGCTCAAAAACAATTATTAAGTTCATCAAAGTCAGTAAAAGCCATAAGGTTTGAAAATATCGATTAAGGGTGGTTTTAAAGGGTTGATGATGTTCGGTAATCATAGAAAATTTGTTTTTGAGGTTTAAGAAAAAACATCTTATTGCTGATTAGTTTCAAAAAAAACTATTAAGTTCATCAAAGTCAGTAAAAACCATATGGTTTGAAAATATCGATTAGGGGTGGGTTTAAAGGGTTGATGATATTTGGTAATCAAAGAAAATCTTTTTTTGAGGTACAAAAAAAAACATCTTCTTGCTAATTAGGCTCAAAAAAAATTATTAAGTTCATCAAAGTCAGTAAAAGTCATAAGAGTTGAAAATATCGATTAGGGGTGGGTTTAGAGGGTTGATGATGTTCAGTAAGCAAAGAAAATCTTTTTTTTAAGGTCCAAAAAAAAACATCTTATTGCTGATTAGGCTCAAAAAAAATTTTTAAGTTCATCAAAGTCAGTAAAAGTCATAAGAATTGAAAATATCGATTAGGGGTGAGTTTGAAGGGTTGATGATGTTCGGTAATCAAAGAAAATCTTTTTTTGAGGTCCAACAAAAAACATCTTATTGCTAATTAGGCTCAAAAAAAATTATTAAGTTCATCAAAGTCAGTAAAAATCATAAGAGTTGAAAATATCGATTAGGGGTGAGTTTGAAGGGTTGCTGATGTTCGGTAATCAAAGAAAATCTTTTTTTGAGGTCCAAAAAAAAAACATCTTATTGCTGATTAGGCTCAAAAAAAATTATTAAGTTCATCAAAGTCAGTAAAAGCCATAAGGTTTATAAATATCGATTATGGGTGGGTTTAAAGGGTTGATGATGTTCGGTAATCAAAGAAAATCTTTTTTTGAGGTTCAAAAAAAAACATTTTATTGATGATTAGGCTCAAAAAAATTGATTAAGTTCATCAAAGTCAGTAAAAGCCATAAGGGTTGAAAATATCGATTAGGGGTTAGTTAGAATGGTTGATGATGTTCGGTGATTGACGTAAATTGTTTTTCATGTTTAATAAAAAACATCTTATTGCTGATCAGGCTTGAAAAAAATTATAAAGTTGATTACAGTCAGTAGAATCTATGAGGGTTGAAAATATTGATTAGGGGTGAGTTCGTAAGGTTGATGATGTTCGGTGATCGAAGGAAATTATTTTTGAGGTTAAAAAAAACATCTTATAGCTGATTAGGCTCAAAAAAATTGATTAAGTTGATCAAAGTCAGTAAAAGCTATGAGGGTTGAAAATTTCGATTAGGGGTGAGTTTGAAGGGTTGATGATGTTCGGGTAATTTTTTTTTTCTTTGGATGTCTAAAAAGTGTTTTTTTTTATTTTTGTGACTTATTTATGTTCAACATAAAAGAAAGTGTAAAAACTAACATTTATGACATGCGTTAATTGGTCTTGTATTAGAACGTGAATTTTTCTATTTTTTTTATCTTAATTGTAATTTATCTGAAAAAGTTTTGATTTTTAAGTATTTTGCTATATAAGTTTTTTGTTTGGGAGTCTTTGAACTACAAAATACTGAAGTACTGGCCAATTTAACCGGGCCCAAAATTTAATGCTTTGTGTGCGCGGTCCTTTAATGTTGTGATGTTTTTAAACTTTTAAAACTTACGTGCTCTTGTTTATTTTAGTAAAAGAAATTAAGTCGTAAAATGCCCGTTTACTTGTTACTTAACATTTGGTTTGTAACACCTTTTTCGTTGCACTTTTTGCATTTTTCAAACATTATTTCATTTCTTTCAATGACAAAAAGTGAATAAAATGTATTACATAAGATCCCTTGTCACAAAAAAGCAATAAATGAATGTTAATTGTTAATAATATAAATGTTATAAAACAAATGAACTTGAAAAAATCGATTTTTTTAGAATAAATGTAGGGGAGAGTGGCCATCAATGTACCAGTTTTATCAATGAACCATTCCAATTTTCTCAGAAACAATTAAATAAAAATTCTCCTAATTTTAAATATAAATGAAGTTTGCGTAATCACACTACGTCCATAAATTTGAGACGTGTGGATTTATTCTTTACAGAGAAAACTGAAAAAACCTGTTTTTGATGCACTGAAGAAAAAATTTACCTAAAATACAAACACGTTTTTTAATTGAAATAAGGCAATTTAAAAATAAATGTACTTACGATTTATTTTGTTTTGGGCCTTAACTACAATATTCTAATGAGATAAAGATTTTGAAATATTGGATTAAGTTATAAAAAACCATTTTTGTTGCAAATGTCATGTTGATTCAATGTACCGGGGAACAATGAACCACCTGGAATTTCAGTGTATTTTCGATTTCTAGAGTGGTATGCCTGATTATAAAACTAGGCATGCGTACAGCATGTTACAGCGATTGTTATCAGTACTTTTCTCAACATAGCAAAACTAAAATGCCATTTTAGCTAGTTAACTTAAATTTGAGGTATATTTATGTTATACATTATCAATTAAAAAGTGTTAAGTAATATTTTTTTATAGTATTTGATAGAAAATAAGTTTTTTTACAAAGTGAAAATTGCAATATTATTATTGTTGAACATTTTTAGTGTTTTTATGGAGGTGGTTCATTGTGTACCCAGGTTGTTGAAAATGAAAATAGCTTGTTAGTTTAGAAAGATCCTAAATTTTATTATTTAATCAAAATAAATCGTGTATAATATGTGTGCATTATCTAGAGAAGTGTTGTAGTTTTATATTGATGCAAAGAAGTGCTTGAAATTGGTGAGATTGAATAAGTACTATGACCTTGAAAAAAACCCGGTACATTGATGGCGACTCTCCCCTATTTCTAAGAGAACAATAATCCAAAGTAAACTGAGGTTTATGCCTAAAATGTTTTTAAGGTCGGTAATTACGATTTTTGTACTAGGTTGAAAAAATTAAAAATGGCAGATCCAATAATGCTCGAAACAACATTTTTCGACCTGTCCGACAAAATTTAAAAAAAATATTGGTCCGATTGAGTTCAAATTTTCAGGCACTGTCGGCCCTCTCGGTGAATCGGCGGTCCTTCTCCATGTAAAGCAGTATAAATATAAAATAATTTTTTTTTGTACGGAATTGTGGTTATAAAATTAAAACGATACTAAATTATGTACTTTATGTAGGTCAATGAATTTCTTTTGAAACAAGGAATATAGATTTTTCCACCAATTTCATTAATATTTCATAAACACAAAAAAACTTCCATCTGTGATAAAGTATAAATATTCAAATATACAAATATTTCAGAATGTTAAATTCATGTACCCCCTTCTTTACAATGATCATAAATAACAAATGCATTGTCTATGCTGGATTTAAATCATTCAGCAATTGTATAAGATTAAGAACAGTTAACCACAGAATGAGCAATATTGTGCAAAGTGAGTGTTCAATAATGTCTGGCGACGAAATTGTTATTACAGGGATTGCAGGGAAGTTTCCTAATAGTGAAAATGTTGATGTTTTTCAAAAGAATTTGTTAAATATGAAGAACTGTTTAACAAGCAGAAATCCCAAATGGAAAACAGGTTTGAATAAAAACGTATTGTAGAATATTTTGTTGTATGTAAGTTATTATGTAACATGCTAAATGTAATTATTAATTATTATTATTAATTAAATAATAATAATCTCCGTAAACTCCTGAAATCAGTTACTATTTATATTTATTCATCTTTTTCTGTCCACGTTTTAAAACTTGAAGTGAAGTTAATTAGTATTTATATTTATTCATCTTTTTCTTGCCACGTTTTAAAATTCAAAGTGAAGTTAGTTCCTTTTTATTTTATTAATTTTGATTCTCTCTATCAGGGAATTTTAAAATTGTTTTCGTTTACAGAACAAATGTGCAGAATGAATATTTAAATTTATTACACAAGTTTTCATTTACATCTGTCATTTTTCAATTATTTTCTTAACATTTCGATTATTTCACAAGTTTTTATTTACTTCTGTCATTTTTCAATTATTATTTTAACATTTCGATTATTTCTTTCTATCTTTAAATTATTGCCAGGAATATTTAAATTTTCAACACAAGTTTCTATTCTACTTTTGTTAATTTTATAATTTTCAATAATTTTAATTACTTTTGTCATTATTCAAGTGTTTTTGTCATTTTACGATTATTTTCTACAAATTTCAATTATTATTTTTTTCAAATTATTGAATGCGACCTATTAATTATTAATATAGTAATTATTATTGTTGTATCAAATTTTAATTTTATTGTTACTTGAAATAAATTTTAAAATTTTATATTGTAATGAGCTTTTACCCGTAAATAAATAAATACATAAATAAATTCATTTTTTTTATTGACATGAATTTTTATATTTATTGTATTAGTTTATATTAGATTTATTATTTTTTTCCAATTACAATTATTTTTGTTATTGTTCAGTTATTTTCTTGTAATTTTAATTATTTTTTAAACTTTTCAATTAATTTTTTACAATTTCAATTATGCTTTTTAATCGTCAAATTATTGTCAGAAATATCCAGATTTTCTACTCAAGTTACAGTCCACTTTTGTTATTTTTCAATTATTATCTTCAACTTTCAATTACTTTTGTCATTTTCCAATTATTTTCATTATGTTTTTGTTATTTTTGCCATTTTAGAATTATTTCTTACAAGTTTCAATTAATTTATTCAAGTTTTTTTTTGTCATGAACTTTTAAATTTCTTACACCTGTTTTTAATTATTTTCATCATTATTCCTATTTTTGTCATGAATTTCTTAATATTTTATATCTTTTTCAATTATTTTCTTCAAACTTTAATTACTTTTTCTTATTTAAATTTCTTTTCCATTTTCAATTATTCTCTTCAAATTTCAATTATTTTTTTCAAACTTTAAATAAATTGTTCAACTTTTAATTATTTTCCTCAAACTTCCAATATTTTCTCCAACTATTCAATTATTGTACAAAAATTTTTAATTTTTACACCAGTTTTCAATTATTTATGTCTATTCAATTATTTTCTTAATATTCCAATTGTTTCGTGAAGTTTTTAAGTATTTGTATTGAAGTTTTTAATTTTTAAACCAGTTATCAATTATTTTTTACAATTACGAATACTTGTGTAAATATCAAATATTTATGACATTTTTGAATTATTTTCTTTAAATGTAATTTTCTTCAATCTTTTTATTATTGGCATATTAATTTTTAAAGGCCAGTTTTCAATTATTTATATCATTATTCAATAAGTTTTTTCACATTTTAATTATTTTGTTAATATCTCAATTATTGTGCGCAAAATAATTTTATTTAATTTTAATTTACGTTAATTTGTTAATAATTTTTAACGTCGAAGTCGACTCTTCGGAAAAAACAGAAATTTTTCGTTACACTCCCCAGGGCCTTTGGCAGTTACCTGAAATAAAAATGTCAAAGACGTTATTTTTCTACCGACATAAATCTAAGTTTGGAACCAATAAAATTCACATTTAAAAAAAAAAAAAAAAAAATGTCGAACTTGTGGAAAAAAAGTTTTGAAAACCGTCTTTTTTCATCATAAATTGTTTAAAAAACTGAATTTGTTTAAAAAAAAAGTAGTTTTATTGGTTCCAGACTTAGATTTATGTTTGTAGAAAAATAATGTCATTGGTTTTTTTTTATTTCAGGTGACTGCCAAAGGCCCTGAAGTGTACCGAAAAATTTCTGTTTTTTCCCCAGGAGTCGACTTTGAAGTTAAAAATTATTAACAAATTAACGTAAATTATTGCAATAAAATTTTTTTTTTATATTTTTCAAGACGTCAATAAAAACATATCCAAATTTCGGAACGATCACATTTTATTAACCCGCGAAAAAAAATTTGTAAAGAAGCATCGAAATTTCGAGCTTCACACTGGGCTAGTACCATAAATTTTTTACACCTGTCTCAAACTTTTTTTTCAAATTTTAATTATTTTTGACATTTTCCAATTATTTGCTTGTATAACTTTAATCACTTTTGATACTTTTAAATTATTTTCTACATATTTAAATTATTTTTGCGATATCGAATTATTTTTTTCAAATTTGAATGGCTTTTCCTGCTGGCGCTCGCCAATTTAATATCAGTAATATAAAACTGATTATTGCTTATTCACTTTTTAATTTAAAAACTGACTATTACTCAATGTTTATATTTAAAAGCTCACTGTTTACTCATTTTTTTCATTTAAAAGCACGCTATTTACTCACTTTTTTAAATTAAAAAATTACTTTTTACACTATTTTCAATCTGCAAGTCCCTGACAGCCCTGCTTATTGGATAAATATTATTTATCCATTTGTTTCATTTATTATCATAATTTAATTTCTAAAATATATGGAAAACTAATTAGAATGACTAATTCATTTTATTTATTATTATAGTTTAATTTCTAAAACGTATGGAAAACTAATCGCACGGTTGCGCGCGTTTTATTTTGTTAGTATGTAATATTTTGAGATAACGCAGGTTTACTTATAAAGTAAGTTGAAAATCTTTCTGAAACTTAACTTTTATAATAGTAGCAAGTGTCTCGAAAGATTTTAAATAAATTATTAAATAATATACAGATTATAAAATAGAATTTTAATTTATTCGTAGCTAATATACAGATTCCCGAGAAAAATGGACATATACAAGGTACGAATAACTTTGATGCACTAGCTTTGGGAGTCAACAAAAAGTTTGCTGAAAATATGGATCCACTAGGAAGAATGCTTTTACAAACTGCTTGTGAATCTATTTCTGACGCTGGAATTAATCCTCGAACTCTGAAAGGGAAAAAAGTAGCAGTCTTTATAGGAAGTGGTATTGGAGAAACGGAACTTATACTGGACTCTAATGTACATATAAGCAAGCAATTATCTTTAATATGAATAATATATTAATTGTTTTCTTTTCCACTTGAATTATTTCAAATATTCCTTCTGTTGAATTTACATTCAGCATGAATGATTAACTACCCAGTGGGCAAAAATCCATGTTCGTTCTAAAAACGTTTTTAAAACGTTTCATGTCGGCCAAATAATGTTCTAAAAACGTCCTTCAAACGTTTTTAAAACAAACATGGATTTTTGCCCACTGGGTAGTAATCGTCTTTAAGATAATTAATAGAAATTTAATGCTGTATAATTGTTAACAGCTATAAAATCTTTTATTGTAACATTTTACGGTAACTTTACTCTATTCCATACAGTAAAAATATTTATCAATAAGAATAGTATAAAATTGCACCAAAAACTGTTTCAGCCAAACCAATACTCTGTTCAAGGAAATGGCAAGGCATTGATCGCAAATAGAATTTCATTTTTCTTAGATCTTCATGGACCAAGCATCATTATAAAATCCTTGAGCACTTCAAGTGCAACAGCCATAGAAAAAGCATATTTAGCAATTAAGAATGGTGAAGTAGAAAGTGCTATAGTTGGCGGTGGAAATATAGTTCAATATCCTCATCTTTCTTTACAATTTTCAAAATTAGGTAAATTTACAATTTTACAGTTAACAGTGGTTGTTGAAAATTTTACTGTCAAAATAATATGAACTAAAATCAAAAGATTAATGTGAGTATATTTAAAAACATTAGGTCTTTTATCACCGGATGGTATTACAAAATCCTTTGATGAATCTGCAAATGGCTACACTCGCAGTGAAGCTGCCGTAGTTTTTTTTCTGCAAAAGGCTAAAGATGCAAAGCGCATTTATGCAGAAATAAAAAATGTTCATTCTTTGAATGGACCTTCATATGAGCGATTTTCTACTCTTTTCCCAAACAGTGATTTCCAAAATAAAGTTATGAAAAAAACTCTTGAAGAATGTGGTCTTTCTGGAAAAGATATTTCTTTTGTTGAAGCTGATGGTCTTGGAATAAAAGAAGCCGATATAGAAGAAATTAAAGCTATTGATCAAGTTTATAATGATGGCAGGAAAGGACCACTACTCATTGGTTCAGTAAAATCAAATGTTGGATCCTGTCATGCTGCTGATACTTTAGTTTCAATTGTCAAGGTGAGCAAACTTGAAAATCTATATGTACTATATGCGGTTTTAATAAATATTTATAATAATTATTGAGAAAATTCTTAAGCTAGTTATGAGATTAATGTTGTAAACATTAGTAAATTAAATAGACAGAAAAAAGTATTTTTTACTTATCATTTTAGATAATTGCGATGTTTGAGAGTAATATTATTCCTCCGAATCTTCATTACAAAAATCCTTCTAAACAAACGTCAGCTATTCATGAAGGTAGAATAGAAGTAGTTACTAAACCAACTTCATGGAATGGTGAATATGCCGCTGTTAACACTACGAGTATAGGTGGCGGATTTGCTAACGTGATTCTTAAATCCTTTGGAAAAAAGAAAAAAATCGAAGAGCATCCTGCTGATAATTTACCAAAATTAACAATGGTGTCTGGAGTGACTGAAGATGCTGTTAATCAATTAATCGATTATGTTAGTAATAATATTTTATAAATAATAATAATTATTAATAATAATATTTTAATTGAAGGTGACTTCATTAGAGATTTAGCAGTTGCTAAGAAAATCGAAATAAAATTATCTTGTGTGGTACGATAACAATTTTTTAGACATCGTAGATATAAATATACGGTTACTTATGCAGAGAAAATAGAATTGTTAATATAGAATTAGCAATTTGGTATTGTTGATACCACAAACTTTTTATTTCTAAACAATTTGGGATTGTTGTAGTGACAAACCGTTTTAGATTTTGCCATGTCAACAAACCTAATTAATGATGCAACAAAACTAATTCATCATAACCACAATTCAGATTTGTTAGTTCTATGTTAAAGACCAGAATTAATACAACAATATATTTTCTCTGTAAGAACTGCGTGACTTAATTTTAGCTGGAAACAAAACCCGTCAGTTCTGAAATGTTTCAATTGTTGAATGACGTTTTTGAAACCGAAGATGCATCTCATTTATATCGTGGATATACATTATTACCACCCTTCGGAAATGAAACACCAAAATATCATGCAACTGAGTTTGTCACAGGTTTTAAAAAAGAAATTTGGTACGTCTTCTCCGGAATGGGTTCCCAATGGCCCGGAATGGGTGTGTTTCATTTTAATATTTTTGTTGTCTAATAAATTAAAACTATTCAAATTGATATTAAAAATTAAAAGAAAGTAAAGAAAAATTGTTATTAAAAACCTATAGGAAAGGAATTAATGAATCTACCTGTATTTGCGGAATCTGTTTACAAGTGTGACGCTGTTTTAAAACCTTATAAAATTGATATAATTAAAATACTAACTTCAGATGATCTAAAAATGTTTGACAACATAGTTAATTCCTTTGTTGGAATAATTACGATCCAGGTAATAAAAAACTGAACTAAATTAACCTTTAGTTAAGAATGTGTTATAATAAAATACGAATTTCATTTTCCAGATTGGATTGGTAGACCTTCTGACTTACTTGGAAATCAAACCTGATTATATAATTGGTCACTCACTCGGAGAATTAGGATGTGCTTATGCTGATGGGTGCCTTTCTGCAGAGCAAGCAGTTCTTAATGCATTATTTAGAGGTTTTGCATCATTAGAAACCGAATTGATAAAGGGTTCAATGGCAGCAGTTGGCCTTGGATATGAAGATATAAAACCACTTTGTCCACCTGATATTGATGTAGCTTGTCATAACAGCTCAAAGAGTTCAACCATAAGTGGGCCTGTAGAATCTATGAAAACATTTGTAACCAGTCTTCAAGTAAGTTTTGTATCGAACATACAGTTTGTTTTTAATTTATGAAATGGGTTTATCTACAGAATACAAAAATTCAAGACTAGCTAAACAACCATAATTGTGTTATTAAATTCCAACAGGCGAAAGGAGTTTTTACAAAAGAAGTGGATACCTCTAATATTGCTTATCACAGTCGTTACATAGAACCAGCTGGTTCAAAATTACAAGAATACCTACAGCAAATAATACCAGATGCAAAATTACGAAGTGACAAATGGTTGAGTACGTCAGTTCCAATTGCTGAATGGAAAAATACAAAAGCACGGTTATCATCAGCAGAATACTATACAAATAATCTTTTAAATCCTGTTCTCTTTGAAGAAGTTACGAAGAACGTACCCGAAAATGCCGTTATCATTGAAATTGCTCCACATGGTCTTCTGCAGTCAATTTTAAAAAGATCCCTATCGAAAACTGTCATCAACCTTACACTTACCAGAAAACATCAGAACAATGTAGACATTTTTATGGATGCTATTGGAAAATTGTACATTAATTCTGGTTACAGAGCTTGTATAAGTAAACTATATCCAAGCATTTCTTATCCTGTGTCAACTGGCACTCCATCTTTATCACAATTAATCAAATGGGATCATTCTGAGGTTTGGTAATAAAAAAAAAACACTTATATTCTAGAAATTGGTAATCATATGTAAATGCATATGTTAATGCACGAATTTTTTAGCTTAAAGTTTTTCTTGTTGAAAGATAACATGGTCTTTAAAACGGTTGTTGTTTCTTAATTTAAATATCAACCCGCAGGTGCAGGGAAAAAAGAAAATTATTTTTTTTATCCCATAAAATAAATGAAAAAGTATACAAAATCGATCTAAAGGATGAACAATGGAGGTTTTTGAGGGGCCACAGAATAGATGGTGCAAATATTCTACCATGTTCTCTATATTTAAAACTCGTTTCTTCAACAATGGAGGCGTTTCAGAATTCAAATCGTTTAATATTATTTGAAAATATTGTAGTTCACGAGAACAAGTACATTATTGAAGATGAAATTTTAGAATTGACTGTTATGGTTCAAACAGGTAAGTAGTCCTTTTTTGTTTTTCTAACAAAAAAAGTATAGTTTATAACGTTATTTTCTATGTAAAGGCTCTGGAAATTTCGAGGTAAAAACTGGTAAAGAATTATTATGCTCTGGAATTTTTCAAAAAATTAATTCAATTAAACAAGAGCAACCGGTAATAGGAAATTTAATGGACGGCTCGAAAGGTGAATTAGGGACAAATGAACTGTATACTGAAATGTTTTTGCGAGGGTATCATTACACTGAATCTTATCAAACCATCTGTAAATTCAATCCAAATAATTCGATTGGTCAGTTGTTCTATCAAAAAGATTGGTGCATGGTTTTGGAAGGAATGTTTCAGATGTACATGTATAAAACCTATATGCAATCTATCCTAGTTCCCTTTAAAATTCGAAAACTTTTTTTTGACCTTGACCAATATGAAACAGAATATAAAAATTTAAGAGGTAAGAAAGTCTGTATAAAATATTAAAAATTTAAGAGGAAGAAAATTTGTATGAAATAGTTTATCCTACAGTAATTTCGACATTTTTTTTAGAGATTCCAGTATCCGTTAACGAAAACTTCCAAATTATCAATTCATATGGAATGGAAATAATCGGAATTGAGCTTATTACATTAAAACAAGATTCTAAAATGCGTCTTAGAAACATTCAAGAAATTAAATTTACTTTCGACATCGATGAATCTCCAATTGCACCTAAAGAGTTTGCATATATTGTTATACAGATATTAATTGAAAACAACATTAATGGTAATATTATTCAAATAATAGATGATAAAACTAATGTCTTGGATGAATCAGAAAAGCTTTGGAGATGTATTCTTGAAGAAACTTCAGAAACGCAATTTAAGTTTGAAATAGTTTCCTCTTTGTCATCAGAATGTGATAATTACAAGAACACTGCATTAAAAGTATTATTTGATGTCGCAACATTAAGAAATATAAATCTTTCGGGCATGCCAGAAGGAGATTTTATGTTAGTTATTCTCGACTCTGCAGACAAAAATGACGTTTTAAATACAATGAGTATCAGCGATACCGGTATAATTTTCGAAAGAATTTTTGAAAATCAAGTAGCCCTATTGTTTCGTAAAAAGAGAAAGTTAGAAAATATTCGTATAATTGAAATTACGGAAAAGGATTTAGCACAAACTAACCAAATTGTGGAGAACCTAAAAGCCTCAAAAGGAGATCAAATTGTTTTACTTGCTAGACACCGACATTTTTCTATTCCAAATGAAATATGCAATATTCTTTCTTCAGAAGAATTAAATGAAAAAATAAATTACTTTGAAATTATGGATAGTAAGGCTCCAGATTTTTCTCTAGAAGAACCGTTATATCGAAATCAACTGCAGTTAAACTTAAAGTTTAATGTCCTAAAAACGGACAAAAAGTGGTGTTCCAGAAGAAGCTTTCCGATTGTCAATAAACATCAAAAAGTTGCAAACTGGATGGCTTTTCAAAGTAGTCCAGGTGATATGAATTCAATTGATTGGGTAGAACAACATAATGAAAAAGTTGACCACAAAAAATGTATAAATGTAAAGTATGCAACAATAAATACCTTTGATGTGCTTCTTGCAAGTGAAAATGCAGATTTTATGTTAAATGAAAGCTATTGTAAAAAGAATAGAACGAATACTTTAAAAATGTTTGGTTTAGAATACGCTGGTACTAATGAAAATGGAGAACGGATTATGGGAATTTCGGGAAGTGGTACACTATGCAGGTTCACTTCACCAGATTCCGAATTAATGTGGGAAATTCCGAATTCCTGGACTATGGAAGAAGCTGCTACAGTTCCTTTAGCGTATACAACAGCTTATATGACTCTGTATCTAAAAGGTGATATCAAGAGAAAGAGTTCAATATTTATATACGACGGAAGCTGTGCTGTAGGTCAAGCGATGATTACTTTAGCTTTAAATGAAGGATTACAAGTTTATTCAACTTACAGAACTGAAAAGGAGAAAGAACTTCTGAAACTGCAAAATCCAACTCTAAATGAAGATAGATTATTTTGTTTAAAAGATTTATTTGAATATAATTATCTTTTTTTGACAAGAGGTGCAAAAGTCGATCTTGTTATTTACAATGCATACAAGATGGATGGGTTTGAAGCATGTTTGAAATGCGTCAAGGATAAACTTGGTATTTTCATTATTGTCGGTCAACTTCAGGAATCTTTTAGAAAATCGCTTGGAATGCTTATTTTTGAAGGAGATTTGATAATGCTTTCAATAATTCCCCACAATTTGGTTAATGCAGATGTAAATACAAAGAAAATTTTGAACTCTTTATTTAAGGACGGTCTTAAAAAGGGTGTCATTAAACCAGTTTACTTAAGTTTGTATTCTAGAGGCGATTTAAGAAAAGCGTTCCTTGTTGCCGGTAATGGAACAATTTATGGAAAGGTAAATGTTGCTATAGCTAGTTTTTTAAATAAATTTAGACAACTTCCTTTCAATAGTATAAGAGATTTAATTTCTGATATTATTTAAAGATAACTTTCTTGATCATACTGATCATTTTGTTCATATATCTTTTATTTCTTTAGATTGTCATTGAAGTTCAATCCGTCGATGATGCAAATTGTAAAGCTCTGGTAATTCCTCGCTTTTCCTGTTTTAAAAATAAAACTTATTTGTTATTAGTAGACGACTGGAACAACTTTTTTGGAATAAAATTGATTGATTTTTTAATTGAAAACGGAGCAAAAGATATCATAGTAGTTTCCGTAACCAGAAATTGTCGTAGAGTTATTTATCATCATCGTTTGAAGAACTGGGAAGAAAGGGAAGCAAGAGTAGTTTTGAGAGACAATATAGATTTATTTAAAAATTATAATGTGAGGAGAATTTTGAATGAAGCACTAAAACTTAATCCTATTGAAGCAGTATTTGATCTTCAACGAATGACAGCATATTCATCAAATTTGTCAAAGTACTTCATCACTAAAAGTTTATTCGAAGAATCAAAGAAAATTTGCACTGATTTACGTCACTTCGTAATTTGTACAATGCTAAAAGATCCTGTTGATGATGTTAATACTTATTTGTTTAAAAATAGTAATCTGATGACTCTTTGCGAAGAAAGATTACATGAAAGTTTACCAATGCGTTTAGTTTTATGGGGTCCCATAGAAGGTATATTTAAAATGGAATCCTTAGCCAAGAAGAAGTGTAAGTTATATTCAATTCACGAATGCATGTTAAAATTGACCGAATTGATGACATTGCCTTCCGGAATTTTTATGATTTCTAATATTCGAGCTATAGAGTTAACTACTGATGTGAAAGAAATATGTGAGAAAGAACTGTTTGAAAATTACATATTCAATAGAATTTAATGTGCTTTGAATTGCTGTTGTAAAATTCTTTTTTATACATAATTACAAACTTAAAAATTCATGAACAGGATTGTTATTCTAAAATTTTTATGCACAAAAACTTAAAAATGTTGGCTTATTTGCAATGACCCTTCTCTTGACCCCTGTTCATTGTTCTTAATTGTTAAATTGTCATATATCGAATGTTTCTAAATTAGATTCTGACTGTGCGTGATGCATAGATTGAATTTAATTTTTTAATTATTAATCATGTATAAAATATACATACACATGTACATGTATAAAAAAGATAAAAAAACCTTTGGTATTTTTATTCGGATTAATATTTAAGTGTTGATTGCAGTCAGTCGTCTGTTACATACATTAAAAATAAAGAGACATAGAGTTAAAAAATAATAAATAGATTTGCTATAAATAAATTATAGATTTGTTTCGAGGCAAATAATATACATTTTTGCACCAATTTCATTAATATTTCATAACCACAAAAAGAAACTTCCCTGTCTTAAGATAAATTATAAATATTCAAATATACAAAAATTCTGAAATGTTAAATTCATGTACCCCCTTCTTTACAACGCTTATAAATAACAAAGGCGTTGATTTTTTTGGATTTATATCATTCAGTAATTGTATAAGATAGACAACATTTAACTGCAGACTGAGCAGTATTGTGCAAAGTGAGTGTTCAATAATGTCTGGAGACGAAATAGTTATTACAGGAATTGCAGGAAAGTTTCTAAATAATGAAAATGTTGATGTTTTTAAAGAGAATTTGTTAAATATGAAGAACTGTTTAACAAGCAGAAATCCCAAATGGAAAACAGGTATAAATAAAAAGTATTGTAGAATACTTTTTTGTATGTTAGTATACTTATGTACTATGTAAAATGTAATATGTAATATTTTAAGATAATGTATGCTTACTTACAAAGCAAGTTTAAAATGTTTCTGAAACTCAACTTTCATAATAGCAGCAACTGCACTCAGAGACTTTAGACTTTAAGTATTATAGTTTAACCATTAATTTTTACTATAAAAACTATTAACCTGAAACTCTCGTGTAGAAAGAAATTTTTTTCAGCGAAGATACTAAAGTTTCAATCCAGGATAGGAATATTTACATTTGTTTTAGAAAAATTTTAATCCAGGGTAGATACATTTAAATGTTTTTTAAAAATTTTTGTTTCATTCAAAGGAAATTTACTATCTTCGCTGGGAAAAATTTTTATTTTGCACGATTATCTCAGATTACAAATCTGATAGTAACATTATTTACTAAAGTCTTTGTAACGAAGTGAAATTTTGCTATTGCTCAGAATTTGCTCGCCGGAGCCAAGGTTCTCAAATTATATTCACTTATACTGGTAAACTAGTTTATTGACCATAAATATTTACTTAATTTCTATTGTCGCTTTGAGGTTAGGTAAAGTCAGTAAAACTCTCAGGATTTCTATTAGTAAGAAATAACGGATCGCGGACATTTCCACCAAAACCCAGTTGACCGAATTTGTAATTGGCCGAAATTTAATTGTCCGAATTTGTAATTCTACAAACTTGCATTTGTCAGAATTTGCAATTCCCCGAACTTGCGTTTGTCCGAGCTATTAACTTCCCGAATTTGTATTTGTCATAACTTTCAAATCATCAAACTGACATTTGCCAAAACATTTAAATCGACGAAATTGCATTTGTTAAAATTTTTAACTTCTCGAACTCGTATTCGTCTAAACTTTTAAATCCACGAACTTGCATTTGCCCGAACTTTGAAATCACCGAACTTGCATTTGTCAAAATATTCAATTACCAGAATTTGCATTTGTCCGAACTTTGAAATCACCAAATTTGCATTTTTCCGAACTTTGAAATCACCGAACTCGCATTTAGCAGAATATTCAACTCTCCAAATTTGCAACAGTCAGAACTTCTAAATCTCTGAATTTGCATTTGTCCAAACTTTAAAATCACCGAACTTACATTCGCCCGAATTTTGAAATCTCCGAATTTGTAATTGTCCGAACTTTGAAATCACCGAACTCACGTTTGGCCGAACTCTTAAGTCTCCGAATTTGCATTTGGCCGAACTTTTAAATTACCGAACTTGCATTTTTCCGAATTTTTAAATCACTAAACTTGCATTTGTCAAACTCCTTAAGTCACCGACTACTCGTGTCCCCGAATTATCTTCTTCCTACAAAAAGCTCGACATGCAAAGCGTATTTATGCAGAAATAAAAAATGTCGACTCTTTGAATGGACCCTCCTATGAACGATTGTCAGTTTTATATCCAACTAGTGATTTTCAAACTGAAGTTATGAAAATGACTCTTAAAGAATGTGGTCTTTCTGGAAAAGATATTTCCTTTATTGAAGCTGAAGAGCTTGGAATAAAAGAAGCCGATATTGAAGAAATCAAAGCTATTGATCAAGTTTATAATGATGATAGAGAAGGACCACTACTCATTGGTTCAGTAAAGTCAAACGTTGGATCATGTCATGCTGCAGATACTTTGGTTTCAATTTTAAAGGTAAGTACACTGAAAACATTTATGTATTAAATGCTACATAATACATAAGCAGAAGATGTAAACAATCTATGAAAGATAAATTTGATTAAAACTTCAAATTTTAGTTTTGTTCATATAATGCGACGATTCGTCGGCCAAGATTTGCCAACCTCATCAGGCTGAATTTGTTATAAAAGAACAAATGGGGTTCATATACTTGACAACAAGTTTTAACAGTAATATAAACAAAAATTATTTACCAACAAATTGATTAACACATAACGTAGTTATCAAGTCAACAGTACAAAAAACGCATTTTGGGTTTTATTTTAATATGAAAAAGTAAGTTAAAATCACGAGACAAAAATAACGCTAACAATCTTGACGTCATAATCGAAACTAAACAGAAATTACAAAATTTAAATATTACAATAATAGAAAAGTCAGTGAACTTTCAAATTGACAACAATAACAATCAAACTAGAAGTCATTAACCTACAATGGAAGGTTCGAAAATTATATCTCAATCATGACTTTACAATATTAAGTATTGGAAAGAATATTTTATTTATTGAAAAAATATCTTCTTTGTTATTAATGTGGAATGATTCATTTTTATTTGAATCATTTCGAAAGTAAGTTTCTTTTTTCATTCAATTCACAGTCTAGAATTTCTGTATTATTGCAATCAAATTCATGATCGAGACTTTCATAGTATTTCAAAACCAAGGAATCCTGTTTCATTCTGTGTTCATACAGACGAGCTTTAAGACAAAAATTTCAATGACAAAATTTATAAACAAACTTTTAGTACTCCTGTGGGCTCACTAATCTCTCCTTTCTTTGCTGATCTTGTCATGGAATATCTGGAAAGTTATTATTTACAGATAATAAAGAACAAATACTATAGTATCCTCTCTTTTTATATCAGATATGTTGATGACACTCTTTTTTGCATCAAAAAAATCAAGTTGACTTAATTTTAAAAGTTTTTGACTCTTCTAAATAACATTTAAAATGTCTCTCTAGCGTAACGGACAAACAGTTTTAAACTGCGTAACAACTAACAGCGTAACAGAGCTATCGCTGCCTGATTTTTTATATAGGATAAATTAATATTTATAAATTAATGATTGATATAATTTCCGAACCTTTAATTGTAGGTTAATGACTCCTGGTTTGTTTGTTATTGATGTCAATTTCAAAGTTCACTAATGATGTCAAGTCTGTTGGCAATCTTTCTGACTCGTAATAGTAACTTAATTTTTCATTTTAAAATAACAAAATTTTTTTTTATATCGTAAACTTGTTGGGCCCGTATCATTTTGACACCAAACTTTTTATAGTACATGTTAAATTTTTCAACTTATAAAAATGTCATATTGTACTCCTACTAAAATATACGGTTAACACTTATGAAGCTAATTTGTTCTTTTTTAGTAAATTCAGCCTGATGAGGTTGTCAAATCTTGTCCGACGAAACGTCGTTTTTTTTAACATAATTAAAAGTTGAAGTTTTCTTCAAATTTTTTTTTCCTAAGATTGTTTACATCTTCTGCTTATATTGACAATGAAAGGGTGTACTCCTCGCTTCACTATTTAATACAGTTTTAATTAACGTGCTATATAACAATCGTTACGTCGTAACAATTACATGTTAATTAACGATAATTGATAAATATATACTTATGTTCCTTGATTTATGTTAGCAAAAATGATAATTTTCTAATTTTGAACTTTAACGTAAATTATGAGTGGGTCATGAAACTAAATTCTTTAAGCTTTTACTTAAATCCGTCAAAATGATCAAAAATCACCTTTTAAGTGTACCCCCTTATAAAAAAGGGCCTTTCGATTTGTAAAGCAAAGGCTGTTTTGTTAACCGGCTAATTGCACTACGGCGAAGTGACTCAAGATACCCATCTGTAATCCATTCTGCGCCTCCTCTCCAAAATATCAATTGATTTTCAAACTAATAAAATTTCTCCAATTTCATACCACTTCTCTATTTTCCCTTTACAAATTTCTTCACATTCCCCTCCAAACTTGGCGCCTCCAAGGGTACCTGGTCAAGAAACATTTGACAGATTCAAATTCACCGTCTTGGCGAATACTCCGCCGCGAACAAAAAATGTCACGCTATATTCAACCCATAATGTAGAATATGTAATTAATTTAAGTGGAGTTAATAATAAAATAGTGAACTTAAACAAAGTTTCAAATAGATCACTTATCCTTTTTTTCTAACCTATTCAAGTAATTAGTTACACAAAATTAATTTGGCGTGTAACAGAAGTGAAACCAGATAAATAAACTTTACACTTCAACAACAATTATTATGAGGGGATTTCTTAAGGCCAGGTTCCTCCAAAAAACGTGTTTTTTTCAAACTTATTTTATTGATACTACAAAAAATATTTTTGAATCAAACTTTCTTCATATACAAAAACACATAAAAATACTAACTAATATAAACTAATAAAACCCAAAAAAATCCCCCCCCTCCCATTCGGAAAATATTGGATAAAAAAAAATTTCCAAAAATTACCAATCTATCTGCACCATAAATACCTCGAATTTAAGCATAATTGGCAAATAATTTTTTTTACCTTGATCACTTCATATGGAATCTCTCATATGTTTTCTTTGTAATAATTTTCTATTTTTCTAAAATAAATTATAGTTTCTGAAGAGGACAGCTTTGCTATGAAACGTTAAAAATAAAAAGAATTTAAGTTTTCTTTTATTTATCTTAAATAATTATTAATAATTATTAAACTATAAGTGTCTTTCAAAATCTTCATGTGAGCACGATAAAGGATAGTCGTGTATTAATAAACTATAAGACATCACTTTTTATCTCAAAACTTCCAAATTATTTGTAGGTAATTTGCAGTTTCCTGAAAAAAATGTACGTATACAAGATATGACTGACTTTGATGCACAAGCTTTAGGAGTTAATAAAAAATTTGCGGACCAGATGGACCCCCTAGGAAGACCATTAATACAATCTGCTAGTGAAGCTATTTCTGACGCAGGAATTAATCCTCGATCACTGAAAGGGAAAAAAGTAGCAGTCTACGTTGGAAACAGCATAGGAGAATCAGAACTTTTATTAAATTCTAATGTACATATTTGCAAGTACTATTAACTCTGTTCCTTTCAGTTTTAATAATTTCTGATATTTTGTTTAACTTAAACATATTTCAATACAGTTAAATATATTGTTGATTATTTATTAGTTGTCTTATACAATAAGTACCTATAATATTACAATTTCGGCTAATACAAATTTCACAAAAAACTGTTTTAGCCAAATCAGTACGTTATTCAAGGAAATGGAAAAGCAATGATCGCAAACAGAATTTCATTCTTCCTAGATCTTCATGGACAAAGCGAATTTATCGAATCTTTGGGTACTTCAAGTGTAACAGCAATAGAAAAAGCATATTTAGCCATTAAAAATGGCGAAGTAGAGAGTGCTATAGTTGCTGGTGGGAATGTTATTCAATACCCTCATTTATCTTTACATTACTTAAACTTAGGTAATTTCCAATATTTTTCTGTGAACAGTGATTTTATGCACACAGAAATATAATATTTTATGAAAACTTACACTAGGTCTTCTGTCACCGGATGGTCTCACAAGATCCTTCGACGAGTCAGCAAATGGTTACACTCGCAGTGAAGCTGCCGTAGTTCTTTTTTTGCAAAAAGCTAAAACTGCAAAGCGCATTTATGCAGAAATAAAAAACGTTCACTGTTTGACTGGGCCTTCCTATGAACGATTGTCAGTTCTATATCCAACTAGTGATTTTCAAAATGAAGTTATGAAAATGACCCTCAAGGAATGTGGTCTAACTGGGAAAGATATTTCATTTGTTGAAGCTGATGGTCTTGGAATAAAAGAAGCTGATTTAGAAGAAATTAAAGCTATTGATCAAGTTTATAATAATGGCAGAACAGGAACACTACTCATTGGTTCAGTCAAATCAAATGTTGGATCATGTCATGCTGCAGATACTCTGGTTTCAATTGTAAAGGTATAAGCACACTTTAAAATCTGTACGTATTATATATTCGGCAGTTTTAATTGAGCCTTATAATAATTGAGTTTATCCTTCTTCACAATATGTGAATTATGTTGTAATTATAAGAAAATTAATTAGTCAGAAGAAAACATTTTCAATTTAACATTTTAGGTAATTATGATGTTTGAGTCTGGTATTATTCCTCCGAATCTTCACTACAAAAGATCTTCAAAACAAATGTCAGCTATTCACGAGGGCCGAATACAAGTAGTTACTGAACCAACTTCGTGGAATGGTGAATATGCCGCTGTTAACACTACGAGTATCGGTGGCGGATTTGCTACCGTAATTCTTAAATCCTTTGAAAAAAAGAGAGAAATCGAAGAGCATCCTGCTGATAATTTACTAAAATTAACAATGGTGTCAGGAGTGACTGAAGATGCAATAAATCAATTACTTGATTATGTTAGTAGCATATTTTATTATTTTAATTTAGGATGACTCCGCCAGAGAATGAACAGTTAATTGAGGAGAGTTCACTTCAATGAGACATTAAAAATTTTTATAAATTATATTTAAAGAGTTTTAAAGAGTTAAAAAGTTGCAAAAAACTGTTCTATAATGATTATATGATGATTGTCTGAAGATAGAGTCTTATTAATGTTGAATTTCTCCTAATTGTTACAATCTTTTTGGTGTATTGAGAGACTAAATACTGAGCTAAGAGTACTGATAGACTTAATTTTAGATGGAATCCAATCCCGTCAATTCTGAAATGTTTCAACTATTAAATGATGTCTTTGAAGTGGAAAATATGTCGCATTTATATCGTGGGTATACATTATTACAACCTTTCGGAAATGTATCATCAAAATATCGTGCAACTGAGTTTGTCACAAGTTTAAGAAATGAAATATGGTAAGTCTTCTCCGGAATGGGTTCTCAATGGCCTGGAATGGGTATGTTGATTTTTGATACGCTATGTTCTTAAAAAAATTAAAACTAATGAAATTAAAGATGTGAAAACTGAAAGAAAAAATAAAATTTGTTCTTGTAAACTTACAGCCAAGGCTTTAATGAATCTACCTGTTTTTGCGGAATCTGTTTACAAATGTGACGCAGTTTTACAACCTTATAAAATTAATATAATTGAAATACTAACTGCAGATGATCTAACAGTTAGATTGGATTAGTAGACCTTCTGACTCATTTGGGAATCAAACCTGATTATATAATTGGTCATTCACTCGGAGAAATTGGATGTGCTTACGCTGATGGCTGTCTTTCTGCAGAACAAGCTGTTCTTAATGCATTGTTTAGAGGCTTGGCTTTAGTAGAAACAGAAACGCCAAAGGGTTTAATGGCAGCAGTTGGCCTTGGATATGAAGAAATTAAACCACTTTGTCCAGCTGATATTGATGTAGCTTGTCATAATAGTTCAAAGAGTTCAACCATAAGTGGGCCTGTAGAGTCTATGAATATATTTACAGCTAGTCTTCAAGTAAGTTGTGTATGGAACAAACAGTTTCTTGTTAATCTATAAAATTAGTTTATTTATGGAATACAAACATTCAAAATAACTAGCTAAACAACAATAATTTTGTTATAAAATTTGAACAGGCGAAAGGAATTTTTGCAAAAGAAGTACAGACCTCTAATATTGCTTATCATAGTCGTTACATAAAACCAGTTGGTTTGAAATTGTTAAAGTATCTTCAGAAAATAGTGCCAAATTCTAAAGTGCGTAGTAAAAAATGGCTAAGTACGTCAGTTCCAATTGCAGAATGGAACACTACAGAAGCTCGATTATCATCAGCAGAATATTATACAAATAATCTTTTAAATCCTGTTCTCTTTGAAGAAGTTACGAAGTACATACCTGAGAATGCAGTCACCATTGAAATTGCTCCGTGTGGTCTTCTGCAGTCAATTTTAAAAAGAACCTTACCTAAAACTGTTATCAATCTAACACTTACCAAAAGAGGTCATCAGAACAATATAGAAACTATTATGGATGCTATTGGAAAATTGTACATTAATTCTGGTTACAGAGCTAATATCAGTAAACTATATCCAAGAATTTCTTATCCTGTGTCAACTGGCACCCCATCTTTATCCCCATTAATCAAATGGGATCATTCTGCAGTTTGGTAATTAAAAAAACGATTACATGTAAGAAATTCGAAAAAGGAAGTAAATGCACAAATTCTTTAGCTAACTTTCTTTTTTAAATATAATATGGTTTAAAAAAAATTTATTAATTCTTAATTTAAATATTTACATGCAGGAGCAGGTAAAAGAGAAAGTTGTTTTATTTAGTCAATGAAGTTAATGAAAAACTATACAGAATCGATTTGAAGGATGAAAATTGGAGGTTTCTGAGGGGCCACAGAATCGGCAACGTAAATATTTTACCATGTTCTCTATACTTAAAACTCGTTTTTTTAACGATGGAGCCATTTGGTAGATCGAAACGTTCAACAATATTTGAAAATATCGTAATTCATGAGAACAAATGCATTATTGAAAATGAAATTATAGAATTGACTGTAATGGTTCAAATAGGCAAGCAGTTCTTTTTTGTTCAAAAAAAATGTTTAGTTTATAAAGTATGTTTAGTTTATAAAGTTATTGTTTATGTACAGGCTCTGGAAATTTTGAGGTAACAACTGGTGAGAAATTGCTAAGTTCTGGTATTTTTAAAAAAATTGATCCAATTAAATCAGAACATCTGGTAATAACAAATTTAATGGATAGCTCGAAAAGGCATTGAGAGACCAATGAAATGTATTCTGAACTGTTTTTGCGCGGATATCATTACACTGAATCTTATCAAACCATCTGTCAATTCAATTCAAATAATTCAATTGGTTGCGTGTTTTATCAAAAAGACTGGTACATGGTTTTGGAAGGAATGTTGCAGATGTACATGTTTAAAACCTATATGCAAACTATTAAACTTCCCTTCAAAATTCGAAAACTTATTTTTGACATGGACCGATATGAAACCGAATATAAAAATTCACGAGGTAAGAAAGTCTGTATAAAATATTAAAATTTAAAAGGTAAGAAAATCTACATGAATTATTTTATACTATAGTAACTTGGACATTTTTCAGTAATTCCAGTATCCGTTAACGAAAATTTCAAGGTCGTTAATTCATATGGAATTGAAATAATCGGTATTGAACTTATGAAATTAAAACAAGATTCAGATATGTGTTCCATAAATGTTCAAGAAATTAAACTTACCTTCGACATCGATAAAACTCCAATTTCACCTAAAGAGTTTGCAAATGTTGTTTTACAAATATTAATTGAAAACAAGATAATTGGTAATATTATACACATAATTGATGATGAAGTCAATGCCATTGATAAGTCACATAAACTTTCGACAGACATTTTTAAAGAAACTTCTGAAATGCAGTTTAAGTTCGAAATCGTTTCTTCTTTGTCATCAGAATGCGATAATAACAAAAACACTGCATTCAAAGTATTTTTTGATATTGCAACATTAATATCTACAAATCTTTCCATCACGCTACAAGAAGGAGAATTCATATTAGCTATTTTTGATTCTGCAGTCGAAAATGAAGTTTTAAATACGATGAATATCTACGATTTCGGTATAATATTAAGAAGACTTTTTAAAAATCAGGTGGCCTTATTGTTCCGTAAAAAGAGAATGTTAAAAAATGTTCTTATAATTGAAATTACGGAAAAAGATTTAGTACAAACTAACCAAATTGTGGAGAACTTAAAATCCTCAAAAAAAGATCAAATTGTTGAATTAAATGAAAAAATAAATTATTTTGAAATTCTGGATAGTAAGGCTCCAAATTTATCTCTTAAAGAACCATTGTATCGAAATCAGCTGCAGTTGAACTTAAGGTTTAATATCCTAAAAACGAACAAAAAATGGTGTTCCAGAAGAAGCTTTCCGAATATTAATAAACATCAGATAGTTGCAAACTGGATGGCGTTTCAAACACGTCCAGGTGATATGAATTCCATAGATTGGGTAAAACAATCTACTAGAGACGTTGAACAGAATGAATGTATAAATGTAAAATATGCAACTATTAATACATTTGATGTACTTCTTGCAAGTCAAAATGCAGATTTTATGCTAAATGAAAGCTATTGTAGGCGTAATAGAAATAATAACTCAAAAATGTTTGGTTTAGAGTATGCTGGTATAAATTCAAATGGCGAACGCATTATGGGGATTTCGGGAAGTGGTACACTATGTAGTTTCACTTCACCAGATCCCGAATTAATGTAGGAGATTCCAAACTCATGGTCTTTGGAAGAAGCTGCTACAATTCCATTAGCGTATGCAACAGCTTATATGGCATTATATCAAAAAGGTGACATCAAAATAAAGAGTTCTATATATTTATATACGATGGAAGCTGTGCTGTAGGTCAAGCGATGATTACTTTAGCTTTAAGTGAAGGATTACAAGTTTTTTCAACTTACAGAAATGACAGAGAGAAAGAACTTCTTAAACTGCAACATCCAACTTTGAATGAGAATCAATTGTTTTGTTTAAAAGATTTATTTGAATATAATTTTCTACATTCGACAAGTGGTGCAAAAGTTGATCTTGTTGTTTACAATGGATACAAGATGGATGGGTTTAAAGCATGTTTGAAATGCGTTAAGGTTATACATGGTACTTGCATTATTGTCGGTCAACTACAAGAATCTTTTAGAAAATCGATTAGAATGTTTATTTTCGAAAAAGGTTTTACAATGCTTACAATAATTCCCCACAATTTGGTTAATGCAGATGTTAAAGCAAAGAAAATGTTAAACTCTTTAATAAAGGATGGTCTTCGGAATGGTGTCATTAAACCAGTCTTCCTAAATTTGTATTCAAGAAGCGATTTAAGGAAAGCGTTCATTGATGCCAATAATGGAGAATATTTTGGAAAGGTATATTGTATTGTATATACATCTGATTCCAAACAATTTTATTACTGGTATTTCAAATAAATTCGCAAATCTTTTCTTTAACTAATATAATATATTAAATTTCAAATAGTATGAAATAATAATTTCTCATTATTTAAAGGTGATTTTGAATTCACGATAGAACTGATGATAATTCTGTTTCTGTGTTTTTTATTTCCTCAGATTGTCGTCCAAGTTCGATTCTCAGATGATTCAAATTGTGGAGCTCTGGTTATTCCTCGTTTTTTATGTTTCAAAAATAAAACTTATCTGTTGCTAGTAGACGACTGGAACAACTTTTTTGGAATAAAACTAATTGACTTTTTAATTGAAAACGGAGCAAAAGATATCATAGTAGTTTCTGTATCTAGAATCTCCTCCAAAGTTTTTTATTATAATCACTTAAAAATCTGGAATGAACGTGCAGCAAGTGTAGTTTTACGAGACAATATAGATTTAACTGAGAATTTTAATGTCAAAACACTTTTGAATGAATCATCGAAACATAATCCTATTGGTGCAATATTTGACCTTCAACGGATGACAAATTTCCCAGAAAAGTTGTCAGAGTACTTTATAACGAAAATTTTTTTTGAGGAAACAAAGAAAGTTTGCCTTAATTTACGTCATTTTGTGATTTGTACAATTCTAGAAGATCCTAATCTTAATTTTAATGCTCATTTGTTTAAAAACAGTAATATTGTTACACTTTGTGAAGAAAGATTATATGATGGTTTACCAATGCGTTTAGTTTTATGGGGTCCCATGAAAGGAATATTTAAAATGAAACCTTTAACAAAGAAAACATGTAACTTATTTTCAATTCACGAATGCATGTTGAAATTTAATACTTTAATGACATTACCTTTCGGAATTTTTATGATTTATAAAAGCCAAACTGTAAAGTTAACTACTGATGCGAAAGAAATATGTGAGAAAGAACTGTTTGAAAACTACATATTCAATAGAATGTAATACGCATTTAATTATTGTTGTAAATTCTTCTTTATTTTTCATATAGTTTACAAGTTTATCGAATTTGCGTTTTTGTTTTCGTTTTCAAAATTATAAGAATAGGACCCCAGGTGTATATATGTTTTTTAACGAAAGCTTGGTAATTATATTATTATATTAATTTTTATATCATTTATTTAATATTGTCGATTTATATACCATCTTTATCGACGATAAATTCATCTTTTATCGTATTTCTGATTTGCAATTACTTACTGTTTTTCCTGTATTTTTTTACTTTATTATTTATCAGAAACGAAAATGAAAAATAATAAAAATTTTCATATTTTTTAAAAAGTTTGTTAAAAGTGAAGAATTATTTAACATTTTGATAAGCTGAAGACCTAAGTGGAAAACTGGTATAAATTAAAAAATAAATTTAGAAACT
This sequence comes from Ganaspis brasiliensis, assembly GCA_037103525.1. Taxonomy (NCBI): domain Eukaryota; kingdom Metazoa; phylum Arthropoda; class Insecta; order Hymenoptera; family Figitidae; genus Ganaspis; species Ganaspis brasiliensis. The sequence goes on from JAZKLR010000194.1 coordinate 67,658, forward strand.
ACATTTGTATACAACGAGTTGAAAAGTATTTTAAGAAGCTACTTTCTTGACCTTCGCACTATTGTGAGACATTCTGGGTGACCAAATCATTCGAACGTTTTAATATCTGCTCGAAAATTGTATTAATAATTTCTTATTCGTTAATAAACAACACTTTTAGTGAAAAATCTTTATGAATTTTAGTTCTTTTTACTATATACATACAAATAAAAACTTTTTGGTTAACCAGGGTACTTAACATCTGTTTGCAATAGATTACTAAAAGTTTCATAAATATTTTATAAACACATTGATACCTATTTATTAAAAAAAAAAAAAACAATGTCAATTTTGAAATATGCAAATATTTCAAAACTGTAAATTCATGAAACCCCTTCTTAACAACGAATATAAATAAAAAACGCATGAATCATGGATCAACCAGAAATCGTATAAGATTCACAACGACAAAATAAAGTCTCAATTGTATTCAAAGTAATTGTTTGACAATGTCTGGAGACGAAATAGTTATTACAGGAATTGCAGGAAGATTCCCCAATAGTGAGAATGTTGATATTTTTAAAAACAATCTGCTGCAAATGAAGAATCTTTTGACTGACAAAAGTTCTAAATGGAAAACAGGTAGGAAACAGAAGTTACAATATTTATATTATTTGAACTATTGCTCTCATAGGTAATACAAAAAAAATGAAAATTTGTGGATTATATTTCATGTAAAGTCATTGCGGATTATTTTTAGAAAAATTTGATACTTTCTGGGATTCATAAATGATGTGAATGCAATACGTTTACGATTATTATTTTATATAAATTTTTATATTTACCTTATAATTTGAATTTGAATGTTGAGTTAAAGCGCAAAAATTAAATTTAACAAAAAAAAAAAACTTAAAAAATTTAGATAATATACATTTTTCCATTGATAAATTGTTCAAACTCGTCTAGTTTACCTAAATTAACAAACTAAATTGCATGAAAAATTGGAAAATATTGAAAGAATCTAAAGAAATATTAAAAATAATTTTCAAAAATTTCGATATTTTAATTTTAATTGTCCATATTAAATATGTTTATAAGAAGTTCTTCAAAATGTTAAAATCAAATATTATTTAATACTAAGTACTTTTTAGGTACTTTCATATGATATGCTGACTTTTTCATTGTATAGTATAAAAATATGATAGTTTTTACAGTTAATATTAAAGTTTGTAGAAATTTTAGTGTTTTTGAACAACAATAATTTTTCCCTAGATAGACAAATAGCTCTAATTTCCCTTTTAAAATTTAAGTTTAATCTTTTTGCCAATGCATCAAAATTTTGTGTTGGAGAACCAGCTACATTTTACTTATTTCATTCTAAAAAATACGATTTCAAATACGAACTTAAACTTAGTTGGGTTGTTTCCTTTTTGCTACGTTGCGTTTCTGATCTTGCGAAATAATTATCGACAGGATTGACTAGCGTTATATTTTTGATGTTACTTATGTAAAGGTTTGTTATATTGTAACAACAGCAAATGCAGAAAAAGATATTAAAGAAGATATTAATTAATACGTAATGTAAACTTCCAAATTATTTGTAGGCAATTTGCAGTTTCCTGAAAAAAATGGACGTATTTTAGATACGACTGATTTTGATGCAAAAGCTTTAGGAGTTAACAAAAGAGTTGCTGAAAATATGGATCCACTTGGAAGAATACTTTTAATGTCTGCTTGCGAAGCTATTTCTGACGCAGGAATTAATCCTCGATCACTGAAAGGAAAAAAAGTAGCAGTATTTATAGGAAACAGCACAGGAGAATCGGGACTTTTATTTGATCCTAACGTACATATTTACAATTCTTATTATCTTTATGCATCTCATTTTTTATCATTTAGACTATTTTGTTTAATGTAAATATATTGCAGCTTACTTATTAGCAGTCTATAAAATAAGTATCTAATAGCAATATTACAGCCAACAAAAATTTAACCGAAAACTATTTCAGCCAAATCAGTACGTTATACTAGGAAATGGAAAGGCAATGATCGCAAATAGAATTACATTTTTCCTCGATATTCATGGACCGAGCCACTTGATAGAATCTTTGGGAATTTCAAGTGCAACTGCGATAGAAAAGGCATATGTAGCAATTAAAAGTGGCGAAGTAGAGAGTGCTATAGTTGGTGGTGGAAATATTATTCAATACCCTCATATTTCTCTACAATATTTGAACTTAGGTAAATTGCAATTTTTTTTTTGTAAACAGTGACTTACGTAAGAGTATAAAATTTTATGTAAACAAACACTAGGTCTTTTATCACCGGATGGTCTCACAAGGTCTTTCGACGAGTCAGCAAATGGTTACACTCGCAGTGAAGCTGCCGTGGTTTTTTTTCTACAAAAGGCTAAACATGCAAAGCGCATTTATGCAGAAATAAAAAATGTTCACTCTTGGAATGGACCTTCATATGAACGATTTTCTGCTCTATTTCCAACCAGTGATTTTCAAACTAAAGTTATGGAAAAAACTCTTCAAGAATGTGGTCTTTCTGGAAAAGATATTTCTTTTGTTGAAGCTGATGGTATTGGAATAAAAGAAGCTGATTTAGAGGAGATTAAAGCTATTGATCAAGTTTATAATGATGGTAGAACAGGACCACTACACATTGGTTCAGTCAAATCAAATGTTGGCTCATGTTCTGCTGTAGATACTTTGGTTTCAATTTTAAAGGTAGATGACTCAAAAATATGCATGCATATACACAGTTTTAATTAAGTCTTTTAATTATTATGAAAGTATTTTTAGACTGATTATGTCTTTGACGGCGTAAAGTTAACAAATTAAATTCAGTCAGTTGAAAACATTTTTCACTTTATTTTTTAGGTAATTACGATGTTTGAATCTGGTATTATTCCTCCAAATCTTCACTATGAAAAGCCTTTCGGTCAAATGTCAGCTATTAATGAGGGTCGAATACAAGTAGTTACTGAACCAATTTCATGGAATGGTGAATATACAGCAGTTAATACTACAAGTATAGGCGGCGGATTTGCTACAGTCATTCTTAAATCTGTTCAGATAAAGGGAAAAAATAAACTGCAACCTGATGACAACCTATCAAGATTAAGTATGGTATCAGGAGTAACCGAAGATGCTGTTAATGAAATACTAGATTATGTTTGTAGTCACCTTAAATTATCATTGTACACGAATTCAATTATATGTTTCACTCTGGCATAAAAATATGTAATTACAAATATTTTGGGTGGTTATATCGTGGATATACACTATTGCCACCTCGTGGAACTATAACCTCAAAATATCGCGAGGTTGAATTTGTTACAGGTTTTAAAAGAGAAATTTGGTATATATTTTCCGGAATGGGCTCTGAGTGGCCTGAAATGGGTAAGTTTAATTTTAATAATTTTATTCTGTTTTGCATTACAGCTTAAATGGATTGAAAATGTAAACATTATATTTTTTATTAATTAACAGGAAAGGCTTTAATGAATCTACCTGTATTTGCGGAATCTGTTTACAAGTGTGACGCTGTTTTAAAACCTTATAAAATTGATATAATCCAAATACTAACGGCAGAGGATTCAAAAATGTTTGACAACATTGTAAATTCTTTTGTTGGAATAACTACAATGCAGGTGATTTAAAAAACCGAAGTATTTGGTCAACATTTAGTTATATGATGTGTTTAAATACGAATTTCACTTTTTAGATTGGATTGGTCGATCTTCTGACTTATTTAGGAATTAAACCTGATTATATAATTGGTCATTCACTCGGAGAAATTGGATGTGGTTACGCTGATGGGTGTCTTTCTGCAGAACAAGCTGTTCTTAATGCATTGTTTAGAGGCTTGGCTTCAGTAGAAACAGAAACGCCAAAGGGTTCAATGGCAGCAGTTGGTCTTGGTTATGAAGATATTAAACTACTTTGTCCATCTGATATTGATGTAGCTTGTCATAATAGTGCAAAGAGTTCAACTATAAGTGGACCTGAAGAGTCTATGAAAATATTTATATCGAGTATTCAAGTAAGTGAACTGTAAAACAGACTTTGAAATATCCAAAATAGTGGAGATTTATAAAATAAAACTGATGAGCATACCCTAAATGATACAACTGTGATTTCTAATTTAAACAGGAGAAAGGAATTTTTACAAAAGTGGTGCAGACTTCTAATATTGCTTATCACAGTCGTTACATAGAACCAGCTGGTTCAAAATTACTAGAGTATCTTAAAAAAATAATTCCAGATTCTAAAAGACGAAGTGAAAAATGGCTCAGTACATCAATTCCAATTTCGGAATGGAATACTACGAAGGCTAGATTTTCATCAGCAGAATATTATACAAATAATCTTTTGAATCCTGTTCTTTTTGAAGAGGTAATAAAGAAAATACCCAATGATGCAATCACCATTGAAATTGCTCCACATGGTCTTATGCAATCTATTTTGAAAAAGGCCTTACCGAACACTGTTACGAATCTTTCACTTTCCAAAAAACTTCATCAGAACAATGTGGAAATTGTGATGGATGCTATTGGAAAATTGTACATTAATTCTGGATATAGAGCGAGTATAACCAAATTATATCCAAAAATATCCTATCCAGTGTCTACCGGGACTCAGTCTATGTCACCTTTAATTAAGTGGGATAAATCTGAAGTTTGGTTTGTATTTTAGAATGTTAGAGTATAGTTAAATCTTTACAAATTAAATTATATCTTTTTTATTTAAAATTTGCTTTCAAATTTAATAAATTAGTTATTAAATTGATAACTTAAACAACTAAACATCAACATGTTTAGGTACAAAATCCACAGAAAACTTTTACATCTTATCCAGGACGTTAACGAGAAAATATACAAAATAGATTTAAATGACGAAGCCTGGGAGTTTTTAAGGGGCCATAGAATAGGGAATGTGAATATTTTGCCTTGTTCGTTATATTTAAAACTCGTATTTTTGACATTGGAGGCTTCGAATAATTCGAAATGTCCAATAGTATTTGAAAATATTATAATTCATAGAAACCAATGCATCACTGAAGGTGAAATTTTAGAGTTAACTGTAATGATTCAAGCAGGTAAATAATATTTGATTATTATACTACATTCTTAATTCTTTCTTAACTTGTCTTTGTATGCTTAAAATTATCGAACGATTGAAAATTAAAATTTGTCATATTGTTAACTATGTAAAGGCTCTGGAAGTTTCGAGGTGACAGTAGATGGAGAGTTATTATGCGATGGAATTGTGAAAAAAATAGAGTCAGTTGAACAAAAACAACCGATAATATCAAATTCAATGGACCGAGTAAATGAAGAATTGCAAGCTAGTGAAATTTATTCCGAACTCTTCTTGAGAGGATATCATTACACCGAACCTTTGAAACCTATTTGTAAATATAATTCAAAGAAGTTGGTTGGCGAATTATTTTATCAAAAAGACTGGGATATGTTTTTGGAAGGTATGTTGCAGGTCTACATGTACAAAAACTATATGAGAACTATTGAAATTCCCTTAAAAATTGGAAAAATAGTTGTTGACGTAGAGAATTATAAAGCTCAGGAAGATTTGAAAGGTAAGAGAATTTGAATGAAATATTATTATTTATTTATTTATTTAATACAAGCACCCAATTAAATAATTAATATTTTAGTGATTCCAGTCTCGATTAACGAAAATTTAAATATTGTTTATTCATGTGGAATAAAAATAAGCGACATTCAACTTACGATATTTAAACAAAATCCAAATACATGTTCGACGAATTTGAAAGAAATTAAATTTATCTTCCACGTCGATGAAACTCCAACTTGTCTTAAAGAGTTTGCTAATTTGGTTTTAGAAATATTATTTGAAAACAAGGTAAAAGGTAATATTATTCAAATTATACAGGGGAAATCTGATATTTTGGATGAGGTGCAAAAATCGTGGCATACAATTTTAAATGAAATACCAAAAATGCAGTTTAAATTGCAAACAATTTCTTTTTCGTTACTGCCAGACGATAAACGCAAAAATATTGCACTGCAATGTTTTTTTGATTTGGAAACAATGACAAATTCATGTAATTTGCACCCTCCACAAGAAGGAGAATTTTTATTAGTGATTCTGAATAAGTTGAACGAAGGTGAAATTACGAATACAATGCAAATCTTTGATTTGGGAATTATTTTGAAGAATATAATATTTAACGATCAGCATGCTCTGTTACTTCGTAAAAGGCGAGTGCTAAAAAGCACTTGTATTCTAGAATGTAAAGAACAAGATTTAAAAGAATTTGACCGAATCGTGGGGACCGTTAAGTTCTCCACAGAGGACCGAATTCTTTTTTTAAATAGATGCCAGCATTCTTCTCTTACGGGAGAAGTGTTAAAAATTCTTTCGGCAAATGAGGACATTGGAAGGGTTCAGTTTCTTGAAATTCTTGACAGTGAGGCGCCAAATTTATCTCTTGATGATCAACTGTTTCAAAATCAGCTGCAGCTAGACCTAAAGTTTAATATCCTAACACCAAACAACAAGTGGGGTTCTAGAAGAGCCGTCTCGATTATTAATAAACGTCATAAAGTTGCAAACTGGATGGCATTTCAAACTTGTCCAGGTGACCGAGATTCACTTGATTGGGTAGAACAATCTTGTGAAAATGTTGAACATACTAAACGTATAAATGTGAAATATGCAACAATTAATACATTTGATGTACTTCTTGCAAATGAAAATGAACATTTTATTCTCAATGAAAACTACTGTGACAGGAAAAGAATAAAGGATTTGAAAATGTTTGGTTTAGAATATGCTGGTACTAATTCAAATGGTGAACGCATTATGGGACTTTCGGGAAGTGGTACACTGTGTAGTTTTACTGTATCGGATTCTGAATTAATTTGGGAGATTCCAAATTCATGGTCTTTGAAAGAAGCTGCTACAGTTCCATTAGCGTATACAACAGCTTATATGGCTCTGTATCTAAAAATTAAAATCGACAAAGGAACCTCAATATTTATTTACGATGGTAGCTGTGCCCTAGGTCAAGCTATGATTGCTTTGGCTTTAAATGAAGGATTACAAGTTTTTTCAACTTACAGAAATAAAAAAGAAAAAGAACTTCTTAAATTGCAATTTCTGTCTCTTAATGAGGATCAATTAATTTGTCTAAAAGATTCATTTGAAGATGATCTTCTATCTTTGACAAAAGGTGAAGGAATAGATATTCTTATTTACAATAGTTATAACGTGATTGGATTTGAATCATGTTTGAAATGCATCAAGGATTTTTTGGGTCGTTTTATTATTGTTGGACAAATTCAAGAGTCTTTTAAAACATCACTTGGAATGCATATTTTTTTAAAGCATTTGTCATTATATTCGATAATTCCCCATAATTTGGTCAATGTGGATGTAAATACAAAGAAAATTTTGAACTCTTTAATGAAGGATGGTCTTAGAAAAGGTGTCATTAAACCAATTTTTTCAAATTTGTATTCAAAAAGTAATTTAAAGAGAGCCTTGAGTGATGCCAATAATGGAGCATGTTTTGGAAAGGTAAATAGTGCAATTTCTAAAATGTATACCTGATTAGAAACTTTTTTATTAAACTAATTTAATCTTGCTTTTAAACATAATAACAATTTTTTATTTTTAAGTTTATATTCCTTATTTTTTTACCTCTTTTATTTCCTTAGATTGTGATTCAAGTTCAATCTCAAGATTCAAATCCTGGTTCTCTGGTTATTTCTCGTTTTTCATGCTTCAAAGAAAGAACTTACTTGATACTGATAGACAACTGGCACGACATTTTTGGAATAAAATTGATTGACTTTTTAATTGAAAACGGAGCAAAAGACATCGTAGTATTTTCTATTAACGGAAGTGTTTCCAAAGATACTTATTATAATCATTTAAAAATCTATGGAGAAAGTGAAGTAAGAGTTTACTTACGAGACAATCTGGATTTATCTAAAAACCATCATGTCAAGGCACTTTTAAATGAAACAATGAAACTTAATCCTATTGATGCAATATTTGATCTTCAACGTATGACACAATTTTCAGAAAATTTGACTGAGTACTTTATTACGAAAAATGTATTTGAGGAAACAAAGAAAGTTTGCCTTGATTTACGTCATTTTGTTATTTGTACAATTCTAGAAGATTCTGTTCTTGATTTAAATACTTTTTTCTATAAAAACAGTAATTTGGTGACTCTTTGTGAAGAAAGGATAAATGAAGGCTTACCAACAAAGTTAGCTTTATGGAGTCCGATAGAAGAAATAGTTGAAATAATATCTCTAACAAAAAAGAGGAATTTACTTTCTATTCTTCAATGCAAGCAGGAGTTAAATAAATTGATGATACTACCTTCTGGAAAGTTTATCATCTCTCCCAACTCTCCAAGCGATACAAAGTTAACTGCTGATGAAACAGAAATAAGTGAAAAAGAATTATTTGAAAATTATATATTCAACAGATTGTAATGCACTTTGAAATTAATTTTTTTTTAAATCAATATATTTTATTGCATTTTGCACAATTGCAAATACATATTTTGTCATCAAATTTCGTTATAACGTTTTTTTCCAAAGTTTTATTAGATTTTTTGTTTCTGAACTAGATCTACATAATAAAAATAAAAATTTAAAGATGAAATCGATGTTATAGTCACTTATTTGCCATTAAATGTTTATAAATTACTTTAAGACTTAATACTTTGATTTAGGCTGATAAGAGTGTGAAAATCTATTAATTTTATAATGAGGAATTGACATCTTTATCGGAGATGAGTAATTCTAGTGGCGCATTAAATTTTAGCTGACTCAACTTTCAGGAAGAATTTCAATCTATTGTTTGCACGTGAATTTTCTTAATTGAAATTTATTTTTAAACTTTCTTAATTACACAAAAGATCCGTTTACTTTTTAACTTATTTTGTTATTGATATATTTGAAGGTTATTTTCAAATTATACTTGTAACAAACTTACGCGAGTAGAAAAAAATTAATATTAATAGTAGGTGCTGACATAACACGTGGTAAAGATTTTATAAATTGAAGCGTTGGGTGCAATAAGGGCGTTAGACAGCTAACGCCCGTTTTGATATTATTCATTCCAAATGATAACAATATACTCTAGTTTATATTTGGTCGAGTCCATACCAAGTGATCACACCAATTTCAGTCATATTGAGTAATATTTACGAAATTGATATTTTGGGTTCCTTTAGGAGTAAAAAAAATAAATTTTAATTATTTTTAAAAAATTCAAAATATTTTCGAAAATATTCAAATTCAAAATTTTGAGTACTATTTTTTTTTGTTTTATCATAACTTCTGTAATTTTGAAGCAATTGAGATCATTTTTTTTTAAATTACTCGTATTTAAATACTCTTTCAAGAAAAATTATAATAATTAAGAAATTGTTTATAATTAAATTTTTATTAAAAAAATTAAATTATTTATTTAAACAAAATCTAAAGTATATCATCGTTCTTTTTCAAAAAATTCATAAACATAGCCTATAATGTGCTTAAAAATTTAAGCCAAAGAAAAAGATGGTATGTATTATAGTTTTTGAGAAAAAAATTATTAAGTTATGCTAGCGCGGCGCGGACCGGTGTCACCGCTACTCAACGCGTAGTTCCGTAGTAACCGAAATATATGTATATTTTTACATAATGTAAATATAGTTAGTGTATTATATTTAAATTATAAGCTTCAGAAAGTCACACTGATCTTTTCATAGTACATGGACATCAAACTTTAGAATTAAAAAAATCGGAGAAAATAATTAAAGTAAAAAAAAGTAATTAAAAAATTGGTAATTTATAGAAAAATAATAAAAATAACTAAAAATTGGGAAAATTATTAAAATTTAAGAATAATAATTGAAAATTTGTTAAATCAATTGAAAAATAATTAATATAATTAAAAACTGGTAAAAATAAGTGAAAATAAGTGAATAATTAAAATAATTTAAAACTGAAGAAAGAAAAATAATGGACTGGTAAAATTATCAAAATTCGTGATGTTCAGGGGTGTTAATTTTTTTTCTTATGCAATTTTAGACCTAAAATTATGGGGTAATGTCAAAAATAGAGAAACAAATAATTTGCGGAGTTTGAGAAATTTATTCTAAGAAAAACTTAAATTTTAAAAATTAAACCTCTTTCACAATTTTCATTTTTTCCATCGACAATTTTTTTGTGGGATTTTTAAATGATTTTCTACAATCCATCGTATGGATTTTGAAAAATAAAATTTCGAAAATGACCAAAAAAATATTGTTTTTTAATTTTTATGTAATACCATAATTCTACATCTTAATTGATGTAAGAAAAAAAATGACACCTCTGAGCATCAAAAATTTTGTTGAGTTAAAATTTCACCTATCTCTCCCCTTAAACAATGATAAAAATAGTTTGAAAATAGTTGAAAGAAATGAAAACTATAATAAATTTAAAAGATGACAAAATTTTATAAGGAGAAAAATGATTAAAAATTTGAAACATAAAGTATGAAACATAAAATTTGTCAGTACTGCGAAGTACTGACAAACTTCGCAGGTGTTGACAGATTGAATTAATGAATGAAATTTGAAGATTATTATAAATAACTATTTTTATTCAATGTTTGTAAAAAAAAATTTCAAATCAATCTTATAAGTTCACATAATAGAAAAAATTATATGAATTTGTGTTGATATCTATAATTAAATTCAATATTTAATATTTTAAAGATTTCGAATTTGCCGCTAACATTTGTAGTTCTTAACTTGCCGCTAGGTGCGTGTATTTCTCGAAAGAGAGATCGTTGAGTATTTTCTATATAAGCAAGCAAGCTTTAATTAAAAATTCACTTATATACAGGTTTGTATCCTTTGATTTTTTATCGTTTTGCGTTTGTAGTTGAAGTGATTGAATTTGGGTCATTATTAGTACTAGTCTCACTTTTTTCTAATTTTTTAAAAATTAGAAAAATTGGGCCAGTATTATTACTGATCTTTTTTTTTATTTTTCACGTTTTTTCGTTTACAAGAAAAACGTAAAGATGCCCTTAAAATTTTGTTGCAATCCTCTGCAAAAACCCAACCATAATTTTTACAATAAAAATTTGCGATTGGTACCAGCATCTATTATAAAAATATATCCATCATTAACAAATGAATATTTTATATGCAACTCATGTAGGATAAATGTTTTATCCCAGAAACTTCCATTATTGAATTTAACAACTAGTTCTACACTAGAAATTCAGAATAATGTTTTCAGAGAAGAAAATGAAACTACTGATCAGAATCACTTAAATCAGTCCGATTCTTCTTCAGAAGATGATTTAGATTTTTGTGATTTTAAAGTAAATAAGGAGCTTGCTTTTTCGCATTTAAATAAATGTTTACAAGTCTTAGGAGAATCTGCTATAGATTTTAATGATCTATCTTCTGTGACTAAAAAAAGAGAAAATTTTCAAAATATTGTTTTAATTTTAAAAAATAAATTGTTTAATTTGCCAGATTTGAAAGACGATGCCAGTGAATTTATAAGTCATCTAAAAGAAAAATTTTCTAATGCTGAAGATCGATCATTTAAACTGAAAGTTTTAACTACTCTTCCAAAATCATGGTCTCTTAGTAAAATAGAAACAGTTTTTGGTGCTCCAAATCGTATGGCTCAATCAGCAATTAAATTAATAGCAGAAGGGAAATTTTTCAGTTCTGGAAAGCGGAAATTAGGAAACAGTCTGCCTTTAGAAACCGTAACATGTGTAAAAAGCTTTTATACAAGCGATAGTAACAGTCGGATGATGCCCGGAAAAAGAGATTTTGTCATAATTAAAACAGACGGTAAGAAGGAAAATGTACAAAAACGTTTAGTTTTATGTAATTTGAAAGAATTGTACAAATTATTCAAAGACAAATATCCTAATATGAAAGTGGGTTTCTCAAAATTTGCAGAATTAAGACCGAAGGAGTGCCTACTAGCTGGTGCAAGTGGAATGCATACAATATGTGTATGTGTTTCTCACCAAAATGTAAAATTAATGTTCGCAGGAGTTGAGCTTAACAAATTAGTAGCAGAGAATCCCAATTTTACAATTTTGACTTATAAAGATTGGATCTCTCAAATGATGTGTAATCCTGCACAACCAATTTGCTATCTTGGAGATTGTAAATATTGTCCAGGCGATGAAAACTTACGGAATCAATTTAAAGAATTGCTTTCAGAAAACTTAATCGAAAGTATTTCTTTTAAACAATGGGTAACAGTTGACAGGTCCAACTTAGAAACACTTATTAAACCAGCTGATGAATTCGTAGACCTGTTAGCTGATATGCTTCAAAAACTTAAAATACACGATTTTATTGCAAAAGAGCAACAAAACTTTTTAGAAGAAAAGAAGGCTGATCTACAAATTGGAGAATTTATTGTTTTGGGCGATTTTGCAGAGAACTATTCATTTGTTCTTCAAGATGCTGTGCAATCTTTTTATTGGTCTAACAGTCAAGCAACTATTCACCCTTTTGTGGTCTATTACAAGCAGGATAATGGATTATTAGATCATATTAGTTTTGCAATAATAAGTGAAGTTTTAGATCACAACACAATTTCTGTCCACTTATTTCAGAAAAAATTATTGAATTTTATTAAAGAGAAAGTATCTCAGAATGTGAAGAAAATTTATTATTTTTCAGATGGAGCAGCTGCTCAATACAAAAATAAAAAAAATTTTATAAATTTGACTTATCATATTGAGGACTTTGCTTCTTAAGCAGAATGGCACTTTTTTGCTACATCACATGGTAAGGGACCATGTGATGGCATTGGTGGCACTATCAAAAGATTAGCGGCTCAAGCAAATTTACAACGACTATTAAACAATCAAATTGTTACTCCTCTTGACTTATACGAGTGGGCAAAATCCAGTTTAGAGAAAATTAATGTAGAATTTTGTAATTACGCAGAATATGAAGCTGAAAAACAATTGTTAAGTGAAAGATTTAATCAAGCTATGACCATTAAAGGTACACAAAAATTTCATTCCTTCGTACCCCTTGAGAATAAAATTGAAACAAAAATTTTTTCAAATTCTGTGCACAGCACAATTTGTAAAATAAAAAAATAAACATGACGATTAACTGTATTTATATTATGTAATAATATACATACATTTCGGTTACTACGGAACTACGCGTTGAGTAGCGGTGACACCGGTCCGCGCCGCGCTAGCATAACTTAATAATTTTTTTCTCAAAAACTATAATACATACCATCTTTTTCTTTGGCTTAAATTTTTAAGCACATTATAGGCTATGTTTATGAATTTTTTGAAAAAGATCGATGATATACTTTAGATTTTGTTTAAATAAATAATTTAATTTTTTTAATAAAAATTTAATTATAAACAATTTCTTAATTATTATAATTTTTCTTGAAAGAGTATTTAAATACGAGTAATTTAAAAAAAAATGATCTCAATTGCTTCAAAATTACAGAAGTTATGATAAAACAAAAAAAAATAGTACTCAAAATTTTGAATTTGAATATTTTCGAAAATATTTTGAATTTTTTAAAAATAATTAAAATTTATTTTTTTTACTCCTAAAGGAACCCAAAATATCAATTTCGTAAATATTACTCAATATGACTGAAATTGGTGTGATCACTTGGTATGGACTCGACCATTTACAAAAATTCATTTCAATCTAAGGCTTCTTTAGGGTGTTAAGAATAAATATCTGGAAGTATGTCACATAATTTTATTGCTTTGAATATTTCCTAAATAAATTTTTATTAAAAAACAATTGACAATGTACACTGTATGGCAGGTTCTTTATAGTTAAAGAAGGTTACAAAATTTTAGATATACTGAATGCATAGATTTAATAATAGTTTAAAAAGTTGAAATGATCCTGAATCTGACTTTTAAAATAATAAAGAAAAAAATAAGAATATTTTTATACCAATCAACAATTATTATTCTATCATTCAAAAAGTAACAAAAAAAGTTTTAAAAAATCTTGATTTTACATACATTGAAAATTTATATTTTTTAAATGATTTAAGGCTTAAAATTATGTTTTAAAGTTAAGAATTTATGAAAAATAATAGAATATAACGAAATATAACGAAATCTGTTTTAAAATTAAAGTTATCTTAAGTTTAAATTCAAAATTTTACTAACGCCTAAAGCATTTAGTGGTTGGGTGCAAAAAGGGCGTTAATATTGGTTACGGAAAAAATTAGTTTTTGATAGTTAATCACAACTTTAAGTCAAGTAAACACATGAATTGGAGAATTTAATAAATGGCTAATCAAATAAAAAAAGTTTATTTAATTCACATTTACAGTTTTTAAAATATAAAAGTTTAAAAACTTTGAGTTGAAATATCTCCGTCGTCGTTTTTTGTTTAACGCCATTATTGCACCCAACGCTTCAATTAATATTATGAACTTAAAATAGATAAAAGCAAAAAAAAAATATTATACATGTATCTATATTCAATTGTAAAATAAAAATATGCTTTTATTTTATAATCTATTATTATTAGTAGTAAATTCTATATTTAAAAATTATTAATTTTTAAATTAATATTATGAAATCTTTTATCAAAATAAATTCATCAGATTCTGTGCATCAATGACTTCAACCATTCTTTGAATTCTGGGGAAATAAGAACTGTATAAAAATGATCTTGCTTAGAAATTCTAGTTTATTCGTTTAGTGTCAGTTGTGATGTGATATCGTTTTTGTGCTGTATCGAACTTGTCTTTTCAAAATAAACAAGAATAATAATACAACATGACAGACTTAAAGCCTAATCAAAATCCGAATATTGAATATTCAAAGGTAAATTTATTTATTTTCTTTTTCTCTACATAAATAATTAAATAGTGTCTTGAATAATAATTATTAATAATAATTCCGGTTATTTTAACTGTTTATTTTTTTCAGTAAATTTGAACTGGTGTTCTTTTGCCTTCATACACGATAAATAATATATATATGAAACATTTTTTAAATAATATTAAATTGATCATTTAAATTAATTTTGGGCATGTGATAAAGTAGATAAAGCTTTGTAGAATTATTTAAAATATCATAAAAAAGATCTGTCTGGTTCAAATTTTTTTTAATTTTGCCTTAAACTTAATTTTTTAAGAAATTCGGTATATTTCGGAAATTAAAGAAAAATTAATTTTAAGGCAAAATTCAAACAAATTTAAGACAGGTAGATCTATTTAATAATATTTTAAATAATTCCATACAAAGTTTGATGTCGATATATTTATTAGTTTAAGAGAAAGTTAACGGATAAATTTTGCCTATACCAGTGACATACTTCATCACATGCTCTTAAAATCAATTTTTTTTAATTTGGACAGTTTTTAATGTTTTATCAAGGACTTTTGAAAATTAAACCATTTTTCGAAATATGCCAATCTCAGAATTATAAAATAAATTTTTCAATTTCAGATTTTTATTGATAATGAATGGTGCGACTCAGTAAGTGGAAAAAAATTTTCCGTTATAAATCCATCGAATGAGAAAGTCATTATTGAAGTAGCTGAAGGTGATAAGGTACATTTTCCAAATTCTTATATTTTGTTTTTTAATTTTATTTGCTAATAAAATTTTACAAAAGATCGAGTTGTGCTTGACATGCAAATTGAAATTCAAATTGAACAAATATATTATTTACCTATATTTAATCCTAAAAGAAAAATACTGCCTTTATTTTGTAATCAATGATTATTATTAATAAATACAACATTTTAAAATGTATTAATTTTTTAATGAATATTATTAAATCAAATTTATAATTAAGGAAATAAAAATAATAGTTAATTTAAGAATGTCTAGTGATCGGCGAAAATTCGAAAAATCGCCCGAAGTTTGTCACATAAAGAACAAACCTCAAATTTGTCTGAAAATCATTAAAAAAATCTGGAAATTTCAAAACCATTTGTGATTTTGTAAGAGAAATTCCTAAAGTTAGTAAATCAATTCTAGTCTTTTTTTAATTTTCTATTATTATCCAATTTTGTTATCTCCTAAATTTGTTATCATTCCTAAACCTTCAATATTGTCAAAATGTATTTATTTTTCTTATTTACTTATTCTTAGTAAATTGTTTCACTATCAGTTAAACATTTTTCGTTAATTTGAAACTTTTCTACTTGTTTAATTTCCAAATTTATTATCAATTTTTTCATTCTTCCATAATTCTTAGAATGTTGTTTTACCAATATTTACCAATATAATAATCATTTTTTATTTTTTTTTAGATCATTTCATCATTTTTAAATTTAAATAAGTTTTTATTTTATAGGATTTCTACTGATCAAAATTTATTCTTACCGAATTTTAATTTAAATAGAGTTTCTATTGCATTAAGTTTTCACTTGGTTAATCTTTTATTTAACAGAATCTTTGTTTATAAATTTAAAAAGAAAATTTTTTAATCTCAGAATTTTAAAAAAAATGTCTAATATCTTGAAACTGTTAACTCACAATTTTTACACAATTTCTTCAATTTTCCCATTTTTTTTAAAAAAAATTTATTTTTGTTTTTCTTCCTTTTTTCTTATTACTTTTTTAAGAATAATTTGTTTACTTTTTCTCCCTTTATTTATTTTTAAATATTTTTTTCTGACTTCTTTTAAAAATGCTTATCTTTTGGTTGATTTAATATATATTTCTCACTTTATTGTAATTTTTGTGCAAATTTTCTTATTCTTTAAAAAAAAAAATTGCTAGATTTTGCCCTCTTTTTATATTTTTAACATTTTTTGTAATTGCTTTAAATCTTTATTTTTTTAAAAGTTTATAAATACGTTTTTCAAATACTTTCTTTTTTTATTGAACTTTCCTAGTTGCCTAATTTATTTTTTCAGAATTTTTGGCTTATTCTCCTATTAATATCATAACATATATTTCTTTCTTTCAATAATTTTAAAATTGTTAAATTTTTATGTTATAATTTAAATTTTTTTAAAAACATTTATTCGGCTTGTTCTCCTATGTTTATCATAATTTCTTAGTTAAAATATTCTTTTTAATACCGTCTTCCTCTTTTATTTTTTTAAGATAAATTAAATAGTAATTTTTCATCAATTTGCGAGGGAAATGTAAATGATAATAATTCACTAGACATTTTGTGAATTCCTTTCAATTTTACATTTTAAAAAAAATAAATTGTTAATTTAATATTATCAAAATCAAGATCAAAATTATCTTAAATTATGTTCGTAAAAGAAAATAAAAATGATTTAAAATTTCCATTCAATTCTCTAATAGAAAAATACAGCTTTTATTTTTTCGTCTATTGAATTGTACGTTTTAAAAGAAATACATTTTTTCTTTAATATTTTAATGGTATTATTTATTTTTGAAAATTTAAAGAGATCTATAAATTTATAGTTGAATTTAAATCTATTTAAATCTTTCTATATTACAGTTAATTTTGTTTTTAATAAATAAATATAACAATAAATGCGCTATAGTCATTTCTTCAAATATTATATTGATTTTAATATACCATTGACAATTTAACAATTTTAACTTTTTAGTTATTTACTAGTAATAGATTTGATTATAATATTGTCGTTTGAAATAATAAATTATATTTTAAAGGCAGACATCGATAAAGCAGTGTCAGCTGCCAGAGCAGCATTTTCAAGAGGATCAGCATGGAGAAAAATGGATGCTTCTGTTCGGGGAATAATTATAAACAAGGTAAAGTCCATTTGTAATTTTTAAATTTATTGAAAATTGTATTAACATATTTTATAGAATGTAATTATTAAGAATCGTTTATAACTGTTCATAACATTTTTTTTTATTTCCACAAAAGTTGGCAGCTCTCATAGAGAAGAATGTAACTGAACTTGCAAGTATACTATCATTGGAGAATGGAAAGCCTTTTTCCAATTCAGTTGGCGAAGTTGCAGGAACTGTCAGAAAACTTCGTTACTATGCAGGCTGTACTGATAAAATCCATGGAAGCACTATACCAGCTGGTAATAAAGAAACAAAAAATTACTTTAAATCCTGCACCTAGATAATAATCAATTTTAAAAATAGATAAGGCTCAAAATTTAGCATTTTGTATAAGGAATCAAATGCTGTGTAGTACTTTTTGAAATATTCAAAAAAATTTTAAAGAATAAGAAACTAAGAATTTTAGGAATCTTAGGAATTTCTCAGAAATTTAAAAATGACTGTTAGATTAAAAAATTCAAATAAATGGTCAAAGGAAAATGGGGCCCAGATTACATATAATAATTACAAGTTTAATTAATTAATTCATTCATTCTGTCTACACTTGATATTTGCGACTAGATATTTTTTTCTTTTAAAATTATAAATCATGTTTCACCTTTTTCAAATGTTCTCAAATTTTAAATTTATAGCAATTTTAATTTCTTCAAATTTCAGTTAATGTGAACTTGCATTAATTAAAAGTTCAATTAATCCACGTTTAAAAATACTAAATTTGAAGTAAATTTTAATTTTTCAACTATTTTCTACAATCCTTAATTATTTTAATTGTTTTTAAGTTGATTTTCTAAATCTTAAATTTACCTTCACACAAATTTCAATTATTTTGTTTAGTTTTCTCAATAACTTTTTCAAATTTAATTAATTTTGCCTTGACATTAAATCAATTCAATTATTTATTCCTTAATTTTATATTAATCGTCGCAAATTTAAATTTATTTTTTTAACTTACCATTATTTTTGTCATTTTGCAATTATTATTTTCAATTTTTAATCATTTTCATAATTTCTGAATTAATTTACTGTACTTTCAAATATATATCTCAATTTTCAATTCTTTTGTTCAGTTTTCATTTCTTTTTATTATATTGCAATTATTTTCTCCATCTTTTATTATTTTCATTATTTTTCAATTAATTTCCTAAATGTTCAGTTATTCTTTCAAAATTTAAAATTATTGTCTTTAATTTTCAATTTTTTAAAATATTTTTCAATTATTTCCTTTTGCTTAAAAATAAATTCTGTAATTTTATATTATTTTCTCCGATTTTTAATTATTTTCATTCTTTTGGCACAATTTTCAAAAAATTCAATTATTAATCTGAAATTTCAATTACATATCACTTTTATCAACTTTTTATTATTTCTGCGATTTTTTTAAATTATTCTCTTTAATTAAAAATTTTAAGTACCTAATTTTTTAATCATTTTCTTCTTTTAAAAATATATTCTATGAATTTTTTTTACTATTTTGCTCAAATTTCATTTACTGTTCTCATTCTTTCATATTTAAATTATTTTCATTATGAATTTCAATTATTTTTCTCAATCTTAATTTATTTTCAGCATATTTGAATCATTTTTAGAATTTTAAATTAATTTTATTATTTTTCAACCATTTTCCTCGATTGTTAATTATTATTTTCGATGTATAAAATTACTTTCTAGAATTTTTAAGTATTTTTCTCAAATTTCAATTATTTACTTCAATTTTTAATTTTTTTCAATTGTTTTCATAAGTTACAATTTTTTTTATTAATTATCGTAAATTTCATTTATTTTTAGCTTTCTTCAATTCTTTTCTCCAATTTTAAGTTATTCTCATTTTTTCAATTGATTTCTAAGATCTTTAAATATTTTTCTCAGATTTAAATTATTTTCTTTTTATTTAAAAAAAAATTATGTTATTTTTTCAATTATTTCCCTCAAATGTGATTTATTTTTTACAACTTATCATTGTTTTTATCATATTTCAATGATTTTCTTCAAGTTTTAAATAAAAAACTCATTTTTTAATTATTTTCTCCATCTTTTAGTATTTACATTCTTTTTCAATTAATTTCCTAAATTTTTAGGTAGGTATTTCAAATTTAAAATTATTGGTTTTTATTGTCAATTTTTAAATATATTTTTTAATTATTTCTTTCTGTTCAATAATAAATTCTGTAATTTTATATTATTTTCTCCGATTTTTAATTATTTTCATTCTTCTGGCTCAATTTTCAAAAAATTCAATTATTAATCTGAAATTCCAATTACATATTACATTTATCAATTTTCGATTATTTCTGCGATTTTTTAATTATTCTCTTTAATTAACAATTTTAAGTAATTTTTTAATCATTTTTCTCTTTTGAAAATATATTCTATGAATTTTTTTTACTATTTTGCTCAATTTTCATTTACTTTTCTCATTCTTTCATATTTAAATTATTTTCATTACAAATGTCAATTATTTTTCTCAATCTTAATTTATTTTCAGCATATTTGAATCATTTTTTGAATTTTAAATTAATTTTATTATTTTTCAATCATTTTCCTCGATTGTTAATTATTATTTTCGATGTCTTAAATTACTTTCTAGAATTTTTAAGTATTTTTTTCAAATTTCAATTATATTCTTCAACTTTTAATTTTTTTCAATTGTATTCATAAGTTACAATTTTTTTTTATTAATTATCGTAAATTTCATTCATTTTTAGCTTTCTTCAATTCTTTTCTCCAATTTTGAGTTATTCTCATTTTTTCAATTGATTTCTAAGATCTTTAAATATTTTTCTCAGATTTAAATTATTTTCTTTTTATTTAAAAAAAATTATGTTATTTTTTCAATTATTTCACTCAAATGTGATTTATTTTTTAAAACTTATTAATGTTTATTTCATATTTTAATTATTTTTATTAAGTTTTAAATTGTAAAAGCATTTTTCAATTATTTACCAAAATTTATATCCTTCAATTTTCCATTTTTCCCATTTCTTTTATAATTTCAAAAATTTTAAACTATTTATCTGAGACTTCAATTATTTCATTCAATTTTAAAATTGTTCACATGATTTTTATATTATTTTCTTCAATTTTCAGTTACTTTCGTTCTTTTTCGTAATTTCGAAAAAGTTGTTAATTATTTCTGTTTAATTAAAAATTATTCTCTTCAATTTTAAACTATGTTTATCTTGTTTCATTTATTTTTTCTAATTTTGTAATATTTTTTTTATTTTCAATGAACTTCTGAAGGTTTTAAGTATTTGTCTGGAATTTTCTTTAACTTTTCTTCATCTAAAATATATTATGTAATTTGGTCAATTATTTTCTCAAATTGTAATTATATTTTTCAATTTTATATTATTTATCTCAATTTTCAATAATTTTTTTTTCAATTTTCAATTATTTCCCTAATTTTTCGTTATTCAATTTTTTTCAATTTATTTTTAAAACTTTCCAGTAATTTTCTCAATTTTAAATTATTCTCTTTGTTTTTAAAACATTTCTATGAGTTTTTAAATTACATTTTTCAATTTTTAATTGATTTCATTTTTGTTTCATTTATTGAAACGAAAATGAAATTTTTTTTTTTTTATTTAAAAATGAAATTTATTTTGTTAAATGTCAATTATTTTTTTCATTTTTTTTAATTCTAAACTTTTATAAATTTTGTCCTAAAAAGAAGGTTTGTTAGGGTTAACTGACGGCCCCGGGGCACTGACCCACTTTGCCCCTTAATAGTTACGCCACTGATGCTAAAATTATAAAATTAGAAGAAAGTTAGAAATTGTTCCAAGAACTTTAAGTAAAAATTGTCTGTTTTTCTTTAGATGGAGATACTTTTGTAATGACGAGAAAAGAACCACTTGGAGTAGTGGGTGCAATAATTCCTTCGAATTTTCCAATGGTTATGGTATCATTAAAAATTGGACCTGCTTTGGCAACAGGTTGCACAATCGTAATGAAACCTGCAGAGCAGACACCCTTAACTGCTCTTTATATTGCGAATCTTGCAAAGGAAGCTGGTCTTCCAAAAGGAGTTTTAAATGTTGTTCCCGGCTATGGACCCACTGCTGGTTCAGCTTTAGCTGAACATCCAGATGTTAATAAAATTACGTTTACTGGTTCTGTAGAAGTAAGATATTATTCAACAATTTATTTCTCTTAATAGTAATAAAACACATTTTATTATTTTATTAATTTTTTTTTATACTTAAAAATTGCACTGGTTCCGATCATGCGATAAGCAATTTTCGAAAATTCATCGTTTTTTAATCACACAAATCTTAGGATTAAGTTTGATTAAGGTGCACCATTTTTTATTTTTTTGTGACCCACACGATTAAAGTTAATTCCATTTAGTTTCTAAGTTTAAAACCATGCTTCTAGATTGGCAAAAAGATCCTTGATGCTTCTGCAAACAGTAATTTAAAGAGAGTAACACTTGAACATGGAGGGAAGAATCCACTTGTAGTCTTCGATGATGCAGATCGTAAGTAAAAAAAATATATTCCAAAAATTCTTACTAAATAGTGCTTCATATTTTCAAAAATATTTTTATAATCTTATTAATTGCATTAAAATAATAAGTTTTCTTCAGATAATTTAAATCTTAAAGTAACTGGATCAAAGACATGATACTCTTTAACTTAGAATTAGTTAAACATATAACTAATAATTATTAGTAGAATATAACTAATTATTAGTAAAAAAAAATAACTAAAAAATAGTTAAAATTTGACGAAGTGAATAAGTAAACAAAATTTTACTAAATTATTAGTTACGAGCAGTTTCTGAGACGATTCACATTAATTCAAATATTAAATTTACTTTAAATAAGAAAGAAGAAAGTTTCTCTTTTAACAAGGCTTTCTATCCTCTACTTAGACAACTAAAACTTTGAACCTTTTAACCTTCATGACTTAAACGATCCGTTTCTAAATTTTATTTTGAAAATTCATTTAGTTGTCTTGTCCGACTCGTGGAAGAATGTCTCCACTTTGACGTGCCTTATAATTATAAGTTTTTGACGAATTTGGTAATTGTTTTTGTTTGTTATTATTTTTGTGTATATTTATATAATCAGTGTATCTTTGTGTGTTCGATTTTATTTTATATTCAATAAATGTTTTTTAGCCTGATGATGTTGACGAAACTGTGTCAACGAAACGTAGCTAATTTTGACTACACGAAAAAAATGTAAATAATTTTTTTTCACCTCACCTTCTTGAGATCATTTAAAGCTTCTCTCCTTAATATACATATATATTCTATAATATCGATATTATTTCGGTAAGCGGCTACTAAACTCGAGTTTAACCAAATCTAATTAAAAATTTGAAAAGTAATCTAAATCTGTTTGTAAATGTAAATAAACTTTTTAATTTATATTTATAGACAAGTAAAATTATCCACCTGTCAAAAATTCACCTGAAATCCTCTTCGCGTTTTTAGATTCAGGACGGTCCATTCACTCGGCCTTACAAAACAAAACTATCTCCTCTCATCAACATCATTTTTCAAAAAGAGGCGAACCTTACTCACAGAAAATACCAATCAAATCATTTGGTAATTTCAAGTAAACGCCCAGAATACCCTTACTCCTTAAAGGTAAAGAAAAGGTTAATAATCACCTCATTGTAATTTTGACAAAAGGCTAATAATAAGGTTATTGTAATTTCGGCAAAAGGCTAATAATGAGCTCATTGTTATTTGGACAAAAGGAGAACAATAGGAGAACAATGCCAAATCTCCGCCCATTTTAAAACTAAAATTTTCAGCTAAAGGGACACTGGCAAATTATTATATAGGATTTTGATATGACCTAAATTATTTAAACTTGATTCTCTTAAATTCTTTTAACCAAACCATTGTTGAATTGTGAACATATTTTGGATTATTTTTTAAAAACTATTTGTAAAAATTGCTTCTAGTGGAACTGGCGCTTACTTATACATCCTTGGTGTTTTTAAATGCTGGACAAAATTGTATGGCTCCTTCCAGAGTATTTATCCATAGCAGCATTTATGACAAATTTGTCAATATGATCATAAAGAATGTATCAAATATAAAAGTTGGAGGACCATTTGAGCCCGATTCCTATTATGGTTCACAGGTGAAAAGATTTTTTAAACTGTCAGGTTTCCATAAAATAAAAAACATTTGAAAAAATATGTTTTAATTTGTAAACTTTAAGAATTTGAGAAAAAAAATTTCACGAGCAGAATTGTGCTTTTTAAGATTTAAGCTACTTATTGCTAAGTATTGCACAATATGAACTTTAGGAATATAATCTTTTTGGCATTTACAGATTGATGATAAAATGTTCAAGAGAGTGATGAATTACATTGAATTAGGAAAAAAGGAAGGTGCTAAATTAGAAGTTGGTGGAAGTCGTCATGGCGATGTAGGCTTCTTTATACAACCGACAGTTTTCTCAAATGTTACTGATGATATGACAATCGCCAAAGAAGAAGTTTGTTTTGTTTTTAAACATTTTCTAATGATAAGTTGTAAAATTTTAAAATATTGAGTCAATCGAAGTTTATTTTAACCTCTTTTTAGATTCTTGGACCAGTTCAGTCACTTTTTAAATTCGATACTTTAGAGGAAGTAATTAAAAGAGCTAATAATACAAATTATGGACTGGTTGCTGGAGTTTTTACAAAGAATATCGATCAGGCGCTTGAATTTTCAAAAGCAGTTGAAGCTGGCACTGTTTGGTAAGTATAAATGTGTAAAAAACTGGTATTAATTAACTTCTTTATCGAAATGCAAAATAAATTTTTACATTTCTACTAAATTCCATAATATGGCAAAATTACAGACAAAAAATAAATTTCTTAATAAGAATGTGAATAAATGAATTTACAATTCGAAGAAAAAGATTAAAATTTAAAAAAACAAAAATCACATTTTGCTAAAATAATTGAAGAATGACGAAAGAATTTAAAAATTAATTAATTAAGAACTAATGAAACTAATTTGATATTAAAGGAAATAATCACAAATGAAAAAGTTTTATTTGAAATGTTTGAATTTAAAATTTAGGGGAAAAATTGGAAGGTAATAAAAATCACTAGAAATTGAAGAAAATTTTTCAAAAATAATAAAAATAAA
Source organism: Ganaspis brasiliensis (assembly GCA_037103525.1). NCBI lineage: Eukaryota > Metazoa > Arthropoda > Insecta > Hymenoptera > Figitidae > Ganaspis > Ganaspis brasiliensis. Next base: position 92,548 of record JAZKLR010000194.1, read on the forward strand.
TTAAAATTGTAGCATATAATTGAAATCATAATAGAAAAAAATTGTTAAATTGTAGTCTTGTTTATCTGAAATATATTCTGAAATTCTTTCAATTATTTTTTACAAATTTTTATTATTTTCTTTATTTTACAATTATGTCTATCAATCATCTTTTTATTAAAGTTATTTTTCGAATAATTCTCAATTACTTTTTGCCATTTTCAATTATTTTTCTAATTTTTTTGTTATTTATATCAAATTTTAGTTATTTTTCAATTTACAATTATTTCTATCATTTTGCAATTATTTTCTGTTATTACAAATATATGTTGTAATTTTTTAAATTATTTTAACAAACTAAACATTCGTTCTTCAATTTTTAATTATTATTATTACTTTACAAATATTTTCTCGATTTTTTAATTAATTTCATTATTCTGCAATTAATTTCCTAGATTTTAAAATATTTTTCTCAAATTTTAATAATTTTCTTCAATTTTCAATTATTATTATTATTATCATTTTAAACTCAATTTCTTTAATTTTTAAGTAGTCCCAAACTTCATTCCTCAATTAAATTCCTAAATTTTCAATTATTTAATCTCATTTTTCAAAAATTTTTTTTAATTTTCATTTTCTATTATCTTCCCGAATATTTTGTCCTCCTTTTAATTACATATTATAATTATTTTTGAAGTAATTTCCTAAATCCTTTTTTATTATCTTAAATCTAAGTTATTATATCCACTTTTCAATGTTTTAATAATTTTTTAATTATTTTTTTTTCAAATTTCAAATACTTTCGTCAATTTTTAATTATTTTTTTTTAATTTGTAATGATTGTCACAAATTTTATATTGTTTTGAATATTTTTTGATTAATTCCAAAAAGTTCAATTATTTATCTCAAATTTCCATTACTTTCTTTAATTTTCAATTATATCTATAATTTTGTAATTATTTTTTAATTCATTTTCTATTTCTTTTTATTATTTATCTTTAATTCCAGTTATTTTTTCAATTCAAAATTATTTTTATCATTCTGCAATAATTTTCTTTTATTACCAATTTATGTTGTAATTTTCTCAGTTATTTCCTTCAATTTTTAATTATTTTATTACAATGCAAATATTTTCTTGAATTTTTTATTATTTTCATTATTCTTCAATTAATTTCCTAGATTTTAAAATATTTTTCTCATATTTTATTAATTTTCTTTAATCTTCAATTTTTCATTTATTTATTTAAACACAATCATGTGCAATGATTGCAATGATTTTCAGAATTTTTACATTATTTTAAATATTTGTTAATATAGAATATTTGTTAATATTGTATTTGCAATGATTTTCACAATTTTTATATTATTTTGAATAAAATTTTTCCCCTTAATTTTAAATTCAAAATTTTCGCAAGTTTTAATTATTTTCTTTAATTTTTTCAAACAAAACTTTTTCAGTTTTAATTATTTCCTATAATATCAAGTTAATTTCGTTATTTATTAATTAACTTTCAATTTCTTTCCTCATTTTTTAATTAATTTTACAAAATTGATTTTTGTTTTTTAAATTGTAATTTTTTTCTTTAAATGACAATTAATTTTTTCAATATCAAATTAATTATGTCAATTTGTAATGTTAAATAATGGAAGGACATAACTCGTTAAATTTGTTAATTTAATTGTTTATCTTAAATAATTCTGTAATTTTCACAATTATTTTTTACAAATTTTTATTAAATTCTTTAATTTTTTAATTATTTCTATCATTTTTCAATTAGTTTTTGTCATTTTCAAATATTTTTTCATAAATTCTCGAATTTTTTTTATTATTTATCTCAAATTCCAGTTATTTTTTCAATTCACAATTATTTTTATCATTCTGCATTAATTTTTTTTTATATTAAATATGTGTTGTAATTTTTCATTTATTTTTCACAAATTAAAATTATGTTCTTTAATTTTCATTATTTTTTATACTTTGATAATATTTTCTCGAATTTTGAACTATTTTCAATTTTCTTCAATTAATTTTTCATTTATTTTTTACAAATTTTAATTAAGTTCGCCAATTTTTAATTTTTTTTTTTCAATTTGCAATGATTTGCACAAATTTTATATTATTTTGATTATTTGTTAATTAGTTCCGAAAATTTACTCGAATTTTTAGGATCAATCAATGGTTTATTGCGGCACCACAGTCTCCTTTTGGTGGCTATAAACAATCCGGAATCGGACGAGAATTGTAATTATTTCTACATTGTTTATAAAATAATTAAAAAAATTGTTATGAATATTAAATTCTTTATAAATATTTTTTATTATTTCAGAGGGATCAATTCTCTTGACAGCTTTATGGAAGTTAAGACCATCAACATAAAGTTACCATCTAATCATTAAGTTCTTCATTTGAAAAGTTATTCGAGTGCGAGGAAATGTCTTTTTAGAAATTTTTCTTTTCTTTAAACATGAACATTTGTGGTGTAAAAAATACTTAAAGACTTTTTATAATGTTTGAGAAAAAATGAAACTTGTTATATTAATTTTACTTTGTAATATCAAATGTTTATGCAACAGTATAAAGAACAAGAACAGAACGAGAATTTTAAAAATTCTTTAAAAAATCCACGCAAAATCTGTATATATATCATGCATGAAATGAAAAATGTATGGTTTTTTAATAAGAAAAAATTGTAAATAATAAAATAAAATTCTGATAATAAAATCAGGATTAATGACAAAAAATTATATACTAATTGTAAGATGAATCCTCTGTAAAAAAAAACTAAAAGAATATTTTGTGTACAATCAATAAAGTTAATACACTTTTGCTAAACATTTTGTTGTTTTGAGAAAATGCCTAGTTGAATTGAATAATAAAAATAATGATTTCGTTTGTATTCTAAAACCATAGAAGTTACGTGGGAGGATACCTCCTTATTATTTAAGATGAATACAAGGGTAAACAATTCTTAAAAGTCACACCTAAGTTAAGTAAACTTTTTGTGTGGAAAATGATAATTTTTTTTTACAATTATATAATATATTTGATTATCTTTATATGGGGTGACTTTTAAGGGTAGTTTACCCTTTTATTCATTTTCAATAATTAGGTAAAAATAACTTCTATGGTTTTAAAACTCGAACAAAATGTTTTTGAGAAAACTGATAATTCTTTCAAAATTAGAGTTGCTTTCACAATTTGTTTATAAATTGTTTATTTTTTTGTTTAAATTTTTTTTTACTGTTCTGGACCTTTTAAAAATCGGGAAAAGAATATTGAAAAAATTAATTGTTTATAAACAATTTTAAACAAATTATGAAAAAAATATTTTTTTTTATATTTTCGAACTGTGTCACGTCGGAAAGACAATAACTTTATATTTTTATTTAAATTTTAATATTTATTTAAGCCTACGAAATTAATCGCAATAGCTCGGGAAATCGTTCTGTTCGGGTAATTCTAGTGTTTTTTTTTTGGAATTATAACATTTATATTTTCTCAATTTTCTAATCAAGGGTTTTTCCTAAACTCAAAAATAAAAAAAGGTGGGGCCACTCTCTATAATAATAGGGGAACCCTGCAATAAAAAAAAAGTACTCTACCAAATAACAATACTAAAGGACCAACTCCAGCCATCCAGAACCTAATCGGTACCGGAGTTGGGAAGCTAAACCTGAAAAAGTCAAAAATTAATTTGGAAAGGAAAGAAGTGAAAGTAGAAAGAGTTTAAATTTATTTTGATTTCAACTTTATTCAACTTACTTTGTTTGGTCGTATGTGACACTTATGATGTATAAAAGAGAATCCAGATCCTTGGAAAATGGCACAGGCATCCAAGAATTCAAGGAGAAAATTTTCGTACAGTTAAAAATTACTGATAAACTCAATTAAATAGATATTTCAACGTCAAATGCTTTTCTAACACAAATAATCCTTGTTGCGCTTTTCTCATTCCGAAGTTAAAAATCTTTAAATAGTTTTTTTTAATGTATACTTTTTTCTTATTGTTTTGAGTTAATTGAGTATTAAAAAGAAAAATGATTTGATTTTGACTTCCGACTCTCCATTCTTGATGAGAGTTTTCTGACACTCCACTCTCGATGGAAGTTTTTCGGAGAGTGTTTTAACATTTCATGCATTTCCTTCCCTTAGCTTCTCAGAGAAGAAAAAGTGGGAAGATAAAAAAGGGAGAAGCTAGTGGAGACTTAGAAAACACCAATGAAAAAGGCCCTAAACGCGTCAGGGTGTAGGCGTGCTTTTAGGGTAGAGAAAGAACGAAGAAGAAGAACGGCGAAAAGAGAGAAAACCGATGATGAGGGGTGGCTAGTGGGACTTGCATGCTTGCGTGGGAGTATAGAATGTATTAGAAAAACTAAGAAGTCAACCATTTTCCTAATTTTGATTTGATCTTGAAAAGTGTCTCAAAACTGAGTAGGTGGAGAAAATCCGCCCTAAAACACAGTAGTTCTTGTTGATGCTGCCCTCTGTACCACTTCCAAGAATCCTAGTTACAAATAATACAAGAATGATTTCCTACATAATTTAAAACATAAAATTGAATGTTAACAATGAATAATGTTGAAAATATAAGTAATACAATTCTTAAATTCAAATTTGTTAATAATATTAATATTTTAACAATTTCAGATGAATATAGGTTTGATTTTGCCAAAATATTAATTATTTTTCATTATTTTAAAAGAAAAATATTAATGTATATTGAATAATGCAATATTTAATTTTCCTAGATTTTCCATTTCTAGGTTATGTTTCTCATAGAGTGAATGTCGAGTATTCGTTTTAGTTCTTTCGATTTAACTGAATTCAAATGAGAACTATCAAATTTTATATGTACATTCAATAAATTTTATGTCTTTATGTTTTTCAATTTTTAGGTTATATTATAATAACTTTTAATTAATGAATAATTAATTTGACAAACATATTCAGTATAATATTCAACGTACAATCATTCAATAAAGAATAAATTTCAACTAAATCCATTGATACTGAAATGTTATTATTTAATTTATTTTTCATAATTTCTGAATTTTAAGGTTATGTTTGAGTGAAAATTTCATTATTGATTGATTGACGTATTTGTTTAACCTTAAAATTGAAGTTGGACTTATTCTGTTAATTTTGAGAATGTTTTTAATTACGTTTTTGTTATTTTCTTAATTTTTACATTTTTGAGGTTATGTTACCTCGAGATACATTTATTTTATAAAAGTTGATTAACAATTCTTATATGAATTCAAATTTAGTACTATTAATCTTAGAATTGATCTTAATCAATTGACATAACTCTTTTCTTTTGTTTTTCGCGTATTTTTAGTACATAACCTTAAATCTTTAAAAGTCTAATTGAAAATATTAAGTAGTTATAATTTACATCATTTAGCTAATTAATTTAAAGCGATTTATAATTATTTTTAATTATTATTATTTTTAAATGCTATTGTGCTCACACACACACACACACACACACACACACACACACAAATATATTTCAGAGTAAAAGAGTTAATAAAAAGGGTTGCAAGGAATTTTTATGCATTTTAAGTATTCAATTAGAATATTCTGTAAATATTATTTTTTTGTTAAAATTGTAACTATTTTTTTACTTATACATGGGGTCATTTCGACGGATGTCTGTTTTATACATTATCATCATTTTCTTGGAATTTTTACTTTACTGAAACATTGGAAGTAATAAATTAGATTACTAGTCCAGTTTCGAGATTTGGAAGAAACAGTCTTTTTAGGGAAACAGGGATAGTGTGACGAATTTACAGTGTGGGCCTGCACTCAAGGACGGATGTGCACACTTGTCCAAAGTGAGGGTCAGCATCGCCTATAGTAGAGTTTGCTCAGCGCGACCCCTAATTTTAGAATTTTTAGGGACTGTTTAGAAAATCGAGTCGTTGGCAAGACATCTGTTAACGATAAAAGTCTTGTTTTTTCAAATGTAACCGAACTCTGGGAAAACTCGAAAGAAGATGCTGTTCCTCCCTTTTCAAGAAAAAGTCAAATTCATGTTCTTCGTTTGAAACGAAGAAATAAAGATTTTTTAAAAAGATGAAAAAAAACGGAGTGACTCGCGACGTTACACCCCCACTGTAAAATGGTTGCTAGAAAGTTAAGAATGAATAGCAAACATAACTCTGAGTTGTCATAAGATTTACAATTTTTAATGTGCTCTAAAATAACATACAACTTCCTATAATTGCTCTCAAATTCCAAATTGAAACAATGACTGAAAGTACAAGTTTGAAGTTTCTACTTTTCAAATGTAGCCTGTTTAACTAAGAACTCTGATGTCTCAATTTTTATGAAGCTTAACATTAGCTTTGGTTGATTTCTTCCTTTATAGATGCAGTATTAGGTTCTTGAGAGATCTTCAAATGGGTCCCAAAAGATGAAACAATTTTATATAGACTGAATGATATACGTAGGCTTGTTTACTGATTCTGATTGTCGCTTTAAACAGATGGACATTTTCTGAACCATGCCATGATACCAACTCTAGAAGTACAGAAGGTAATAAAACAGGTTCACCAATTCGTCCTAAGTAGAACTGAAGATCTTCTTTAATACATCCTCATTGAATAAGTTGAAGTGTGTTGCCAATGTATCTAGGTAGACTATTAGTTGTTATATCTCCTAAAGTTATTAGGTACTGGTGATCTTCCTACTGGACAGCTGATTTGTTGCCGAGGTTTGTTGAACTCTGCTTGGCTACTGGTGCTATTTGCTGCTAGTTCTGTCAGATTAGCATATGACAACTAGATTTGTCATATAGTAAACAAATTTTTGTGTCATCTATGGTAACCTTGTGGTGAAAGAAAATATTTAATTTCCTGTCCGCCATGAAGTAGGTTGCTTGTAGCAAAGTTGGTTGCAAGTTAATTGTATCCTTATATTCTTGACTAAGTGTAAGGAAGAATGTGTGCTGTTTTATATGACCTGAAGTTCAGCGAATGAAGAAATTCCGTGCTCAATCATTACTTCAACAGGATTACATTTTATTTAGTGTACTACTTCTGTTTAGACCTTCAAAATTCATTTGGTATTTGAGTTGCTATTGCTAAGAAATTTTCAACAAGTAGTTTTTTAAGTTACATTTTCTGAGTTATGATATTTTTATACAATCCATGCTATCGGAGATCTAGTATTTTTTTTTCGCATACAAATTTTAAGAATAGTGACCTAAGATGCTAAAGATTTTGATACAATCTTTTCTTTATTAATGGTAAACATTTCCTTCTAAAAATCTCGAAGATAATCTCGGATATTCTATCTTATTAGTAATTGCATAAAAATTCCTTATTTATCGATCAAGGAGAAGGAGTATACTGTGAGTAAAGAAAATAAACATTTTGATTATATTATTATCTAAAACTCTATTTGCAAATATTTTAAAATAGACTATCGAACAGTGAATTTTAAAAGATATAACCCTTCTTTCTGAATGATAAATGATACATCATAAAGAGGACAAATGGTTTCGCAACATAAGCAACATAGTTTTTGTTTTTTAAATCTAGTTTGTCTAGAACCAATTATTGTGTGGAGGTGTTTGCAATTTTACTGTGGATTATCGTGTCATTTAAAACTAAAGAATCGACCGAACTTACGTTCTTGCATTTGTTCTCTTTTGGTTTTCCTACTAGGTAAAATAATAATGGTTTTTTTCTTTCTTTTTTGACGCTGTATATAAAATGATTAACATTAATGTTTGTATTTTTTTTTATTTAACATTAAACTTCGCCTAAACTGTTACCAAATTTTAACAAATATTCATTTTTGACATATAAGCTAAGTAATATAAAAGAAAACCTTCTGCAAATATTAATAGTTCGATGAATTTCAAATGTACTTTATTGTATCACATAATATCGGAGTATTCGTTGATCTAAAGCAATTGAGTGTTTTTAGTAGTTCTATTTACCTGTGTGTAAAGAATGTTACATTTCCCTAACTTAAAGAGGGATAATATTATTACCATGATTTACCTGAAGTTGCAATCATAACCTATGAAACTGTTGTGGCTATTTAAGATAGTTCTCTTAGTTCAGTGGTTCTCAACTCAAAATTTGTCATTTTTTTTTACTTATTTTGTGATGTTTAATGAATAGCGCCAACTTCAAGGTGTAGAGTCTCTCTCTCTTTTGTATTTATTTAAAAAAAATAAATAAAACGTCATAAAGTGCATTTCAAAATACTATTTTTAGAAATTTAGTACCGCAAGACACTTTTTTCAAAATGGGATCTTATTCCCTATACTTTAAAATATAATTTAGTAGTTTTTATTTTTAAACCTAAAGAAAACTCATTGCGTGGTAAGCAACACTGTATTTTTTTCTAGAAAAAAAAATATCATTGTATTCGTTGAATGTTCTATTATATGATATTTCAATTAAAAAACATTTAAAGAAAAATTGTTTTAGAGAGAACTACCTTAATATAAAAATTGTTATTGATTCGGTGATTTGATAATATTCTGTAACAGATAAATTCAATTAAAGTAAAATTTTTGATAATGTGGAAATTATTATTATTTTTTTTTTAGAAGAGAAATAGATTTATAGATACATAATAAAAAGAGAAATAGTGGATAGTAAGAAAGAAAGAGAAAGAAAGTTTGATGTCAATCCACAAACGATTGTTATCGATTTCGTTTGTTCCCTATAATATCGATTATCTGTAGTATATTCGTTATACTGAATAGTTTCCTGTTTATAATTTATTAATAATTACCCTTTTTTAATACGAGCATAATCTTTATTTTAAGTAAAAATTTTAAAGATAAGTAGAATTAATAATAAGGAAAAAGAGTTTGAATGTAATTTCTTAGTTACGTAACAATCGGTAACTAGTGTTATTGGCCCAACGTTGGCTGTTTACCAAACAGGTTTTGGTCCAAATAATAGCTTACGTGTAGATTAAAACTATTTATTTATTTATTTATTTAGTAGGATATAAAATTAACTAAAGTTTACTTGAGTAACTTTTTTTTTGTAATATTTTTTCTTATACATTTTTTTATTTAAATTTAAGATTTTAACTTGCTTAAGTATGTAATTAAATCTAAATCTTTATTTCTAGCTATTTTAATTATTTATTTTATTGGTATTAATTTGCTATTTATTAACTAATATTCTTAGGGGGTAATTAATAAAATTTATTTAATTATGATTAATTTTACTTATAAATAGTTATTGACCAATTAAAAAGTATGTGTTCTGATATACTTAAATTCTTTTATGTCTTCATTTACTTTATTTGCTATTAAGTAATAAAGTAAATTCTTAAATTATTAACTATAATATAAAAGCAATTCAATTATGTTTGATAAAATCTTGGTTTTTATTAGAAACGATTTCCTTTGTTTTTAAGAATTCAAAAAACCAATTTTTCATATTAAAAATAATGCGTAAAAAGCAATTCGCCAAAATAGCGCGAAAATTTCAAATTTTCAAATTTATACATTGTGATAAATGCACCTAACAAAATTTTTAATTGCAATAATTCAATTCTAATGTTTCGAATTACGATTTAATTTTATTTTTTGTAAATTCATTAACATCATTTTATTTAAACTCAATTCAACTTTTTTTTCGAAATATAGGTAATCAATAATTTAAAATATTTTAAATTAAAATTAAAATTCAGCTTTGAGAAAAGAAAGAAAAGTAAATGATGCTTTTCTTATTCAATAGAAAAACTCATATTTTCAAATATTCGATTTTTCAGGAATTCAAATTTCCAAATAAAATTTCACAGAAAGTCAGATTTCAAAAAAAATTTCAAACAATTAAAATTTAAATCTTTTTAAATTCAGGATTTTAAAAATTCGTAGAACATTCAAACTAAAAAAATTTTTTCGACTCAAAATTTTCAAAAATTAGTATTCTAAATTCTGATTCTCCAAAGTAACCAAATTTTTATTCTCTAAACTATTCAAAAATTTATTATTCACTATAACTAAAACTTTTGTTCTCCAAACTATCTTAATTCGTATTATCTAAACTACTCAAATTTGTATAAGATTTATTAATTAAATTCTCTCAACTGCCCGCATTCGTAGCTTTTAAACTACCTAAATTAGTATTCTCCTAAGTATTCAAAATCGTTAAAATTAAGAATTTAGTATTCTCCTATCTACCCAAATTAGTATTCTTCCATCTACCTAGTTTCGTATTCTTTAAACTACTAACAATTTATAACCATTTGCATTAGTATTTGTACTCCTATCTGCCCGCATTTGTACTCCTCACTCTACACGAATTTGTACTCCTTTCTCTACCTGAATTTGTATTCTACACTTTACCCGAATTTGTATTCTATCTCTACACGAATTTTTAGTCCACATTCTACCCGAATTTGTATTGTTTAAACTACCTGATTTCGTATTCTTCAATCTACCCGATTTCGTATTCTTCAAACTTCCCGATATCGTAAAAGATTTAGAAATTATTATTCTTTCAACTACCCGAATTAGTATTCTTCTAAGTACATCAATTAGTATTCTTCAAACTTCCCGATTTCGTATTCTTCAAACTTCTAAAAATTTATTACCATTTGCATTAGCATTTGTACTCCACACTTTCTACGAATTTGTACTCCCGACTTTACAAGAATTTGTACTCCTATCTGCCCGCATTTGTACTCCTCACTCTACCCGAATTTGTACTCCACCATCTACCTGAATTTGTACTCCCTACTCTACTCACATTTTTACTCCTCAAACTTTACACGAATTTGTACTCCACTATCTACCCGAATTTGTACTCCTCACTCTACCCGAATTTGTACTCCATTATCTACCCGAATTTGTACTCCACTATCTGCCCGAATTTGTACTCCACTATCTGCCCGCATTTGTACTCCATTATCTACTCGAATTTGTAGTCCACATTATACCCGAATTTGTATTCTTTACTCTACCCGAATTTGTACTCCCTACTCTTCCCATATTTGTATTTTTTTAGACTACCCAAATTAGTAAAAGATTTATAAATTGATCTCAGGATTTCATTTTATCTCTGGATTTAAAAATTTGTTTAATTTCACAATAGATCTCAGAGTTTCACTTTACCTCTGGATTCACAATTTGTTTAGTTTTACACAGGATCTCAGAGCTTTTTTTTTAGTCTCTGGATGTAAGAATTTGTTTACATATCATATTTTTTAGACTACCCAAATTCGTAAAGATTTGTAAATTTGTCTCAGGTTTCCATTTTATCCCTGGATTTAAAAATTTGTTTAATTTCACAATAGATCTCAGAGTTTCACTTTACCTCTGGATTCACAATTTGTTTAGTTTTACACAGGATCTCAGAGCTTTTTTTTTTTAGTCTCTGGATGTAAGAATTTGTTTACATATCATATTTTTTAGACTACCCAAATTCGTAAAGATTTGTAAATTTGTCTCAGGTTTCCATTTTATCCCTGGATTTAAAAATTTGTTTAACTTGACATAAGATCTCAGAGCTTCTTTTTTTTGTCTCTGGATTTAAAAATTTTTTTTTTACATATTATTACATGGTTTTTGGTTACATTGTTTATTTACATGGTTTTTGTTTTCCATGTTTTATTTATAATTAATTTATTGCTCGTTCATTTATGAACTGATTCATTAATTTACTTATTTCATTTATTATTTGGTTTATTAACTAATTCATTGTTTTATTTATAAATCTATTTTCTTAACATTAATTTGTTTATTTATTCCTTGTCTTATTAGCTCATTTAATTTTGATTGTTTAAGATTCTTAATTAATTAAATTTTTGTTTGTTTGATTATTTATTTATTCTTCAATTTATTATTTAAACGTTCTATTTAATTATTTTTTTCACTCGTGTATTTTATTAGTCACATTTATTTATACTTTCAATTGTTTGTTATTAATTTGTTTGATCTTTAAATTTTCTTAAACTTAGTTTATTTATTGTCTTCTTTATTTATTTGTTTATATTTTCTTCGTTTATTTATTCGTGTTATAATAACAACTTATATTTTTACTCTTGTTTTAGCATTTTATTTAAACAATCATTTTTATTCAACCAATTGATTAATTAATTGTTTATAATTTTATTTATTCACAAATTTTATAATTGTTTATTTTTTCCTTAGATTTTTATTTATTGTCTAATTGTTTGTTGATGTTTATGCTTATTTATGGAGTTTTAAAATGGATATTTTTGATAAATAGATATTCCTATTAACGAGATTTCTTTATTCTATACGTATTACACGTAGTTACGTAAATAACTGTCTGCCCCTAGTTATATTCTATTTATTAGAATTATTTTAACTTCATCGTATTTCAAGTTACAATTACTCTTATTATTTCAAACTAATTGATAATTATTTATTTGTTTACTTGTTAGTTTACTTTTTATTAATTCAAAATTAGTATTGTTTGACTTTCGATTTGTTTGACTTACCAAGATGGCGTACCCAAGGTTAACCAATAAAAAAATCAATAATTCTAGTAACTTTTCTAGTGAATTCTAGTTAATCTGTTTATTTATTAACTTTAATTTAATATTTATTTATTTTTCCGTCTTATACTTTTGAATTTGTATAAAAATCACTTTATATTCCATTTATTCAAAATAGCGGGTATACATTCAAATTCAAATTTAGCACAAATAATACCAATAGAAACAGCCAATCAGAGCGCGGTCCTACCCCTTTTACCTTTAGATATAAAAATTGGTAATTTGTAATATTACCAAAATCCAACGGTAGGTGCGTGGCAAGCTCCCGCCAAGTTCGAAGGTTTTTCTGATGTATTATTATTCTTTAAATTTAAAATAGTATTAAATTAAAAAAAGAAAGCTCGCTTTAAATTAATTTTATTCTTTCAATATTAATTTTGCAATATTTATTAAATTTCATTTTATTGTGTTTTTTTTTTATTTGTTTCTATTTCCTTTCGATTAATAATCAATTAATCGAATTATTTATTATTTTTTATTAAGGTAGTTGTCGCGTGGATGCTACATGGTGAAAACCGATCGAAAAAAAGGACAATAAATAAACTTGTATATCAACTCATTTGTTTCCTTATGATCTCTTCTAACGTCACGTAAATACTTTTAATGATTTTAAACCATGTACTATAAGTTCTCGTCATGTGATGTTGACACGTTTTACACATTTTTCAATGAAACTACATAAAACTTAAAAATTTTGGGTTTTAAACTTAATGTATTTTCCATGCTGTACGGTCAATAAAGTTCACTTTTTTTTAAAGCATTTGTTTTATCTCAATGTGCAACTTACTAGTTTTATTTGAAAATCTGACGAATCGTTTTCATATAAATGAATATGAGAGACTTAAATTACGTGCATTAAGCGCTAGCGTATGTAAAAGATATCAACTTTGGATTTATATTTTGAAGCTCAGAAACGGTCAAAATTAATGGGATAGGTCTTATTACATACATAAATACTTCTGAAATACTGATGCAAAGTTTAAAAAAAATCTGACGAAAGTCATTCTACGCGACAAATACCTTAAGGCGTGAATTTTTTTATATTATTAATTTATCGTTTATTTATTTACGTCCACTTTATCTCTATTTTGTTTGCCTTTATATATTTTATATTTGATTTTTATATATTTGTTTATTTAAACAATCTATATTATTTATTGATTTTAATTAATTTTTTTTTTAAATAATCTGAATCCGATTATTTGAGCATCCATACTAATTTCTTTTATTTTTATAATTTCTATTCATAAATTATTCTTTCTGACAATTATTTGTTTTTATTTATTTCATTAACTAATTCCCATAGGATTTGTTATTTATTACTTTGCTTATTATATTTTCCAAAATTAGCTTTTAATTTCAAAATTCAATAGATATTAGTTTTTCTTTATTCAATTTATTTTAAATTAATTATTATTTATTTAATTTTTATAACATTTAAATTCTTATGCTTTTATTTGTTTATTTAAGAAATTTACTTTCTTAATTATATATATCAAATTACTGAATTTGGTTATTTAATATGTTTAAATTAAATTGTACTTTCAATGATCTACTTTTATTATCTTAAATTGATTTTTATTATTGTTATTTAATTTATTATTTTATTATTTTCGAATAATCAAAGTTTGATTATTTATTTATTTGCACTTATTATTCTATTTGTGTATTTTCTATTCATAAATTTCCATTATCAATATTTACTTCTATTTATTTTCATTTACTAAACCCAACTTAATTTATTATTTCCTGATTATTATTATTTATTATCTTTCTTAAGAGGTTTCTAATTTTGAAAGTTGCGAACTATTAGGACAACTTTTTTTCAATGGTATTTTTTAAAAACTCATTCATTTAATGACCAAACGTATCCATTGATTGCATCATCTATGGATATTCATGAAGGTCCTACCAAAATTTTGCTTATTAACGGCGGGTACCGTCTATTGTCCTGGCTACCACGCCTTGTCTATGGCTAAGGCAGTTATCACCTGTCACTCAACCTGTAAGGTTGTTGACACGAGGTGCAATATTTCGAATGCTTGGAAATGACAAGCAATGCTTTCAAGATTGAAGATTGAAGATCTTCGATTTTATGAAATTTATAATTTTTAGGAAAATTAAATTTTTTCTTCAAAATTAGGCAAGTTTTTACGTTTATTTTATTTTATTTTATCTAATTATTTTTCTTATTCTTTGCATTCATAAATTTTACCTTCTCTGTTTCTTTATCATTGATTTCTCTTTTTATTTATTTGTTATCCTCTTTGCTTGTTATTTGTTTTTATTTTTATCAGATAATATTCGTTTTTATAAAATATTTTGTTCACTTTTAATTCCTTTGTATTATTTTGTTTATTTTGTTACACTTTTTAATTTTTAAATATTCAAACGTATAATTCTATTTTAATTCGTATAAATTTCTCTAATTTATTTACCTATATCAACTTATTTTTAAAAAAAAAAATTTTTTTTTATTAAAATCTTTATTATTCCAAAAAATTTATTTCTTTAGTTTGTGATTTCCAATTCTTTTCTTTACTTATTTATTTAATTCTTTTATTTTATTTATTTTTGAATTTGTCTTCTTCGATTTCGTTAAGATTTTTCTTTCGTTTTACCTTTGTTAATTTCTTCCGAACTTTTTGTGTCTTTTGAAAAATTTCTAAAATTCTTATTTTAATCTTAACTTATTTTACTATTCTCTCATTCTATTTTTTCAATTTTAGTAACCCTTTTTGTATTCATTCACTTACCATTTCAAATTATTTCTTTTCATTTAAAATTTCTTCTTTTATTTATTTTATCTGGTTTGATTCTTTCTATTTTACTTATTTTCTCACTTGTTTCTTTTAAAAATTTTATTCTTCATTTTTTTCAAATGATTATTTTTGTTTTATTTCCGCATTTAATTCGTTTTGTTATATTTGATTATTTTCTTTTCTTCAAATTCCTTTCTTGTTAATAAAAATCACTTGTTTATTTTGATTTTTACTCTTCCTTAAATTTACGCACGTTTTTATTTTATTTTGTTTCTGTAACCGCTTTTTATCCTTTATCATAACTTTCTTATTTATTTCTCTTTTAGTTAATTTTTCAAACGGTTCTTTTTTTTATTTTTAATTCCGCATTTATTAGTCTTGCTGTATTTTACTTTTCTTTATTTTTTTCTTTAATACATTATTCTTTACTCAATTTTTCTTTTATTATCTTTTATTATTTTAAAAATTCTTATTTTCTTTTAATATTTCTTATTTAATTCTTATTTTCTTTTCAATATTTCTTGCACGTTTTATTTTAACTTTATTTTAATTGCTTTTTTGACTTATTTATATCCTTTATGTTTTATTTTCAGATTTTTATTTTTTGTTAATAAAATCTTTGTTTGATTTATTGTTTCTTGTTTATTTATTTCCTCTTAATCCTTGTTTTTTCTTTTTAATTTTCTCGTTCTTTAGTTATTTCTTTTATTTATTCACGTATTTTATTTACCCTTAACGCGTTTTTGTTTGTTTGTTTCTCCCTTTTGACTTATATTCTTTTATTTAAATTAATATTCGTCTTTTAAATTCACACGATGTTTTATTTTTATTTAATCCACTTTTTTCCTTTTAAAACTTCTTTTATTATTTTTCTCGTCTCTTACTTATTTATTTTCTTTATTTTACTTCTCTTTATTTCATTCTTGCACGTTTCTATTATTCTTTTATTTTCTTGATTATTTTACCGAATTTATTCTTTTGTTTTAATTATTTTCCTTGTCTTATTCAAACTTTTAATTCTTTTTATTTTCTTTTTAGTTTAAAATCGTTTCATTTATTTTTATACTTTCTTTTAATATTTTCTTGTTACCTTCTTTTTAGTTAAATCCACTTATTTATTCGATGCTTACTTTTTAATTTTTAAACGTTTTATTTGTTTTATTTTATCCTCTTTTGTCTTTAACTTTCTTATTAAATTTTTGCCCTCTTAATTATTTTCTTTACTTACTCCTTTATTTTACTTCTGTTTCTTTATTTCTTTTTTACACATTAATTTCTTTTATTCTTTTCAATTATTTGACCACTCTTAATTTTTTCTTCTTTGATTTTTATATTTTTTTATTTAATTATTTATTTTAACAGCATGTATATTTATTTTTTTAATAATTTGCATGTTTTATTCAAATTTGAATTCTTTTTATTATATTCTAATTCGTCCGTTTTTTACCCTTTTTAATGTTTTATTTTCAGGATTTTTACTCATTTATTAATAAAATCTTTATTTGATTTATTATTGCTTTTCTCATTTATTTTACCTTTATACTTAATTTCCTTTTTCCCGTTTTTATAAAAACTTTATTTTAGTTCCTTTTATTTATTTAATTTTCTCTTTTATTCACGACGATATTTGACACTTTTATTTATTGTTCAAAATCTCAGTTTTATTTATTTCTTTTACTTTTCTTTATTTAAATTTTGTATTTTTACCACATTTATTTATTTTTATTGTATTTCAAATCAACTTTTTATTTCTCTTCAATTATTTTGACATTTTTACTATTTTTCGAATCTCACAAATTTATTTTAATTTTTAACTTTCTTTTAACGTTCTTTATTCAGATTTATATTTTCGACTTTATTTATTTCTTCTCTTTTAACACCGAATTTTTATATTTTTGTACGTTTTACCAATTTACTTTTATTTTACCTTTCACTTTATTATTTTTGTTTCCAAATTTTAATTCTTTAAACTTTTCTGGAAATTTTCATTTTTTTCAGTTTTTCTTTAAAATTTCTTGCACATTAATTATCTTAAATCACTTTAATTTATTCACTTTATTTTATCAAATTTCCTTTTTCAACTTCTTATTTTTAATTTCTTTGGTTTCTTATTTATTATTATATTTTTTTTTTAACAAACAAGAAATTCACATTTCACATAAAAAAAAAACAGTTTACTGAAAAGATAATTTTCCAAAAATTTTAAATACAATGATAGAAAAACAGATAGGAAAGAACATGGAACAAAACAACACACACAAAAAACACCAGAAATATCAAACAAAATGTTCCCCCCACGAGGCACCAAAAATTTAGATAATATAATGTCACGTCGGAAAGACAATAACTTTATATTTTTATTTAAATTTTAATATTTATTTAAGCCTACGAAATTAATCGCAATAGCTCGGGAAATCGTTCTGTTCGGGTAATTCTAGTGTTTTTTTTTTGGAATTATAACATTTATATTTTCTCAATTTTCTAATCAAGGGTTTTTCCTAAACTCAAAAATAAAAAAAGGTGGGGCCACTCTCTATAATAATAGGGGAACCCTGCAATAAAAAAAAAGTACTCTACCAAATAACAATACTAAAGGACCAACTCCAGCCATCCAGAACCTAATCGGTACCGGAGTTGGGAAGCTAAACCTGAAAAAGTCAAAAATTAATTTGGAAAGGAAAGAAGTGAAAGTAGAAAGAGTTTAAATTTATTTTGATTTCAACTTTATTCAACTTACTTTGTTTGGTCGTATGTGACACTTATGATGTATAAAAGAGAATCCAGATCCTTGGAAAATGGCACAGGCATCCAAGAATTCAAGGAGAAAATTTTCGTACAGTTAAAAATTACTGATAAACTCAATTAAATAGATATTTCAACGTCAAATGCTTTTCTAACACAAATAATCCTTGTTGCGCTTTTCTCATTCCGAAGTTAAAAATCTTTAAATAGTTTTTTTTAATGTATACTTTTTTCTTATTGTTTTGAGTTAATTGAGTATTAAAAAGAAAAATGATTTGATTTTGACTTCCGACTCTCCATTCTTGATGAGAGTTTTCTGACACTCCACTCTCGATGGAAGTTTTTCGGAGAGTGTTTTAACATTTCATGCATTTCCTTCCCTTAGCTTCTCAGAGAAGAAAAAGTGGGAAGATAAAAAAGGGAGAAGCTAGTGGAGACTTAGAAAACACCAATGAAAAAGGCCCTAAACGCGTCAGGGTGTAGGCGTGCTTTTAGGGTAGAGAAAGAACGAAGAAGAAGAACGGCGAAAAGAGAGAAAACCGATGATGAGGGGTGGCTAGTGGGACTTGCATGCTTGCGTGGGAGTATAGAATGTATTAGAAAAACTAAGAAGTCAACCATTTTCCTAATTTTGATTTGATCTTGAAAAGTGTCTCAAAACTGAGTAGGTGGAGAAAATCCGCCCTAAAACACAGTAGTTCTTGTTGATGCTGCCCTCTGTACCACTTCCAAGAATCCTAGTTACAAATAATACAAGAATGATTTCCTACATAATTTAAAACATAAAATTGAATGTTAACAATGAATAATGTTGAAAATATAAGTAATACAATTCTTAAATTCAAATTTGTTAATAATATTAATATTTTAACAATTTCAGATGAATATAGGTTTGATTTTGCCAAAATATTAATTATTTTTCATTATTTTAAAAGAAAAATATTAATGTATATTGAATAATGCAATATTTAATTTTCCTAGATTTTCCATTTCTAGGTTATGTTTCTCATAGAGTGAATGTCGAGTATTCGTTTTAGTTCTTTCGATTTAACTGAATTCAAATGAGAACTATCAAATTTTATATGTACATTCAATAAATTTTATGTCTTTATGTTTTTCAATTTTTAGGTTATATTATAATAACTTTTAATTAATGAATAATTAATTTGACAAACATATTCAGTATAATATTCAACGTACAATCATTCAATAAAGAATAAATTTCAACTAAATCCATTGATACTGAAATGTTATTATTTAATTTATTTTTCATAATTTCTGAATTTTAAGGTTATGTTTGAGTGAAAATTTCATTATTGATTGATTGACGTATTTGTTTAACCTTAAAATTGAAGTTGGACTTATTCTGTTAATTTTGAGAATGTTTTTAATTACGTTTTTGTTATTTTCTTAATTTTTACATTTTTGAGGTTATGTTACCTCGAGATACATTTATTTTATAAAAGTTGATTAACAATTCTTATATGAATTCAAATTTAGTACTATTAATCTTAGAATTGATCTTAATCAATTGACATAACTCTTTTCTTTTGTTTTTCGCGTATTTTTAGTACATAACCTTAAATCTTTAAAAGTCTAATTGAAAATATTAAGTAGTTATAATTTACATCATTTAGCTAATTAATTTAAAGCGATTTATAATTATTTTTAATTATTATTATTTTTAAATGCTATTGTGCTCACACACACACACACACACACACACACACACACACACACACACAAATATATTTCAGGGTAAAAGAGTTAATAAAAAGGGTTGCAAGGAATTTTTATGCATTTTAAGTATTCAATTAGAATATTCTGTAAATATTATTTTTTTGTTAAAATTGTAACTATTTTTTTACTTATACATGGGGTCATTTCGACGGATGTCTGTTTTATACATTATCATCATTTTCTTGGAATTTTTACTTTACTGAAACATTGGAAGTAATAAATTAGATTACTAGTCCAGTTTCGAGATTTGGAAGAAACAGTCTTTTTAGGGAAACAGGGATAGTGTGACGAATTTACAGTGTGGGCCTGCACTCAAGGACGGATGTGCACACTTGTCCAAAGTGAGGGTCAGCATCGCCTATAGTAGAGTTTGCTCAGCGCGACCCCTAATTTTAGAATTTTTAGGGACTGTTTAGAAAATCGAGTCGTTGGCAAGACATCTGTTAACGATAAAAGTCTTGTTTTTTCAAATGTAACCGAACTCTGGGAAAACTCGAAAGAAGATGCTGTTCCTCCCTTTTCAAGAAAAAGTCAAATTCATGTTCTTCGTTTGAAACGAAGAAATAAAGATTTTTTTAAAAGATGAAAAAAAAACGGAGTGACTCACGACGTTACAACTGTAAGTGGAAATTTGTTTTATGCCTTTTGATTCTATTCAACGTAAACTTAAATAATACTATTAGTTAGTAAAAAAAAATTATTTATTACGATGGATTTTTTAATTGTTTAAACTATTTATTATTGCAAATTTTTAACATTTCCAAAGTTAACAGTTAAGAGTATCTGACTCAAAAAAAATTGTAAAGTTTTTATGATTACTCTGTACTAAATCAATAAATTATTTAAAATATTGAATTTAAATAGTTATATCTGAATATTAATAAAAAAATTGTTTAAACAAATTATTATTGGTATTTACTAACTTTTTATTCAGTTCTCCTAGAAAGATGCTGATTTTTTCCAATTTTGCAATTCATCAAACATTATACAATAACGGTTAAAGATAACAAATTAAATTATTATTTAAACAACTGTTAAATAAATTAATATTTTTATTTGCCAATTTTTTATTCACTGCATCCAAAAAATGCAGTTTTTTCCTAATTTTGTAACTAACCAAATATTATATAAATATTAATAAGAAATACAAATTAAATTATTATTTAAAACATTTATGACAAATGATTATCGTCATTCAACAACTCTTTTTGTTCAGTACATCTAGAAAGATGCAATTTTTCACAACAATAAAAATTTGTTTATAAATTGTTTAAATGATAATTATTTCATTTATAATCTTTAATCGACATTGTATGACGTTTGCATGGTTGTTTAAACAATCGGAAATGTATTGTGACGTTTTTAAAAAATATTATTCGTTGATACACATTAATACTTTGATGATTTTAATCCTTTGTTTACAATGAACAATTTATGAAACATTTAAAATACTTGCAGTCTTCTGGCGCTTCAAATTTCGACTGACGCAACTTTCAGGAAGAGTTTCAATCTATTGTTTGTCCGTGAATTTTCTTAATTTTCAGTTATTTTTAGATGCTCTAATTACACTAAAAGATACTGTTACTAAGATAACATGTGTAAAGTAAATAATATTATATAGGATCTATATTTAATTCTTAACCCATTAACGCCCAGACGGACGAAAAATTTCTGTTGACTTTGAGGACCTCCCTTTTAAAAAAAATGCCTACAAAAAAATTAGCACTTATCATTTTTAACGTAAAATTTACTCCTCTTTTAGATTCTGAAGTTAAAATTTGTTTATAACAAATCGTTAAAAAGTTATAAACAATTTTTTGCAAAAAAACACGATTTTTTGAGAAAAAATTTTCATTTTAGACATATTTTCACCGGAAAAAAAAAAGTAGATGCTCTCAAAAGCTCAAAATATCGCGTCCATGGACCCCCAGCTATAAGACCCTGAAGCAAAAAAATTTTTTTTTCAAAATGGCGGACGCCAATATGGCGGCTAAAACTAAAAAAATGGCTCAGATATGAAACAGGGTGCTCCAACTTTTTCATGTGACTGAAATCGCCTAAAACTCTTTATACGGGGGTTTTTGGGGTCGCTGATTACGAATATGATGTCAGTTTTTAAAAATTCAAAATGGCTGATCCAATATGGCGGACGAATTTTTAAAAAAATTTTGGATTCACTTGAAACTCTCCACTCAGGGGTTTTTGGGGTCGCTGATTACGAATATGATGTCAGTTTTTAAAAATTCAAAATGGCGGATCCAATATGGCGGACGAATTTTTAAAAAAATTTTGGATTCACTTGAAACTCTCCACTCAGGGGTTTTTGGGGTCGCTGATTACGAATATGATGTCAGTTTTTAAAAATTCAAAATGGCGGATCCAATATGGCGGACGAATTTTTAAAAAAATTTTGGATTCACTTGAAACTCTCCACTCAGGGGTTTTTGGGGTCGCTGATTACGAATATGATGTCAGTTTTTAAAAATTCAAAATGGCGGATCCAATATGGCGGACGAGTTTTTAAAAAAATTTTGGATTCACTTGAAACTCTCCACTCAGGGGTTTTTGGGGTCGCTAATTGCAAATCTGATGGCAATTCTTGAAAATACAAAATAGCAGAGTCAAATTGTTTGAATTTCAATAAGTATTATACAATGAATAAGAATTTTTTGGTCCGTTTGCCGTCGAATAATTCGCCGTTGCCCGACTCTTACCGCGAGGAGGTGGACAATAAAGAGTCTTTTTTTTTTTTCGTTTTTTATTTTTCTTTTTGTTTTTTTCGTTTTTTATTTTATTTTTTTTTGTTTTAATATTTTTTACATTTTTACATTTTAGGTGTGAAAATCCTGAAAGCAGGAAACGCATAAGTATGCATCACACTCCACGCACTTTCGTTGCGTTCTACAGGTGCACTTGGAGAAATTAGAGCAGTTTTTCTTTTGTTCAACTCTTTGAACTTTGTGGTTTTTGATGGATTCAGATTTTTTTAGATATGCTTCTGCAATCTGTAGAGCCATGTCTTTAGTACCTATTTTTTTTTCTTGGACAACTAAGTTTCTTAGAACAGTTGCATTTGCAATTGATGCTTGAACGAGTCTGATAAGTATAACCCAAGTCCATTTCTTCGACCTTATGCATGGCATCAAATTGCTGCAATGTGCGTCGTGCAAGTCTACTCCGCCCATAAACTTGTTGTAGGTTGTAAAAGCATTAGGAAATGCTATATCAACTTTGCTCTTTGTCTCCGAAGAATATCTTTTGACTGAACTAATTGGTGTAACACCTATCAGTGTTGACAGTATAGACACTACTTTCGAATCTTTTACTGTGACATAATTGACACCACTGCATTTGTCATGCTTGGCAATAAATGTCCCTCTTGGATCCTTTTCCGTAATCGGATTTTTTACTTGAATTCGATTAGCTCTGACTGTCCCTGTTGCCCGCAAACCAACTTTCTTCAGATGAACCAGTAAATCTGGACTTGTAAAAAAGTTGTCAAAATATACGTGATATTTCACTACATTTCTGGGTACAACTAAAGAAAGAAGGTTTTGGAGAAGACCAACGACAATGCAGCTACCTAAAGCACATTTATTTAGCTTTTCTTCATTGCCAAAAAAAAAACTTTTTGAATTCTTGCCACAATAAATGTCACAATCGAATAAAAATCCTTCGGAACTACAAAGAGCCCACATTTTGATACCGAAACGGACAGGCTTGTTTCTTATAAACTGCTTCAAAATAGTTCTTCCCCGAAACTTTACCATCATTTCGTCAACTGACAAAGCTGATGAAAAATACCCAAACTGCCTCGCATTTTTCTTAAAAATCTCCAAAGGACCTCTCACTCGCCAAGCTCTATCATCAGCATTTTCATCTTCAGGTTTGGATAGCTTTAGCTTGGACTTGATATCTTCAAACTTGTTGCGACTCATAGCTCCAGCTACAGCTTCACAACCTAGAAGATGATTCTGAGACCAATAATCTCGTTGAGATTTCCTTTCGTTGAAAATAGACAAAATAATTATTCCAAGAAAAAATACTTAAAAAATACATGTGGCGAAAAAAGTACTGGAATTTCCAATACTCATTGCAGTACTCATTGCAGTACTCATGCAGTACTCATTGCAATACTCATTGCAATACTCACTGCAGTACTCATTATTCAATACTCATTCTAATACTCCTTTTTTGTAAGGGGACAACCAGTGGTAGAAGCAAATGCTGGCGCAGTAACAATAATCAGAGCTGCAAGCAACGCTGGCACAGTAAGGACAACCAGTGGTGGAAGCAAATGCTGGCTCAGTAACAATAGCCAGAGCTGCAAGCAAATTCTGGCACAATGCCAACAAGCAGTACAGCAGTAATAACTGCATGCCATTGCATTTTCTGCAAAACTAGTAATGCGCCGACTTCGAAATGCCAGATCTTAGCGGAAACAACAAGCGCAAAACCGTCTTAGTTGTGAGCATAGTTAAAAGTTATACAGCACCACAGCAAATAAATCAGCGTCAAATAAACAAAAATAACCAAAAAAAATAATAAGACTTAAAAAATTTGCCAACTCCATTTTGAATTTTTAAAAACTGACATCATATTCGTAATCAGCGACCCCAAAAACCCCTGAGTGGAGAGTTTCAAGTGAATCCAAAATTTTTTTAAAAACTCGTCCGCCATATTGGATCCGCCATTTTGAATTTTTAAAAACTGACATCATATTCGTAATCAGCGACCCCAAAAACCCCTGAGTGGAGAGTTTCAAGTGAATCCAAAATTTTTTTAAAAATTCGTCCGCCATATTGGATCCGCCATTTTGAATTTTTAAAAACTGACATCATATTCGTAATCAGCGACCCCAAAAACCCCTGAGTGGAGAGTTTCAAGTGAATCCAAAATTTTTTTAAAAATTTGTCCGCCATATTGGATCCGCCATTTTGAATTTTTAAAAACTGACATCATATTCGTAATCAGTGACCCCAAAAACCCCTGAGTGGAGAGTTTCAAGTGAATCCAAAATTTTTTTAAAAATTCGTCCGCCATATTGGATCAGCCATTTTGAATTTTTAAAAACTGACATCATATTCGTAATCAGCGACCCCAAAAACCCCCGTATAAAGAGTTTTAGGCGATTTCAGTCACATGAAAAAGTTGGAGCACCCTGTTTCATATCTGAGCCATTTTTTTAGTTTTAGCCGCCATATTGGCGTCCGCCATTTTGAAAAAAAAATTTTTTTGCTTCAGGGTCTTATAGCTGGGGGTCCATGGACGCGATATTTTGAGCTTTTGAGAGCATCTACTTGCTTTTTTCCGGTGAAAATATGTCTAAAATGAAAATTTTTTCTCAAAAAATCGTGTTTTTTTGCAAAAAATTGTTTATAACTTTTTAACGATTTGTTATAAACAAATTTTAACTTCAGAATCTAAAAGAGGAGTAAATTTTACGTTAAAAATGATAAGTGCTAATTTTTTTGTAGGCATTTTTTTTAAAAGGGAGGTCCTCAAAGTCAACAGAAATTTTTCGTCCGTCTGGGCGTTAATGGGTTAAATAAAAATATTGCTTTTATTTTGTAATTATTTATTATTATTAATAAATTCTAGCATTTAAAATTATTAAATTTTTAAATTAATATTATAAAATTAAATTTATAAAAGGAAATAAAAATAATAGTAAATTCTAGGGTGTCTAGCGATCGGCGAAAACCGATAAATTTTCCCCTATTTTTATAAAAAAAATTGGGATATTTGAAAACAAATTGTGAATTCGTAAGAAGTTCCAAGAAGTAGTAAATCAATTCCAGGCTTTTTTTAATTTTCTAATTTTATCTATTTTTATTATCTCATAAATTTTTTTATTATTCCTAAACCTTCACAATTTTAAATAAACTAGTATTTATTTTTCGTGTTTACTTATTCTCAGTAATTTGTCATACTTTCAGGCAAACAATTTTGGTTAATTTAACCTTTTCTACTTTTCTAATTTCCAAATTTATTATCAATTTTTTCATTTTTACATAAATTCTAGAATGTTTTTTTTTTACCAATATTCACCCATATAATATTCATTTTTCTATTTTTTCATATCATTTCATCATTTTTAAATTTAATTAGGTTTTAATTTAATTGAGTTTCTATTGCACAGAATTTTCATTTTTTTAATCATTTATGTAACAGAATCTTTATTTTTAAATAAGAAAAAAACAATTTTTTAACTCAGTATTTATTTTAAGAAAATGGTCTTTATTTCGAAACTGTTAACACACAGTTTTACTCAGTATTTACAATTTTCTCATTTTCCAAAAAAATGTTTTCTTCCTTTCATGTTAATTGTTCTTCTTCCTTTTTTTATTATTACTTTATTAAGAATAATTTGTTCAGCTTTAGGGTTGTGGCTTGAATTCTCTACTTATTCGAACGTACAATATTTATTAAATTTGTCAAGGTTACGAAAATTCGTTTTAAACTAAAAAGTATAAATACAATCACTTTGTTGCTAACAAGGAATCAGAAAATGCAAGAATTAATTTACTTAAAAACCATTTGTTAAAAATTTTTAAAGAAATGAATTATATATTATAAATTATTAATAATTTGTCATTTTTCTGTAATCGCATAATTATATCTAAAATAAATATTCAGATTTAACATTGTAAATTAGAGAAAAAAAATGGACCAAGAGATTATCGATCAAATCTGTCTATTAGGATTTATAATTATTTTGCTGGAATCGCATTGAAAAAATCCCTTTAAAAAAGAAAATATTTGTTAAGCTTTTTTCTATTTATAACACAATGAAAGATCAGTTGATCTTGTTAGTATTACGAAGATATAACGCTCAAGAAAAGGACAAAAAATTTGTTCTTCTTTTATCAAAATAAATTAATCAGATATTCTAGTATCAACGACTTTAAAGGTTCTTTGAATTCTGGGGGAAGTAAGAACTGCATAAGAATGTTCTTACTCAGAAACTCTAGTTCATTCGTTTAGTGTCAGTCGTAGTGTGACATCAACGTCTTTGTGCTGTTTCGAACTTTTCTTCTCAAAACAAACAAGAATAATAATACAACATGACAGACTTAAAGCCTAATCAAAATCCAGATATTAAATATTCACAGGTAATTTTTTTTCTCCCAGTTTTTTTCTGGGATAATAAATTCTTTACAATTTTCAATTATTTTCTTTAATTTCCAATTATTTCCTACAATTCTCAATTATTTTCTTCCATTTGGAATTATTTTAATTATTTTAAAATTATTTCTTCATTTCTCAATTATTTTCTTCGATTTTCTACTATTTTTTTTAATTGCCAATTTTTTTCTTCAAGTTTAAATTATTTTCATCAATTTCTAATTAGTTTATTTAATTCTGCAATATTTTCTACGATTTTCAATTATTTTAATCAATTTTTAATTATTTTCTTCAACTATAAATTATTTTTTTTTGAATTGCCAATTATTTGATTCAATTTTTAATTATTTTCTTCAGATCTCAACTATTTCCTTCAATTTTTAATTATTTAATTTGATATTAAATAATTTTCGACTTTTTTCAACTATTTTTTTCAATTATCATTTATTTCTTTCACATCTCAATAACTCCTCCATTTTTCAATTATTTTCTTCTATAATCAATAATTCTCGGCTTTTGTCAATATTTTTTTCAATTATCAATTATGTTTTTGAAACTTGAATTCAATTCATCAATTATTATTCCACGATTTTCATAAAATCACATTTTCATCAATTTCAAATTATTTTCTACAATTTTTAATTAATTTCTTCAAATTACAATTACATTCTTCATTTTTTTTTCAAATTCTTTAATCCCTGGGTTGTTCAATTTCTTTTTTCTTCAATTATCACTTATTTTCTTCTACTTTCAAACCCATTGTTCAATTCTTGAATTATTTTCTTTAATTCTCAATTATAATTTTCGACATTCAATTACATTATTTAATTTTTAATTTTTTTTTAATATTCAATAACTCTAGGCTTTTTACAATGATTTTTTTTTAAATTCTCTATTATTTTCTTCAAATTCTAATTTTTTTCTTAAATTTCAATTATTTTCTTCAATTTTCAATTATTTTTTTTATATTTCTTTCAGTTTCTCAATTTCTTCTTAATTTTCTTCAATATTTAACAATTCTCATCTTTTTCAAATTATGTTTTTCTTTCAATTTTTATTTAAATTGAGAATTTTTAAATTATTTTCATCAATTCGCAATTATTTCCGTCGATTTCTAAATTTTTCTGCTGTTTCCAAATATTGTATTTAATTTTTAAGTACTTTCTTCAATTTTTAAATATTTTCTTCAATTTTCAATTATTTTATTTAATTTTTAACTATTTTGTTCAATTTTCAATTGTTTGTTTCAATATTCAGTAATCTCGACTTTTTCGATGATTTTTTTTCAATTATCAGTTATTTATTTTATGTTTCAAAACCTCCTTCAATTTTCAATAATTTTCTTCTAATTTCAATTTAATTGTTCAATTGTTCAATTATTTTTTTCAATCTCAAATAATTTCTTTAAATAACAATTCTATTCTTCAATTTTTAATGTTTTCTTCAATATTCAATAATTGCTGTCATTTTCCATTTTTTTTTTAATTATAAATTATTTTCTTCTTTTTTCAATCAAATTGTTCAGTAATTTTCCTTAATTCTCAATTATTGTATTAATAATCAATAATTAAATTTTATTCCTCAATTTACAATTGTTTTTTTTTTTAATATTCAATAATTCTGTGTTTTTCTGATTTCAATTTGATTATTTAATTTTCAATTTATTTCTTCTATTTTGAATTA
Organism: Ganaspis brasiliensis; assembly: GCA_037103525.1. Taxonomy (NCBI): domain Eukaryota; kingdom Metazoa; phylum Arthropoda; class Insecta; order Hymenoptera; family Figitidae; genus Ganaspis; species Ganaspis brasiliensis. The sequence continues at coordinate 121,096 of JAZKLR010000194.1, forward strand.
TGAACTTTAATTTTAAATTATTTTTTTGGATTTTCTATCTAGTTGACCGATTTTCAATTATATTCTTTAAATTTAATAACCATTGTTTAATTTTTTCAATTATTGTTCAATTGTAGATTAATATTTACTTTTTTTTAATTTTGTTTCTAATTGTCAAATATCTTTGTCGTTGTTCAATTATTTCTTTCCATTATTAATTATTTCTTTTCATTATTAATTGTTTCTTTTAATTCTTAATTATTATTTTTTGTAAAGTTTAATATTTGATTCTTCAATTCTCAATTATTTTCTTTGAATTTCAATTATTTTCTTCAATTATCAACTGTTATCTTCAGTTTTTGTAGCAATTTGTAGGTCTATTTGTACTTAAAATAAATTTTAAGTTAACAGGAGAAAAAACCGGGAAACGATAGGAACAAAAACCGGGAAATGACCGGGAATTTTGTAGGACGAAATTAGTAGACACCCTGTTAATTATAATAATTCCGGTTACTTTAACTGTACACTTTTTGCATTTGAACTAGCGCTATCTTGCATCCAATAGACGATAAATATTATACATTAAACATTTTTTAAAAAATTCTAAATTGCTGATTTAAATAAATGTATAGTATAGGTGAAATTTGCCCATAAACTTTCTCTAAAAATAAAAAATATTTTTATACGCAATTTTGTAGAATTATTTAAAATGTAATGAAAGTCTGCCTGGCATAAAATTCTTTTTAATTTTGCCTTAAACTTAATTTTTACAGAAATTCGCTAGGTAATATTCGGAAATTTAAAAAAAATTAATTCTAAGGTAAAATTTAAACAAATTTAAGCCAGACAGATCTTTTTAATGATATTTTAAGTAATTCCATACAAAGTTTGGTGACAAAATATTTATTAATTTATTCTAAAGTTACACCATTTTCATAAATATGTCAAACTCAAAATAATAAAATAAGTTTTTATATTACAGATTTTTATTAATAATGAATGGCACGATTCAGTAAGTGGAAAAAAATTTCCGCTTTTAAATCCATCGAATGAGAAAGTCATTATCGAAGTGGCTGAAGGTGATAAGGTACATTTTCCAAGTTCTTATATTTTGTTTTTTAATTTTATTTATATAATTTTATTTTTTTCATAAAAAGGACATATAGATATGAGCATATAAAAAATTGTGTACTAATTTAAGTTACAAAGTTGTTACGTATAACAAGTAAAAGTCAGGATGTCATAAAAATGATTACACATAATTTTAATTAATTCCATTTATATTGAATGAAAAAATTTTAATTTTAAAAAAGTTCTAGTCATGGTATTATTATAAACTAAAAGTAGCTAAGAGTAAGTTAATTTTTTTAGTTTTTATGTTAATTGTTCTTTTCAAAACAAATCGATTGACCTAAACAAAGTCTATAATTAACCAAAAATTGGTCTGTATAAAGTATATATTTTCCCGTAAATTGATAGAATTAGAAGCTTTTTTATTTTTATCGAAATTTAAATTTTCTTATTTTTTATTATTATTTTAATCTTACATAGAAGCAAAGTGTTGATGCAATAAATATAATTTTTACCTAGTTTGTAATTGCTTCGTATTTTAATTTTTTTTTTTTTAATGAAAATCCGTTTTTCAAATACTTTTTATTTTTTATTGGATGTTCTTACACTTAGAAAAAAAAATTAACTCACAGCCATCTAACGTTTTTTAAAATCAAATTTAAAGGCAGATATCGATAAAGCAGTGTCAGCTGCTAGAGCAGCATTTGCAAGGGGATCAGAATGGAGAAAAATGGATGCTTCTGTTCGAGGAATAATTATAAACAAGGTAAAGTCCATTTGTAATATTTAAATTTATTAAAGAATATATTACCCAGGAAATAAATATTCCAGCTGTCTGGAATTTTGTCAACTTAAAACTGATAAATCGGATTTTAAATAAGTAAACAGAAGTTTAAAAACTAAAAGTTTGAAAGAAATAAAGTGTAAAATACCTTTAGTTTAATCGAAAAGACAGTTTTTGTAAAAACGAAAAAATTTAGATGTGACAAGCGACAGCTGATTTTACCATTGGATACGCAAAATCTACTTATCACAACTAAAACTGTCTTTTCGCTTAAATTAGAATAAGAAGAATTAGAATTTCTTTATTATGTTCTATAGGAAAGCAAACCATTTCAATATACAGAACTCGATAAACCAATAGATTTTAGTTTTAAAAACAATTTTGAGTGAGGAACCATGTCAAAGCCTTAGAAAAATCAAAACAGAAAATTATTGTTAGCATTTTTTGATCCATTGCGAGTATTATTAGTTACTTTTAAAATGCGTGTCTGCGTGTTTCTCGAATTCATATTTATTTCCTAGGTAACATATTTTGTGGAATGTAATTATTTAGAATTGTTTATAATATTTTTAACATAGTTGTTTTATTTCCACAAAAGTTGGCAGACCTCATAGAGAAGAATGTAACTGAACTTGCAAGTATACAATCACTGGAGCATGGAAAGCCTTTTCCCGATTCAGTTGCCGAAGTTGTAAAAATTGCCAGAACCATTCGTTACTTTGCTGGCTGTGCTGATAAAATCCATGGAAACACCATACCTGCTGGTAATAAAGAAACACAAAATTACTTTGAATCTAGCACCTAGTCAATATTAAATAATAATAATCTTCAGTTATTATCACAAATTTAGATTATTGTCATCAATTTTCCATTATATAATGATTTTTCAATTATTTTCTTTTGCTTAAAAATAAATTCTGCAATTTTTCTTGATTTTCATCAATTTATAATTATATTCATTATTTTTTATTTATTTATTTATTTATTTACATAAACGGGCTTTAATTTTATAAAGGTAAGAAAGCCCTTTCGTACATAAGTACTAAATATATATATATATATATATATAAAAGATATTAATTAACACATCAAATCAAAACTCCCATACAATAAACAGATCACTCATACACAATTGTCACATTGCAAAGATCGCAGAACTATAATGAATCTGTTCAGGGTAATAAAAAATTCAAAAATATCGATTATTTTTTATATACTTTAAACCTTTTAATGGAATTTAACATTAATAATGTATAAAATAAATTCTAACAAATATTTGGTGCACAAAACATTGTTACTACATAAAATTTTAGTTATCATTAACATGGCTTAAGAAAGTCCGTAATAGAACACTGTTTTAAACTGCTCATTCGTTTTTTAGCGGCAATATCTCGCCATCGTTTTATAAATAAGAGGTCACTTGCATTACTTTCCGGCTGCTCCTCAACATATTTAAAAGCTAATTCAAGTGCATTTAATCCTGTTTCGTGGCTAACATGCGGAGATTCTTCCGATTCGCTCTCTTCAACATCATCTTCGATTTCTTTTTCAGAGTTCACAAGAGAACCGATCTCATCATCGGTTAGCTCTTGTTCACAATCGTCACCATGAATCCATTCTTCAGCATTGTTTCTATCGACGTCCTCGCAACCAGGAATTTGCTCTAAGATTCTATGTAGATCTACATCGTCTGCAATTTCTTCGCTTTGATTTGCAGAAGGCAAAATTTTTGTCCATGACCTTTCGAGAGTGAGCTTTTGAACAGCATCCCAAGCTTGAGCTGACCAGTAAATGACACTTTTCATGTTTATTGCAAGCAAACACTCTTAGAGGGTACTTCCCGAGGTGCTTTTCTCCAAAATTTCTTGAAGCAAAAAACGTCGATAATGACGTTTTAATGTTTCGAGAACACCTTGATCCATTGGTTGCCCAATGGAAGTCACGTTTGGTGGAAAAAATTGGACAATGATGTTTTCACTTCTAAGAATTGATTCGTTTGGGTGTGATGGGGCGTTGTCGAGTAATAGAATCGCTTTTCTAGGAAGGCCATTTTTTTTAGAAATTTCTCAACCGAAGGAACGAATTGCTCGAAAAACCATTTTTGGAAAAGATCGCGACTCATCCAAGCACTCTTTTGATGTGCATAGTACACTGGCAAGGCTTCAGGTTTGATGTGTTTAATCACTCTGGGTTTAGCCGATTTTCCGATACACATTAGCGGAAGTTTGTGATTTCCGGAAGCGTTACTGCATGCTAAAATACTAATCCTTTCTTTATTCTTTTTGTACCCTGGAGCTGACGCTTCTTCTCGTGAAGCTAATGTCTTAGAAGGCATCATTCTAAAATTTAGGCCAGTCTCATCGCAATTATAAATTTGATCTCGAGAGTATCCTTCTTCTGCTACAAGCTTTTCGAATTCTTTTTTAAACTTGGTCATTTCACCTTCATCAGCTGACATTTTCTCACCACAGATTCTTAACTCACGAATACCGTGTCGTCGTTTCCATCTTTGGAGCCATCCAGAACTTGCTGTAAAAGTCTCAGATTCATCAGGAAACTGTTTTGCAAGCGTTAGAGCTTTTGCCTGTAAAATGGGTCCTGAGAGAGGGAAAGAAAAGAAATTTTATTTGGTAAAAAGCCCACATATTTGCAGTGTCTGCCATTGGAGAAAAATATTTAAACTTCGTTAAATCCAACAAACGTTGAATTAAAGTTAAAGTTTATACAAAATATGTACCCACCTGATATTGGCAATCCCTTTTCTCTAACTTGAGTAAACCATAGGAATAAAGCTTTGTCGATTTTCTCATACTCTGCGGATTTCATGGTTTTTCGACTTGTTATTGCACCACTAGATGTTATCGCGAATTGTTCTAATTGAGATCTATTTCGACGCCAATCGCCCACGGTGGTTTCTCCAACACCATAATCAGCCGCGACATTCTTAATAATTTCTCCTTTATCTAGTCTATTTATTGCTTCCAACTTTTTTTCCACACTCACTATGACTTTTTTCCTTCTTTGTGACATTATTTTTTTATTCGTTATTGTTGAACATCAAATTCTTAGTTAATAATTCTTAGTTTACAATCAAAAACAGACAAATCGTGTTGCGACAAGTTTATAAGTGTCGTCGGTCATGCAGGGATGACAACTCAGTGATTAAACGCAGCTGCGCTTGCGCGGCCACTATAGTTCTCTCATGGGTAGAAAAAAGCGCGCATATTTAAAATGCTTTAAATATTATATATGTTAATGTATTTAAAATATGCGCGCCTTTTCCTACCAATGAACACAGGATAACAGTTTTTTCGGTTTTATCCAAGTTTTTCCATATTATCTAAGAATACACCTCGATTAAAGTGAAATGCTCGTTGCCTCAGAGGTACCTCGGATAACGCGGAAGCTCGGATAAGCGAACCTCGGATAACCGAGGTTCTACTGTATAATAAGTCAGCATAGAAGTATCTTGAAGGTAAAGTAGGAATATCAAATTCAGATCTGAGATGAGCATAGTCATGGTTAATCTGTCGTTAAAAAACCCCCCGCCGTCCAGCAACAAAGCGCAGGAATCTATTCTGAACTTTCTCCAGCCTATGGATCTGAGAATTGAATTCCTGAATTGAGAGGCATTCCGCATGACAGTGCCGAGCGATCTAGATGCCCTGTTTACCACCTCAGAAATATGATCATCAAAGCTAAAGGAGGAACAAAATAAAACACCAAGGTCTCGCATCCTCGTAACTCGGGCCAACTCAACACTATCAATTTTGTAGCAAAAACTCTTAATATTTTTACATTTAGAAAAAGATAGTACACTACACTTATCAACATTGAAAGATAGTTTTATACTAGATGCCCAGACACATAAATTGTCAAGGTCACTTTGGATGTTTAACATGTCCTGAACACAATTTATTCTTTTATACAATTTAAGATCGTCAGCAAATAACGAAAATTGACAGTGCTGAATTACGTTGGAGATATTATTAACATATAATATGAAAAAAAAGACCAAGATGCGAGCCCTGGGGAACCCCCGAAGAGGCAAAAAACACATACGAATAACTATATTCTACCCTGACAGATAGGCATCGGTTACCGAGGTAACTACTGATCCAGTAGCATAAGTCAGGGGATAACCCCAGATCACTCAGCACTGACACGAGTACGCCGTGGTTAACTCTGTCAAAAGCCTTAGAAAAGTCGGTGTAAATAACATCGACCTGTCCTCCGTCCTCCAAGCAGTCAGAAACAAAATCACTGAACAAAGAGAGATTAGTTACGACAGACCGTCCCTTACTGAAACCATGTTGCTCTTGAATGATGATGTTGGAAAATTGACTAAACAAGATATCATAGATAATACTCTCAAAGACTTTGGCAACAGTACAAAGAATAGTAATTGGCCTATAATTAGATATTTCATTCTTATTGCCTTTTTTAAAAACTGGAACGATTATTCCTCTTTTCCAAACGTTGGGAAAAGTATTAGTTTGTAGAGATTTATTGTAAAGTAGAAAGAGAGGGAAAGCAAATGCAGAGCAGCAAGTTTTTAATAATAAAGGCGGGACCTGATCCGGGCCAGCACCTTATTAGAATCCAGATTTTTTAATTTGCCAAAAATAGTCTCGCTACTAATAGGAAAAGAATTAGAGCAAGACTTTATTAGTTCATTATCTTGAAAATCCGCGTTGGAATTCGTGTCACCATAAACAGATCCAAAAAATTTGGAAAAGAGATTTGCAATGTCCTCATTATTAGAAGCAACACATTCACCGAGATTCATGACTTCAGGAATCCTGGTATTTCCCCGAGATGAATTTATATAATTCCAAAACTTTTTGGGATCAGAGAAAATAGATCCCTCAATCTTTACGATATAAGCATTATAGCATATCTTGGATAACTTTTTACATTTTTTACGCAAATAGGAAAATCGCTCGTGATCCGCAAAACTATTAGATTGTTTAAATTTAGCATGGGCCGGTTTTTTTAAAAAAATTGAATGTTTAAGGGTATGATTAACCCAAGGCGGGAAATCTGAGTCCTTAATAACTGAGACTGGAACAAATAGATCAAAAGCAGTATATACATAACTATAAAAAGAATCCACGTTCATGTCAACATTATCCGAGTTTAAAATTAAAGTCCATTCAATACTATTTAAAAAACTGGCAAATCCAGCAAAGTCGGTGTTTCTAAAATCATTTAATGCGAGTTTCGTGGTCATTACGAGTTACATTTTGCACAATAGAAATAACACTAGTTTACAGCCAAAATGTACATTTAATGCCACTATTTTTTTTTATGTCCTATGGTTCTCTAAACTTAAAAATGACATTAAGAAATTTTTCTATGGATAGGTTTCCGAAATATGAATTTTTTAAATTTTTTTACGTTTTTTTCAGAGGTGACTTCACGTTTTAGGCCGTATCTCGAGTTACAGACGTCCAATTAAGTTTTTCTAGGTGTCAAATTAAAGGTAATCAAATTCCAAACAATCACTTTTAAAATTATTTTTTAATCAATTAAATATTTTAAGTGATAAAGTCCAAAAAAAAAATTTAATTTGAGTTTTTGGCCCAAAATCTGAAAAACAAATTCATTCTACCGCCATGCAAAAATAGAAAACGTCAAATTATGTCCAGTTTTAAATTTTTTACATATATGGCTCACTTTTAAGAAGAAAAACATGTATGGATGAAAACAATCGATGGGTAATTATTGAAGTTATAAGCCAGAGTACTGAAATTCTCGTTTTACGCCATTTCGGTATTTTACCTCCTTTTATAGTGATTATGTTGATTAATTTAATGAATATAATATCTAATTAGAAAATGGACTTTTTCACAGATTTTAAATAATTTTCAGTGCTTTACTAATTCAAATTTGACTGAAAATTTTTTTTGAGTTTTTGACAAAAATTTCTGGAGAGGCATAAATTGATTAAAATTTGCTTTTTGGACAAGTTGAATAAGATGCGCAAAGTTTTGAAAATCATAAATTGTATTATATTACACAAAGTAGTTAAGAATATTTTTCTTTAATGAGAAATCAAAGAAAATTGATTCTTTTTTAATTTATAAGGAGAAAAACCATTGACTTAAGTCTGAAGGCTGCTGCGGACATATTTAAAAAAAAAAAAAAAAAAAACTCCAAAAGATTTTTCAGTCAAATATCATTTAGGGGAAAGTGGGGCAAAACCGCTAAGCGGGGCAAAGACGTTTTTCAAAATATTTCCCTTATTTCTAGACCGTTTCAACTTATGTTTAAAGTTTATCGTAATTGTAACTGGAGCCATTGTTTTATAAAAAAAAATCTTGAAAATATAAAATGCTTTAGCAAATATACCAAAAAAATCGTTTTTACAAGTATAAGATGAAAATTTTATTGATCAAAACTAGTAAATTTTGAATCTACATGTGAATTTTAAAAATCTTTAAATGTCACGTTCTAATAGAGTAATCATTTATCTACACAATCTCTGTGGAATTCAGGTTTAATTTTCAATCTAAAGATATAAAATTTTAAATTAAAAAAAGGTTTGTCGTTTGGGGCAAAGACGCTTGGAAAATATTTCATAAAAAACAATTGAATATTAAAAACTGCATTAGCATGTAATTTTAAATGATGCAAACTTCATGCCAATCAACTGTTAGCGTGCATTTTTTCATCAAAACAAATAAATATTTTTGTCTGTTAAATTTATTGTTATTATTATTATTATTTAATCATTAAATTATTTATTAGCGTTTACTACTAATTTGAAAAAAAAATTATAAATTTTGAATATTAAATAAGCATTATTATTTAATCATATTTTCGCATGGTTATTTAAAAAACATTCTTTTTTTGAAAAGTCGATAAAGTAGATTTTGAAACAAAATAAAAAACAATTAAATTGAAAATATAAGGTTAAAAATACAAGTCGTCATTATTTTCAATAAAATCGATTAAATCTTTTTAAAAATCTGTAAAATATTTATGTTTTATAATTATTGCACCAATAAATGTTATTTAGAGTATATTTTAGATCATTTATTATATTTGCAATAATAATATTAGCAAAAACGTCTTTGCCCCAACAATTGGGACAAAGCCGCTAATTTGAATCTTTTTAAATACAATTAAATATGTAATTATGATTATGATAAATGTAATAACGAATATTAAAATCTGTTACTGGTTAGTTTTAGTCGTGTAACAAACAAAAATGACTCCAATTGAATGTATAGTTCAAAATTTGTGCATCAGTAAATTTAAACCTAGCGGTTTTGCCCCACCTTCCCCTATTTTTCATATTTCGATAGCTAATTTCAAACTTTTTCATCTATTAACGAACAAAATTTAACAAAAATTGACTTTGCATTGAAGCTAATTATTATAGTGACTCTCTAGACTTTTTTGACGGTAGGATTAATCTTTTTATTCAAACTCTTCGTACTATCATTCTATTTGCAACCAACAGTCACAGCTAAATTATTATTTATTTTTTACTACTAATTAATTTTATATCATGTTGTTTATTGATGCGGCCATACTCACTCAGAGTTTTAATATGTTTGTTATATCTTTCATTATTTTATTCCTGCTTGTTATTTCGTTTTCGACTATTGTATTGTATGTATTTTCTTATTATTATCTTTATTTTTTATCTATAATGGGTTCTTCTACCCGTGCAATCTACACTAAAATTAAATTAAAATTAAAAAATTAAAATTAAAAATTGAACCACTGCGATCTGATTCAACTTGTCAAAAAAGCAGATTTTAATCAATTTTTGCCTCTCCAGAAATTTTTGTCAAAAACTCAAAAAAAATTTTCAGTCAAATTTGAATTAGTAAAGCACTGAAAATTATTTAAAATCTGTGAAAAAGTCCATTTTCTAATTAGATATTATATTCATTAAATTAATCAACATAATCACTATAAAAGGAGGTAAAATACCGAAATGGCGTAAAACGAGAATTTCAGTACTCTGGCTTATAACTTCAATAATTACCCATCGATTGTTTTCATCCATACATTTTTTTCTTCCTAAAAGTGAGCCATATATGTAAAAAATTTAAAACTGGACATAATTTGACGTTTTCTATTTTTGCATGGCGGTAGAATGAATTTGTTTTTCAGATTTTGGGCCAAAAACTCAAATTTTCTATTTTTTTTTTGGACTATATCACTTAAAATATTTAACCGATTGAAAAATAATGTTAAAAGCGATAGTTTGGAATTTGATAACCTTTAATTTGACACTTAGAAAAACTCAATCAGACTTCTGTAACTCGAGATACGGCCTAAAACGTGAAGTCACCTCCGAAAAAAACGTAAAAAAATTTAAAAAATTTATATTTCGAAAACCTATCCATAGAAAAATTTCTTAATGTCATTTTTAAGTAACGAGAAGCTTAGTACATAAGAAAAAAATAGTGACATTGAATGTACATAAAATTTTTTTTTTTTTTTGTAAACTAGTGTAATCAACAATAGTGGAGGATGAAACGCATCAACCGGTAAATATTATTTTAATAATATTTCAATTTTTTTTTCTCAATCTAAAGTTATTTTCCAAATATTTCAATTACTTTTATCAATTTCAAATTGTTGTCCTCGTTTGTTAATTATTATTCACATTTTGGGGCCATCCATAAACCACGTGGACATTTTTTTGCTGATTTTTGACCCCCCCGCCCCCCCTCGTGGACAATCGTGGACATTTTACAAACCCCCCCCCCTCCCTTACAAAATTGTCCACGTGGACATTGCAAAAAAATTCTTTGTATATTATAAACCAATAAGTTAATATAATTATAAAGCTTAATTCTGAATATTTTTCAAAAAAAACTGCTGGAATAAAGAAGTTTATGAAAAAATAATAAATAAACACAATTTACATTATTCTTAAAAGGAAAATTAAAATATACGCATAAATATACTATAAGATATCGTAAACCTAAGAAGTGGTTTGTAACAATAAGAAAATCACTATCCTCTTTTTAAAGACAATTTTCACTACTAGCAAATACATTTTTAAACAATTTTTATAGATTTTAAAAAATAACTTTGGCCATTGAGGTGGTCCAAAAACGCATTGTAAACAAATTTTTTAATTTTTCATGCTCTCACCCACTAGGATTTTTCTTATTTATCGAAAAAAATACCTCTATTTTTTTTAAGTTAAATAATATTTAGACTCTAAATTTTAGACGTAGTAGCTAAAAGCCGATGAAGTTTTATAAATGAATTTTGCATCAGGAAAAAATACTTATTCGTAGATTTAGTATAGAATTCACGAAAATCAATATTTTTTAATCGGACAACTCTGCATCTTCTTAGAAACGTTCAAAAAATAACATCCAAAAATTTATTAAAAATTTTTTGTGGTTTAATATTTTGTACAGGGTCGTAAAACCTTCCCTAAAATTGTAAAATTATGGAAAAAACGTTAAAAAATAACTTTTACTATTTTATTGGGAGTTTTTTGCAATATTTTACAAAAATAACTTATAAGCTTTTACTATTTAATTCACGTAATTGTTAATTTGTTTAAACTTATTGTTGTTATTTACTAACTTTTGATAAAATAAAGCTTAGCACTTGCATTTTTTTTAATTTTTGCAACTTTTATGTGTGATATGTAATTAAAAGTAATGAATAATTAAAATTTTTATTTATAACAATTATTGTTTAAACAAATTATTGTTGTTATTTATCAACTTTCGATAAAATAAATATAACGACTTGCAATTTTTTCTCAACATTGCAACTTTTTATGTTTCAAGTATCTGAAAGTAAACAGTAATACCAGATTTTATTTTTAACAATTGTTTAAACAATTTATTGTTGTTATTTATCGTCTTATGATACAATGAAGCTAGAGACTTGCCATTTTTTCTCAATATTACAACTTTTATGCTTGGGACGGTATTGCAACTATTACAGAAACAGAATAAATTATTTATTATGAATATGAAGGATAAAATAATAGCTCTAGACATTTAAAATGTCCAGTAAGTTATCTATTAAAGTTTATTAATAATGTTTTTAAATTTTGAATTAAAATTAATGAAAGGACACTGTTATTGTGAGATCTAGAAGTACAAATTGAAGATAATCTTCTTTTAAAATTTATTTTCTAGTAAAACTACAATTCTAATGCTTTATTATATCTAAAGTTGATAAATTTAGAAAAAAAACTAAACCGCTCTATTAGCTTCAGTCTGAAAATATTATCAAGTTAAAATTATTTAATAACTTAAACAATGACTAAAATTATAACTTTATCTTACAAATTCATAGTACATAAGAAAAAATTGCAAGTTACTATCTTTATTTTATCAAAAGATGATAATTAACAATGCTTTAATAATTTTCTTCAACAATTGTTGTAAATAAATTTTAAAGTTGCTATATATTTTGAGTTATGTAAAATATAAAAAGTTGACCAAAACTGGTCCAATGAGGTCAAGATTCTGAAAAACAGGGCTCAGAAACTCAGAAACCCCTGGTTTTGATCATTTTTGATCAAACATAAGTCAAGAATTTGACATGCTAGAAATCTTTATGTACAAGCTTAAATGCATGTCCACGTGGACATTTGCTCCAACTCCCCCTCCCCCCCTCGTGGACAATCGTGGACTTTTGATGGACCCCCCTGCCCCCCCAAAACTGTCCACGTGGTTTATGGATGGCCCCTTTCTAAAATTATTTTCTAAGATTTTTAACTATTTTTCTAAAATTGAGGGGCTGGATGCAATAACGGGATATAGACGACTTTCGAAGTCCCCCGTTTCTGCCGGAGACTCGCTGTACGCGGGGCCAACGAAAGTCTCGCGTATCCCCTTATTGCATCCAGCCCCTCAATTTTAATTATTTTTATCAATTCTCGATTATTTCTGCGATTTTATAATAATTCTCTTTAATTTAAATTGTAAGCAATTTTGTAATTATTTTCTTTTTTTAGACATATATTTGATGATTTTTCAAATATTTCCCTCAAATTTTATTGACTGCACTGTAAAAACAAGTGTCTTATTTTAAGACATTTTTGTCCTCACTTTTAAGACGTTTTAAAGTGTTTTAATTTTAAACAAATAGGAAATCATCTTTAAAAATTATTAACCAATGAAATAGCTTGAAATAACCGTAAGACGCTTTCTTAATGTCTTGTGTCTTAAAATAAGACACTTAAAAGACAGCAGTTTTTGCAGTGTGGCTATCAATTTTTCATACTTAAATTATTTTCATCATATTTCAATTTTTTTCACAATTTTAAGTTATTTTTCGAATATTTTAATTATTTTTTTTTCAATTTGAATTAATTTGATCATTTTTCAATTATTTTCCTTAATTGTTAAGGGCATGTGGAAGGCGCCAACTTCAAACGATTCGTTTTAATATTTTCCACAAATTTAGAATTAAAATTAAACCTCAAACGGACTGGACGCCAATGCGTCTAGGTCTCATTTACTATTTCCTTCAATTTCAATAAAATATGTTTTGTATTTTTCTAGAAAATTGGTGGAAAATATTACAACGAATCATTTGAAGTTGGCGCCTTCCACATGCCCTTAATTATAATTCTCATTTTCTAAAATTATTTTCCAAGATTTATAAGTATTTTTTTTTAAATTTTCAATTTTTTTCTTCAACTTTTAATTATTTATATTTGTTTTCTTAATTTAAGTAGTTTTGTAATTATTATTTTTTTTTAAACATATACTCTGTGATTTTTTCAGTTACTTCTCTCAACTTTTATTGAATGTTTTCAATTTTTCATATTTAAATTATTTTTATCATAATTGAATTTTCTTTCTTAATCTTAAATTATTTTCAGCATATTTCAATTATTTTTTTCAATTTTGAATTAATTTTATCATTTTTCAATTATTTTTCTCGATTATTAATTATTATTCTCATTTTCTTAAATTATTTTCTAAGATTTTTAAGTATTTTTCTGAAAATTCAAATATTTTCTTCCATTTCTAATTATTTTTATTTGTTATCAGAATTTAAAATTTTTTCCATTAATTATTGTAAATTTCAATTATTTTCAGCTTTCTTCCAGACTTTTCTATAATTTTTAGTTTTTCTCATTTTATAAAATTAATTTCTAAAATTTTGTCAAGTAATTTTCTTAAATTTCTATTATTTTCTTCAATTTTTAATTGTTTTTATTTGTTTTCATAATTTGCAAAAAAATTTATTAATTATGTTTTGTAAATTTAAATTATGTTTAGCATTCTTCTAGTCTTTTCTCTAATTTTTAGTTATTCTCATTTTCTAAAATTATTTTCTAAGATTTTTTCAAGTAATTTTCTTCAATTTTTATTTATTTTTATTTGTTTTCATAATTTCAAAATTTGTTTATTAATTATCGTAAATTTCAATTACTTTTAGCTTACTTCTTCAATTCTTTTCTCCAATTTTTATTTATTTATTTATTTTTTAAATTGATTTCTAAGATCTTCATGTATTTTTTCCAATTTCAATTATTTTTTCTTTATTTAAAAAAAAATTCTGTAGTTTTTTCAATTATCACACTTAAATGGTTTTACAACTAATCATTGTTTGTATCATATTTTCAATTACTTTTAGATTATTTCTTTAATTCTTTTCTCCAATTTTTATTAAATATTTTTTTTAATTGATTTCTAAGATCTTCATGTATTTTTTCTAATTTCAATTATTTTTTCTTTATTTAAAAAAAAATTCTGTAGTTTTTTCAATTATCACACTTAAATGTCATTTATTTTTTACAACTTATCATTGTTTGTTTCATATTTTCAAATATTAATTATTTTCGTCAAGTTTTAAAATTTAAAAACATTTTTCAATTATTTTCCAAAATCTATTTCCTTCTATTTTCAATTCTTTAAATTTGTTTCATAATTTCAAAAATTGTTAACTATTTATCTGACTTTTCAATTATTTCAATATATATAATTATTATTTTTTATATTATTTTCTTCAATTTTCAATTACTTTCGTTCTTTTTTATAATTGCCAAAAATTTTTACTTATTTCTCTTTATTTAAAACTTGTTCTGTTTAATTTTAAATTATTTTTATCTTTGTTCATTTATTTTCTCTAATTTTTAATTATTTTCTTTTATTTCAATGAACTTCTGCAAGTTTAGGTATTTTTCAAATTTTGTTTAACTTTTCTTTATTTAAAATATTTTATGTAATTTGTTTAATTATTTTCTCAAATTTTAATTATTTTTTTTAATTTTAATTTATTTATCTCAATTTTTAACCATGTTTATTCAATTTTCAATTATTTTTTCTAATTTTTCATTATTCAATTTCGTTTTAATTTACTTTTAATATTCTCCAGTATTTTTCTCCAATTTTAATTATTTTCTTTATGTTTAAAACATTTTTTTGATTGTTTAAATTACTTTCCACAATTTTTAATTGATTTCATTTTTCTTTCAATTAATTTTCAAAATTTGCAATTATTTTGTTTAATTTGAATTATTTTTTGCAATTCTTTTTAATTCTAAAATATTATAAATTTTGTCCTAAATAAATATTTTCTAAATAGGGTTTCACCCCGTTTTTAAGTCGTAATAATTAATTAAGAAGATTGGTGTTAAAAGAAGAAGAAAAACTTTTTAACGCCAATCTTCTTATTTAAATAAATATTTATTTTATTTATATTAACTGATTTTTAAATATTACCTATATTTAAAATATTCATTTTCTCTTATTAGATAAATAGTATTTACCGATTTTTTATATTTATTATTGTATTTTATAATTTGTAAAATGTATGAAAAACTAATCGCTCGCTTGCGCGCGTTTTATTTTGCTATTTTTTATAATAACGCCAATGACACGACTTCTTTTAACTTCCCTTAATGTGCGAATTTTCTGTTCTTCTTTAGACGGAGATACTTTTGTAATGACTAGAAAAGAACCAGTTGGAGTAGTGGGTTCAATAATTCCTTGGAATTATCCAATAACTATGGCAGGAATGAAAATTGGTCCTGCCTTGGCAACAGGTTGCACTATTGTAATGAAACCAGCAGAGCAGACACCCTTAACGGCTCTTTACATTGCGAATCTCGCAAAGGAAGCTGGTCTTCCAAAAGGAGTTCTAAATGTTGTTCCCGGCTATGGACCCACTGCTGGTGCAGCTTTAGCTAAACATCCAGATGTTAATAAAATAACGTTTACTGGTTCTGTAGATGTAAGTTATTATTTGACAATTTATTTCTTTGAATAATAATAAAACACTAGAAAGTAACTTGCTTACCAAAGCACGGTGCTCCTTATGAACGTTCAATTTAAAATTATTTCCCCAGCAAAAAACGTTTAACCCTATTGGAAATTCCCATAAAGGTCCCTGAAAGGTTTTCACATAGAAACCTACAATCCACCCTCTCAAGAGTGTCCTGTAAGTAAAGACATAGGGTCCTATGTAATAACCAAAGTAGAAACCTAAATAGAAATAGGCTCTTAAAATCATCGAAAATCTTACTTGATGCGCACTAAGATTTTATGGTTTCTATAACTCCTACTTCTGAGCACTAGTTTTTTCTTGAAAGTTAAGCTCATAGAAATGTATTATACTTTAAAATTATGAGCTTTTGATTTAAAAAAAACAGTGCATTTAAAAAAATATTTTACCTACTTAGGTTCCTATATAGCATCCTACATTCCAATAGGGAACCCATTTATGCCTGAAGGTAGTATTATACTTTGTAAGCTGTCAAAGATGACTTTAAAAACAATTTTTTTCTCGGTGATAATTTTATTTAAAGCAATTAAAGTTTTTGCATCATATTTTTGACATTTTTGTCTGTCAAAAAAGAAGAAACAAAATTTTTTTACTGTGCCTGTTTGATCACTAGAGGGCGCCAAAGTCAAGATAAAAAAAAAGAAATTATAATTCGGCGGACAAGCTACAGCCTCACAAAAACATCCGATCTGAAAAATGCAAATGTGGTTTCAAAGCTGATGCATGTGGTTAGGCATCCCCCCTAACCCCGATAAAAAATATTAAAAATTAAAAAAATGGCGCCAATATAAAAACAATCACAAAAAATGAGAATTTTTTTGTCATTTTTGAGCGTATAACGTATAACTTTTTCATTTCTTCGAATTTTAATTTAAATTTGTAATAGCTTTGTAATAGCACTACAAGTAGAAAATTTCTTTGTAAAAATATGGGAAAAATGGCCAACCTGTTGGAAGATTTAAAATATTCAAGAAGGCTGCGTCAAAATTGCGAATATTGTTTTAAAAAAAAGTAAAAAATGAATATCTGTTGAACCAATTTTTATGTTTTATATTAAAATTTAATGAAACTTGATACACAGCGGTTTTTTGGATCGCAAATTACGAAACTATTAATAATTTTTTTAAAATTCAAAATGGCAGATCCAATATCCAACAAAACTGTTAATGTTTCATGTTTCATTTAGAATTTATAAACATTCTATATTTAGTTTCTAAGTTTAAAACCATGTTTCTAGATTGGCAGAACGATCCTTGATGCTTCTGCAAAAAGTAATTTAAAGAGAGTAACTCTTGAACTTGGAGGGAAAAGTCCTCTTGTGGTCTTCGATGATGCAGATCGTAAGTAAAAAGAAAACAAAAATATTTTTATAATCTTATAAAATGCATTAAAATGATAACTCTATCTTGAGATAATTTAAATTTTAAAGTAACTGGATCAAAGATATACTAATCTCTAAATTTGAATTACAGGCATCACAGACAGTCACCTTTTCACCTTTTTTCAATTTTGTCACCTTTTTCACCTTATTTGATGATTTGTCACCTTTTTTGATGACTTGTCACCTTTTTACATCTTTTTTTACATTTTTTGGGATCAGAAATATATAATTTTTTGTAAATATTTAGAAGTATGTATGTTCATAAAATTCAGATTTAATATTTGAATTTAGTTTTATTGATGATTGATATAACAACAAAAAATCCGATTTACTAATAAAAAAAGCCATAAAAAAAATAGAGTCCAATAAAAAGTTAACTAATCTTTTCTATGTTCCTGCTATTTATGTAAATATAATTAACATTACCATAACATACCATTTTCATCATTTTGCAATTTTTCTTTCAAATCTTCATTATTTTATTTATATTTTAATTTAATTATTAAATTTTCAATTTATTTTCTCCAATTTTAATTATTTTCTTTAATTCTCAATTATTTTCTTCAATTTTCAATTATTTTATTCCATGTTCAATAATCCTCGTCTTTTTTCAATTGTCAATTATTTTTTTGAACCTTCAATAAATTTCTTTAATTATCTTCTTCAAGTTTCAATTAATTTTATAAATTTTTATTTATTTCCTAAAATTTTTAAGATAATTTTCTTCAGTTTTTAATTGACAACTTAATAATCTTCTTCAATTTTGTACCTAATTATCCTTTGTCGATTATTCTCGACAGCTTTCAAACTTTTTTGTACATTTTTTTCACATTTCAAGTATTCTTCTTAATATTTAATTAATTTATTAATTTAGTTATTTTTCTTTTAATTATCAATTATTTTCTTACAAATTTAATTTAATTATTTAATCTTCAATTTATATCTTCAATTTTTAATATTTTCTCCAATTATAATTCTCGTCATTTTCCAATTATTTCTTTCAATTATTAATTATTTTCCACAATTGATAATTATTTCCTACAATTATTTCAATTATTCTCTTAAAATTTTATAATTTTTCTTTTTTCTCAATTTTTTTGTTTTTCTGTCTATTAATCTAGCCATTTTTCGAATTTTGTTTCCAATTGTCTATTATTTTAGTCATATTTCAGATATTTTCTTCAATTTCTCAATTATTCCCGTTATTATTTATTAATTTCTTTCAATTATTAATTTTTTCCGCAATTTTCAATTATTTTCTTCAAATTTGTCAATTAACAATTATTCTTGAAGTTTGTAATTATTCTTTAATATTTTTTTCTGTTGACAATTATTCTTGACAGTTTTCTAATTTTTTTTTCAATTGTCAATTACTTTCTTAAAATTTTAATTTAATTCCTTAATCTTTAATTTATTACTTCAATTCTTAATTATTTTCTTCTCTGAATTATTATTTTTAATTTGAAATTGCAGTCTTCAATTTTCAATTATTTTATTCAATACTCAGTAATTTTTACTTTTTTTCAATTATCAATTTTTTTTCAAATTTGAATTTAATTCTAATATTAGGTATCAATTTATTTCTTAATTTTTTAAATTATTTTTTTCAAATTTTAATTTTTTTGTTTTTAATTACTTTCTTCTATATTTAATAACCGGGAAAACCGGGAAAACCGGGAAATAACCGAGAATTTAAATTGACCGAGAAAAACCGAAAATTAACCGGGAATTTTCCGTCAAACCGGGAATTTTTTTTCTGGGATAATAAATTCTTTACAATTTTCAAATATTTTTTTCTATTTCCAATTATTTTCTACAATTCTCAATTATTTTCTTCCATTTGGAATTATTTTCATTAATTTAAAATTAATTCTTCATTTCTCAATTATTTTCTTCAATTTTCAATTATTTGCATCAATTTCTAATTAATTTATTTAATTCTGAAATATTTTCTACGATTTTCAACTATTTTAATCAATTTTTAATTATTTTCTTTAACTATAAATTATTTTTTTTGAATTGCAAATTATTTGATTCAATTTTCAATTATTTTCTTCAATTTTTAATTATTTCCATCAATTTTTAATTATTTTCTTCAAATCTCAATTATTTTCTTCAATTTTTAATTATTTAATTTAATATTCAATAATTCTCGACTTTTTTCAACTATTTTTTTCAATCATCATTTATTTATTTCACATCTCAATAACTCCTCCAATTTTCAATTATTTTCTTCTATAATCAATAGTTCTCGGCTTTTTTCAATTTTTTTTTCAATTATCAATTATGTTTTTGAAACTTCAATTCAATTCATCAATTATTATTCCACGATTTTCATATAATCACATTTTCTTCAATTTCAAATGATTTTCTACAATTTTTGATTAATTTCTTCAAATTACAATTACATTCTTCATTTTTTATTGTTTTTTTCAAATTCTTTAATTCCTGGGTTTCTCAATTTCTTTCAATCTTTAATTTCTTCTCAATTTTCTGCTGTTTACAAATATTGTATTTAATTTTTAAGTACTTTCTTCAATTTTTAATTATTTTTTTTTCAATTTTCAATTATTTTATTTAATTTTTAATTATTTTGTTCAATTTTCAATTGTTTGTTTCAATATTCAGTAATCTCGACTTTTATCAATTATTTTTTTCCAATTATCAGTTATTTATTTCATGTTTCAAAACCTCTTTCAATTTTCAATAATTTTCTTCTATTTTCAATTTATTTGTTCAATTGTTCAATTATTTTTTTCAATTCTCAATTAATTTCTTTAAATAACAATTCTTTTCTTCAATTTTTAATGTTTTCTTCAATATTAAATAATTCCTGTCATTTTCTATTTTTTTTTTTTAATTATAAATTATTTTATTCTTTTTTTAATCCAATTGTTCAGTAATTTTCCTTAATTCTCAATTATTGTATTAATAATCAATAATTCAATTTTATTCCTCAATTTACAATTGGTTTTTTTTAATTCTTAATAATTCTGTGTTTTTCTGATTTTAATTTGATTATTTAATTTTCAATTTATTTCTTCAATTTGAAATTATTAACTTTAATTTAAAATTATTTTTTTGGATTTTCTATCTAGTTGACCAATTTTTAATTATATTCTTTGAATTTAATAAACATTGTTCAATTTTTTCAATTATTGTTCAATTGTAGATTAATATTACCTTTTTTTTTAATATTGTTTCTAATTTTCAAATATCTTTGTCATTGTTCAATTATTTCTTTCCATTATTAATTATTTCTTTTCATTATTAATTGTTTCTTTTCATTCTTAATTATTATTTTTTGTAAAGTTTAATATTTAATTCTTCAATTCTCAATTATTTTCTTCAATTATCAACTGTTATCTTCAATTTTTGTAGCCATTTGTAGGTCTATTTAGACTTGAAATAAATTTTAAGTTAACAAGAGAAAAAACCGGGAAAAATAGGAACAAAAACCGGGAAAAACCGGGAAATGTCCGGGAACTTTAAGGGACGAAATTAGTAGACACCCTGTAATTATTTCCAACAATTATTCCTATAATTTTCTTAATTTTTCTATTTTCCTAATTTCTAGAGTTAATATTTCTTGGATAATTTTTTCAATTATTTCTTTTAATTTTCTATTAATCTAATCATTTTTCGAATTTTGTTTTTAATTCTCAATTTTTTTGGTCAGTTTTCAGATATTTTCTTCAATTTTTCAATTATTCTCGTCATTTTTCTATTATTTCTTACAGTTATTAATTATTTTCTTCGATTTTCAATTATTTTCCGAAATTTTTCAATTATTTCCTGCAATTTTTTCAATTTTTAGTTATTTTCTTAAAATTTTATATATTATTCTTAGATATTTTCAATTTTTTTGTTCGGCTGTGTATTAGTCTAGCCATTTTTTGAATTTTGTTTTCAATTATTTATTATTTTCATCATTTTTCAGATATTTTCTTTAATTTTTTAATTATTCTTGTAATTTTGATTATTAATTGCACTTGCAAAAATTTATAGTTTTAAATGACTAAAAACAATGCAAAGTTTTTCGCGTCCTTGGGCGCGTGTGTTAATATTGCTATTTATTTTATATTTGGTCATGGAATTTGATGAAAAATCGTCTGGACAACCTGGAAGTAATTGAATATTAAAATTTTACTAAAATATTAGTTATTTTGATATAACCTGAAAATGAATTTGACTAAAAATAATTAGTTATTTTTTACTAAATGATTAGTAGAAATATAACTATGTGAATTAGTGACTAAGTTTTTCATTTCAAATGAGCTATTTTTAACTAATTCAGAATTAGAGAGTAGATAGACGAGTCTTTAAAAATCGCAATTAATTATTTAAAACTTGATTCTCTTGAATTCTTTTAACTGAACTAGTTTTGTATTGTGAACATATTTTGCATCATTTTTTAAAACTATTTTTAAAAACTGTTTTTAGTGGAACTTGCGCTTAATTATTCTTCCTTGGTGTTTCTAAATGCTGGACAAATTTGCATGGCTCCTACTAGAGTATTTATCCAAAGTACCATTTATGACAAATTTGTCAATATGATCGTAAAGAAGGCATCAAATATAAAAGTTGGAGGACCTTTTGAGCCCGATTGCTATTATGGTTCACAGGTGACAAGCTAATTTGTAACTCTTAAAGTTTTGTAATTCGTATCTAATTATTTTAAACTCTCAGGTTCCCATGAAACAAAAAATATTTGAAAACATATTTTTTAATTGTAAAATCTAAGAATACAAATTAACAAAAAAAAATTTACGATCAGAATCGTGCTTGCGAATAAGTTTTGTACTTCTTAAGATTTAAGATGGTTATTGCTAAATTTTGCACAACATAAATTTTAGGAATGTAAGTTAATTTTTCCATTTGCAGATTGATGATAGAATATTCAAGAGAGTGATGAATTACATTGAATTAGGAAAAAAGGAAGGTGCTAAATTAGAAGTTGGTGGAAGTCGTCATGGCGATGTAGGCTTCTTTATACAACCGACAGTTTTCTCAAATGTTACTGATGATATGACAATCGCCAAAGAAGAAGTTAGTTTCGTTTTCAAACAATTTCTAATGATAAGTTGTAAAATTTTTAAATACTGAGTCAATAGAAGTTTATTTTATCTCCTTTTTAGATTTTTGGACCAGTTCAGTCACTTTTTAAATTCGATACTTTAGAGGAGGTAATTAAAAGAGCTAATAATACAACTTATGGACTGGTTGCTGGTGTTTTTACAAAGAATATCGATCAGGCGCTTGAATTTTCAAAAGCAGTTGAAGCTGGCACGGTTTGGTAAGTTTAAATGTTAAAAAAGACTGGTAATAAATAACTCTTTTATGAAAATGCAAAATAATTAAAAACAAAAAATTATAAATAAATAAATAGATGTCCAATAAATATGTTTACAATATATGCGTATATTGTTTAAAATACATTTTTTAGGGTCAACCAATGGTTCGGTATAGAAGCTCAAACTCCTTTTGGTGGTTATAAACAATCCGGAATTGGACGAGAATTGTAATTATTTGTACATTATTTATAAAATAATTAAAAAAATTGTTGTGAATATTAAATACTTAATAAATATTTTTTTTATTATTTCAGAGGGATAGATTCTCTTGACAACTTTATGGAAGTTAAGACCATCAACATAAAATTACCATCTAATCATTAATTTTTTTATTTGAAATGTTATTGGATAACTACTTGAAAACGTTTTTTAGAAACTGTTCTGTTTTTTTAAAATGAATATTTGTGATGTAAAAAATATTTTAAAGCTCTTTTTAATGTTTGAGAATAAATGACAGACTTTTTAGGATAATTTAACACTGAAATATAAAATTTTTATGCAGTAGTATAAAGAACATGATTAGAACGAGAGTTTTAAAAATTCTTTAAAAAATCAACGCAAAATCTATATCTATATATCAGGCATGAAATAAAAAATGCATGATGTTTTAATAAGAAAAAATTGTAAATAATTTAAAAAATCAGAATTAATAACAAAAAAAGTATATACTTATTGTAAGATAATAGCTCTGTAAATAAACTAAAAGAATATTCTATATGCAATCAATAAAATTAATACACTTCTGTTAAACACTTTATTGTTTTTAGAAAATGCCCGGTTCTAAATATAACCTTAAAGAATATTAAAAAATTTACTAAGGGCTTTTTAAGGTCTCTGATTATAAATTCAATATCAATTTTCCAAAATTCAAAATGGCAGATTCAATATGGCGGACGAATTTTACAATTGTTCGGATTCACTTGAAATTTATTATGCTGTGGTTTTATGGGTAAAAATTTGATGGCTATAATCAGTTGAACATATGGATTTTTAAACATCTGATTCATAATTAGCGACCTCAAAAAAGTTTTGGTCCGCCATATTGGATCCGTCATTTTGAATTTTGGAAAACAGATATTAGTTTCGTAATCAGCGACCCCAAAAACCCCCGAGTAACTCGCTTTAACTTTTTTGTTTTCAGACAAGAACTACACGTTACTTTTTTTATCAAATGTTTATAAAATTAAATAAAATTTAAATTTTGCCTGACAACAATTATAATAATTTAAGTTATCTTTAATAATTATTATTAATATTTTTAAATATTTTTTTATAAAATGATCTACTGAGTTAAAGATAAAGCAGTCGTAGACGTTATTCAGGATTCCTGTAGAGTGGCGCTAACTACCGTTAGAATTTTTTACTACGTTTTCAATTTCCCGTGAATTAAAAAATGTTAATTGACATATACAACAAAGGTTTAAAACTAATATTATTTTATTTTTTAGTTTACTTTTAAAATTGTTTAAAAGCTGATAAAAATATTGTTCAGAATATTTATTATTTATTTTTATTTGTTAGTATGATTATCACCAGTAAGTAAGGTAGGAAATAATGCAGAAAACTTATCGACCTTTGGTAAACAATATTTAGTGATTTCACTTACCATGTATGCATTCAAAATAATTGAGATCTTTGACGTTGTTAAAGAGAAAAAAATTAAAAGTAGTAAATTTGAATAACTTATAAAATTTAGAAAAGCTGAAGTAATATCTTGCCGACTTAGATTAATTAATGAAAATAATTAATTACTTAATTAATTAATGAAAATAAATTAAATTTGGAGAAATTAATTTAAAGTTGAAAAGTTATAAATTGAAAGAAATAATTGACATTTGAATTAATTTATTAAAAATTTCGGAATTTACTTAATAATAATAATCGCAAACTTCATTCTTTCATTCTGTCATTCTTTCATTCTGTCCACACCTGAAGTTTGGCTCAATAGTTGTTTTTTGTTTTAAATCAATAACTTTTGAAAAAATGTATTTTTATATTAATTATAAGATTTCTAATTTTATTGATTTAATTATTAATTCTCCTGAATCTAAATTTTAAATCAATTGACAAATTTATATATTTTATTTCCAATAATATAATAATGTATTACAATACAAACGTGTCTTATTTACAACTACTTTACAGATTTTAATAAAGATTCAAAACACTTTTTAAGACTTTTAAATGCCTTTTTTATACCTAATTTATTCATCTTTTAATCATTTTCTTTCCTTTTTTTTAATTTAAAACTTTCTTCCCTATTTTAAATAAAAATACGTACCAAATTAAATATCTCCAAATAAATGTTGTATTTTTTATCTGAAAATGCTTATTTTTATTGGTAAATTATTAAACTCATTTAATTTCTAATTTTATTATAGGTTTCAAATTAGGATCAATTATAATTTTAATCAGTTCAATTGGAAGAACAAAAAATAAGATTAACTGTAATATAGTTTTTACTATATTGCAGATTTGCTAAGCCCAAAATTTTCACAAAAAAGCACTAACCACAAAAATTAAATACTTAAAATAACTACCTACATAAAATTAAAGAAAAATAACTATTAATAGAATTTTGAATTAATAAAAGAATTTAGAACCGATAAATTGAAATATTAATTGATTAAATTTTGAAATAAATTAAATTTTGAATCAATTTAAAATTTCTAAATTTCTATAAATTTTTATAATTCTATGGGTTTAAGTTTGAAACTTAAACCCATGCAAATAAACGTAAAATATGCATTGTTAAAATTTGAAAATATTTAAGGTTTATAATCATTCTAACATGAATTGATCAAATTCGAAAAATTAAAAGTTTTAAATAATTCAAGTTTATTATTATTATTAAAATTTGAATAATTCATATACGAATTATTAAAGTTTGAAGCAATTTAAATTCGTATTACTAAAATCAAGTTTAAAATTTTTAATTTAATTTAATTTGTAAAGGTTAAACATTGGAATAATTGTTGCCATGGATTTAAGTAAAAATGAGTTATAAATCTTATAACTTTGGTTATATTTCAATTTTAATTAATTCAAGTTTAAATTAATTTTAATTTATATCGATAGAAGTTGGGAAATTTTTTATTTGGAAAAATGAAAAATATTGATAGAAATTTTGAAGATTGGTTTCTTACTTATTAAATTTCGTAAAGAAATTTTAAGAATAAGGTATTTTTATCATCAAAAGATGTTTGGAATAAGTTAAGGTTGCACAGAAGTTGAAATATATTTTGTTCAAAAAACTATAGAAAAAGAAATATTCTTACTTTTTGTAACATACTATAAAATTTTTTTTTTGTAACTGGGGAAGAAAATCTGATTTATTTTATAAAATTTCTTTCTATTTATTAATTTGTAACAAATTTTAATAAATCAAAATTAATTCACAAAATTTAATCTGATATATATATATATATATATATATATATATATATTGGAAATATATATTTAATATATATTTCCAAATTTCTATAAGTTGATATTAATAATTTTTAAATTTGCAAATGATTTCAGGTTCCATAGTTTCCAATTTTTTAAAATACTTTTAGACTAGAAATTGTAATCATAAAGTTTGGATTGATTTAAGTTTTGATACTATAATACACATTTTTCATAATTTGAAGATTTTAATATTGGTTGAAGTTTGAAATTCCTAATTTAAATATGCATTGTTAAAATTAAAAAATATTTATAAGTTTATAATATTTTCAATATGAATTAATTAGAACTTGAACCATTAAAAGTTTTAAATAATAATTAAAGTTTATTATTATTCAAATTTGAATAATACATAATTCCTACGTATCTCATTTTAAGACACTTTCGAGTCACTTGTTTTTAGAGTGTATACTATTTAAAATTTTAAATTTAATTTAATTTGTAAAATTTATAGATTGAAATAAAATAAAATGAACTCATTTTTAATTCCTAATGGTGGGAACACAAATTATTTCAATCTTTCACTTTTACAAATTGAATTAAATTAAAAATCATAAACTTGATTTATAAATCTTAAAACTTTGGTTATATTGCAATTTTGATTATAATTTAAGATTGAAATAATTTAAATTTGAATTAATATTCATTGCAAAATTTGGTAAAAAGTGCATTTTTCTAGGTGTTGTGTAGAAAGTTGGTAGAATACAATATTAATTTGTTTAAACAAATGGAAATTCATCGTAAATTTTTTAAAAATATATTATTTGTTGATACACTTTAATACTTTGATGATTTTAATCCTTTTTTTACAATGTACAATTTATGAAACGTTTAAAATACTTGGAGTCCTCTGGAGCATCGAATTTTGACTGACGCAACTTTCAGGAAAAGTTTCAATTTATTGTTTGTCTGTGAATCTTCTTAATTAACATTTATTTTTAAATTTTTCTAATTACACTAAAAGATACTGTTACTTTTTAACTTATTTAATTATTCATATATTTAAAGGTTATTCAAAAATTATACGCGTAACAAATTTACGCGAGTAAAAAAAAATTAATATTAATAATAATAGTTACTAAGATAACATGTGTAAAGTGAATAATATTATATAGGATCTATATTTAATTCTAAAATAAAAATATTGCTTTTATTTTGTAATCAATTATTTATTATTATTAATGAATTCTATATTATAAAATTATTAATTTTTAAATTAATATTATAAACTCGACAGTTCTATTGCACAGAATTTTCATTTGTTTAATCTTTTATGTAATACAATCTTTATTTTTAAATTAGAGAAAACAATTTCTAAACTTAGTATTTATTTTAAGATAATGTCCTTTAATTCGAAACTGTTAACACACAATTTTACTCAATATCTTCAATTTTCTCATTTTTCAAGAAAATGTTTTCCTCTTTTGATGTTAATTGTTTTTTTTTTCTTTTTATCATTACTTTTTTTTTTTTGCTAACAAGTAATCAGAAAATGCAAAAATTAATTTACTTAAAAAAGCATTTGTTACAAATTTTTAAAGAAATGAATTATATATTATAAATTATTAATAATTTGTCATTTTTCTGTAATCGCATAATTATATCTAAAATAAATATTCAGATTTAATATTGTAATTTAAAGAAAAAAATGGACCGAGAGATTATCGATCAAACCTGTTTATTACGATTTATAATTTTTTTGCAGGAATCGCATTGAAAAAATCTCTTTAAAAAAGAAAATATTTGTTAATTTTTTTCTATTTATAAAACAATGAAAGATCAGTTGA
Source organism: Ganaspis brasiliensis (assembly GCA_037103525.1). Lineage (NCBI taxonomy): Eukaryota > Metazoa > Arthropoda > Insecta > Hymenoptera > Figitidae > Ganaspis > Ganaspis brasiliensis. Next base: position 149,149 of record JAZKLR010000194.1, read on the forward strand.
TCTTATTATTATTACGAAGATTAATTATAACGCTCAAGGGAAAGACAAAAATTTTGTCACCTTCTTTTATCAAAATAAATTAATCAGATATTATCATATCAACGACTTCAAAGATTCATTTGAATTCTGGGGGAAGTAAGAACTATATAAAAATTTTCTTTCTCAAAAACTCTAGTTCATTCGTTTAGTGTCAGTCGTGCTGTGACATCAACGTTTTTGTGCTGTTTCGAATTTTTCTTTTCAAAACAAACAAGAATAATAATACAACATGACAAACTTAAAGCCTAATTCAAATCAGGATATTAAATATTCACAGGTAGATTTATTTATTTATTTTTTTAATAATTAAATAGTATTATCAATAATAGTTATTAATAATAATTCCGGTTATTTTAACTGTTCACTTTTTTCAGTGCATTTGAACTAGCGTTATCTTGCCTCTATAGACGATAAATATTATGCATTAAACATTTTTTAAATAATTCTAAATTGTTCATTTAAATTAATTTTAAGGCAAAATTTAAACAAATTTAAGCCAGACAGATCTTTATAATTATATTTTAAGTAATTCCATACAAAGTTTAGTGTCAAAATATTTATTAATTTATTCTAAAATTACACCATTTTCGTAAATATGTCAAACTCAAAATAATAAAATAAGTTTTTCTATTTCAGATTTTTATTAATAATGAATGGCACGATTCAGTAAGTGGAAAAAAATTTCCGCTTATAAATCCATCGAATGAGAAAGTCATTATCGAAGTGGCTGAAGGTGATAAGGTACATTTTCTTAATTTTTATATTTTGTTTTTTAATTTTATTTGCTAACTGTAATATTATTTTTTTCATAAAAAGGATATAGATATGAGTATATAAAAAATGTGTACTAACTTAAGTTACAAAGTTGTTACATAACAAGTAAAAGTTGAGATGTCATAAAAATGATTACACACAATTTTAATTAATTCCATTTATATTGAATAAAGACATTTTAATTTTAAAAAAGTTCTAGTCATGGTATTATTGTAAAGAAGCAAGTTCTGGTTGACATGCAAATTGAAATTTAACAAAAATTTTATTAACATTTTTAATAGTTTTTTTAAAATTCCATCTAATTTTTTTTTATATCAAAGGCGGATATCGATAAAGCAGTGTCAGCTGCTAGAGCAGCATTTTCAAGGGGATCAGTATGGAGAAAAATGGATGCTTCTGTTCGAGGAATAATTTTAAACAAGGTGAAATTCATTTGTAATATTTAAATTGATTAAAAAATATATTACCCAGGAAATAAAGATTCTAGCTGTCTGGATTTTTTTGCAGCTTAAAACTGAGAAATTGGACTTTAAATAAGTAAACAGAAGTTTAAAAACTAAAATTTTGAAATCAATAAAGTGTAAAATACCTTTAGTTTAATCGAAAAGACAGTTTTTGTAATACAAAAACTCAATAAAAAACTCAATACAGAACTCGATAAACCAATAGATTTTAGTTTTAAAAACAATTTTGAGTGAGGAGTCATGTCAAAAGCCTTAGAAAAATCAAAACAGAAAATTATTGTTAGCATTATTTGATCAATTACTTTACACGTATCATCAGTTACTTTTAAAATGTATGTCTGCGTGTTTCTCAAATTCATCTTTATTTCCTAGGTAACATATTTTGTGGAATGTAATCATTTAGAATCGTTTATAATATTTTCAACATAGGTTTTTTATTTCTACAAAAGTTAGCAGATCTCATGGACAAAAATGTAAATGAACTTGCAAATATACAATCATTGGAGAATGGAAAGCCTTTTTCCGATTCAGTTGATGAAGTTGTAAGAACTGCCAAAAATATTCGTTACTTTGCAGGCTGTGCTGATAAAATCCATGGAAACACTATACCAGCTGGTAATAAAGAAACAAAATTACTTTGAATATCAATATTAATTATTATTATTATTATTATTATTAAATAATAATAATCTCCGTAAACTCCTGAAGTTAGTTACTATTTATATTTATACATTTTTTTCTGTCCACGTTTTAAAACAATGAAGTGAAGATGGTTAGTTTTTATATTTATTCATCTTTTTCTGTCCAGGTTTTAAAATCCAAAGTGAAGTTAGTCCCTGCTTTTTTTTCATTAATTTTGATTCTCTTTATCAGGGAATTTAAAAATTGTTTTAGTTTACAGAGAAAATATGCAGATGAGATATAGCCTTAATGACGAGATATTGATTATGACTAACATTAATTTATATATTAGAAATTAGACACATATGAAATTTAATAATAATTTAGATTAATTTAAAGTGTCGAATTCTCAAATTTATTAAAACTTCAAATGACGTTATTTTACTTTATTGGAAAAAATTAAATACTGTTTAAATTATTCTGTAACTTTTTAAAACTTTTTTGAATTTCCGAAACTTTCATCAAGTTACTGACTTTTTTAAAATTGCCCTCTATTACACACTTTTAAAAAAAACTCACTTTTCTCATTTTTTTAGTAAATGTCTATTCCAACTGCGGGGGGGGGGGTCTTCTGATTTTAGGTGCCTGATTAAAAATTGACCTTATAAATCAATTAGTTTGTTCATATTCCAATTACATCGTCAATTTTTTAATTAGAATTTACAAATACGTAATTTCTACTACTCTTTTGAATTATTTTTTGTGATTTTTTAAGTACTTTTGTCAACTCTAAAGTATTATTTTCAATTTTCATGTATTTTTGCGATTCTGAATTGAATTTTTTCAAATATCAATTATTCTCTTCAGTCTTTTTATTATTGTCATGAATATTTAAATTGAATACACAAGTTTTCATTTACTTCTGTTATTTTTCAATTATTTTCTCAACATTTCAATTATTTTTTTCTATCTTTAAATTATTGCCAGGAATATTTAAATTTTCAACACCAGTTTCTATTCTACTTTTGTTAATTTTCAATAATTTTCTTCAAATTTCAATTATTACTTTTGTCATTATTCAAATATTTTTGTCATTTTACGATTATTCTCTTCATATTTCTATTATTTTTGCAATTTTAGAATTATTTTCTACAAATTTCAATTATTATTTTATTTAAATTATTGAATGCGACCTATTAATATTTAATATAGTAATTATTATTGTTATTTCAAATTTTAATTTTATTGTTACTTGAAATACATTTTTAAAGTTTATTTTGTAATGGACTTTTGCCCGTAAAAAATTTATTGACAAGGATTTTTAAATTTATTATATTAGTTTTTAACTATTTTCTACAAATGTCAATCATTTTCTTCATTTTTTTTATTATTGTCATAAGTTTATTAAATTTGTACATTTTTTCTCAATTAATTTCAACAACATTTTCGATTATTTTCTTCCAACTTCAATTATTCTCTATAAATATTTTTTTTATATATCAGCTTTCAATTATTTATATCATTATTCAATCAGTTTCTTAAAATTTCAATTGTTTGGTCAATTTTTTAAGTATTGTCTTTAAATTTTTAATTTCATACACTAGTTAACAATTATTTTTTTCAAAATACAATTATTTTTGTTTTTGTTCAATTATCGTCTTGTAATTTCAATTATTCTTTAAACTTTTCAATTATTTTTTTTAAATTTCAATTATGTTCTTCAATCTTCAAATTATTGTCAGGAATATCCAAATTTTCACAAGTTCAATTCACTTTTATTATTTTTCAATTACTTTCTTCAAATTTCAATTACTTTTGTCATTGATCAATTGCTTTTGTCAGTTTCCAATTATTTTTTTCATATTTTTGTTCTTTTTGACATTTTAGAATTATTTTTTATCAATTGCAATTATTTTATTCCATTTTTTTTATTGTCATAAACTTTTAAATTTCTTACTCCTGTCTTCAATTATTTTCATTATTATTTTTATTATTGTCACGAATTTATTAATTTTTTTACACCTTTTTAATTATTTTCTTCAAATTTCAATTACTTTTGTCAGTTTCGAATTATTTTTTTCATATTTTTGTTATTTTTGCCATTTTAAAATTATTTTTTACAAATTGCAATAATTTTATTCCATTTTTTTATTGTCATAAACTTTTAAATTTCTGACACCTGTTTTAAATTATTTACATCATTATATTTATTTTTGTCACGAATTTATTAATTTTTTTACACCTTTTTAATTATTTTCTTCAAATTTCAATTACTTTTGTCAGTTTCGAATTATTTTTTTCATATTTTTGTTATTTTTGCCATTTTAAAATTATTTTTTACAAATTGCAATAATTTTATTCCATTTTTTTATTGTCATAAACTTTTAAATTTCTGACACCTGTTTTAAATTATTTACATCATTATATTTATTTTTGTCACGAATTTATTAATTTTTTTACACCTTTTTCAATTATTTTCTTCAAACTTTCATTATTTTTTTCATATTTGAATTTTTTGTCATTTTTAAATTATTCTCTTCAAATTTCAATTATTGTCTTCAAACTTCAATTAATTTCTTCAACTTTCAATTATTTTCCTCAAGTTTATAATATTTTTTTTTAACTTTACAATTATTGTCTATAATTTTGTAATTTTTACACCAGTTTTGAATTATTTATTTCAATATTTCAACTGTTTTGTCAAGTTTTCAAGTATTTTCTTCAAATTTTTAATTTCTTTAAAGTTATCAATTATTTTTGTCATTTCTCAATTATTTTTTCAAATTACAACTATTTTTGTCAATATTCAAATATTTTTGACATTTTGGAATTATTTTCTTTAAATGTCATTTTCTTCAATCTTTTTATTATTGTCATAAATTTATTAACTTTTGAACATCAGTTTTTAATTATTTATGTCATTATTCAATTAGTTTCCTCACATTTTATTTATATCGTTAATTTTTCAATTATTTTATACAATTTTTTAATTAATGTATTAAATTTTTTATTTTTATACTTCAATTATTAATACATTTCTCATTTTTTATTAATTTTTTTCTAAATTTCATTTATTTTTGTCATTATTCAACTACATTCTACACATATACATGTTTTTGATATTTTTAAATTATTTTTTTCAAGTTTCAATTATTTTCTTGTAAATTCTATTATTTTTCCAATTTTTCAATTATTCTCTAAAAAGTGTCATTTTTACACCAGCTTTTATAATTATTTATGTCATTCAATTAATTTCTATACATTTTACTTATTTCTTCAATATCTCAATATCTCAATTATTCTGCGAAAATTTAAATTTTTTATTTCTTCAATATCTCAATATCTCAATTATTCTGCGAAAATTTAAATTTTTTACATCAGCCTTAAACTTTTGTTTCAAAGTTTAATTATTTTTGTCATTCTTTAATTATTTTTTGTAACTTCAATTACCTATTTATGAAACTTTTCAATTATTTACTTCAAATTCCAATTATTTCGTTTCAATTTTTGTCACCATTTTTTGATTTTTAATCAATTTTTCAATTAGTTTTGCCATTTACAACTATTTTTTCAAATTGAATTATTTTTGTCATGATTTAATTATTTTCTAAATATTTCAATTATTTTTGCAATTTTCGAATTGTTTTTTTTTAAATTTGAATGGCTTTTCTTGCTGGCGCCCCTCAATTTAATATCAGTAATATCAAACTTTGTATTACTTATTCACTTTTTTTTATTTAAAAACTTACTATTGAAGGAGGTTTATCCAAAAAATCATTTTCTACAGATGCTTTTAAAATTTTAATGACATATTAAATGCATAATTTTACAGGTACTGTTACAATTTTATCAAATTGTAAAATTCTGTTTTTAAAATATAAATTTATAAAGTTGGGACTTTTACATGGAAACTGTAACAAAACGCGCAAAATGACTATATTTTAATTAATTAAAAACCACGATTCTACAAATTTTTTTTAAAAAGTAATACATTTTAAACTGTAATATAATACAACTTTTGCAACAATATTTAATTAATTTACCGTGCCGCTGTTAAGAAAATGTTATTCAAGGGTAGTAATTCTTCAAATTTTTGAAATAATCAGAAAGAAAAAATTTTAATACATTGAAATTTTCAACGAAAACAATTTTTTTCAATAAAATTTGTTTGTTTAATGATGTTAACTACAAAATACTATTTAGAAACCAAATTATAAGAAGAAATAAAATTAAAAAAATATTGACAATCATGGTCCGATAGAATGAGAACCGCTTGAGGGTATAAGCGTCCTTAATCACTTTTTTTATTTAAAAGCTCACTATTTACTCACTTTTTCACTTAAAAACTCATTATTTACTAAATTTTTTGAATTAAAAAGTCTTTTTTTTTACTATTTTCAATCTGCAAGTCCACTGGCAGACCTCCTTATTGGATAAATATTATTCATCGATTTGTTTTATTTATTATTATAGTTTAATTTCTGAAATGTATGGAAAACTAATCGCGCGCTTTATATTTTGCTAGTTTTAATAATAATGCCAATGACACGACTTCCTTTAACTTCCCTTAAGGGCATGTGATGGAGTATGACGTCACTGATATAGGCAAAAATTGTCCGTAACTTTTCTCTTAAAATATTGAATATTTTGTCACGAAACTTGGTAGAATTACTTAAAATATCATTAGGAAGGTCTCTAACACTCAAATTTATTTGAATTTTGGCTCAAAATTAATTTTTAAGCAATTTTCGAAAAATATAAAGTTTTTTAAAAATTTCTTTTGCCCCAAAAACCAAACAATTTTGGGTCAGAGAGACCTTCCTAATGATATTTTCAGTAATTGTACTACTCTCTAAATCTGAATTAGTAGTTTTCTACTATGAATTAGTCAAATTCATGGCTCATTTTTCTCTAATTCATTTAGTAGATAACTACTAATTCTTAGTAGAAAATTATTAATTGAAATAGTGAAACTTTACTTTTCAAAAAAGTAGATTTTTTTTACTAATTTAATTAGTAGTTTTCTACTACAAGATTAGTAGTTTTCTACTAAAAATTAGTAAAATTCTTACTATTTTAATAGTAGCTCACTTTTCGCTAATTCATTAGTAGAAAACCACTAATTCAGATTTAGAGAGTAAGTTTCATGACAAGATATTCAATTCTTTAAGAAAAAAGTTACGAACAAATTTTGCCTATACCAGTGACGTCATAATCCATCACATGCCCTTAATGTAAAATTTTTATTTTTTTTCTTCAGATGGAGATACTTTTGTAATGACGAGAAAAGAACCAGTTGGAGTAGTGGGTTCAATAATTCCTTGGAATTATCCAATAACTATGGCAGGAATGAAAATTGGTCCTGCCTTGGCAACAGGTTGCACTATTGTAATGAAACCAGCAGAGCAGACACCCTTAACGGCTCTTTACATTGCGAATCTCGCAAAGGAAGCTGGTCTTCCAAAAGGAGTTCTAAATGTTGTTCCCGGTTATGGAGCCACTGCTGGATCAGCTTTAGCTGAACATCCAGATGTTAACAAAATTGCGTTTACTGGTTCTGTGGGTGTAAGTTATTATTTTTAATAATCATATAAATCATTTAAAAAGTGACTTAAATTACCAATGCCCGGTGCTCAGGGTGTCTACTAATTTCGTCCCACAAAATTCCCGGTCATTTCCCGGTTTTTGTTCCTATTTTTCCCGGTTTTTTCTTTTGTTAACTTAAAATTTATTTTAAGTATAAATAGACCTACAAATGGCTACAAAAATTAACGATAACAGTTGATAATTGAAGAAATTAATTGAAATTCAAAGAAAATAATTGAGAATTGAAGAATTAAATATTAAACTTTACAAAAAATAATAATTAAGAATTAAAAAAATCAATTAATAATGAAAAGAAATAATTATTAATGGAAAGAAATAACTGAACAATGACAAAGATATTTGACAATTAGAAACAAAATTAAAAAAAAAGTAAATATTAATCTACAATTGAACAATAATTAAAAAAATTGAACGATGGTTATTAAATTCGAAGAATGTAATTAAAAATTGATCAACTAGATAGAAAATCAGAAAAAAATCAAAATTTAAGTTAATAATTCAAAATTGAAAAAATAAATTGAAAATTAAATAATGAAATTGAAATCGGAAAAACATAGAATTATTTAATATTAAAAAAAAAAAAACAATTGAAATTCGAATACAATAATTGAGAATTAAAGAAAATTACTGAATAATTGGATTAAAAAAAGAAGAAAATAATTTATAATTAAAAAAAAAAAAATGGAAAATGACAGGAATTATTTAATATTGAAGAAAACATTAAAAATTGAAAAAATAATTGTTATTTAAAGAAATTAATTGAGATTGAAAAAAATAATTGAACAATTAAATTGAAAATAGAAGAAAATTATTGAAAATTGAAGGAGGTTTTGAAACATGAAATAAATAACTGATAATTTAAATAAAAATTGAAAGAAAAACATAATTAAAAAAAAAAATCATTGTAAAAAGTCTAGAATTGAATATTGAAAAAAACAATTGAAAGTTGAAGAATGAGATCAAATGTCGAAAATTATAATTAAGAATTAAAGAATTGAACAATTGGATTGAAAGTCGAAGAAAATAAGTGATAATTGAGGGAAAAAAAAATTGAACAACCCAGAAATTATAGAATTTGAAGAAAACAATAAAAAATTAGGAATGTAATTGTAATTTGAAGAAATTAATTAAAAATTGTAGAAAATAATTTGAAATTGAAGAAAATATGATTTTATGAAAATTGTTGAATAATAATTGATGAATTGAATTGAAGTTTCAAAAACATAATTGATAATTGAAAAAAATATTGAAAAAAGCCGACAATTATTGATTATAGAAGAAAATAATTGAAAATTGGAGGAGTTATTGAGATGTGAAATAAATAAATGATAATTGAAAAAAATAGTTGAAAAAAGTCGAGAATTATTGAATATTAAATTAAATAATTAAAAATTGAAGGAAATAATTGAGATTTGAAGAAAATAATTAAAAATTGATGGAAATAATTGAAAATTGAAGAAAATAATTGAAAATTGAATCAAATAATTGGCAATTGAAAAAAATAATTAAGAGTTGAAGAAAATAATTAAAAATTGATTAAAATAATTGAAAATCGTAGAAAATATTTCAGAGTTAAAGAAATGAATTAGAAATTGATGAAAATAATTGAAAATTGAAGAAAATAATTGGCAACTGAAGAAAATAGTAGAGAATCGAAGAAAATAATTGAGAAATGATTTGAAATTAATGAAAATAATTGAAAACGGAAGAAAATAATTGGGAATTGTAGACAATAATTGGAAACTGAAGACAATAATTGTCAATTGAAAAAAATAATTTAGAGTTGAAGAAAATAATTAAAAATTGATTAAAATAATTGAAAATTGTAGAAAATATTTCTGAGTTAAAGAAATGAATTAGAAATTGATGAAAATAATTGAAAATTGAAGAAAATAATTGGCAATTGAAGAAAATAGTAGAAAATCGAAGAAAATTATTGAGAAATGAAGAAATGGTTTGAAGTTTATGAAAATTATTGAAAATGGAAGAAAATAATTGAGAATTGTAGAAAATAATTGAAAATTAAATCAAATAATTGGCAATTGAACAGAATAATTGTCAGTTGAAGAAAATAATTGCAAATTTCTGATAGTAGTTGAATAATTGAAGAATTGAATTGAAGCTTCAAGAACGTAATCGATAATTGAAAAATAAATATTGAAAAAAGCCGAGAATTATTGAATATCGAGGAAAATAATGGAAATATGATGAAAATAATTGATAATTGAAAGCACACTGTAGAATTGACTATAACTATATAAACTGTTATACAAGGTACGGTCTAATACAAAAAAAACTGAAGCTCTATCTACATTTTTTCAGAATAATTTGACTTTTTCATGTTTAATGTCTTTCATTATTGTTTCTGCGGTATTGTTAGCGTTAAGAAAAAAAGATAGTAGACAAACATCTATATTTCATGAGAATATATTATATTATATTTTAATTTTTAATGTATATATTTTATTTTTCAATTGCATAATTGTCGCATAATTACACAAAATTTAAACGCATAATCAGATTGGTTCGAAATGAATAAAGTTATTATCTTTATTTATAAAACGAATTGATATATTAGTTAAATTTATTAGCCCAGGAAGAAAATTCCCGGTTAATTCACGGTTTTTCCCGGTCAACTTAAATTCCCGGTTTTCCCGGTTAGTAGACACCCTGGGTGCTCCTTATGAAAGTTCAATTTAAATTTATTTCCCCAACAAAAAATGTTTAATCTTATTGTAAATTACCACAAAGGTCCCTAAAAGGTTTCCGCATAGGCACCTATTTAGGTTTCTATTATATAGGATCCTACGTAGGGGCCTACAATCCAATAACCAACAAAAATGTTAACGTTTCATTTTTCATTTATAATTTATAAACATTTTATATTTAGTTTCTAAGTATAAACCATGTTTCTAGATTGGCAAAAAGATCCTTGATGCTTCTGCAAAAAGTAATTTAAAGAGAGTCACTCTTGAACTTGGAGGGAAGAGTCCACTTGTAGTCTTTGATGATGCAGATCGTAAGTAAAACAAAAAAATATTCCAAAAATCCACATTAAATAGAGCTTTTTATTTTCAAAAATATTTTTTATAATCTTAAAATGCATTAAAATAATAGCTCTTTCTTCAGATAATTTGAATTTTAAAGTAACTGGATTAAAGACATGCTACTCTGTAAATCTGAATTAGTTAAACATAACTAATTAACTAAAAAATAGTTAAAACACTAAGTGAATCAGTAAACAAAATTTTGCTAAAATATTAGTTATTTTGATATAATCTGAAAATGAATTTGACTAAAAATAATTAGTTATTTTTTACTAAATGATTAGTAGAAATATATCTATTGGAACTAGTTACTGAATTTTTGCTTTCAAATTAGATATTTTGACTAATTCAGATTTAGAGAGAAGATCTTTAAAAATCGCAATTTATTATTTAAACTCGATTCTCTTGAATTCTTTTGACCGAACTAGTTTTGTATTGTGAACATATTTTGCATCATTTTTTAAAACTATTTTTAAAAATTGCTTTTAGTGGAACTTGCTCTTACTTATTCTTCCTTGGTGTTTCTAAATGCTGGACAAATTTGCATGGCTCCTACTAGAGTATTTATCCAAAGTACCATTTATGACAAATTTGTCAATATGATCGTAAAGAAGGCATCAAATATAAAAGTTGGAGGACCTTTTGAGCCCGATTGCTATTATGGTTCACAGGTGACAAGCTAATTTGTAACTCTTAAAATTTTGTAATTCGTATCTAATTATTTTAAACTCTCAGGTTCCCATGAAACAAAAAATATTTGAAAACATATTTTTTAATTGTAAAATCTAAGAATACAAATTAAAAAAGAAAATTTACGATCAGAATCGTGCTTGCGATTAAGTTTTGTGCTTCTTAAGATTTAAGATGGTTATTGCTAAATTTTGCACAACATAAATTTTAGAAATGTAATTTAATTTTTCCATTTGCAGATTGATGATAGAATATTCAAGAGAGTGATGAATTACATTGAATTAGGGAAAAAAGAAGGTGCTAAATTAGAAGTTGGTGGAAGTCGTCATGGCAATGTAGGTTTCTTTGTACAACCGACAGTTTTCTCAAATGTTAATGATGATATGACAATCGCCAAAGAAGAAGTTAGTTTCGTTTTCAAACATTTTCTAATGATAATTTGTAAAATTTTAAAACACTTAGTCAATAGAAGTTTATTTTATCTACATTTTAGATTTTTGGACCAGTTCAGTCACTTTTTAAATTCGATACTTTAGAGGAGGTAATTAAAAGAGCTAATAATACAACTTATGGACTGGTTGCTGGTGTTTTTACAAAGAATATCGATCAGGCGCTTGAATTTTCAAAAGCAGTTGAAGCTGGCACTGTTTGGTAAGTTTAAATGTTAAAAAAAACTAGTAATAAATAACTCTTTTATGGAAATGCAAAATAATTAAAAACAAAAAATTATAAATAAATAAATAGGTGTCGAATAAATATTTATACAATACATGGGTATATTTTTTAAAATACATTTTTTAGGGTCAACCAATGGTTCGGTGTGGAAGCTCAGACTCCTTTTGGTGGCTATAAACAATCCGGAATTGGACGAGAATTGTAATTATTTGTACATTATTTATAAAATAATTGAAAGAATTGTTATGCATATTAAATGCTTTATAAATATTTTTTATTATTTCAGAGGGATAGATTCTCTTGACAACTATATGGAAGTTAAGACCATCAACATAAAATTACCATCTAATCATTGAATTTTGCATTTGAAACGTTATTGGAGTGCTAGAAAACGTCTTTTTAGAAAATTTTCTGTTTTTTTTAAATGAATATTTAAAAAATATTTAAAAGCTCTTTTTAATATTTGACAATAAATGAAATACTTGTTATATTAATTTTACACTTTAATATCAAATGTATATGCAGTAGTATAAAGAACAAGAGTTTTAAAAATTCTTTAAAAAAACAACGCAAATTCTACATCTAATATATATCATGCATGAAATGAAAAGTGTATGATGTTTTTATAAGAAAAAATTGTAAATAATTAAAAACTATGTTGAATTGAATAATAATAATTAGGATAAATTTTACTTGCGTACTTTGCGATATTCTTTTCTTTGTTCGTTTCATTTTTCTCGATTTTCAGTTTTCTTTTTTCGTCTTACTCACATTTTGAGTTTAAAATGTATTTTAATATCTTTCACGATTTTTAAAAGGCCCAGAACGTTGAAAAAATATAATAAATTGTTTATAATTTATGAAAACATTTTTACAATTCGCTTTTTAATTTGAAATCAATTGATAAACAAATTATGAAATTTTTTTTCTAAACTTTTAAACTGTAAGTGAAATTCTATTTTATGCTTTTTGATTCCATCCAAGGTAGACTTAAATCGATAAACTCATTTCAGAAATTTTAGCTTTTATTTAAAAATTTAAAACATTTTTATTTTGCAATTAGATTTTTTAAAAAAAATTCGTTTACCTCCAAGCAAAACTGAACGATAAAAGAAACAAAAGTAAAGTGGTTCTTATTTTTTTAATAATTTTAGAATTGCTGATTACGAATCTGGTCTTAGTTTTCAAAGATTCAAAATGGCGGACGAAAAATTGAAAAATCATTAACATTTGCCTGAAACTAGTTACTCAGGGGTTTTTAAGGTCTCTGATTACAAATCTAATATCAATTTTCCAAAATTCAAAATGACAGATCCAATATGGCGGACAAATTTTAAAACTGTTCATATTCCCTTGAAATTTATTATGCAGGGGTTTTAGTTAAAAATTCGATGGCCATAGTCAGTTGAAAATATGGATTTTTAAAAACCTATAGCTAAGACTTGATTCGTAATCAGCAACTCCGAAAATTTACTATTATCAAATTTCAGGTGAATCTAAACGGTTTTTTAATTTTTAGTCCAACATATTGGATCCGCCATTTTGAATTTTGGAAAATAGATATTAGTTTCGTAATCAGCGACCCCAAAAACCCCAGAGTAAGACACTTTTAACTTCTTTGTTTCCAGGCAAAGAAAAATTCAAAACAAGAAAAAATCAACATTATAACATTAAATTGACGTTATAACGTTTCTTTTTTTATCAAATGTTCATAAAATTAAATAAAATTAAAATTTTGTTTGACGATAATTATAATAATTTAAGTTATCCTTGAAAATTATTATTAATATTTTTATATATTTTTTATAAAATTACCGACTGAGTTGAAGATAAAGCAGTCGTAAACGTTATGCAGGATTCCTGTAGAGTGGCGCTAACTGCCGTTAGAATTTTTTACTACGTTTTTAATTTCCCGTGAATTTGAAAATGTTAATTCACATTTACAACAAATGATTCAAATTAAGATTATTTTATTTTTAGGTTAGTTTTAAATTTGTTTGAAAGTTAATAAAAATAATGTTTAGAATATTTATTATTTATTTATTAGTGTGATTATCATCAGTAAGTAAGGTAGGAAATAATGCAGAAAACTTATCGACCTTTGGTACACAATATTTAGTGATTTCACTTACCATGTATACATTCAAAATAATTGCTATCTTTGACGTTGTTAAATAGAAAAAAAAATTAAAAGTAGAAAATTTTAATAGCTTACAAAATTTAGAAAATCTGAAATAATATCTTGTCGACTAAATGGACTATGTTGAATAATACAATTTGAAATAATATTTCCAATCGTTTGAGAATATCCAAATTTTAAACCTATATATTTACATAGACCAGTAGTTTAAAAAGTCTTTTAATTAATAATTAAATAAATAAGCATTTAATAATCATATATTTGAAATTTTAGAACAATTTATTAAAAATCGAATTGTATCTATCTTTTATGAATTTTATCTTTACTTCGTCAAAACTCGTGTTTACTCAAATCTCAAAAACAAACGAATCGGGGAAAAACACCACAATTTTTGTCATTGAACTTCAAAATCATTTTATTATTCAGATATACGTTGAGAAAGGATTCTTGAACCATTGTCATTCGTGACGTTTAGCCATGCATGTGAATCACGTCACGTCTCAATGTCTGTTCTAAAGCCTTGAGATAATAATTGTGAATGAGAGATGATATTTATTTTTACTAGTCAGAATGCATCAGGCTACTTTTTCCGTCTAGTTAATTCGGCAATTAAAAATTAGCAAAACTAATTAGTTGCTGGATCAGATTATCCTAAAAAACAGACATAATTTACATCTATACTCAGAAAACTACAACGATGTTAGTTTCAACCTAAAAATAATAAAAGTAGCAATTGTAATATGTAATTTGATTTTTTAAAACTACAATTAAGAGTAAATAAATAACAAACTCACCTTTGAATATATAGTTCAATTATTAAAGACTTATTTTCAATTGTTGAAAGAAAGGTATTTAAAAACGTTTATCGATGTGATGATAATAAGTTTTTATATATCAACTATATAGGGACTAATTAACTGATAAAGTATTTCCAGGTTTTACTCTTAAGTTACCGACTAACTGTAATGAGTAACTGTCACTGGGTAATCATGGGCGTTTAATACCCTTTGAAACTTCACGATTCTTTGTCGTGGCAGCTAACAACCCGGTCTCAACAGTTAACTCTTTATAATTACTTCTGGATCTTGTGAACTAGTCCATCCTAATGGATACTATTTTAATTGCATTTCTTGTTTTAGGCAAAATTCATCGTATTTCAAAAAAAAATTATTATTTATTATTATTATCAGTATACAATGCAGTATATCATAATATATACATATCAGTACACTGAGAAAACTGGAGGGTTAAATTTTCGTAGTTGAAGGGTAGCATGACAAAAGGGGTCAAGCACAATTTCATGTTTTTACAGGAAGCGAAAAAAACCAATTTAAAGATTTTACGGGTTATTTGGAACGAAACTAAGAAAACCGTTTAGAGATATTAATATGTTTTACTAGAAAAATAATAATTTTTTTTAATTTGTTTAGCTAAATTTACATATTAACGAGATATAAAAAAAATCGTGCTACTTTAAGGTTACATCGAAAGTGCTTTTTTTCTTTAAACGTTAACTGTGAAAAAAGTATAAGATTAAAAGAAAAATTGGAAAACTAGTTTTGAATTAACAAATTAAAGAATCAAATGCAAAATTTTTTTTTAAAAAAACATTGATTGTTTTCAAGAAAATAATGAATTAATAAATGTTTCCCTCGAAATCGAGCAATAAAATTTAGGTTAGACGTTAATACGTACCTTTTTTACAACTATTTATTAAAATTTTAATATTACACTTCTAATAGTTTTTAATTTTATAAATTTATTTCTTATAGAAAGTAATTTTTCCATTTGTGTGGCACTTTGATTGTAAAAATACAATTTTTTAACCTCAATTACAAATTATTATCCACTTTACACTTCTATTGTTTTTCAATTCATTTGTGATTGTAGGTAAAAACTTATGCATTTGTGATTTCAATTTTGTTTAAAAATCGGTTTAAAAACACAATTCAAAAGAAAATTCTTTTCAAAAAATGTGTAAATGACTTTTCTTGATTTTTTAATGAAAAAATCTCAAATTCGAAAAATTGGCGCTTGACCCCTTTTGTCTCATGCTACCCTTCAGTTAAAGTTTGGTTTAATGAATCAGATCATTCACATAATATAATTAACCTTCTACTATATTTTTCATTTTGTGAATAGTACACATTTATTATAATTACTTTTACACTCCAGAATATTTAAATTTTCATTTATAAGAACAAAAAATACTTTTATTTTTAAAGATAAATCGGACAAAGAATGTTAACAAAAGTTAGTGATATTATAGGAAAACCTATATTTGCACTAACAAATAATTTAATATATAAGTTTTTAGTACAAACCAGTATATTTATTAACTCATTATTAAAACATCAAGATTTTTTGCTAAAATTAATGTTTAATATAGGAAATTAGCATCTTTTGTCAGAGAAAAACAAAACTTTTGCCAGTAACTGTATGATTCGGAAAACTAATAAAACGAAATTTGGATTAATTTATTTCTGTATTTATTTTGAATTTTATGGTGAAAATCGTTTCTTAAATTAAATAAGAGTTGAAAAAATGTTAAAAGCAATTTATAGGTGAATTAATACTTAAATTTTTATAACTAAATAATAATTGACAACCTGTAATTGCATTGCAGAGAAATTTTGATATTAATGAATTTGAATTTTGCGCGCTTGTAGCTTGAACATCTATCCTAACCTAATCTTGATTTTAAATAATATTCCCTTTTTTCATTTACTGTTAAGGAGTAATAATATTTATTATTTCTAAATTTACATTTATTAATTTTTAGCTAAATTACATTTAATTACACAAATATAAAATTAGATTAATTTTGAGATGAATAAATTTATACTTTTCTTGATTTTTAATTACAAAATAGTAACTTTTATATAATCAAATTTTGAAGTTAATATAATAATAATTCTTTAATTTTCATAAATAAAATATTTCAGATATAATATAATTGCAGGATAATTAAAATAATTAAAAAAATAATTAAAATAATTAAAAAAATAATTGAAATAAATTAAAATCGGAGAAATTAATTTAAAATTGAAAAGAATAATTGGAAAGTTATAAATTGAAAGAAATAATTGATATTTGAATTGTTTTATTGAAAATTTAGGAACTTACTTAAAAGAAAATGAAAACAATAAAAAACAAAATAATAAATTAATTATAGAGCAAACTTAAAATTGTAGAAAATAATTGAAATTTAAGAAAAATAATGGAAAAAATGTAAAATATACTTGAAATAAAAGAAAAAAATTAAAAAATTATTTAAAATGTTGAAAATAAAATTAAATAATTTAAAATTGAGATAAATATTTGGAAATTTAAGAAATTATCAATAGACAAATAATTATAATAACTAAAAATTGAAAATAATAATTGAACAATGATAAAGGCATTGAAAAATTAAAGAAAATAATAAAGTTTGAAAAATTAATTTAAAAAATTAAGTAGGTAATATTTATGAAGTGATAAAAAATAATTTAAAACTTATTTTACAAAATGTTAAATTGAAAAAAATAAATGAATTTTGTGATAAGAAACTAAAAATTGAGAAAAGTAATTGAAAGATAATGAAAATTAGTACATTCTGAAAATGAACAAATTGCTTATGTCGTCAACCACCAATTTTTAATTCAGTTATTTATGCTCTTCAAAATTTTAAAAAAAGCGTAATTTTCATTTATTAAAATTTTGTTTTACCCAATTTTGTTTATTATTTATTTTTGCTGCATCTAAAGTATTGATTTCTTAATTTTCAATTACAAAATAATACAAAATAATATAAATCAAATTTTCGGGTCAAAATTATAATAATTTGTTTATTTTCATGAATAAAATATTTTAAAAATAATATTATTGAAAGATAATTAAAATAATTAAAAAATGATGAAAATAAATTAAAAAGGGAGAAAATAATTTAAATTTGAGAAAAATAATTGGAAAATTTAAAAGCTGGAAACAATATTCGGAAAATCAAAAAGGCAAATAATAGTTGAAGAAAATAATCCAAATTTTTAGAAATGAATCGGAAAATGATGAGAATAATTAAAAATTGGGAAAAATAATTTTAAATTTATAAATTGAAAGAAATAATTGACATTTGAATTGATTTATTGAAAATTAGGAGTTTACTTAAAAGAAAATGAAAACATTAAAAAAGAAAAGAAAATAATAAATTAGTTATAGAGCATACTTAAAATTGTAGAAAATAATTGAAATTTCAAGAAAATAATTAGAAACATTCAGAATATATTTTAAATAAAAAAAAAATAATTAAAAAATGATTTATAAAACTTATGGTTAATAAAATTTAGATCAATAATTCTTTTAATTAATAAAAATTATATTTTTGCAAAATAGTGAAGAATTCAATTTAAAAATTTGTGATAATTTAATTTTTTCAACAATTGTGATTTATATTTTACATAATATATTAGATTAATTTTAATTCCCTAATTAATTTAATTCCTTATTTAATTTTGATTTTTTTTAAATTATTGCAAAAAAATTTGTAATTCTTTTTAAATTCATTTTTCAACAATCAAAAAATAATTTTATTCCATTATTTAAATTCATATATGTAAAAAAATTTGTATACAATGTAGAACTTTTATTGTAATTAAAAATTAAAAAACACTACTTTAGCTGCAGCAAAAATAATTAATAAATAAAATTGGGCAAAACATAAGTTTAATAAATGAAAATTACGCTTTTTTAAAAATTTTGAAAGGCATAAATAACTGAATTTAAGATTGCTGGTAAACGACATAAGCAATTTGTTATTTTTCAGATTTTAAATAATTTTCATTAGGCATCTTTCAATTACTTTTCTCAATTTTCAGTTTCTTATCACAAAATTCATTTATATTTTTCAATTTAACATTTTTTAAAATAATTTTTAAATTATTTTTTATCACTTCATAAATATTACCTACTTGATTTTTTAAATTAATTTTTCAAACTTTATTATTTTCTTTAATTTTCCAATGCTTTTATCATTGTTCAATTATTATCTTCAATTTTTAGTTATTATAATTATTTGTCTATTGATAATTTCTTAAATTTTCAAATATTTATTTCAATTTTAAATTATTAAATTTTATTTTCAACATTTTAAATAATTTTTTAATTGTTTTCTTTTATTTCAAGTATATTTTGAATTTTTTTACTTATTTTTTTTTAAATTTCAATTATTTGCTACTATTTTAAGTTTGCTCTATAATTAATTTATTATTTTATTTTTTATTGTTTTCATTTTCTTTTAAGTAACAATTCAAATATCAATTATTTCTTTCAATTTATAACTTTCCAATTATTCGTTTCAACTTTAAATTAATTTCTCCGATTTTAATTTATTTTTATTATTTGTTAATTATTTTAATTATCCTGCAATTAGGTATAGTATTATATTTGAAATATTTTATTTTCGAAAATTAAAGAATTATTATTATATTAAAGTTAATATAAGTTCTTCAGTAATTAAAAATCAAGAAAAGTATAAATGTATTCATCTTAAAATTAATCTAATTTTATATTTATGTATAGTATTGTAATTAATTTAATTTTTAACAATTTAATTTTAATAATTTACAATAACTTGATGAAGTAAGAAACTAAATTTTATTTCTGTTGGTATTACAGTTTTTATGTTATCCGACTTTTATCAAGTATTGTGATATCTTTAACCTAAGAATTATGTATTTTAACATGTGACAATATACTTATTGTTTTAATTGTATACTACACGGAAAAAAAAGAAATGCTACAACTACATTCAGGAACTTATTAAAAATTACATTTCTCATGTCCTGTTATAATAACAGAACTTTTCTGTTTGAATTAAAATTTTTCTTATGCTGTCCTCACTATGAAGTTGTTCTGTTAAAACAAAATAACGTTATCCGTAGTGACAAACTGTCATTTAATTTTCCAAACTTTTTGCTTTCTCGTGAAGGAAACTCACAAAAATTTTTTAAATTATTTAAATAGACATTTCCTTATTTCATCTAGAAATGTGTTATATTAGTTCCTAATCACATATACCACATATGTGTGTATGTATGTGAGTGTGTGAGAATGTACTATTTTATGAACACGAAACTCGAGAAAGGTTTAAAGGACTTGAATAAAGTTTGGTATGGTTATTATTACTTCTAAAAGTTGAAATCAGACACAAGAATTTTTAAAGATAACCATTATCAAAACTTTTATTAAATTTTGATTTTTTAATAATTTTGCTCTTTTCGAGCAAATTTCAATTAAACTTATAAATTTAATTTAATATACCCATAAGAAATTTGTATTCCGTGATTCAAAATCGATTAACCTATATAAAACATATAATTATTTGTTTAAAATTTGAAAACTTAGTCGCAATTAAAAAATCAAAATTACAATTTTTTATTAACATCTTAGAAAACATTTTAATTCAATTTATGTAATATATTTAAGAAATGCTATTTCTTTACGTTAAGAAATATCTATTTATCTATTTTAAGTTTATATTTTGTCAAAATTTTATAAAATACAAAATTTTTAAAACATTTTTTTTTCTTACACAATTTAAAAACCTTTATTAAATTTAAATTCTCATTTTCTAAAACAAATCACTCAAAGCGCTTTCTTAATTTATTTTAGAATTGTAAGTAATGTATATTTAAAAACTAAAATTTAAACTATTATTTTCCTACAAAGAAAGCAAAATGTTTATGAAATAAACATAATTTCCAATTTATATTATTTATTTTAATTCATAAGAGTGATAATAAAATTGGATAGTTATAACATGAAATTTCGGTAAATTCAACAGAAGTATTATTATGCTGTTTTTACTAGAATCTGTTTGTTAACTACAACTTCAGACAATATTGTAACTGGCACTTAATGACAGTTAACAAAACATCTCGGGTAATTATAACATTAGAGTTCAGCTGTCACAACTTTTTTTTATTCTCAGTGTATTTATTAGTATCTTTTATGTCTGTAATTAACCTCAAAATTGTGTATTGGTATTTTTTTCTATTTTATTTATATTGAATTATGTTTTTTTTTTAAATTTTAGTTTATTTAGTCCTGAGAAGGTCTAGATATATATGTATGACGAATCGTTGACGTTTTTATTACTTAACGACACGTTTTTTACCTTGAAAATAAAAGACCAACTTTGGAGACTACGCTTTTTTATTACATAAATTAGTTAACTTCTAATTTTTTTGTGATTTTTAATTTTCGTAATTCTGTTTATATAGTCGAAAGTGTAAATTTTTTTTTTTATTAAAGTGACCTGATGAAGGTGTCAAACCAAGCACCCGAAACGTCGTCATATCTAATAAAATACTAATTATTACCGTTCTTCCAAAAATCGAAAAAAATTCATTTCTTATATCTACATTAGCGCATAAGAGACCATGTTAAATAAATAATTGTATAACTTCTAAATTAATTATCGAAAAATTCTCAAACATTGCACACTTTTTTCTTGTACCAAACAATACCATTTCTCAAAATTTCAAAATTTTTAATGTTTGTCCGATTTCTCCTTCAGGGCCCAAAATTCCGCTCCAATTTGAGAATCCTTCATATGACTGTAATTGAGAAATAAGAATAAAAAAAATTAAAAATCGAAATAGCGTGGATTGAGAGTGCGAGGGTGTGAGGAAATAAGAATGAAAAAGGTAGGCAACTAACCTGTAACTGCTTGGATGGATCGACAGCTATTCTTTTGTGACTCGTTCAAGAGAGGGCACGAGCTCTTTTGGATGACGTCGGTGAAATATTATACAGATGTTAAGGTAAAATAAAATAGAGAGGAACGCAGCAGTCGTAGAGGGGCACGTTGTCGGGCAGTTGTAAAATATTTAGGAGTCTCTCCGTTCAATTGTCAACCCAGAATCTTGACAATGGGCAGTGATCTTAGCAGCCGAATGGAACACATTAACAATGACCACTATTCTCAAGGTATCACATGCATTTTGGCCCACACCGATCGCTTATTGCCGCTGATTTCTCGCTTCATTTTTCTCCAAAGCATCAGAAAAAAAATTCGTTACGCCACTACACTACTCTACCGACTAATTTTTCCCGAATAGTGTTTTTTTACGTCCTTCACAAATCTAAGGAATTTATTTCTTATTTTGCATTGTATCCTCGAGAAACTTGAATGTTGTTAAAAGCGAATAAAAATAGGATTTTTTTTTCTCAGTGTGATTTATTATTATTTTTACAGTTTTGAATGAATTTTACGGGAAATTGTAATTTGCTCGCCAAGAGGTCTTATCTGCGGACTCTTCCACATCCACTTAAGGAAGCTTTCTCGATAAAATTTAAACATTTTTAATAGGTTGTTTATTTAACGACACGTTCTACTTTTTATGACACTCTAACCCCCCGGTATTTCTTCCAAAAATTATTTTCTACTTTCTATGGTACCTCAACCCCCCTGTATTTTTTTTTTGTGTATTTTAATAAGGGTACATTAAGTAGCTTTTTATGTTTTCAATTTTTCCAAATTATTGCAATTTTTTATATTCTATATTATTTATATTCGATAGCTCCCGTTATTCGGGAGAGCAGATTCAGAAAAACAAGTAGAAAGGTTATGTTACAATTTTAATTCATGACTGTTTTTAGAGCAGAAAAATATGAAAATTGAGATCAATTTAATTGTTTACATTATGTTGAGAAGTATAAAACATTTATAAAGTAGAAATTATTTGTTTGGGACAAATATTTTTATTGGTGAAGACATTTCTTTTGGGGTCTAATCGATTAAGACGCTATATAAGATTAAATAATGTGTTTCGACCCCAGGTCATGCATGGATAGAGAAATATTACACATGACAGATTTTTCAAAAGAAATAAAAGTTGGTTTTGACGACAATTTTCATAAAACGTTTCAATAGATTTTTCAAAAATTTAACGAAAAATTAGAATATAAATTACAATTTATTAAAATAGAAAGATATATAATAATCTTATAATAATTATATAATATATTAGTAATAATATAAAAATGCTAAATGTGCACCAATAAAGAATTATAATGAAAATAAAATAACAATAACAATATAACAATGTCGAATTAGTAACTAATTTACATAAAACATTTTTACAGCTCAGCAGTACCTACTTTTTGAATAAACAAGTTTGAAAATTTGACAGGCACTAAATTTTGAAAGGAATTTGAGTAAATATAAATGCCTTTTGAAAATATATGCATAATTGAAAGAAGAAAAGCGATTTTTTGTGGATAAAATATGTCTTTGGAGGCGCCAGAGAGTTTGTATTCTTAGAGTGACTGTGACTGAACTATTTATGCGAGTGAAGAGGGTGGTTTTTAGGGAAATGGAGTGAATGTGGTGGAGTAGAATAAGAAAATTAAGAAAACACGCGTCGCATGAGCGACTCAAAGGGATCAATGGCGAAAGGACTCGCAAGGACTCGCGCGACTTTCAGGCCCGTGTCGCCATTCGTGACGGGCGACACTGCAATTTTCACGCTATTCAAAAGATCCTTTTCGTTGGCAAATGCCGGCTGAATTCACTGCAGCTGGCGTCGAGATATTATAAAATTAATGGAAAGATTGTCGGGATAAATGTCGAAACTCAAATCTCGTGTATTTGTTTTTTTTTTAGTAGAAAAATCCTTTTTTTTTTATTTATGAAAAATATTACTGAGGAAAAGTGTATGAAAGGGTGTTAAAAAAATAATTATGCGTCTCTGTGTGTATGTTTACATCACAAACAAAAGTGTCGGAAATTATGTTCATGAAACATTTGTGTTTCATAAGTATCCGAAAATCACAACAAACAAAACTGTTTGAAAGTATTTTTACATTATACACAAAAATGTCCGAAAGAATATAATTACATTCTTACGTACAATATTTGTGTTTTTAAAAATATGTCTACATTATAGACAAACTTGGTTTTATGTAAGTTTACATATCAAGAACAAAATTTTATAAAAGTATATTTACAACCCGAACAAAAGTGCCCGAAAGTCTGTTTATATAATCACGCACAAAATTCAGCAATAGAATATTTACATCACAAACAACTGTCTGAAAATATGTTTACGTCACAAACCAAATTGGTTTTATGTAATTTTAGATCAAAAACAAAATTGTCCGAAAGTATATTTACATTACAAACAATATTGTCCAAAAGTGTGTTTTTATCCCAAACAAAAGTGTCTAAAAATGTGTTTACATCACAAACAAAAGTGTCCGAAACAATTTTACATCTGAAAGAAAAGTTTTCAAATGTATTTTTACATAACGAAAAAAAATGTCTGAAATTCTAATTATACATTAGAAAGTGCCAGGAAGTTTATTTGCATCACAATCAAAAGTGCTCGAAAGTGCACTTACATCACAAACAATAGATTTTAAAAGCCTGTTAAGAAGATAAACAAATGAGTTTCTAAATTTACATTTAGTCCGAAGGTATTTTTACATAAAAAACAAAAGAATAGAATGCACCTTTACGTCATAATCAAAATTGTCCGAAAGTCTGCTTACATCACAAACAAAATTCCTGGAATCTTACTTACATATCACAAAATAGTATAACTTTATTTACATTACAAAATAAATCAAAAATGATCACAAAGTAGTTCATCTTTATTTACATTACAAAATAAGTCAAAAATTATCACAAAGTAGTTTATCTTTATTTACATTACAAAATAAGTCCAAAATTTATTTACACCACCAATAAAAGTGTTCGAAAGTGTATTTATTCGTAATAAACAAAAGTTACCGAAAGTGTATTTACATCACTAACAAAAGTATTTCAAGTATTTTTACACCACAAACAAAAGTGTCCGAAAATTTGCTTGTTTCACAAACAAAATTACGGGAATCTTACTTACATATCGCAAAGTACCCGTACCTTTTTTTACATCACAAACAAAAGTGGCCCAAGTATTTTTACATCAAAAACAAAAGTGTCCGAAAGTCTGCTTACATCACCAAAAAAGTTCCTGGAATCTAACTTACATATCGCAAAGTGTCCGTAACTTTATTTACATCACCAAAAAGAGTCAAAAATTTATTTGCACCTCAAATAAAAGTGTTGAAAGGTGTATTTACATTACAAACAAAAGTGTCCGAAGATACTTTTATATCACAAAAAAGTGTCCGAAAGTCTGCTTACAATATAAACAATCTTTCTGAAATCTTATATATTTACATATCACAAAGTGTCCGTAACTTTATTTTTATGTCAAAAAGAGCACACAAAGCCTAAAAGTATCAAAGTGGTGGATAATTATTTTATTTTTTAGATCGTTTCTCATAATTGATCGAAAAAATTTTATCATTATGCAACGTTTTGATGCTTGCTGGTTTTGTGTGAAAAGTCCGAAAGTCACTTTCCGAAGTGTCTGAAAGTCTGCTAACATTACAAACAAACTTCCTGGAATCTTATATACTTACATATCACAAAGTGTCCGTAACTTTATTTACATCACCAAAAAAGTCCCAAAATTTATTTACATCACAAATAAAAGTGTTCGAAAGTGTATTTACATCACAAACAAAAGTGTCCTAAGTATTTTTACACCTCAAACAAAAGTGTCCGAAAATCTGCTTACATTACAAATAAACTTCCTGGAATCTAACTTACATTTCGCAAAGTGTCCGTAACTTTATTTACATCACAAAAAGAGTCCAAAATTTATTTGCACCTAAAATAATAGTGCTCGAAAGTATTTGCATCACAAACAAAAGTGTCCGAAGGTTCTTTTACATGATAAAAAAGTGTCTGAAAGTCTGCTTACATTACAAATAAACTTCCTGTAATCTTATATACTCACATATCACAAAGTGTCCGTAACTTTATTTACTTCACAAAAAACTGCCCGAAAGTTTGCTTACATTGCAAATAAACTTCCTGGAATTACAGGAAGTGATCTTTGTGATCTTACAGATCACAAAGTGTCCGGAACTTTATTTACAACACAAAAAAGTGTCCGAAAGTCTGCTTACATTACAAATAAACTTTCTGGAATCTAACTTACATATCGCAAAGTGCCCGTAACTTTATTTACATCACAAAAAGTGTCCAAAATTTATTTGCTCCTCAAATAAAAGTGTTCAAAGGTGTACTTGCATTACAAACAAAAGTGTCCGAAGATACTTTTATATCACAAAAAAGTATCCAAAAGTCTGCTTACATTACAAATAATCTTCCTGGAATCTTATACTTACAGATCACAAAGTGTCCGTAACTTTATTTACATCACAAAAGTGTCAGAAAGTTTGCTTACATTACAAACAAACTTCCTGGGATCTTATATACTTACATATCACAAAGTGTCCGTAACTTTATTTTTACGACAAAAAAAGTCCCAAAATGTATTTACATCACAAATAAAAGTGTTCGAAAGTATTTACATCACAAACAAAAGTGTCCGAAGGTACTTTTGCATGCTAAAAAAGTGTCCGAAAGTGTGCTTACATTACAAATAAACTTCCTGGAATCTTATACTTACATATCACAACGTGTCCGTAACTTTATTTACATCACAAAAAACTGTCCGAAAGTCTGCTTACATCACAAACAAACTTCCTGCAATCTGATGAACTTAAATATCACAAAGTGTCCGTAAATTTATTTACATCACAAAAGAGTCCCAAAATTTCTTTTACACTACAATTAAAGTGTTCGATAAAGTTTCACAAAACTTACAAAATAAAATTTTCCATATTTTGAAAAAATGTGCAGAAATGTATTTATTTAACTAAGTATAAGTGATTCGGTCAAAGGTTTTTTTTCCAGTATAAAATAAAAGAGTGAACTGTTATTTTAATTGAAATAATATACATTGAAGTTTTGATAATTAATGGTTGTTTAAAGGCTTTTCTTCGAGTGCTTTGTGAAAACTCGTTATGTCAAGTGGGAAAGAAATCATAGGTATGAGGTGTATATAAGGTATATAGTCGCAAAGATTCGCGGAGGCACGTCGAGTAAATTAACGCTGGCTCTTCAACTAAATTAATTACCCCGATAGTAATTACACTTTGAGACAAGCCGAGCGCTCCATCGCAAACGGTGCCACTGCTTCTTTTACTGCACCCTTTCTTCTCTATAATCTTACTCTTTTCCTCCGTTCTTCTTTCTCCGTAATGTATTGTGTCGTTTAAATTGTTGCAAAAACTCGATAAATGTATATACGGATGCATAATACCTATAATTCCCGCAAATTTATCAGTTTTACAAATCTTAATTTAATATCGAATTTATGTTGAATTGCATTGATATTTGCTTTATTTACTGAATACGTGTTGAATTATTATTATTTTCCGGTAATATTGGATCTTTCTTTTTCGTTTTTGAAAAATAAATTCATATTCGTAATTAGAACCTCCAAAAACCCAGCTTTGACAACCTTCATGAAAATTAATAAAAAATTAAGGTATATCTTGTTTGAGACATTAAATCCGCCATTTTGAATTTTGGATAAAAATGACTTTAGAATTTTCTGGAGAGATTCCAAAAGTCCCATTGAACTGTTAAATATACCCTTGTGCTAATTCTTGTAAAAATAAACCAAAATTTGTCAATTTTCGCAGCCATATTAAATTTTTGAAAAATATGAATAGATTCATAAGACATCAGAAGCACTCTGATAATAAATTTTATAGAAATTAAACAAAATTTATAAATTTTGTCCGTCATATAGAATCGGTCATTTGGATTTTATAAAAATGTGAAATTGTGAAATATTGGTATCGAATTGAAATAATGTTTAATTAGTATTAAGTTGATTTAAAGTTGATTTTGAATATTGCTGTTGCTAAAAATATTTCGAAATATACGAAACTTTTATGTTCCAACAAGATTACCCAAAGGACGATACTAAAAATAATTTCTGACGCAATGATAGAAATTTAAATCACGTTGAGTGGTTAGTTGCGAAAATTCATTAGTTAGGATTTAGATTTTATAGTATTTCATTTGATATGATATAATTATATTTTTTTGCCGAATTTTAATTTTTCAAATTTGTTTTCAGTCGAATTCAAATAAATCCAAGTTTTTACTTAACAGAATTTTCAGGGCACCGAATTCATATTTAATAGAATTTTCAATTCACAGAGTTCAGTTTGAACCTACATTTTAATTTTAAAAATTCGAATTCAATCGGATTCTCCTTTATAGTAGCATCTCAAGTAGAATTCTCATTTAGTAGAATTCTCATTTAACAGAATTTTGATTTTGAATGAATAAGGAGTCTGTCAATTTAATATTCTGTCAATAAAAATTCAAATCACCTAAAATTGTCTTTTATTTATTCATTTAAGTAAGTTCTTTCCATTTACATAGCCTCAAACTAGAAAGTCATTTTTCACCCAAAATAAAAATATTATTCATGTTGGTTTGAAATTAATTTTCACAAATTTTAAAAGATCCACTTGTAGAAGTTTTAGTAAAAAATAAGTTGAGCTAAAATTTGTTGTCAAATAATAATTATTTAACAGTTTATGTTTTTTCTTCAAATCTAGTTAAAATCTGTAATTTTCATCTAATTTTAACTAATTGTAGCTTATTTTTCTCTATAAAACATTATCTACAATGGTAGATTTTCTTAAATAATATTATGTTTAAAAAATATGTATAGAACATCTTTTAAACAACACATTACTTAACAAAAATCAACAAACAAACTTGTAGATAACATTTTAAAGAGAAAATTGAGCTATTATTAGTTAAAATTAGATGAAAATTATAAATTTTAACTAATAGATTAAAAAAAAAAACATAAAATGTTGGATAATGATTATGTGACAACAAATAATAATTAAATAATTAAATAATAATTTCTCTTGCAGTTATACTTGAAAAAATCGATTTTCTATGGATTTTCATTAAATTGTGAGAAAACGTTATTTTATGTGTGCCTTCTATCTGGTTAAAATTTCAGGACCCTTTACTGATTAAAAATTGAGATATTTATTTTCGCAATTTCAATTTTTACCATTTTGCATGTAAAATTGAAATTTCGAATATGAATATTATCTCAATTTTAGAGGGTAAAGAATCCTGAAATTTTAACCATATGAAATAACATTTTCTCACAATTTAAAGAAAGTCCATAGAAAATCAATTTTTTCAAAACCTTAAAGTTTTTGATAATTAGAGGATTTAAGGGTTTTGGTAATTTTTTCAAGTTAACAAAAATAAATTGATAAATCGTCTTGGTTAAGTACAGATATTTTTAATTTGAAAATTCTCTGCTATAATAAAATTTGGTTCTAATAATCAACAGTGACAAATCGATTTTAGGGTTAGGTTATAAAATTTTGTTTGATTTTGCTTATCTTCATGAATAAGTTCAATAACTCTTTTACAAGTATATTTTACTCACCAAACGAAAGTATTTTTAAGTAACGAATGTTTGTTATTTGCTTCCGCAATGAATATTATAACATAAATTAAACTTTTCATAAGATTATGTTTTGTGTCATTTGTTCAAAAATTAATCTATTCAATACGATTTATTATTGAATATTTAAAAATAAAAAATAGGCTATTTAAAATATCCTTATTTAACATATTTTACTAATTTTATTAAATGATTATTGTACGTAAAAGAATTCTTGAAAGCAGAAAAAAAATATTGGGATTGGCGGTCGTGACGTCAACAAAACAAAAATGGCTGACAGAAGTAGGTAACTTTGTTAACTAAAGCACATAAACGAGAGAAATTTTTCAAAATACATTATAAAAATAATAAAATACGACTCACTTTAACTAAAATTTGTCAAGTTATGCAATCAACATTCTCCGGAATAAATTTTATTCAGCGTAAGAAAGTTTTAAAAGGCAGAAATAACATATTTTGTGTACTGGAGAAAAACACGTCGACAAAAGTTATTTAATAATTAAAAAGTTTGCATTAAAAAGTTGTAATCTTTAAAGTAATTTCATTGATTTATTAATTAGCATGTTTCATTCTATTAATTATCCATTTTTTGAAAGAATAATAAATATTTATAGGTTAGGATTCTTGACAGGTCAGCCGTTATCCATATATACTGCGTAAAAAATGTTAATTGCAGAAATTTTTTTTAAATTGTTCTTTTTTATTTTCTTCATTTATTACATACTTTTTAAGTTTAAATTAATGCCACCAGATAGCGTATCAGTAATTAGCCATTTCTAATATGGCATTATCTAGAGTTGCAAAATTCTCGGTAATTTAAAATCCGGATACATTCTCGAGAATGTAACCGAGAATATTCTCCTTCCGGAGAATTTATGAAAATTTTCTATTTTTCAAAGAGAGACATAGATTCTATATTTCTATTTTAAAACACAAACAATTTATTAAAAAAAAAAAAAACAAAATGGATAAGTAACAAAATAATTATCATTATAAATTAACTATAAGTCAATGAAGTGTAAAATTTATTATTAAATATAACAATCATGAACCATTTTAAAATAAAAAAAGTAATTTAAATTTGAGAAAAATACTTCAAAATCTTAGAAATAAATTTTAAAAAATTGGGATAATGAAAAATTGGAGAATATAATTGACAAATTAAAAGAAATGATTTAAATTGAGATAAATAATTAAAATTTTAGAAAATTAATTCAGAAATAATGATGAAAATGATTAAAAATTAAGGAAAATTATTAAAGCAATAATATAAATAATAATAATAATTGCAAAACATACAGAATATAGGTGCATAAAATACAGGAAAATCGTAGATATAATTGAAAAATAAATAGAAAAATGAAAATTTCAGATAAATAATTAAAAACTTTTTGGAAATTATGAAAAAGAACGTAAATAATTGAAAATAATAAACAAAAAATATAAATAATTGAAAATGATTAAAAATAAAAGAAAATAATGGTAAATTTGAGAAAATATTTTAAAATTTTAGAAAATAATTGGAAAATGATTTTAAAATTTGAAACTTGAAGATAATAATAATTGAAATATGATGAAAACAATGATAAGTTGAAAAAAAATTTGTTATTTTTCTTTCAATTATGATCTGTTTTTTTAAAATTTCAATCTTTAATCTTCTATTTAATTCTTTAATCTTCCATTTATTTTTTTAATTTTCAATTATTTTCTACAACTTTCAATTGCATTCTTAGTTTTTTAATTACTTCATTTAAAATCCAATAATTCTCGAATTTTCTCAATTATCAAATATTTTCTTGAAATTTCAATGCAACTCTTCAACTTCCAAATGATTTCTTTATTTTCCATTTATTTTTTACAATTATTTCCATTATTTGCATTAGTTTTCAATTGACAATTTATTTTCCTCCTTCAATTTTATAATTATTCGTCAATTAAAAGTTTTTATTTTAAATGCCGATTATTCTCATCATTTTAAAATTTTTTTTTCAATTGTTAATTACTTTTTTTAATAGTTAATTCTTTTCGTCAATATTTAATTATTTTCATCTTATTGTAATTTTCCTTTTAATTATCAAATATTTTCTTGAAATTTACATAGAAATCTTTAATTTTTACTTTATTTTTTCAATTTTTAATTAATTAATTATTTTCTTTAATTTTCAAACATTTTCTGTAATTTTTAATTATTTTATTCAATCTTTTAGTTAATCCCATAATATTTAATAATTTTCGTTTTTTTTTTCGATAAATTGTTTCACTCATAAAAATTGTTTTAACATTTCAATTCAATTATCCAATTCTTGAACTATTCTCTTCAATTTTTAGTTATTTCTTTCAAATTTAAATTTTCAATTATTTTCTTTAATATTAAAAAATGATCGCCTTTTTTCTTTTATTTTTTTCGATTATTATTAAGTTTCTTTAATTTTAAATACAATTGTTCAACTATTTTCTTTAATTTTTAATTCTATTCTTCAATTTTATTTTCATTCTTCAGTTTTAAATTGTTTTTTTTCTATATTCATTAATTATCGGCTTTTTTAAATTAATTTTTCTTTCCAATTTTTAAGTATATTCCATAAATTTCAATTCAATTTTTTATTGCTTTTTTCAATTTTCAATTAATATTTTTAATTTTAATTATTTTTTTTTTTTTCGATTATCAATCCAGTTGTTAAATGTGCAATTATTTTTCCAGTTGTCTATCAATCTAGTTATTTTTTTATTTTGTTTTCAATTGCCAATAATTTTCGTAATTTTTTACATATTTTCTTCAAATTTTCAACTATTTTCTTCAATTATTAATTATTTTCCGAAATTTTTAATTATTTCCTACTATTTTTTCAATTTTTAATTATAACTTAAAATTTTATAATTATTCTTTGATTTTTTAAATTATTACTTCCTCAATTTTTTATTATTTTCATCAATTTTAATTATTTTTTTTCGATTTTCAATACAGTTGTTTAATTTGCAATTATTTCCAACTGTTATTCCTATAATTTTTTAACTATTTTGTTTAAATTTAGTATATTTATTGTTTATTTTTTTAAAACTATTCTTTTCAATAATAATTGTGTAATTATGTAGCCACTTTTCGAAATTTGGTTTCAGCAATCAATTATTTTCATCATTTTTCAGATATATTCTTCAATTTTGTAATTTTCATTATTTAAATTTGCAAAAATTTATAGTTTTAAATCACCAACAACAATGCAAAGTTTGTCTTTAATGTTGCTATAGTTATTGTATATAATTCTTACTATTAACATTAAAATTCAAATCATCACTAATTAATAAGAATGACACTAGAGATTCTACTTTTGTACATTGATTGAGAAAATTTGACTTAATTTGATAAATAAATAGAAAACTTAAATTCTTATAAATTCTGGATTAGAATTTTGGTCGGTTATATTCTCGTTCTCATTACCGTTCTCCAGATAATATTACTTCTTCGCAACTCTAGCATTATCGATAAACGAGTGTTGATCATAAACTCACTGACTGCGCATGCGCTGTATACATTTGGTCCTGCCACACTGAGAAAATAAGCCTCTAGCCAATTTTTAGGTTAAGAGACTCTGAACAAAACACACAAGATACCGGTGATCACAACCAAACTTCAAGGTTAACAGTAGCATTTAATCTGCTAATAACACTGGTCGACAAAAACGAACTTTTTTTTTGTTTCAAGAAAAACTATAGGTGATTTTGATAGGATTTTTTCCGTAGATTAAGAATATGATAACAAAAATTCTCCATCACGTCACAATTTTGAGAAAAACGGGGTTAAAGTGTTAAAAAACAGGGTTTTTGGCACTTTTTGAAGGACAATAACATAAAAACGTGACGTCACTGAAACTTCTAATAATGCTTAAATGAAAGCCTGAATCTTCAACTTTAAAGATATGAAGCGAAAAACCATGAAACAATAAGCAGCGGCCGTTGGGAATCGTTTTTTAGCGAGCGCGCACAAAAGGGGTTTTAATGCATTTTTGCTCCCGCGTACTGTGGACGGCAAGGTCGCACAGTAGTGCAAACCCAGAAAATATGTTTCAAAAAGCTCTACGGCTCGTAATTTTTAACGGATTTTAACTTTTTTTTTTATTATAAAGATAAATAAATTCTTAAGAGATACCTCAAGATACTTTTTTTTATTTTTAAATTATTTAATAATTTTTTGTTTAACAAAGTTGACAAAGAATTTTTTTCAAAAAATAATTATAGATTTCTTTATAGTTATCAGTTAATTGTACTCAAGAAGTACTTATATTTCAAGTCAAGAACTTATAAATGATAAATAATTAGGTTATTGTAACATTTAATTGTTATAAACAATTATAATTAACAAATAAACAATTTTCATTTAAAAAATTTCAAGAAGCTCTTTTTAAATAAAAATTGGAATGTCAACACATGTAAGAGTAAGATAACACTTAAACATTATAGATAAACAATAATTAATTGTTTATAACAATTATTTGATTTAAGAAATTTTGTTGTTATTTCTAAATATCTATGAAATTGAGCTACAGAGTTCAACTTTTTTCTAAAGTTTGCAATTCATCAAGCCGAATGGGATCATTAGTTAACAATAAAATAAGAATGACAATTTAAACAATTGTTTAAACAAAATATTGTTGATTATTAAAAACTATTTATCAAATTTAGCTAAAGAGGTGCAATTTTTTCTTAATTCTGCAATTATCAAATCAAATGGAATCATTTGTTAACAACAAACTAAGAATGACAATTTAACCAATTGTTTAAACAAAATATAGTTGTTTATTTACAACTATTCATGAAATTGAGCTACAGAGGTGCAATTTTTTCTCGATTTTGCAAATTATCTAAGTCGAATGGAATCATTTGATAACAACAAATTAAGAATGACAATTTAAACAATTGTTTAAACAAAATATAGTTGTTTATTTACAACTATTTATCAAATTAGGATACAGAGTTGCAATTTTTTCTTAAATTTGCAAATTATCTAAGTCGAATCGAAACATTTGATAACAACAAATGAAGAATGACAATTTAACTAATTGTTTAAACAAAATATTGTTGATTATTTAAAACTGGTTATCAAATTTAGCTACAGAGGTGCAATTAGTTCTTAATTTTGGAATTCATCAAGTCGAGAGGAATCATTTGTTAACAACAAACTAAGAATGAAAATTTAACCAATTGTTTAAACAAATTATAGTTGTTTATTTACAACTATTTATCAAATTAGGATACAGAGTTGCAATTTTTTCTTAAATTTGCAAATTATCTAAGTCGAATCGAAACATTTGATAACAACAAATGAAGAATGACAATTTAACTAATTGTTTAAACAAAATATTGTTGATTATTTAAAACTGGTTATCAAATTTAGCTACAGAGGTGCAATTAGTTCTTAATTTTGGAATTCATCAAGTCGAGAGGAATCATTTGTTAACAACAAACTAAGAATGAAAATTTAACCAATTGTTTAAACAAATTATAGTTGTTTATTTACAACTAGTTATCAAATTAGGCTACAGAGTTGCAATTTTTTCTTAATTTTGCAAATTATCTAAGTCGAATCGAATCATTTGATAACAACAAATTAAAAATGACAATTTAACTAATTGTTTAAACAAAATATTGTTGATTATTTAAAACTGTTTATCAAATTTAGCTACAGAGGTGCAATTTGTTCTTAATTTTGGAATTCATCAAGCCGAGAGGAATCGATTTTTAACAACAAATTAAGAATGACCATTTTAACCAGTTGTTTAAACAAATTTTGTTGTGTATTTACTACTAGTTATCAAATTGCAATAAATTGCAACTCTGCATCTAAATTTTATAAATAGTTGTAAATAAACAACAATAAATGTTTTACCAATTTGTACAATTGTTATTGTTATTTTTTTGTTCGTAATTGTTTATATTGGAAATGATGATTTACTAATTTGAGAATAAGTAGAAAATTTGTAGCTTAATTTTATAAATAGTTGCAAATAAACAACTATATTTTGTTTCAACAATTGATGAAATTTTAATTCTTAGTTTGTTGTTAACAAATGATTCCTCTCGACTTGATGAATTCCAAAATTAAGAACTAATTGCACCTCTGTAGCTAAATTTGATAACCAGTTTTAAATAATCAACAATATTTTGTTTAAACAATTAGTTAAATTGTCATTCTTCATTTGTTGTTATCAAATGTTTCGATTCGACTTAGATAATTTGCAAATTTAAGAAAAAATTGCAACTCTGTATCCTAATTTGATAAATAGTTGTAAATAAACAACTATATTTTGTTTAAACAATTGTTTAAATTGTCATTCTTAATTTGTTGTTATCAAATGATTCCATTCGACTTAGATAATTTGCAAAATCGAGAAAAAATTGCACCTCTGTAGCTCAATTTCATGAATAGTTGTAAATAAACAACTATATTTTGTTTAAACAATTGGTTAAATTGTCATTCTTAGTTTGTTGTTAACAAATGATTCCATTTGATTTGATAATTGCAGAATTAAGAAAAAATTGCACCTCTTTAGCTAAATTTGATAAATAGTTTTTAATAATCAACAATATTTTGTTTAAACAATTGTTTAAATTGTCATTCTTATTTTATTGTTAACTAATGATCCCATTCGGCTTGATGAATTGCAAACTTTAGAAAAAAGTTGAACTCTGTAGCTCAATTTCATAGATATTTAGAAATAACAACAAAATTTCTTAAATCAAATAATTGTTATAAACAATTAATTATTGTTTATCTATAATGTTTAAGTGTTATCTTACTCTTACATGTGTTGACATTCCAATTTTTATTTAAAAAGAGCTTCTTGAAATTTTTTAAATGAAAATTGTTTATTTGTTAATTATAATTGTTTATAACAATTAAATGTTACAATAACCTAATTATTTATCATTTATAAGTTCTTGACTTGAAATATAAGTACTTCTTGAGTACAATTAACTGATAACTATAAAGAAATCTATAATTATTTTTTGAAAAAAATTCTTTGTCAACTTTGTTAAACAAAAAATTATTAAATAATTTAAAAATAAAAAAAAGTATCTTGAGGTATCTCTTAAGAATTTATTTATCTTTATAATAAAAAAAAAAGTTAAAATCCGTTAAAAATTACGAGCCGTAGAGCTTTTTGAAACATATTTTCTGGGTTTGCACTACTGTGCGACCTTGCCGTCCACAGTACGCGGGAGCAAAAATGCATTAAAACCCCTTTTGTGCGCGCTCGCTAAAAAACGATTCCCAACGGCCGCTGCTTATTGTTTCATGGTTTTTCGCTTTATATCTTTAAAGTTGAAGATTCAGGCTTTCATTTAAGCATTATTAGAAGTTTCAGTGACGTCACGTTTTTATGTTATTGTCCTTCAAAAAGTGCCAAAAACCCTGTTTTTTAACACTTTAACCCCGTTTTTCTCAAAATTGTGACGTGATGGAGAATTTTTGTTATCAGATTCTTAATCTACGGAAAAAATCCTATCAAAATCACCTAGAGTTTTTCTTGAAACAAAATCGTTGTCGACCAGTGTAATAAATATGATTTAATAATAATTATGATTACATTGTTAATTTTTTCAGTGATGCGAGAAAAAAATCTATGTGGATCAAAACAAAGAGTGGTGGCTCTTCTTAATTAACCACAATTTCAATATAATACCCAAAATCATTAGTTTTCAGTTAAAACAAACTACCAATCCTCAATTAATTGCAAAACAAATTGGATCATCCCAGAGGTATTATATACACAACCTAATTCCACTTGCAATTTTAACACGAATGTAACCAATGAATGAACCATTCAAGCTGCAACAAAAGAGTCATAAAACGCCTGTGTATGAGTTGAAAGAAGACAAAAATCCAGGACATTAAAAGGTTTAAAGAGACCGGAAACCTCCTGGGGCTGCTATGCGGTCTAGGTCTAAATAGTGTCCACGGGTGCATACCAGGGTGCTTCCCGAATGATTTTTCAACCTCTTTCGAGAAGAGTCGTTGGCTGTGGTGGCTCTCTGGAACAAAGTAGCATGAACAGGGTCGGACCTCACAGGACGTTGAGTTGTTCGACATTGCCAGGTCGGTGGGGCTTGGTAAAGAGGAGGAAAAGAAGGAGGTGGAGGAGGAGGAGGGGGGGGGAGAAATGAGGTATATAACAATGGTAATTGTCGCGGCAAGTTACACAGCGCACTACAAAGGTAGATACACAATGTTCGCCCTGAAGTAGAGAAAACTGGATGTGGGAGGGTCGGGAGGAGGTACAGGGCACTAAGGTGCACTGAAAGACATAAGAAGTAAACTATAAAAAGGAAACCTTCTGACGAAGAAAGATAAAGAGGCTTGAGTGACGAGACGAGGGGTGAAGGGGTGATGGCGAGGGGAGAGAGTCAAGAGTTACTCTCAAGCTTCTCTTTTGAGTGAGGTGGTGGAAGTTGAGGAGAACGATGAGAAGAGGTTGACGAGAGTTCTAGACGAGTTGAGGAGAGGGGGGCCCCGTTTGTCGGACATACCTTGGGGCCACCCTGGCGTCTAATTGCGTGTAATGCACTCGAGGCTCGCCAAGTGAAACAAGAGGGACTTTGCCGCCAGAGAAGGTGGACGAAAAACCGTCGGGTCGCGAACCGGCAAAACCAAGCAGCAGGGAACGCGGTGTTATGTCCGGCACTCGGACCCACACGACGAGAACCGACCACCACATCTAAGGAGAGTTGTTGAATCGGCCCTTCCATATACCTCGGGATCATTCGCGAGCCACTCATCTCGTCGATCTTCCTCTCTCCCGAGAGTATTTCGGAATGCGACAACCCACCCGGGATGAAGACGTGCTAGCACCCGAAAACATCTGAATCTATGGCTTTCTCATTCTGCTCCTTTCAACCTCTCGTTTAAACGTTTAAACACAATCATCATCCAGCACTTTATCCTGGCTTTTTCTACCTTTTGCCGGACTATACCTTTCAAGTAGGATCATATTGTTGTAAGGGTACATATTCATATAATATATTATTTGTCTAAATTTTTGACTTCGTAATAACGGTAGTTGAAAAGTATGTATTTAGTAGTAGTAATATAAGTCGAATTCTTCCGTAATTGTAATTAATAAATCAGTAACTAAATGAGAGGGGAGAATTTGATATTCGGGGATATCGACGCTACGAGAAGCAGAGACGATTTTATATGAATTAGTCAATCATGAGATTTTGAAGTTATACTTACAATTGTTCTTGTACACCACACTCTAGGAGCGTTTGGTGCATTTTAGAGGTATAATATTTTGTAGTGGTGTTAAATTTATTATGTATAATTGAAAGTGTAGTTTTTAATAAGTTTGTTCATCCTCTTTTTATAGTGTGGTGTTTATTTTGGGTATCGATTTTCATATCGATTTTTACTTTTTTCTTACAAATAAAAATTGGATCATTTTGGAAATGAAGGAAAAGATTCGTTGATAAGAACGTCTTGAGGCTGAGGTGCAAAGGATTTCTATTTTTGATCCCCTAGAATCCTGCTAAGGGCAACGCACAAAGACGATTCGGAAAATACAATCACGTTAGAATTTCCTCCAAATTTGGATAAGTTATTTTATCTTAATAAATTTTCATTCATCGTTATGATGCTCATGATTGACTACAGATTTTATTTTATTGCTAACCTATATTGCTGAACTAAGAAATATGTTTTATTTGTTATTAATTTATTTTGAATTGTTTATGTCCTTTTTTCTTTTATATTGATACATTCTCGAACTTTATTAATAATCTCAGGCCTGAAGCGTGCGTATTTTATTCTTAAAATTATTTATTTAATCGAAATTTGTATAAATAAATCGTGACTAATTTATGCTAATTATAGAATTGTCAATAGAATGATATTAAATGACGATTGACGAAAGAATATATTTTGATTGTAATTATTTCATTTTTGTGTATTTATATTTATGATTGTTCTCTACTACTTCAATGGGTAATTTTAATATTTTCTAAATTTGAAGAGTTCCTATAAAACTAAATTGAATCTTAGTTGAGAAATAAAAATACTTTATGTGCAAATGAAAGAAAATTTGTTACATTGTCAGGGAACAATTTGTGTATGTAAAACGACAACGTAAAAATATTTAGAATTATCAAATCAATGCATGATGTGTCGTTTCTTCAAGCTGACTTCAATAAAAGCCTATAGTTAATAAACTTCCCTTAAATCTCGATAAATGTCATGTTTTAACTTTTAGAAATTGCGACTATTTTTATACATTTGACTACTTCATCAGTAATCACTTATTACTTCGCGTCGATTCCGCACGAGACCTAGGAGTTTATTTTAACTTTGAAACTCAAAATTCTTTACAAATGTTAGTACTTTAAAGACTCTATATGACACATTTGTCCGTTCACGGTTAGAATATGCATCTGTTATCTGGCATCCAGTATTTAAGGGCGTCATCACTGACATCGATTATATTCAAAAACGTTTCTTAAAATACCTTAGTTACAAGATCGATGGTTATTATCCCCAAAGAGGCAGTAATTATAACAATTTATGTCTGCGTTTTGAAATGTCTACGTTGGAAGAGAGACGAATTGTTGCTTCTGCCGTATTTATTTTTTAAATTAATTTACGGCTTGATAGACTCCCCTGAATTATTGCGTTGTCTCGATTTTAAAATTCCGAGACTTTCTACTAGACATGAAGAGCTTTTCTATCTTGATATCGAGAACAATTTAACGTTTGTAAACTCTCCGCTTTTCGTGGGGTCTTCCTTAATCAATGATATGTTTTATCAACCTAACGTGAATTTTGACTTATTCACGTCTACTTTAAATAAGTTTCTACATTACACACAGAAATACATAAAATCTTTGCGGAATTAAGCGTTCGCATTCGCCTATTTCTTTATTATTTATCTTATAGAAAATAGACATATATTTTCCTTTTTTTTGGCCTATGGCTTTATTCATAATATTAATTAATACGCATGACGCGTTTCGATACAGAATTCTGTATCATCATCAGATAAACTGTAAA
Source organism: Ganaspis brasiliensis (assembly GCA_037103525.1). Taxonomy (NCBI): domain Eukaryota; kingdom Metazoa; phylum Arthropoda; class Insecta; order Hymenoptera; family Figitidae; genus Ganaspis; species Ganaspis brasiliensis. Next base: position 189,642 of record JAZKLR010000194.1, read on the forward strand.
TAGATTACATAATTATATTACAGATTGTATAAAAAGTTATGATGATGTCGAAGCATGATTTTTATTAATATAATGTTTAATTAAAATTAAAGGTAATATCTTTATATTTTAAAACTTATAGTTTATGTCAATTAATAGCTGACTTTCAAAAACTTTTTTCTTAATTTGCAGTTATGTATTTAAATTTTATTTTAAAAAAACACTGTAATAACTTTTTATACAATCTGTAATATATAACTGGCTTTAAACAGAAGATATTTTCTTCAATAATTTATTATTTATCATTATGTATTAATTACTTTTACATTTGCAATCTAAAATTATGTTTGTATCCCCTTGCATTGGTTCACATTGGACTGCGGGGAGTTATGTTTAATAAATAAATAAATAAAAATTGTATAACGAGTTGCGAATTTTGTGATGTAGGTTAAAAGGGTACATAGTCATGTATTTAATTTATTTCTAACAATATTTGAAAGCTGTGTACTTCTTAATAATTATAAACAGATTTCTTCCTACGATTGAGAAATTGACGTATTTATAATATTAAGTAAGAATCTGATGAGATTTGGGGCATCGACGCTTTTCGAAACAGGGCAGAATTTTCATTAGTTAGTTAGGTATGAGCTGTTAAATAAATATAATAGTATAATTTACACCACACTTTAAGAATGGTTGATGTATTTTAGAGTGTGGCGTTTGTTTTCTGGTTTATTGACCTTTATATCAAATTTAATTGAGTCACAATCATGGAGTTGATGAATTCAGGATCACGAATCCATTTCTGGAGATGATCGTCTGATGATCGAAAGTTTTGTGGCTGAGGTGCAGATTCTAAATAATCCCCGAGAATCCTGCTAAGGCAGAAAGCATAAAAACTTTCTTTGACGATCATCACTAACGTATCTTTTCCAATTTCTGGATAAGTTAATTTTATTAACACAATTTTTCTTCATTGTATTTTTATTTTTGATTGTCATAATTGATCTAATTGATCGGTTTTATTATTTCTTATATCTTGAATTTTTGTAATTGTCGCAATATATATTTTATTTATATATTGCTATTTTGACTGTCATTGAAATTATGATAATTGTCTTCTATTATATGGATAATATATTCTCGTATTTTGTTAAAAGCATATTCTCAGGCCTGAATCGTGCGGTTATTATTTATTAATATTTTTATGTATAAAATGCGTATATGTTTGCAGCGTGACTAAGTTATGTTTTTATCGAATATTTATTTTGATAATTAAATTATATTAGGTAGAAATTTACTGTTTTAGTCGCAAATTCTTTTTTTTTTATTATTTATTAAAGCCTTCTTAAATTCGAAAAATAATTTTATGTACAAATATAAAACACGAAATTTGTTACAAGGTGGAGAGTGTGACTTTAGGACAAGGGCGGCGACTTGTAAATTTTTAACATCTGCACACTTAATATTAATAATAATTAATATTGATAATTATAACGCAAAAGTTGACAATTTATTTGATTTCGAGTAAAATTTCGGAATTAATAAACAAATAATCAAAATAATATAAAATTTGTGCAAATCATTAAAAATTAAAAAAAAATTAAAAATTGACGAACTTAATTGAAATTTGAAAAAAAAGATAAATAATGGAAAAATTCAAAAATTTAATTGAGGAATTGTAAAAATAATTTAAAATTGAAGAAATTGATTGCAAATGATAACAATAATAATTGAAAATTGAAGAAAATTGATAAAATTTGAGAAAAATATTTTAAAATCTAGGAAATTAATTAAAGAATATTGAAAGTAGTTAAGAAATCGAAAAAATATTTGCAAAGTAATAAAAATAATAAAAATTGAAGAACATAATTTTAATTTGTGAAAAATGATTGAAAAAATTAAAACATGTATTTTATATAAAAGAAAATTATTACAGAATGATAAAAATAATTGTGAATTGAAAAAATAACTGGAATTTGAGATAAATTATAAAAAAATTAGAGAATTTATTACAATTTTTTTGAAAATGACAAAAGCTAATTAAAAAATGATAGAAATTATTGAAAATTAAAGAATTTAATAAAAATATGTGAAAAATAATTTTAAAAATTACAGAATATATTTGAGATAAACAATTGAATTAACAAATTTAATGAGTTCTGTCCTTCTTTTATTTAACATTACAAATTGACATAATTAATTTGATATTGAAAAAATTACTTGCCCTTTGAAGAAAAAAATACAATTTAAAAAACAAAAATCGTATTTTGTAAAATTAATTGAAAAATGACGAAAGAAATTGAAAGTTAATTAATAAATAACGAAATTAATTTGATATTAAGGGAAATAATAAAAACTAAAAAAGTTTTATTTGAAAAAAATTAAAGAAAATAATTGAAACTTGCGGAAATGTTGAATTTAAAATTTAGGGGAAAAATGGAAAAATAATCAAAATGATTCAAAAAATTTTTGAAAAATGGTAAAAACAGTTGAAACTTGTAGATATTATTTGCAATTTTAGAAAAATAATTTTAAAAAATACAGGATATTTTTGAAATAAAAGAAAGTACCTTATTACAAAATGATAATTACAACATTGTAGAAATAATTGAAAATTTATTAAAGAAAATAATAGAAATTTGAGATGAATATTTGAAATTTTTTGGAATCAATCAACAAATATTCAAAATAATATAAAAGTTTTGAAAATCATTGCAAATATAATATTAAAAAATACTCAAAATAATTTAAAAATTGTGAAAATCCTTGCAAATGATTGTGTTTTAACAAAATAAATAAAAAAATTAAAAATTGACGAAGTAATTGAAATTTGAGAAAAATAATTGAAGAATTATTAAAACATTAAAAAGCGGATGCAATAACTTTGATTTGAGATAATAAATGAAAATTCAGGAAATTAATTGAATAATAAAAAGGTGGAGAAAATAATTGCAAAAGTTTTAAGAAAATGAAAATTGAAAGAAAGTAATTGTAAATTGTAATAGAAGGTACACAATTGAAAATTTAGGGATTTAATTGAGGAATAGAAAAAATAATTAAAAACTGAAGAAATTGATTGCAAATGATAACAATAATAATTGGAAAATTTGAAGATGATGATTAAAATTTGAGAAAAATATTTTAAAATCTAGAAAATTAATTGAAGAATAATGGAAATAATAAGAAATTCGAAAAATATTTGCATTGTAATAAAATAATTAAAAATTGAAGAAAATAATTGAGAAAATTACAACATAAATTTGTAATAAAAGAAAGTTATTGCAGAATGATAAAAATTATTTGAAATTGAAGAAATAACTGGAATTAAAGATAAATAATAAGAAAAAATAGAAAATTAATTAAAAAATAATTGATAAATTATAGATATAATTGAAAATGGGAGAAAGTAATGGAAATTTGAGATGAATAATTGAACTTTTTGGAATTAATTTACAAATATTCAAAATAGTATAAAATTTGTGACAATCATTACAAATTAAAAAAAAAAATTAAAAGTTGACAAAAGTATTTGAAATTTTAAAAAAATCATGAAAAAATGATTAAAACATTTAAAAGTGGATACAATATCTTAGATTTGATAAAATTAGAAAATTGTCGATCAATAGAAGCCAATATGTGTTGGTATAAATACTCTTCCCTATTTTGTATCATTTTTAATACAAAAAGGAAGGAACAAAAAAACTAGACACATTTTTTAATGATAAAAGTCTTTATTTGTCAAGCGACGTTTCGTCAATATTTCATTGACCTCATCAGGCTGTAAGATAAATATTACACTTTTCAGTAAATATCGTTCAATTTTTTCAAAACGCACCATAATTAAAAAAAATATTAACAAATCAATGCATATTTTACCTCAAAAAAAAAAAAAAAAAAGGAATTTTAATTACATCGAAAGGTAAAGCGTCACGAATAAGTGACATGTCAAAAACAAGTTCTCAGTCACAGAGTACGGAATAAACTGACAAGAATTATAAATATAAAAACAAATTTAAGAATATTTAAATTTAGACGCCATTTTCCATCGACCAATAGGATTCAAGAATCTACCGGATGCATTATTTTTATAACAGATTAATTCAGTTGTTCTCTTGATTAATTTAGTGTCCCTCTTTTGTTACTTTTTCGGACTCTTTTGCCACTTTTTCGGACTCTTTTGCTGTTCTCATTTATTAATAAAATTCTGTAAGATTTTTTTATTGATTTAATTACAGGAATATAAAAAGAATTAATTATCCCGAAAAACTTTCGTTTGTGAATTTTCTTCATTGGAAATTTTTTGTTTATGTTAAATTCTAATCCTTTCTTTTAATTCAATTATTAATGTTTCATTTAAAATAAATAATTTTATTAACTAAATTTGATTGATATTCTGATATTCTGATATTCTCAACTATCAATATTTTTACAACCAAATCCGCAGATAAATGTAATTATCACCTAAGAATAACAACAAATAAAAAAAAATTCAAAAATTATTTTCCCATGACCAAATCGCGTGCGAATCTAAAAGAATGGAATATCATTTTTGTGCCAATATATTTTTAAAATGTATCGTGCATTTTACTTATTGCTAACAGTTGCTCATTAAAAATTGAGCTGGACCTTTATTTGTTGATGATACGTTGTTCCTGAACACGTGATTTCTTTTCGTTTCAAAAAGTTTTGGGGGTTTAGGTTAATTTAAAATTTTACCCCCGATGTCAAGGCATCGCTTCATCTAATTGCAGAATCTTTAGAAAGACCTTTTCCGCAGAACTGAGCAAGATACCGATGGGAGCCGAGACGGGATTCAAGGTCGTTGTCCATTTGACGTATCGTGAATCTGTCGTTGCAAGTTTTTTTTTATACCACACGCCTATTATGAATAATGATTTATGTCTTGACTCTTGGGATTCGAGGTAATATCTAAAAGTGCGAGAGAGACGCTTTAATAACGGTCGCGTGTTGTAATGCTAACCATTATCCGCAAACCGACCACCTAACAAGCTACCTACTAATGACACACGACGGCTCAGATCACACGATCACATGCGTGATCTTATTTTTACTTTTTATTCTCTCTATTTTTCTTTCTTTTCTATTTGCTCTATTTTTTACACTACCATTTGGATCATTAGTTTGCGACTTTTGGGAAAATTTTATTCTGAAAGTTGATTTATGAATATTATTAATATTATTTATGGATACGAGATAGACCCTGTTGTTTTTTTTTTCTTAATGAATGTCTATAATGTGAACTGTTTAAGAAAATTCATAAAGTGTAATTAGTTATAAAAATTGTTTATAACAATTTTTGAGCGCAAAAATTGATTTTTTACTACTAACACACACCCAAACATTAAATGCATACTAAATATGCAAAAAGTATTTTGTGCAAAAGAAATCGAAAATGGTAAAAAATCAGTTTTTTTATACTTTTTGCATTAACATTAAAAATTTATAAAACAATACTTAAAAACTCTCACAGATCTCTTAGAATTTAGTTCTGCGTTAGAGGAAAGAAGAATTTTTTAATTTGGTTTAAAATTGCGGTCTAAAAGTCAATTTGAACCAAATTTTGTCATTTTATCCCACTGTGCTACGTAACTGGAGAATAATAAGAAAAAATATAGCCTTCAACATGAAAGTATAATATTTTTATTTTACAGAAACTTAAGAGGTTAATGAATTATAAAAATACATTAAAACAAAATTAAGAACTAAACATTATTATTACTTACCAGTTTCACCATTTCTGCGTGACAGAAAAAAAAATCCGATGAAAATCACCACGTGCATTTCAATAAAAAGAAATATCAAAACCTTAAATGATATAAGGTAAATGTCCCTATTTGTAGACACGTACCAATTTGTGCACAACTGTGTTTAAATGTTTAAAATAAAAAATAAAATAAAAAAATTCGTACAATAACATTATTTCATTAAAAAACAATAATTTATTATATTTTGATAATAAAACCTAAATCAAAATCATTTTGAATTCAGAAAAGGATTAGCTTTAATTCAATGCAAAAAATTATTTTCATGGAAGAATTAAAAACTAATTTTTTCTTTATTTTAGTAAAATCCTTAGTAGTGCACTAATTGGGACATTTACCTTAAATAATTATGATACTTTTAGAAAAAAAAATAACATTTAAATAATAGAACTAAAAAACAGATAAATAAGTTACAAATAAAATAGAAAGAAATAAAAGATTATTAATATTATTATCATTACTCACCAGTCAGAAACGAATGCCAATGTAAACAAAACATTATTTTACTCAAAACACTATAACCTTAACAACTTCACTAAAATCATTGTCACTTCTTAAACTATCACTCCTTAATTATTACAATTTAATTTATTTTCAATGTATTATTATTTCATAAAATGCAATTATTCAATAAACGAATATTTTACATAAATTGAAAAATACTACAAATAAACGTCTAAACTGTGATGTTATTGTTGACAAAAAATATCGAAAATTTGCTAGCCAATCAGAAGCCCGATAAAATGCGTTACACCTCTGAAATTGGTCGAAAGAGTTCTCGTATAGGAAAGTCAAGGTCAAAGCTAATTTCTATGTATTAATTATTTTAATAAATTTTTTTGTTATTTTAGATTGCTAACATTATAAGAAAGTTTATAAAATAAACTTGAAGTTACAATATTTAATTAAAAGATTTTAATTATTCTGCAAAACAAAAAATCGAAACTAAAAACTATCGATAGTGAGGTTTGATATCTACTGACCAATTAAAGACTCGGAAATGGAGTTACACGTCTGAAGTTAACCACAACGTCTGTTCTTTTTAGAATAGGATTAAAATTTTTTCGAAAATTTGAAGTATTTATATGCATTATATTAAAGTATTTAGACTCGTATTCCCTAAATTATGAAATTTTTTCTTATATTTTCTATATTGACATCAAATAGTACGCATTGTCAGCTTTATAACCCATTTTTTAAATATATCCATATGCAAAACCAATATGGTGGCTTTTATGCAAAAATGTACCGAAAAATTGCCAACTTTTTGTTTTTTAATAATTATTTCTTATCGAAAACGTTTTTTTAATGCAAAATAAAGTGTCAGAAAATGGTACAAACTTTTGTAAGATTAAAAATATCCATTATTTGATACACAAAATTCAAATTGGCGGCGTCAAAATGGCGTATATGAAAAAAAAAAAAGTGAAAAATTAATATCTGTCGGACCAATCTTTAAGTTTTATATTAAAATTAATAAAGCTTGGTACATAAGAGTTTTTTGGGTAGCAGATTACGAATCTATTAATAATTTTTCAACATTCAAAATGGCTGTTACAATATGGCGAATGAAAATGAGAGATTTTTGCCACAATTTATGAAACCTAGTACATAGGGGTTTTCAGGGTCGCTTATTACGAATCCAATTCTAATATTTTAAAATCCAAAATGGCGGATCCGATATGAAGGACGAAAATGCAAAATTTTTTACTAGTGTTATGAAACTTGGTAAAAAGGGAATTTTGGTAGCGCTGATTACGAATCCGTTAATATCGAGTATCAAGCGAATCCAATAAATTTTTCAAAAATCTTCCGCCATTTTGAATTTTGAGCAAGTAATAACGGATTCGTAATCAGCGCCACCAAAAAGTCCTACAAACCATGTTTTATAAATGTTGGCAAAAATTTGCATTTGCGTCCTCCATTTTGAATTTTAAAATATTGTAATTGGATTCATAATAAACGACCCCGAAAAGACCTATATACTAAGTTTCATAAATTTTGTCAAAAATTACGCATTTTCGTTCGCCATATTAGACCCACCATATTGAATTTAGAAAATTTTTTTAGCAGATTCGCAATCTGCGATTTAAAAAACCCCTGTGTAGCAAGTTACATTAATTTTAATATCAAACTGAAAGTTTGGCCCAAAAGAAATTAATTTTGTACTATTTCACAATATCCGACATTTTGTCGTCGCCATATTGAATTTGTTGAAATAACTCATATACATTTTTATTCCAAAGTAAGGCTGCGATTTTTGTGATTTGAATGTTAATGCGTTTAAATGTATTCAAATATTCATAACTTTTTTAAAAATCATCGTAAATTAATTTTTAAAAATGGGTTTTTAAGCTGATTATACGTACTATATGATGCCAAAATAGCAAATTTAAGAAAAAATTTCGATCTTTCAGAAAAAATTAAAAAAAAATCTGTAAGAATTACCCCCTCAAGTTCTTGTAACTGAAAAAGATAAAAAAATTTCATACCTGTGTCATCTTTAGGATTTTAGTTACTTTTCACAGTTTAGTAATTCGTTTTTCTTTCATAGTTTTGCTTTCTTAAATTCAGACTGCCAATTGCTATTATTTAAGTTTTAAACTCATGTTTCTTTACTGGATTTCTAATTAATTATAATTTATCAAATTAATGAATTACATTTATTTATCAGTTTATATATTTCTATCTTCAATATAATGGCATTTTTTCACAAAATAGTAATTTTCTTAAGAATTTCAAAACATTCTAGTATTTTTCATCAAAATATAGCAACAGATAAAACTTTTCAGTAGTTTTTTAACACACAAATACTTCATTTTTGCTTTCTAATAATTTTTCCTCCAATTCCAGTTATTTTTCAACTTTTAGTCATTTATTTTTAATTTTATGTTTTTTTAAAATTTGTACCTCTTTTTCACTTGTTAGTGCAATTTTATTCACCTCCTTTTTTAGTTACTTTTAATCAAAATCTAGTAATTTTTTACTTTTAGTAATTTTTTCTTTACTGTCTAGTAATTTTTTAATGACAGTAACGTTTTTTATCTACATCTAAATATTTTTTACATTTTCTAGTAATTTTTAATATTGTTCCCTTCATTTTTCAAATATTTTCTTTCACTCCTAGTTTTTTTTTTCTATATGATAATTCTTTTTTATTTTATAGTTTACTATATACTTTTGTTTTTATTAGTTCAATCTCCACTTTTTTTCTTTTCAATTAATTTTTTTTAAATTTTCAGATTTTATTTTTTCTTTAAATTCTCTTTTTTTTAACTCACAGAAATTTTTTTTTTCTAGTTATTTTAATAAACTTTCAGTTTTTTAAAGATTTAAGTATTTAATCTTTGTTATCTAATAATTTTTTTTCAATTTTTTACTTTTTTACTATACCGTTATTTATATTTCCTCTCCGGTTATGTTTCATCATCTTTAGTTATTATTATACTTCTAGCAATTTTTCTTTATTTTTTCTAATTACGCTATTTTCAAGTATAAATATTTTTTTCTTCTGATTTTTTTTCTGTTCGTTTTTTCTTTAACTCAAAGTTATTAAGGTACTTTTCCTTCCTGCTTTAGTTACTTTTAAACAAATCCTAGTTCTTTTTTACTTTCTTATAAATTATCCTAATTTTTTTTATCATTTTCAGAAAATTCTAGTAATCCTCATTAATACATAGTTATATTTTTAACTTTATCTCTGCTCATTTCAAATCATCTTCTAGTTATTTTTTTTACTTGTAAGTCATTTTTCTTCATTTTTTAAACTATTTTTTAAAGTCAATATATATTTTTGTTTTATTTATTTCTAGTTTTATTTTTTTATATATACTTTATTTTTAGTTTTTTTTTCTTTAATTTAGTTACTTTTACCTTTTCTTGGAATTTTACTTCATTTTCTAGTGATTTTTCTCAATTATCCAGTTATTTTTAAAGAAATCTTTGTAATTTTCAATAATTTATATCTCGATTTAGTTCTAGTCATTTTGTGACTTTCTAATAGTTTCTTGTAGTTTAGTTTCTTTTCATCAATTTACATTTATTACTTTTGGTTCATTTTAGTTATTTAGTAACTTTCGGGTAAATTTTACCAGTTTCATTTTCACCTAGAAAACGGTTACTTTCAAGATACTGACAATTAAATTTATCACTCTTAATGTTCACCTGGAAAATGCTAAACCATACAATAATAAAAAAAATCTACACAAAACTGCGAAAATTTTTTAAATAAAATAAATGCATTAATAGTAACCAATAAATACTACGTTGATAGTTCCTGTCGTGAAAGAAATGGAAACAACCGGAAACAAAATAGATGAATGAGATTGAATGTTCGGAAGTAGCGTTTAGATTTTAAGTGGTCCTTTTGTCTGGCTTTAACGAAGAAACTTTCGTTACGCCTCGAAACGGCTTTTATCATCTATACGAGATGTTTTTTCTATCCAATGACAAAGGGAAGTTTGAAAATGATGAAGCCAGGCTTAGCGAGGACCACAATAGACTCGAGCGTGTCCAGTTTCACCTTAATCAACCCCTGCAGCTCGCGGGGAACCTCCATTCATAAAATCAACTATTTATGACGTTATAACGTGATACACAATCACTCTCGATGGAATTCGATCGATAAGCTTCCACTGCACGTGCACACCTGTTCCAAGAAGGCATCCATGAATGAAACTTGGTTTATGTACTACATTTGCAATTATGGGCTTTCAAACTACAGTTAAAGTTAAAGTTAAGTTTAAATTAGGTTGAAATTAAATACGGTTTAAGTTGAAGCCAAACTTAAATTGGGTTCAAGTTCAAACTAAATTTAAATAAGGCTTAAGTTAAAGTTAAACTTCAATTAGAATTCAAGGTGAAGCTAAACATAAACTAGGTTCAAGTTCAAGCTACACTAAAATTAAATTCAAGTCGAAAATAAATTTGATTTTGGCTCAAGATAAAGTTAGTCCTAAACTAGGTTTAAATTGAATTAAATTTAACTTAGTCTTAAGTTGAAGCTGAATTTCAGTTAGGCTCAAGTTGAATCTAAATTTAAATTGAGTTCAAGTTTGAGTTAAACCTAAATTAGGTTTAAGTTGAAGCTAAACTTCAATACAGTTCAAGTTAAAGCTAAACTTTAAATAGGTTCAAGTTAAAGGTAATCTTAAATTATTTTCAAGTGAAAGCTAAACTTAAATTAGGCTCAAGTTGAAGTTAAACTAAAATAAGAATTCAAGTTAAAGCTAACCTAAATTATGTTGAAGTTGAAGCTATATTTCAAGTAGGCTCATATTGAAGTTAAACTAAAATAAGAACTAAAGTTGGAGCTAAACTTAAATTTAGTTCAAGTTAAATCTAAATTTAAATGAGGCTCAATTTAAGGTATATCATAAATTAGTTTCGAAATTGAAGCTTAATTTCAGTTAGGTTCAAGATGCAGGTAAACTTAAATTGGAATGAAAGCTGAAGCTAAATTTAAGTAAGGCTTAAGTTGAAGCTAAACTTAAATTAGGTTAGAGTTAAAGCTAAATTTAAATGAGGCCAATTTGAAGCTAAAATTTGACTAGGTTTAAGTTGAACTCAATTTAAAATAGGCTCATGTTGAAGTTAACTTAGGTTAGAAATTAACTTGAAGCTAAAGCGAGAGCTAAACCTAATTAGGGTGAAGTTTAAGTAAAACTTAAATTATATTCAAGTTGAAACTTAAATAAAATAGACACCAGTTTAATTAAACTTAAATGAGAATTGAAGTTGAAGTCATTAAATTAGGTTTAAGTTAAATCCAAACTTCCATTTAGTTCAAGTTGAATCAAACTTTAATTATGTTCAAGATGAAGGTAAGTTTTAATCAGAATTCAAGTTGAAGCTATAAAATTAAACTAGGTTTAAGTTCAACTTAATTCAAATAAGGCTCAACTTAAAGTTACCTTAGGTTAGAATTTCGGTTAAAACTAAATCGAGAGCAAACTTAATAAGGTTTTAGTTGAAGTTAAACCTAAATTATATTCAAGCTGAAACGAAATTAAAATAAGCTTAAGTTGAACTTAAATTAAATAAGAATTTAAATTTTAGGTTTCAGCTAAAGTTAAATTATTTTAAAGTTGATGCTAAATTTCAATTAGGCCTAAGTTTATGCCAAATTTAAGTTAGGCTCAAGTAGAAGTTAAACTTAAATTAAAATTAAAGGTAAAGCTTAATTTAAGTTAGACTCAAGTTGAAGTTAAACTTAAATTAGAATGTAAGCTGAAGCTAAATTTAAGTAAGGCTCAATTTGAAGTTAACCTTAAATTAGAATTCAAGGTGAAACTAAATTTAAGTTGAAGTGAATCTTAAATTATTTTCAAGTTAAGCTAAATTTTAGATACGCTTAAGTTGAATCTAAATTTAAGCTATAGGTTTAAGTTGAAGTCAAACTTAAATTAGGTTTAAGTTGAAGCCAAACTTTAATTTAATTCAAGTTGAAGCTAAACTTAAATTAGGTTTAAGATGAAGGTAAGTTTTAATCAGAATTCAAGTTGAAGCTAAAATTAAACTAGGTTTAAGTTGGAGCCATTTTAAATTAGGCTCAAGTTGAAGTTAACTTAGGTTAGACTTTAACTTGAAGCTAAACCGAGAGCTCAACTGAATTAGGGTCAAGCTTAAGTTAAACTTAAATTATATTTAAGGGCAAACTTAATTAAAATAGGCACAATTTGAACTTAAACTTAAATAAGAATTGAAGTTGAAGTCAAACTTAAAATAGGTTCAAGTTGAAACCAAACTTCAATTTAGTTCAAGATAAAGCTAAAATTAAATTAGGTTCAAGTTGAAGGTAAGTTTTAATCAGAATTCAAGTTGAAGCTAAAATTAAACTAGGTTTAAGTTGAAGTCAGTTTAAATAAGGCTCAAATTTAAGTTAAGTTAGGTTAGAATTCAAGTTGAAGCTAAATCGAGAGCAAACTTAATAAGCTTCTAGTTAAAGTTAAACTTAAATTATATTCAAGCTGAAACTAAATTAAAGTTAGCTTAAGTGGAACTTAAACTTACATAATAATTTAAGTTAAAGCTAAACTTAAATTATTTTTAAGTTAATGCTAAATTTAAGTTAGGCGCAAGTTGAAGTTAATCTGAAATAAGAATTCAAGTTATAACTAACTTTAATTATGTTGAAGTTGAAGCTATACTTCAAGTAGGCTTATGTTGAAGTTAAACTAAAATAAGAGCTAAAGTAGGAGCTAAACTTAAATTTGGTTAGAGTTGAAGCTAAATTTAAATGAGGCCAAGTTTAAGTTATTTATATTATTTTATAATATATTTATATATTTATATTTTATATATATTAGTTTAAAGTTGAAAATAAATTTCATTTAGTCTCAAGATGCAGTCAAACTTAAATTAAAGTTCAAGGTGAAGCTAAATGTAAGTTGAAGTTGATCTTAAATTATTTTCAAGTTAATCTAGATTTTAGTTACGCTTAAGTTGATAAGTTAAACTTAAATTAGGTTCAAGTTGAAATTCAATTTAAATAAGAATTCAAGTTAAAGCTAAACTTAAATTAGGCTCAAGTTAAAGCTAAATTTAAATTAGGCTCAAGTTGAAGTTAAACTAAAAAAATAATTCAAGTTTAAGCTAACCTAAATTATGTTGAAGTTGAAGCTATATTTCAAGTAGATACATGTTAATGTGAAACTAAAAAAAAATTAAATTATGTTTAAGTTGACACTAAACTTCAATTAAGTTCAAGTTGATGCTAAACTTTAATTAGGTTTAAGTTTAAGGTTAGTTTTTATTAGAATTCAAGTTGAAGTTAAAATTAAACTAGGATTAAGTTGAACTCAATTTAAATTAGGCTTAAGTTGAAGTTAACTTAGGTTAGAATTTAACTTGAAGCTAAACCGAGAGCTACACTTAATTAGGGTCAAGCTTAAGTTAAACTTAAACTATATTCAAGTTGAAACTTAATTAAAGTAGGTACTAGTTAAACTTGAACTTAAATAAGAATTAAAGTTGAAGCTAAACTAAAATTCTGTTAAAATTGAAGCTGAACTTTAATTATTTTTAAATTGAAGCTAAATTTCAATAAGGCTAAAGCTGAAGTTAAATTTAAGTTAGGCTCGAGTTGAAGATAAACTTAAATAAGAATTCAAGGTAAAGCTAAACTTAAATTAGGTTAAAGTTCAACTGAATTTTAATTAGGCTCAAGTTGAAGTTAGTCTGAAATAAAAATTCAAGTTAAAGCAAAACCTTAATTATGTTCAAGTTGAACCTAAATTTCAAGTAGGCTTATGTCGAAGCAAAATTTAAGTTAAAGTTAATTTTAAATTATTTTCAAGGTATAGCTAAATTTCAGTAAGGCTTAAGTTGAAGCTAAACTTAAATTAGGTTAGAGTTAAAGCTAAATTTAAATGAGGCCAAGTTGAAGCTAAAATTTGACTAGGTTTAAGTTGAACTCAATTTAAAATAGGCTCATATTGAAGTTAACTTAGGTTAGAAATTAACTTGAAGCTAAAGCGAGAGCTAAACCTAATTAGGGTGAAGTTTAAGTAAAACTTAAATTATATTCAAGTTGAAACTTAAATAAAATAGACACCAGTTTAATTAAACTTAAATGAGAATTGAAGTTGAAGTCATTAAATTAGGTTTAAGTTAAATCCAAACTTCCATTTAGTTCAAGTTGAATCAAACTTTAATTATGTTCAAGATGAAGGTAAGTTTTAATCAGAATTCAAGTTGAAGCTAAAATTAAACTAGGTATAAGTTATACTCAATTTAAATAAGGCTCAAGTTGAAGTTAAATTATGTTATAATTTAAGTTGAAGCTAAACCGAGAGCTAAACTCAATAAGGTTCTAGTTAAAGTTAAACTTAAATTTGGTTCCAGTTAAAGTTAAACTGAAATAAGAATTCAAGTTAAAGCAAAACCTTAATTATGTTCAAGGTGAACCTAAATTTCAAGTAAGCTCATGTTGAAGCTACATTTACGTTAGGCTCAAATTGAAGTCAAACTTAAATTAGAATTTTAGATAAAGCTAAACTTAAATTTGGTGTATGATGCAACTAAATTTAAATTAGAATTTAAGTTGAAATTAATTTAGGTTCAAGTTGAAGCTAAACTGGAATTAACTTTAAGTTGCAATTGAACTTATAAATTAGGTTTAAGTTTAAGGTAAATTTAAATTGGGCATAAGTTAATGTTAAACGTAAATTAGGTTCAAGTTGAAACTAAATTCAAATTATGCTCATGTTGAAGTTAAATTTAAGTTAGACTCAAGTCAAAGTTAACCTTAAATTAGAATTCAAATTGAAACTAAACCTAAATTGTGTTCAAAATTCAGAGCTAAAAATATTAAACCCAACTTGAATTGTTACATGAAATAAAAATACAACATAACACGAATTGTACTTTTTAAAATACCACTCAATTTTACAAAATATGGCTCTTTTTGATTAGGTGAATCTGCCCTATGGTGGATAGTCATTCCAACAGTGGATAACTTTAAATATTTTAAAAATTATTCATTTTACCGAAGCATATCTTAGAAAACTATAAAGAATATTAATTGTTGAATGTTTCAATCATTATTATGATTGAAATTTATAGTTTATTTCGTAATTATTTAAAGTTATCCACTGTTGGAATTGCTATCCACCATAGGGCAGTTTCCCCTGTCTGATTAAAAAAGTAGTTTTGTATTAAAGTTACTATAACCGAAACCATGTGAGAGTTGGAGAAAAAAAAGAAGAAACGGAAGTGGTGTTTTTCTAGCGCCCTGTCATTTTGTGGATCGTAAAGCTTCTCCTTCACCTCTTTCTTCACCTACTGTTGGTCAGCTACTTGTCTGAAATTTTCAACGAGTGTGTTACAACGATAAACTACTGTCTTAATGTTAAAACTTGGCTGTCGTTGTGTCGACCCCAACGGGCCCGGTCGAGAATTGTTCACGATACGATCACTGAGCAGGGTAATTGCTTCGCGACTGATTGACTTTTGCGAGGCTGTCTTCTTTTGTCTGGCAGTACTAGCCGCCTACTTGTCATCAACCTCACCAGTCGATTGTCATTTGTCGTACCGACCAAGTTGAGTTCGTAATAGGCATTAATTCGGAGAAGCGTCGAACCGAACACCGCGTCAAAGTTACTCAACTCAAACCAAATCTCCAGATCTGATCTATTTTCCAGATTTCTCATTTTTTAAATAGTCGGTTTTCTAATTTAACGTTTTTATCTTTTTTAATAATTTTTTTTTTTTCGGAAGTACACCTTTTACTTGTTTTCTAATATTTTCTAATCTTGTAGGTACATATAAGTGTGCAGAAATAATTTTTTTATACACTGAAAAAATAAGTTAAAGAAAATTTGATTAACTTGTTCGCTACTTTTGGATAGGCACAAAGTTCGCAACTCTTTCATTAACTTTTTCTAATGACCCACAAACTGATTCTTGAGGGCATGCGCACATATTGAACGTCAGATAGAGAATTTAGAGATCAGAGTGTAAAGAATGTTTGTGGATTTTTATAAAACGTTAATGAAAGAGTTACGAACTTTGCCCATAACTATTGCCTATCCAAAAGTAAAGACTAGATCACAAGAGAACAAGTTAATAATATTTCTGTAAATTTCTTGGTTCCATGTAGACTCGTATGAAAATCTTTTGCCAATATTTAGCTAAGAAGATCTCAAAACGTAGACAATTAGACATATTTAAATTTGAATTGTAATTGTATTTTCAAAGGTACATGATCGGGTCTTATATAACGAAGCTGCCGCAAGTCGATCGTGGGAAAGATTGACCGACGCGCGCCCTCCTGCCACTTGTCGAAACAACAACCGCGTGAGAATTCTCCACGCGCAGACGCGGCATAGATGCGGCGGGATACTTTTAATATTTGAATTTGAATTTTTGAACCACTTAATTAAATACAAGAAAATGAATATAATAATACCGAATTTATACACATTCTTGATTTAGTATCGCTTTCTGAATATCAATAAAAAATAATATGCTTAATTTTAAACAAATAATTATAATAAATATCTTCCATAAATAAGTATGCATCTTTAAGATTCTAAAAAAAACTCTTAAAATAGTATCTTAAAATTATAAATTAATGTTTTAAATTTATTGTAATTGAATTTCATTTTTTAAAAATTATTATTAAAATAATTAATTCTAAAGAAATTCACAAGAATTTTGAATGATACAAAAAAATCCTTAGCATTAAAAATAATATTAAATTCGGATCTTATCTTTCAATAATCAGCTACTTAAAATAAACGGTTTAAAGAAGCTACTTGTCTTCAATAATTATCTATAATAATAAAAATATTCATAAAAAAGAAATTCAATTTTGTTTTTGAAAATAAGAAAAAGCTTCTTTTTTAAATTTAAACATGAATTAAAAACTTTTTTAGTTTACAGAAATTTAAAGAAATTTAATTACATCTAAGATAAAATTAAATTTGAATCGTAACTTTAAATAATTTTGTATTCAAATTTTGCTTTTATAAAATAGCGACTATTTTTAAAAAGAATCATTAAAAAGAATAGAAATATAACCCACATAACACGTAATATTCCAGGAACATTCCTGGAATATTTTTTTGTGACATTCGGAACATTCCAATGGAATATTGCAGTGACGTTACTGGAACGTTTCTATGTCCGACTCAGGGAATATTTCAGTGGAACATTCCATAAATATTAAATTGTAATGTCTCTGGAACATTACAATATAACATTGCAGGAATATTCCATTGGAATATTCATAAGTTTTTTAAACCAAAAAAAAAAATTTAGTCTTTAAATTTATTAATTCTTATTAGAATTATTTATCATTTTATTTTTACATCTTAAAACAA
Source organism: Ganaspis brasiliensis (assembly GCA_037103525.1). Taxonomy (NCBI): domain Eukaryota; kingdom Metazoa; phylum Arthropoda; class Insecta; order Hymenoptera; family Figitidae; genus Ganaspis; species Ganaspis brasiliensis. Next base: position 207,232 of record JAZKLR010000194.1, read on the forward strand.
ATTAAAAATTCTAAACGCGACGGGAGGATTCGATCCCTAAACCTAAGACCTATTTAACGATTAACGCTCGCGGCTATTTTATCGGTATTATCCTCTCGTCGCGTTTAGAATTTTTAATTTGTTTTAAGATGTAAAAATAAAATGATAAATAATTCTAATAAAAATTAATAAATTTAAAGACTACATTTTTTTTTTTGGTTTAAAAAACTTATGAATATTCCAATGGAATATTCCTGCAATGTTATATTGTAATGTTCCAGAGACATTACAATTTAATATTTATGGAATGTTCCACTGAAATATTCCCTGAGTCGGACATAGCAACATTCCAGTAACGTAACTGCAATATTCCATTGGAATGTTCCGAATGTCACAAAAAAATATTCCAGGAATGTCCCTGGAATATTACGTGTTATGTGGGAAACAGAAAAAATTGTAAGTTTATTTTTAGAGTTAAAAAATAAAAAGTCAAAGCAATCAAATGTTTTTACTTAAAGACTTTTAATAAATTTAAAAAAAAAAATTTATTAAAAAAAATTAATAACTGATTTTCTAAAAAAAATTCTTTTTTTAGATTGAGTTTAACGAAACAATAAAAAAATCATTTAATCAAATTTATCTCTCAAAGAAGATATGTGTTTCTCAAAGGAATAATAATACAGAACCCCAAATATTAGCAAAGGAAAAAATTAAGTTTGTTAAATTAATCAAAACAAAAAGTTTTAATTTAAAAAATCAATTAAAAATTAAAAAAAATTAAAGAAAATTTTAATTATATTAAAATTATTAGGTATTAACTTTAAACCATATAATTATCGGCAAGTAATGAAGTATTTAAATTTTAATGTAATATGTTTAAACTTGAATTAAAATTTTAAAAATTGTAAGTAATAAAATTTTAAAAAGACTCAAATTTTTTCTGTTTATATTTTTAATAAATTTTTTTAAAAGCAGTAGTATTTCTAAAAAGAATGTGTATATAAATTCTAAACCCCAACTTAACATTGTTTTTAATATTAAAATTATTTAAACTTAGGTAATTACAATTTTTAATTCTTGAATTTAGCTGTAAATTTTTTTACATCTTATATTCATTTTTTAATAAAATTCAAAATTTTTTAAGCAATCATTAATTTTTTTTGAGCATATCTTTATTATTCGGAATAAATATTATTTAAAAATAAAACTTTTTTATAAAATCTTAATTGAAATAAGTAATATTTTTAAATTAGTATCTACATTTAAAATTATTATTAATAGCATTACTTTTTTTAATTCTTAAAAGTTTTTTTTATTATCTTAAAAAATTTTAATTAACAAATTTTTAATGCATTATTTATTTTTTAATTTTAATAGAACATTTTGATTTTTTCTTATTTATATTTCTTTACTATTCGTAATAATTCGTTTTACAGACAGTTGTTTGGAATTGAATATATTTTAATTATCTTTAAACTTAAAAAAATCTCATTCCTTATTTTTTAAAACAAATTTTAATTTTTTTAGGTCAGTACTTGTGTTTCTTTATGAACGCAGTTATTTTTAAAAAGAGTCATTTCTGTAATTGAATGATTTAAATATATCATTCAAATTGAGAAAAATTTTAATAATTATACTTTTCAATGTTTTAAATTTGTTGAATATTTTTTTTAATTTTTAATTTATATTTTAATTTAACGATTTTGTTTTTTAAATTATAAAAAAATTTTCAATTTTTCTGGGGACATTTTTATTGTTCTGACAAACTCAATCTAAAAAGAACTTTTTTAAAAAAAAACCAGTAAGTAATTTTTATTAATAAATTTTTTTTTAAATTTATTAAAAGTTTTTAAGTAAAAACATTTGATTGCATTGACTTTTTATTTTTTAACTCTATAAATAAACTTACAATTTTTTCTGTTTATATTTCTATTCGTTTTAATGATTCTTTTTAAAAATAGTCGCTATTTTATAAAAGCAAAATTCGAATACAAAATTATTTAAAGTTACAATTCAAATTTAATTTTATCTTAGATGTAATTAAATTTCTTTAAATTTCTGTAAACTAAAAAAGTTTTTAATTCATGTTCAAATTTAAAAAAGAAGCTTTTTCTTATTTTCAAAAACAAAATTGAATTTCTTTTTTATGAATATTTTTATTATTATGGATAATTATTGAAGACAAGTAGCTTCTTTAAACCGTTTATTTTAAGTAGCTGATTATTGAAAGATAAGATCCGAATTTAATATTATTTTTAATGCTAATGATTTTTTTGTATCATTCAAAATTCTTGTGAATTTCTTTAGAATTAATTATTTTAATAATACTTTTTAAAAAATGAAATTCAATTACAATAAATTTAAAACATTAATTTATAATTTTAAGATACTATTTTAAGAGTTTTTTTTAGAATCTTCAAGAATTGCATACTTATTTATGGAAGATATTTATTATAATTATTTGTTCAAAATTCAGCATATTATTTTTTATTGATATTCAGAAAGCGATACTAAATCAAGAATGTGTGTAAATTCGGTATTATTATATTCATTTTCTTGTATTTGATTAAGTGCTTCAAAAATTCAAATTCAAATATTAAAAGAATCCCGCCGCATCTATGCCGCGTCTGCGCGTGGAGAATTCTCACGCGGTTGTTGTTTCGACAAGTGGCAGGAGGGCTACATTTTGAGATCTTCTTAGCTAAATATTGGCAAAAGATTTTCATACGAGTCTACATGGAACCAAGAAATTTACAAAAATATTATTAACTTGTTATCTAGTGATCTAGTCTTTACTTCTTGGATAGGCAATAGTTATGGGCAAAGTTCGTAACTCTTTCATTAACGTTTTATAAAAATCCACAAACATTCTTTACTCTCTGATCTCTAAATTCTCTATCTGACGTTCAATATGTGCGCATGCCCTCAAGAATCAGTTTGTGGATCATTAGAAAAAGTTAATGAAAGAGTTGCGAACTTTGTGCCTATCCAAAAGTAGCGAATAAGTTAATCAAATTTTCTTTAACTTATTTTTTCAGTGTATTGGGTACTATAATGCCCAATTTTTATTTAGGGACAAAAATGAACAGCTATATTATTATTATAATTACAATTACAAAATTACTTATATTTTAAAAGATTTTCATGTCTGAAGTGTACAAAACTACATTTTTTATTTTGAGTCTTATAAGACTCAATTTTTATTTTAAGCTCAAAAATTAATAGTTGGATTATAAGTTACAAAATTTCTTATGTTTTAAAAGATTTTCAGGTCAGAAGTGTAAAAAATCATATTTTTTATTTTCAGTCTTATAAGGACCTATTTTTATTTAGGGCCCAGAAATGAATTTCAAAATTAATGAACTACAATAATACGGAAATAAACACAATTTTTTTGTAAAACATCAAAAAATGCTTTTGTTTCTGGCGTCTTAACATTTTTTATCTATAGTTTTGCAAATTAGAATATTTGTTTTAAACTCTCGTGACCAAAGTAATTGTTCAGTAGACTTTCTTTCCTTGTTTTCTTAGTTTCTCTATAAAATCAGGGATTAAAATAGTAAAATATTGAGATTGTCAGCATCCCTTCCGGACATAACAATAAATAACAATTAATATAATAATTTGAGAAATCACATTTATTCAATAAAATATTTTTACAAATAGTACAAACAAATGCGAAATTTTTTTAGCATAATGCTCGTGTACCAGAGAAAAACTCGGAGCACGTAAAATGGTTCAGAGCTACTAATTATTATCCTTATCTGCCCCAGAAACTTTTTTTAGGAGCAGCTGAGCACTTAGATGACGTACGGGATCGTGACACACAGTTTTTATTGCAACATTCTGCATCTGAAGAACACTAGAAATTAAACAAATAATGATTTAACTTTATTGTTTTAGTTGATAATGATCATTTCCATGATAAGTGATCATGGAAATGTCCTTCTGTTATGGGATTTAGATAAAACTTAGCGTACTTATATTCCATAATGTAACTAATTATTATTTATTATTACACTGAGAGCAATAGATGCTACGGTGTACCATCTAGATGGTACCAGATACCATATCTGATCTTAAGTATACGGACAAGAATCTAGATGGTACGGGATAGCATCTGGATGGTACGGATTAGCATCTGATAGCATCTGGATGGTACGATGTAGCATTAAGATGGTAGGGTGTAGCATCTCTGATGGTAGAGTGTAACATAACCTCTCTACCATCAAAGATAGTAAAGTTCTTACCATCTATTTCTCTCAGTGTAGGAGATATTTAACTTTAAACATTTTCAATTTTTTTTTTAGGTCCCTTTTTGAAGAAATTTATTTTTTCGGTATTTTGAAAATAATAATAAACATATTTTTGAGAAAACAGAAAAAAGTAATATTATTATATTGACTTGAATTATTTGAAATAACATAAATAAAAAATCCTTAGCAGAGCATTTCCATGGTAAGTGATCATGGAAATTTCCCTATATGTTATGGGATTTAGATCAAACTTCGCTTTCTTGTAGTCCTTGATGTAACTAAAAAAATTGTAAAGCTTTTTTTTAAAAAATATTAATAAATCTAGGAGATATTCAACTTTAAAATTTTTGAACTTTTTATTTTTGAGACCACATAACTTTTGAATGATAAGAGAAATAAGGGTCAATTTTTTTTTAAATTGTTCGTTAAAAGACACACTTTTACTAAATTAAGTTTAAAACAATATTAATTTAAAGTTTTGTTGATATTTAAAGAAAAAGTTTTGGTGTCTGTTTTTTGAATAATCTCCAATTTTTATTTTGTTAATATTTTTTGTAGTGATGTAGTGTACTTACCTCGAGACACCCTGTAAGTTTCAAAATAGGATGAGCATAGCTTTCCAAGTAATACATTTTTATTTATTTCTTGGAAAGCTATGCTCATCCTATTTTGAAACTCACAGGGTGTCTTCAGGTAAGTACACTATACATCACTACAAAAAATATTAACAAAATAAAAATTGGAGATTTTTCAAAAAACACAGAAAAGAAAACTATTTCTTTAAATATCAACAAAACTTTAAATTAATATTGTTTTAAACTTAATTTAGTAAAAGTGTGTCTTTTAACGAACAATTTAAAAAAAATTGACCCTTATTTCTCTTATCATTCAAAAGTTATGTGATCTCAAAAATAAAAAGTTCAAAAATTTTAAAGTTGAATATCTCCTACATTTATTAATATTTTTTAAAAGAAGCTTTACAATTCTTTTAGTTACATCAAGGACTACAAGCATAAGCGAAGTTTGATCTACATCCCATAACATAAGGAAATTTCCATGATCACTTACCATAGAAATGCTCAGCTGTCCAATTTTTTTTGGATAACAAATTCCTTTAAAAAATCCTGATAGACAGGTAAAAAAGTAAAATAGGCAATTAATTAACATTTTTAAAACTTACATAAGAGTTTGCTCTTCCGCAACGTTCTGCAGTCGTAAAGACGAACAATAATGCGAGACATAAGAGTAAGAGTGGTGTTCTGGACATTTTTTTAAATTGTAGGAACTCAACTGACTTCTGTAAAAATAAAATTGATTCGAGTTTTATAGTTAAATTAAATATTTGTAATTAAACAAAAAGGATGTTTTCAAGAAGATCTCTCTACTTACCGGAACAGAAGTAGATATTGTTGCAGACTTAACTTTTCCCAGTAAAATACCGAAGTATTTATAAGAAATCTCTGTTCGATAATTTCTCGAAGTACTAACACGTGTAGCACGAATCCCATTGGTTGGAATCAGATTCGTCATACGTAACTCTGTTTAAAAATCTTTCGAAGTTTTGGCTGTTGGCACGTAACGTGTATCCCATTGGCTGAAATTAGAGTCGTCATACTTAGCCTCTCGAAATTCTGGCACGTAACGTGTATCCCATTGGCTGAAATTAGAGTCGTCATACTTAGCCTCTCGAAATTCTGGCACGTAACGTGTATCCCATTGGCTGAAATTAGAGTCGTCATACTTAGCCTCTCGAAGTTCTGGCACGTAACACGTATCCCATTGGTTGAAATCAGAATCGTTATACATAGAAACTATAAGAGCACTTTTAGATAAGTATACACTCGCTTTTTATTAGTCGTTTAGATTAGTCATTCTAACAGTAATAATAAAGATTAGAACAAAATATGTCGAAAATTTATTGAAAATAAGCTCTAGCAGGGGCGGCGACTTGAAAATTTTTGACATCTGCACACTTAATATTAGCGTAATTATTGTAACGGAAAAGTTGACAATTTATTTGATTTCGAGTAAATTTTCGGAATTAATGAACAAATAATCAAAATAATATAAAATTTTTGCAAATCATTACTAATTAAAAAAAAAATTTCAACATTGACGAACTTAATTAGAATTTAAAAAATATTTGAAAAATGAGATAAATAATGGGAATTTTCAGAATTTAATGGACGAATAGTAAACTAGGTGAGAATTATGTCCATTTCATGGACATTTCGCTTCCAAGTAAGCAAAATAATTTGCTTCCTCATAGAGGAAGCAAGAAATTAATAATATATAAGTCAATTGGGGAAGTTGTTAAAAAAAAAATTTTAATGCAAAAAAATGTAAAAATATGAAATATTTTACGAATTCTTGATCAATTATAAAAGTTATATAGGTCAATCGATTCGTTTTGAGATAAGGAATATGATTTTTGTATTTATTAAGTTGTATTTTTAGCATAAAAAAAAATTTTGTCAAAAAACGATTTTTTTCGATGAAAAAAGGTGCTCAAAAAACTTTGGTTGGGTATTTTCAAAAATCCTTGTGTCCAAATTTAGATATTCATGAGCTTAATAAGTCATCCAAATTTTATTGGAATCCGTTAAAGCGTTCTCAAGATATCTTGTACACAAAAAACGCTATACACACACACACACATACATCTGGACATTTGCTTAGGAATGAAAATTTTCGCTTTTTAGATGAAAATGAGTCGATTTAGACCATTTTTGGAAAATCGAAAATTTTAACGATCACAAAGCTTCCTCTATGAGGAAGCAAAATAATTAAAAATTGCTAAAATTTGAGAAAAATATTTTAAAATCTAGGAAATTAATGGAAGAATATTGAAAATAGTTAAAAATTCGAGAAAATATTTGCAAAATAATGAAAATAGTAAACATTGAAGAACATAATTTTAATTTGTGAAAAATAATTTAAAAAATTACAACATATATTCGATATAAAAGAAAATTATTAAAGAATGATAAAAGTAATTGTGAATTGAAAAAATAACTGAAATTTAAGATAAAATATAAACAAATTAGAGAATTTATTGAAAACTAATTGAAAATGACAAAAGCTAATTAAGAAATGACAGAAATAATTGAAAATTAAAGAATTTAATACAAATTTGCAAAAAATAATTGTAAAAATTACAGAATATATTTGAGATAAACAATTAAATTAACAAATTTAATGAGTTATGTCCTTCCATTCTTTAACATTACAAATTGACATAATTAATTTGCTATTGAAAAAATTAATTATCATTTGAAGAAAAAAATTATTATTTAAAAAACAAACATCATATTTTGTAAAATTAAATTTGAAATTGAAAGGTAATTAATAAATAACGAAATTAATCTAATATTAAAGGAAATAATAAAAACTGAAAAAGTTTTATTTGAAATAATTAAAGTAAACTTAAAGCTTACGGTAATTTTTAATTTAAAATTTAGGGAAAAAATTGAAAAATAATGAAAATCATTGAAAAAATTGTTGAAAAATGATAAAAATAGTTGAAACTTGTAGATATCATACGCAATTTTAGAAAAATAATTTTAAGAAATACAGGATATTTGTGAAGTAATATAAAAGAAAGTACATTATTACAAAATGATTTCAAGCATTTTAAATTCAGGAATAAAAATAATGTGAAAATTCTGAAAATTATTGCAAATGGTTGTATTTAGATAAATAAATAAATAAACTTTAAATTGACGAAGTAATTTAAATGTCAGAAAAATAATTAAAGAATTATTAAAACATTAAAAAATGGATACAGTAAATTAGATTTGAGATAATAAATGGAAATTTAGGAAATTATTTGATTAATAAAAAGGTAGAGAAAATAATTTCGAAAATGTTAAGAAAATGAAAATTAGAAGAAAGTAATTGTAATATTAAATAAATAATTAAAAATTTAGGGATTTAATTGAGGAATAGAAAAAATAATGAAAAATTAAAAAAATTGATTGCAAATGATAACAATAATAATTAAAAAATTGAAGAAAATTATTAAAATTTGAGAAAAATATTTTAAAATCTAGGAAATTAATTGAAGAATAATGAAAGTAATTATAAAATCCAGAAAATATTTGCATTGTAATAAAATAATTAAAAATTGAAGGAAATAATTGAGAAAATTATAACATAAATTTGTAATAAAAAAAAAATTATTGCTGAATGATAAAAATAATTTTCAAATTTGAAAAAAATGATTAAAACATTGAAAAGTGGATACAATAACTTAGATTTGAGATAATAAAAAAGGATTTAGGAAATTACTTCAGAAATAATTAGAATATCTAATTAAAAGGTGGACAAATTATTGCAGAAAGATAATAGAAAATGAAAAATAAAAAAAAATATTTGAAAAATGAGATTAAATAATTGGAAATTTAGAAATTTAATTGAAGAATGATGTTTGAGACTAATTAAAAATTGAAGAAATATATTGCAAAATGATAATAATAATAATTGAAAATTGAAGAAAATTATTAAAGTTTGAGGAAAATATTTTAAAATCTAGGAAATTAATTGCAGAATAATGAAAGTAATTAAAAAATCGAGAAAATATTTGTAAAGTAATAAAAAGAATTAAAAATTAAAAAAAAATTTTTAGTTTGTTAAAAGTAATTAAATAAATTATAACATATATTTTTAATAAAAGAAAATAATTGCAAAATGATGGAAATAACTGTAAATTAAAAAATAACTAGAATTGGATAGAAATAATAAAAAAATTAGAAAAATAATTGAAAATGACAAAAAGTAATTAAAAATTAAATAAAAAATAAATTTAATAAAAAAATATTTGATAGAAATAACTGTAAATTGAAGAGAATAATAAAAATTTGTATAAAATAATTGAAAGAATTTTTAGAATATATTTGAGATAAAGAAGACTACAATTACAATTATATATTAGAATTCTTCGACCTTCAATGAATTTGAAATCCCATTAATTAAAAATTTAATTATTCCATGCTTGGAGATTAATAAATTTTCAAATATTTAAAAATTTCTTGAATTTTTAATATCTCTTTTCTATTATGCTTTCAATTATATGCTACAATTTCCATCTATTTTTATCATTTATGAAAAAAAATTTGAATTTCTAAAGATTTTCATTATTTTTCAATATTTCCCCTAAATTTTAATAATAAAATTACCGTAAGTTTTAAATTTACTTTAATTATTTCAAATAAAACTTTTTTATGTGTGTTTATTTCCTTTAATATGGAGCTCTATTTCACATCAAATTCATATTATGGAAAAACTATATTTTATATAAATTTTATTTATATTATTATTACAAAATTTGATTAATTTGATTCTTGTAGACGAAACAACAGACTAAAATAATGAAAGAAATGAAAATTTTAATTACGTTAAAAATAAAAATTTCATTAATTCAGTTAAATACCAGGAAAATATATACTTTTTATGGACCAATTAATTCGATTTTTAATGTAGAATATTTTATTCACAAGAACTATGGCTAATAAATAAAAATTATAGAAGGAAAAGAAATTTTAAATGTCAAAAATACTGAAAAATCGTGAATTATGGTACGAATTTTTGATGAAGGCAATCGACTCTTTTTAAAACTAGGAATATGATTTTCTTATTCATTAGGGTGCATTTTTAGCATGAGAAAAAATTTTAGCAAAAAAAGTTATGTTTTAATGAAAAAGGGTGACTAAAAACGTATTTTCAAAAATCCCTGTGACTTAACCATCAGAAAGCTTTCTCTATGAGGAAGCAAAATTATAATAAACTAGCGTAACAACCCTCGCTCGCTAACGCTCTCTCGTTTTTTTATTTCTTTTATATATTTCTTTACTTTGTGTATTCTTAAAAATATATATAAATCTATAAATATGTTTAGTACCCTTTTTCCTTTTTTTTTTATTTCTATTAACTAATTATTATTTATGTATAATTTGTTTTTAGGTCAATACATTCTATTTCACCTTAAGTCGTTGCGGCCTATTTTTAGAAGAATATGATAATTGAATAATTTAAAATGTAGTAAATTATAATATATATTATGTAATAATAATATATATTTTTAAAATTTTTTATAATTAATAATAAATTTTTATTAGAAATATAAAATTAATTCTTAAAATTATATTTTTTTTTTGAGATGACGAAATGATGATTTTAAAAAAAAAATCACTTTTCATATAAAAACAGATTTTTTAAATTGAGAGGACACGAAAAAAGTTACACAATGACAGACAAAAAATAATTTAAGAATCTAAAAATATAAAAATTGACATTATATTTTTAAAGGCTCTGTCTAAATCTGAATTAGTCATTTTCTACTAAATAATAAATTAGCGAAAAATCAGTTATTAAAAAAGTGAAAAATTACAAAAAAGTATTTCCCGTTTTTTAATTATACACTGACTTAAAGACAGATAATGAAGCTACAAAATAACGAAAAGCATGTTTTAAATATTTATAAAATCAAAGAAATATAACATTTTTTAAATTTGACCAAAAAATTAGTTTTGTCGTAATTTTTGCACAAAATGTCAGTATCAGATATATAGCTTCCGGTAGACTTCTTACATAATTTGGGAAAATAGAGGGGACAAAACTGACTAAAATTTATTTGAGGAACATGTCTGTCCGTTCATTGGCTTAGAAGTTATAAGAGTTATTAGTTTCCACCTCGGTTACTTTCCTCCTCTGTCTCTCCTACTATATAAAAAAAGAAAATACCTTGGAAGGAAAACTGACTAATACAGTAAGGTAATAAACAAATGAAATATACGCAGCAACAGAGCACAAATAAAAGAATCGTTAAAATGGTAAAAAAAATAAGATAACAGTAAAAGATAGTATATGAATAAAAAAAATAAAAATAAACAGTAAGATATAGTTTCATATGTTAAACATTTTGTAAAAATAATCGCTAGCTCATAATTATGTAATATTAAAAAATATATTTTTTTTATTATCTCTTTATTAATATAAATATCCTATTATTATTATTATTATTATTATTATTATGTTGTGAACATCCTTCTAAAGATGTCCTATGAGTTAGCAGACAAGAAAAAAAATTTTGTTTGAGTTATAGAAATTCAAAGTCGTGCACAAAATAGACCCTATGGTGGGGCTATTGGGTTATTTTTTGGACAGCACTATTTTCAGTTTACGAAATTCAGAAAACACAATCACTTTTTTTTCGTATTTTGAACACTTGTTTAGAACTAATTTTCTTTTGTCGTTTTGGTTAAACTCGAGGTTAGAAACGTGAGCATTGAAGTTTGCCTTAAACGAATCAGCTGATTTCAGAGTTGCAACTTGACGAAAATAAAAAAGGCGCGAAAATCCAAAAGTGCGTAAGTCGCTAAATTTAAGTTTAATCCGTTTATTATAAACACACATTCAGAATTTCTACTTCTTGAAAATATATTTAATTTTCGTATTATTTAGTGACGCAAATTCAAATCAAACTTTCTCCCTAAGTTACGATTTACACGATTAATTAAAATGCATTATACTTTTAAAATAACCTTTTCTTCACTTTTACGAGACTTTTTCAGGATTATGCAATAGGAAGTGCGCAACAGGAGAAAAATTCTTGCAGCAGTTCAACGACACGGATAATCGTTGAGCAATTTCGATTAATGAGTAAAAAACTGGGGGAAACACGCAAGTGTCGGTTGATTTTTGCTTTCCGTTTTCGTGACTGCAAATTGATAATTAAGAATTGTTGCAGTGGCGTAACTGTGAGGGCAAGGGCCCTGGGTTAAACAAAAAAATGGGCCCCAATTGTTTATGATTTTTTAAATAGATGTTATTTTCTTTTAAAATTATAAATCATATTTCATCTTTTTTAAATGTTCTTAAATTTTAAAATTAAGGCAATTTTAATTTCTTCAAATATCAGTTAATGTGAACTTGCATTGATTAAAAGTTCAATTAATCCATGTTTTAAATATACTAAATTTGGATTTTCAACTATTTTTATAATTTTTTAATTATTTTCTGCAATTTTTAATTCTTTTAATTATCTTTAAATTGTTCCTCAAAATCTTAACTTTACCTTCCTCAAATTTTAATTATTTTGTTTAGTTTTTTCAATCACTTTTTCAATTTTTATTATTTAATCCTAAATTTTATATTATTCATCGCAAATTTAAATTAATTTTTTTAATTTACCATTATTTTTGTCATTTTGCAATTATTATCTTTAGCTTTTGATCATTTCAAAATTTTTGAATTAATTTCCTGAACTATCAAATATTTCAGATAATTATTTACTTCAATTATCATTTCTTTTTATTATTTTGCAATGATTTTTACCATCTTTTAATATTTTTATTATTTTTCAATTAATTTTCTAAATTTGCAGTTATTACAAATTTACATTATTGTCATTAATTTTTCCATATTTAAAACTAATTTTTATTATTTTCTTTGCTTAACACAATTTTTGCAATTTTTCTATTATTCTCTTCAATTTCTAATTACCTTAATTATTTTTGCATTATTTTCAAAAATTTTAATTATTTTAATCAATTTCCCATCATTTCTGCGATTTTTTTATAATTCCCTTTAATTTAAAAAGGTTTAAGTAATTTTAAATTAATTTTATTTTCTTAAACGTATATTTTACAATTTTTTCAATTATTACCCTCAAATTTTATTTACTATTATCAATTTTTCATATTTAAATTATTTTTATCATATTTAACTTTTTTTTCTTAATCTTAAGTTATTTTCAGAATATTTCAATTACTTTTTTCAATTTTTAATTATTTTCCTCAATTCTTAATTATTATTCACATTTTCTAAAATTATTTTCTAAGATTTTTATGTGTTTTACTAAAATTTTAATTATTATTATTTTTATCAATTTTTGATTATTTCTGCGATTTTTTAATTATTCTCATTAATTAAAAAATTTTAATTAATTTTGTAATTATTTTCTTTTTTTAAACTTATAACATTCTATATATGATTTATTCAATTATTTCTCCTAATTTTAATTACTGTTTTCAATTTAACATATTAGATTATTTTTATCATATTTCAATTTTTTTTCTCAATCTTAAATTATTTCCAGCATATTAAACCTATTTTTCCAATTTTGTATTAATTTGATTATTTTTCATTTATTTCCTTTGATTGTTAATGATTATTTAAATTTTCTAAAATTATTTAAAAAAATTTTTTAGTAATTTTTCTAAAGTTTCAATTATGTTCATCAATTTTCGATTATTTCTGCGGTTTTTTAATAATTCTCTTTAATTAAAATTTTTTAAGTAATTTTGTAATTAATTTTTATCTTTATACATATATTCTATAGTTTTTTCAATTATTTTCCTTAAATTTTATTTACTTTTTTCAATTTTTCATATTTAAATTATTTTTAACATATTTTAATTTTTTTTCAATCTTAAATTATTTACAGCATATAAAACCTATTTTTTTAAATTTAGAATTAATTTGATAATTTTTTAATTATTTTCCTTGATTGTTAATTATTATTATCATTTTCTATGATTTTTAAGTATTTTTCTAAAATTTCAATTATTTACATCAATTTTCAATTATTTCTCTGAAATTTTATTTGCTGTTTTTAATTTAACACATTTAAATTATTTTTATAATATTTCAATTTTATTCTCAACCTTCATTTTATATATTATTTCCAACATATTTAACCTATTTTTTCAATTTCAAATTAATTTTATTATGTTTCAATTATTTTCCTCGCCTGTTAATTATTATTATTATTTTCTAAAATTTATTATTTTCGAAGATTTTTCTAAAATTTTAATTATTTTCATAAATTTTTAGTTATTTCTGCGATTTTTTAATAATTCTCTATAATTAAAATATTTTAATTAATTTTGTAATTATTTTCTTTCTTTAAAAGTATATTCTATGATTTTTTCAATTATTTCCCTCAAATTTTATTTACTGTTTTTAATTTTTGATATTTAAATTATTTTTATCATATTTCAATTTGTTTTCTCAATCTTAAATTGATTTTTTCAATTTTGTATAATTTGTATTATTTTTCAATTATTTTCTTCAATTTGTAATTATTTTTATTTGTTTTCTTAATTTTCAATTTCTTTCTATTAATTATCGTAAATTTTAATTATTTTTAGTTCACTTCAATTCCGTTATCCAATTTTTAGACATTCTCATTTTTTAATTGATTTTTAAGACCTTCATCTATTTTCCTCAAATTTGAATTATTTTTTTTTATTTCAAAAAAATTCAGTAATTTTTTCAATTATTTCCCTAAATTATCATTTATTTTTTACAACATATCATTGTTTTTATCATATTTCAATTATTTTCTTCAGGTTTCAAATTTTAAAATCATTTTTCAATTATTTTTCCAAAATTTATCTCTTTCAATTTTCAGTTTTTTTCATTTGTTTATAATTTCCAAAATTTTAAACTATTTATCTAACATTTCAATTATTTCAATCAATTTACAATTATTGATATTATTTTTTATGTTATTTTCTTTAATTTTCAATTAGTTTCGTCCTTTCTCGTAATTTTCAAACAGTGTTTAATTATATATTTTTAATTTAAAATTATTCTCTTCAATTTTAAATTACGGTTATCGTTTTTCAATTATTTTCTCTAAGTTTTAATAATTTTCTTTTTTTCAAGGAACTTCTGTATGTTTTAAGTATTTTTCTGAAATTTTCTTTATCTTTCTTTTATTTAAAATAGCTTATGTAATTTTTCCAATTTGTTTCTGAAATTTTAATTATTTTTTTCAATTCTCAATCATTTATTTTTCAATTTACAATTATTTTCCCTAATTTTTCATTATTCAATTTTTTCATTTTATTTTTAAGATTTTCAAGTATTTCTCTCAAGTTTAAATTATTTCCATTATTTTTAAAACATTTCTATGATTTTTCATAACTTTTGTCCTGAATATCTATTTATTATACTTATTTGTTTATATAAAGTTATTTTTAAATATCCTATTTATAAAATATTGCGGTATAAAATATTATTTAATTTATTCAAAGTTTAGATTACTATAATTAGTACAGATGAGAGAGATGTAAATCCTTCTATTTTGTTTAAGTTGAACCAGAAATTATATATGATCCAGGAAGGTGGAAATAACACAATTTTATATTATGTCAAAAGCAACGTTTCGCCAACAAGGGTTCGTTGGCCTCATCAGGCTGTTTTAATTAAAAAAAAAATATACAAAAATTAATAATTAACTTCAGGAAATTTTTTGTTTTTATTTTTAATAAGTTAACACACAATACATAAACTACTTTTAATAGCGTATAAAAAACCAAAAATTACCTATATTCGTTAAAACTTTAAATATTCTTTAACTCGTCAAAATATTAAAATATATTAAAATAAAATTGTGTTCAGCGTAAATTAGAAACATTTCTCACAACAACCAGACAGACAAACGACGTAATTCAAACTAACTACTTAATCAAAAATATTAAATTTTATAAATGCCAAGAAGCTATTGAACTTAGTAATAGTGTAACATCTCAGATTCTCAGAAATGTTACGTTTAAAAAAATGTGATTCTTGGTCTGAAATTCGGGTATTTACCCAATCAAATTCATGATTAAATTCCTCTCGGTGTTGATAGAAAACTGATTCAGGATTTTTGATACAATGGGTTTGGTGTTCACCTCGCCTTTTTTTTTAAAGTACGTTTAGTTTGGCCAACATATGTTGCTGGACATTCAAGACAGTCAATTTTGTACACCACATTTCTGAATCTGATTCTTCCCTAATTTTATAATAGAATTTAACGACTTATTAACAATTGGGATGGTATAGAAATGTTAAATCTTTTAAGAATTTTTGACAATTTAAAAAAATACAAACAATTAAATGGAATACAAATTTTAGGAATTTGTCTATAAACAACATAAACATGTTATAACATAACATCTATAAATAGCGCTCGAGCGTTATTTAATTCTTTGTTTGTTTTTAAATATTTAATTTTTTAGAGACGGATTTTAATATATCTCTCAATAAAATCCAATGGGTAATCATTGTTTATAAGAATCTTCTTTATTGTCTTCAAATTGTCAAAATGGAAAAATTTGTCAAAAAGAGAAATTCCACTAGATTGTAAATAATATTTTTCTTCTGTTATTGGATGATTTGAGAAAAAATTGACAAGTCTACCGGAAGAAGGTTTTTGGTACCAATCAGTAATGATACAATTATCTTTTCTAATCAAAGTTAAATCAAGAAAATTAATCCGGTTATTATTTTCTAGTTCAACATATTAAATTGAGAGATTTAATTTCTCTCGAAATTGTGTAAAACATACATGTAAACAATTGTCGTTTGACGGCTAATTTTGAAAATATTTTAACTCACCTGAAAAGATGGAATTGAGGATGATCGAATCACCTCTTAAAAAGGGGGCTGTTCGTTTTCGGTGACAGTGTGAAATTGAATGCGCTTCCGGTTCGCGAAAGTGACGCTCTACGGCTAGGGATGAAAAAAAGAATTTTGTCCCATTGAAAAATCTTTTCTCGTGCACACGGGCCAAAGACACACTGATTAATGCCAAGGGATAAATAGTAACCTCCTGCAACATGCAAAGGTGCCGCCCGTGAAACGAGAACGAAGATTTCGAAAGCCTTCGTGGAGGTTGCGGTTGTTCGCCTCGGAACAACGTGCAGAATGGACGAGGGCGGTCTCTTCTGGCTATTATTGGTTTACGACTTTGTCGGGGTAGAAGCGTTAAACCACCCGGTGTTCAGGTATTGAACTGTCATCGGAGCGAGAAAAGAGAGAAAATGAGACTCTTCGAAAGGCATTTGACCAAAGGTCAAGCTGGGCGAAATAACTTCATAGAGCGAGCAATTTTCCATTCGGTGCAACAGATGCCGTGACGGATGTTTGACACAACATCTATAATATATTGAATATCGCATTTTTCACAGATTTACATCTCTCTCTTATTTCACACCAATTAAAAAAGGCAATATTGTAATTACGACGTCAGCGAGATAAGTAACTTACACTATGTATTATGTGTATCATTATATTGTCATAATAATGTGGAGTGACCCATTTATAGTATCGATTTTATTTTATTTAAATAATGATAATTCTCAGCCCAATTTAATTGCTATACTTTGTGATATTTTTAATTAAATTATTTTTATTATTTGAATCCTGAAATTATTTGCCAGACAAATTGACAATTTATTTGATTTCTAATAAATTTTCGGAATTAACTAACAAATAATCAAAATAATGTAAAATTTGTGCAAAGCGTTACAAGTTAAAAAAAAAAAATTAAAAATTGACTAACTTAATTGAAAATTGAAAATAAATATTTGAAAAATTAGATAAATAATGGAAAATTTTAGAATTTAATTTTGAGGAATAGTGAAAATAATTAAAAATTGAAGAAATTGATTGCATATGATAACAATAATAATTGAAATTTGAAGAAAATTGCTAAAATTTGAGAAAAATATTTTAAAATCGAGGAAATTAATTAAAGAACTTGCAAAATAGAACGCGCGCCAGCGAGCGATTAGTTTTTCATACATTTTAAAAATTATAAAATAAAATAATAAATATAACAAATCGGTAATAATTGAAAAAAAATAATGAAATTTATTAAAATTTGGGGAAAGTAATTTAAACAATCATAAAAATGTTTTAACCATAAAGAAAATAATTTAAATTTGAGAAAAATACTTGAGAATCTTAAAAGTAAATTAAAACAAAATTGAACAATGAAAAATTAGAGAAAATAATTGAAAATTGAAAAAACATGGTTAAAA
This sequence comes from Ganaspis brasiliensis, assembly GCA_037103525.1. Classification (NCBI taxonomy): domain Eukaryota; kingdom Metazoa; phylum Arthropoda; class Insecta; order Hymenoptera; family Figitidae; genus Ganaspis; species Ganaspis brasiliensis. The sequence goes on from JAZKLR010000194.1 coordinate 225,284, forward strand.
CTGAAGACAAATAAATTAAAATTAAAAAATATAATGAAAATTTGAGAAAATAATTACACAAAATACATAAAATATTTAAAATAAAGGAAAGTTAAACAAAATTTGAGAAAAATATTTAAAACTTTCAGAAGTTCATTAAAATAAAATAAAATAATTAAAAATTAGAGAAAATAAATGAAAAAGAAAAACATAATTTAAAATTGAATAGAACAAGTTTTAATTAAAGTGAAATAAGTAAAACCTTTTTGGCAATTATGAAAAAGAACGAGAGAAAGAACAAAAGTAATTAAAAATTGAAGAAAATAATATAAAAAATAATATAAATAATGAAATAATTGAAAAGTCAAATAAGTGGTTAATGATTTTTGAAATTATGAAACAAATGTAAAGAATTGAGAATTAAAGGAAATAAATTTTGGAAAATAATTGAAAAATGTTTTCAAATTTTATAACTTGCCAAAAATAATTAAAATATGATACAAACAATGATAAGCTGTAAAAAGGAAATGACATTTAAGTGTAATAATTGAAAAAACTACAGAAGTTTTTTTAAATAAAGAAAAAATAATTGAAATTCGAAAAAAATACATGAAGATCTTAAAAATCAATTAAAAAAAAAAAATAATAAAAATTGGAGAAAATAATTTCAATTTGTAAATTGTAATGTAAATTGTAAATTTTCACGTATGAAAAATTATTATTATGATTATTGTACTATTTATTATTATTTATGGTGCCCATAAAGGTCTATTTTTGACCACGGGATATATTATTCAATAAAAAAATAAATTCATAAAAATAAGAAATTAATTTATGAAAATTAGTTGAAAAAATTACAACATATATTTCTATTAAAAGAAAATAATTGCAGAATGATAAAAATAATTATGAATTGAAAAAATAACTGGAATTTAAGATAAATAATAAAAAAAATTAGAGAATTTATTAAAAATTTTTTGAGAATGATAAAAACTAATTGAAAAATAATAGAAATAATTAAAAATTAAAGAATTTATTAAAAGTTTGAAAAAAATAATTGTAAAAATTATAGAATATATTTGAGATAAACAATTAAATTAACAAATTTAATGAGTTATGTCCTTCCATTATTTAACATTACAAATTGACATAATTCATTTGATATTGAAAAAATTAATTGTTATTTGAAGAAAAAAATTACAATTTAAAAACAAAAAATCGTATTTGGTGAAAGAAATTGAAAGTTAATTAATAAATAACGAAATTGATTTGATATTTAAGGAAATAATAAAAACTGAAAAAGTTTTATTTGAAAAAATGAAAGAAAATAATTAAAACTTGCAAAAATTTTGAATTTAAAATTTAGGGGAAAAATTGAAAAATAATGAAAATCATTGAAAAAACATTTTTGAAAAATGATAAAAATAGTTCAAACTAATAGATATTATTTGCAATTTTAGAAAAATAATTTTAAACAATACAGGATATTTGTGAAGTAAAAGAAAGTACCTTATTACAAAATGATTTCAAGAATTTTAAATTCAGGAATAAATAATTACAACATTGTAGAAATAATCGAAAATTTATTGAAGAAAATCATGGAAATTTGAGATAAATAATTGAATTTTTTGGAATTAATCAACAATTATTCAAAATAATATAAAAATTGTGAAAATCATTGCGAATACAATATTAACAAATCTTCAAAATAATGTAAAGACTAGCGTAACAACCCTCGCTCGCTAACGCTCGCTCGTTTTTTATTTCTTTTATATATTTCTTTACTTTATGTATTCTTGAACATATATATAAATCTATAAATTTATAAATTTTAATAATCTATATTCTAATTCATATTAAGTCGATGCGGCCAATTTTTAAAAGAATATGATAATTGAATAACTTAAAAAGTAGTAAATTGTAATATGTATTATGTAATAATAATATATATTTTTAAATTGTTTTATAATTAATTATTAATTTTTTTTAGAAATATAAAATTAATTTTTAAAATTTTATTTGCTTTATTATAAAAATAATATCTAGTATTCTCAAAAAGATTGTTTTAAAAAATATTGCCAGTAATAATGATAATAATACTAAATATTAATTAATAACAAATTATAACTTCCTAACATTAAAAAAAAGGCGTTTGAAAAAAGTATAAATACATAAAATCGATTGCATCTATAAACAACTAACTAAAAAATATCTTGATAAAAAAATTATAATTTAAAAAGCAATATAATAGAAAGGTTCTAAAAAATATATTTCGAATACAACAAGAAACAAAGAAGTAATAATAATAAAAGATGAAAACATATGTGCAGTAGCTTTTTAACAGACTTATACATGCGCAAAAGCTCCAAAAGGCAGTTACGCATGCGCAGTACTTTCCTATGAACGATACTTGTTACAGTAACAAAGAAAAATTAATGTCAAAAAATGTAATTGTCAAAGCAAATAGAGAAACAAGTTAACAAAAAAGTTAAAAACATTGCGTAAAGTATATAGTAATGCGCAATAGGTTCCTATGCCAGTAAAGCATGCGCAGTAGTTTTCTATGAACAAAAAACATGCGCAGTTGTAAAAATGTGAAGTATAAATGACATTTTAACTATTCTAAGGTAAAAAAATGTAGAAAAATGTGTAAACAAAAAAGTTCCATGTAATGCGTAAAACCTATAATTTATAAGAGTAAATTGCACAAAACGCAGCTGTGGTGCACTACTGCGCAAGTGCAACAATATGTTGTGCATAAAAAAATGTTCAGTTTAACATGTTTGACACGAATAATGCCAGTGCGCATTGTTACAAACTCTAATAACATGATAAATTGAACATTTTTGTAAGTAACCTATTGGAAAAAGTAGGTGAACTTTGAAGTCTGTACGACGATGAACGAAGTTTTCTCGGTATCATATTAATATAATAGAAGATTACAACGTACAATTTTATGAATATTGGGAGAACTTTCAAACTCTTTATTCTCAATAAATAAGTAAATTTTCACAAAACTTTTTTAAACACTAATTATATGGAAGATTTTCTGACAGTATGTTAAATATTTATTACCCCCCCCCCCCCCGGTACCCCTAGAAAATGGTTTTTAAAAGTATGAAAAATTGAAAACTTTCAGATCAAAATTTGTTACATTTTATAAATATTTTAAAGAAAAAAAGAATAAAATTAATAAAATTAAATACACTTTTAATGTTTTTATTATTTTTTATATTCAATAATATAAATTTTTCTATTAAATTTCTTGAATTCCAATATTTAGATTGAATTTTGAATATTCTTTTCTATTATGGGTCATTAATTACAATAATAATGAAAAAAAAAACAATTTTAACCAATTTTTTAAATAAAGGTACCTTTGCGCATGTGCAGTTATCATGTTACCGTGTTACGCGTGCGCAATAATAAAACGGATTTTTACTGCGCACTTATTAAAAAAAGTATGCTATATGTACTGAAAATGTACTTATCTGATAAAGTCCCGCACTGCGCATGCGTAATTTTTGAATTTAATTAGAGCCAATGTGTGACTATCACTGTGCATGATTGCGCATGTGTAACAGCAATACAAAACAACTGCGCATGTGAAATGTTTGTTAAGTAGTGCGCACGTTTGCACAGCTGTGGTGCACTACTGCGCATGTGCAACAATATGTTGTGCATAAAAAAATGTTCAGTTTAACATGTTTGACACGAATAGTGCCAGTGCGCATTGTTACAAACTATAATAACATGGTAAAATGAACATTTTTGTAAGTAACCTATTGGAAAAAGTAGGTGAACTTTGAAGTCTGTTCGACGATGAACGAAGTTTTCTCGGTATCGTATTAATATAATAGAAGATTACCACGTACAATTTTATGAATATTGGGAGAACTTTCAAACTCTTTATTCTCAATAAATAAGTAAATTTTCACAAAACTTTTTTAAACACTAATTATATGGAAGATTTTCTGACAGTATGTTAAATATTTATTACCCCCCCCTCCCCCCGGTACCCCTAGAAAATGGTTTTTAAAAGTATGAAAAATTGAAAACTTTCAGATCAAAATTTGTTACATTTTATAAATATTTTAAAGAAAAAAAAAATAAAATTAATAAAATTAAATACACTTTTAATGTTTTTATTATTTTTTATATTCAATAATATAAATTTTTCTATTAAATTTCTTAAATTCCAATGTTTATATTGAATTTTGAATATTCTTTTCTATTATGGGTCATTAATTACAATAATAATGAAAAAAAAAACAATTTTAACCAATTTTTTAAATAAAGGTACCTTTGCGCATGTGCAGTTATCATGTTACCGTGTTACGCATGCGCAATAATAAAACGTATTTTTACTGCGCACTTATTAAAAAAAGTATGCTATATGTACTGAAAATGTACTTTTCTGGTAAAGTACCGCACTGCGCATGCGTAATTTTTGAATTTAATTAGAGCTCATGTGTGACTATCACTGTGCATGATTGCGCATGTGCAACAGCAATACAAAACAACTGCGCATGTAAAATGTTTGTTAAGTAGTGCGCACGTTTACACAGCTGTGGTGCACTACTGCGCATGTGCAACAATATGTTGTGCATAAAAAAATGTTCAGTTTAACATGTTTGACACGAATAGTGCCAGTGCGCATTGTTACAAACTATAATAACATGGTAAAATGAACATTTTTGTAAGTAACCTATTGGAAAAAGTAGGTGAACTTTGAAGTCTGTTCGACGATGAACGAAGTTTTCTCGGTATCGTATTAATATAATAGAAGATTACCACGTACAATTTTATGAATATTGGGAGAACTTTCAAACTCATTATTCTCAATAAATAAGTAAATTTTTACAAAACTTTTTTAAACACTAATTATATGGAAGATTTTCTGACAGTATGTTAAATATTTATTACCCCCCCTCCCCCCGGTACCCCTAGAAAATGGTTTTTAAAAGTATGAAAAATTGAAAACTTTCAGATCAAAATTTGTTACATTTTATAAATATTTTAAAGAAAAAAAGAATAAAATTAAATACACTTTTAATGTTTTTATTATTTTTTATATTCAATAATATAAATTTTTCTATTAAATTTCTTGAATTCCAATATTTAGATTGAATTTTGAATATTCTTTTCTATTATGGGTCATTAATTACAATAATAATGAAAAAAAAACAATTTTAACCAATTTTTTAAATAAAGGTACCTTTGCGCATGTGCAGTTATCATGTTACTGTGTTACGCGTGCGCAATAATAAAACGGATTTTTACTGCGCACTTATTAAAAAAAGTATGCTATATGTACTGAAAATGTACTTATCTAGTAAAGTACCGCACTGCGCATGCGTAATTTTTGAATTTAATTAGAGCTCATGTGTGACTATCACTGTGCATGATTGCGCATGTGTAACAGCAATACAAAACAACTGCGCATGTGAAATGTTTGTTAAGTATTGCGCACGTTTACACAGCTGTGGTGCACTACTGCGCATGTGCAACAATATGTTGTGCATAAAAAAATGTTCAGTTTAACATGTTTGACACGAATAGTGCCAGTGCGCATTGTTACAAACTATAATAACATGGTAAAATGAACATTTTTGTAAGTAACCTATTGGAAAAAGTAGGTGAACTTTGAAGTCTGTTCGACGATGAACGAAGTTTTCTCGGTATCGTATTAATATAATAGAAGATTACCACGTACAATTTTATGAATATTGGGAGAACTTTCAAACTCTTTATTCTCAATAAATAAGTAAATTTTTACAAAACTTTTTTAAACACTAATTATATGGAAGATTTTCTGACAGTATGTTAAATATTTATTACCCCCCCACCCCCCGGTACCCCTAGAAAATGGTTTTTAAAAGTATAAAAAATTGAAAACTTTTAGATCAAAATTTGTTACACTTTATAAATATTTTAAAGAGAAAAAGAATAAAATTAATAAAATTAAATACACTTTTAATGTTTTTATTATTTTTTATATTATTAATATAAATTTTTCTATTAAATTTCTTGAATTCCACTATTTAGATTGAATTTTGAATATTCTTTTCTATTGTGGGTCATTAATTACAATAATAATGAAAAAAAAAACAATTTTAACCAATTTTTTAAAGAAAGGTACCTTTGCACATGTGCAGTTATCATGTTACCGTGTTACGCATGCGCAATAATAAAACGGATTTTTACTGCGCACTAATTAAAAAAAGTATGCTATATGTACTGAAATTGTACTTATCTGGTAAAGTACCGCACTGCGCATGCGTAATTTTTGAATTTAATTAGAGCTCATGTGTGACTATCACTGTGCATGATTGCGCATGTGTTACAGCAATACAAAACAACTGCGCATGTGAAATGTTTGTTAAGTAGTGCGCACGTTTACACAGCTGTGGTGCACTACTGCGCATGTGCAACAATATGTTGTGCATAAAAAAATGTTCAGTTTAACATGTTTGACACGAATAGTGCCAGTGCGCATTGTTACAAACTATAATAACATGGTAAAATGAACATTTTTGTAAGTAACCTATTGGAAAAAGTAGGTGAACTTTGAAGTCTGTTCGACGATGAACGAAGTTTTCTCGGTATCGTATTAATATAATAGAAGATTACCACGTACAATTTTATGAATATTGGGAGAACTTTCAAACTCTTTATTCTCAATAAATAAGTAAATTTTCACAAAACTTTTTTAAACACTAATTATATGGAAGATTTTCTGACAGTATGTTAAATATTTATTACCCCCCCCTCCCCCCGGTACCCCTAGAAAATGGTTTTTAAAAGTATGAAAAATTGAAAACTTTCAGATCAAAATTTGTTACACTTTATAAATATTTTAAAGAGAAAAAGAATAAAATTAATAAAATTAAATACACTTTTAATGTTTTTATTATTTTTTATATTATTAATATAAATTTTTCTATTAAATTTCTTGAATTCCAATATTTAGATTGAATTTTGAATATTCTTTTCTATTGTGGGTCATTAATTACAATAATAATGAAAAAAAAAACAATTTTAAACAATTTTTTAAAGAAAGGTACCTTCGCACATGTGCAGTTATCATGTTACCGTGTTACGCATGCGCAATAATAAAACGGATTTTTACTGCGCACTAATTAAAAAAAGTATGCTATATGTACTGAAATTGTACTTATCTGGTAAAGTACCGCACTGCGCATGCGTAATTTTTGAATTTAATTAGAGCTCATGTGTGACTATCACTGTGCATGATTGCGCATGTGTTACAGCAATACAAAACAACTGCGCATGTGAAATGTTTGTTAAGTAGTGCGCACGTTTACACAGCTGTGGTGCACTACTGTGCATGTGCAACAATATGTTGTGCATAAAAAAATGTTCAGTTTAACATGTTTGACACGAATAGTGCCAGTGCGCATTGTTACAAACTATAATAACATGGTAAAATGAACATTTTTGTAAGTAACCTATTGGAAAAAGTAGGTGAACTTTGAAGTCTGTACGACGATGAACGAAGTTTTCTCGGTATCGTATTAATATAATAGAAGATTACCACGTACAATTTTATGAATATTGGGAGAAATTTCAAACTCTTTATTCTCAATAAATAAGTAAATTTTCACAAAACTTTTTTAAACACTAATTATATGGAAGATTTTCTGACAGTATGTTAAATATTTATTACCCCCCCCCTCCCCCCGGTACCCCTAGAAAATGGTTTTTAAAAGTATGAAAAATTGAAAACTTTCAGATCAAAATTTGTTACATTTTATAAATATTTTAAAGAAAAAAAGATTAAAATTAATAAAATTAAATACACTTTTAATGTTTTTATTATTTTTTATATTCAATAATATAAATTTTTCTATTAAATTTCTTGAATTCCAATATTTAGATTGAATTTTAAATATTCTTTTCTATTATGGGTCATTAATTACAATAATAATTAAAAAAAAAAAGCAATTTTAACCAATTTTTTAAATAAAGGTACCTTTGCGCATGTGCAGTTATCATGTTACCGTGTTACGCATGCGCAACAATAAAACAGATCTTTACTGCGCACTTATTAAAAAAAGTATGCTATATGTACTGAAAATGTACTTATCTGGTAAAGTACCGCACTGCGCATGCGTAATTTTTGAATTTAATTAGAGCTCATGTGTGACTATCACTGTGCATGATTGCGCATGTGTAACAGCAATACAAAACAACTGCGCATGTGAAATGTTTGTTAAGTAGTGCGCACGTTTACACAGCTGTGGTGCACTACTGCGCATGTGCAACAATATGTTGTGCATAAAAAAATGTTCAGTTTAACATGTTTGACACGAATAGTGCCAGTGCGCATTGCTACAAACTATAATAACGTGGTAAAATGAACATTTTTGTAAGTAACCTATTGGAAAAAGTAGGTGAACTTTGAAGTCTGTACGACGATAAACGAAGTTTTCTCGGTATCGTATTAATATAATAGAAGATTACCACGTACAATTTTATGAATATTGGGAGAACTTTCAAACTCTTTATTCTCAATAAATAAGTAAATTTTTACAAAACTTTTTTAAACACTAATTATATGGAAGATTTTCTGACAGTATGTTAAATATTTATTACCCCCCCTCCCCCCGGTACCCCTAGAAAATGGTTTTTAAAAGTATGAAAAATTGAAAACTTTCAGATCAAAATTTGTTACATTTTATAAATATTTTAAAGAAAAAAAGAATGAAATTAAATACACTTTTAATGTTTTTATTATTTTTTATATTCAATAATATAAATTTTTCTATTAAATTTCTTGAATTCCAATATTTAGATTGAATTTTAAATATTCTTTTCTATTATGGGTCATTAATTACAATAATAATTAAAAAAAAAAAGCAATTTTAACCAATTTTTTAAATAAAGGTACCTTTGCGCATGTGCAGTTATCATGTTACCGTGTTACGCATGCGCAATAATAAAACGGATTTTTACTGCGCACTTATTAAAAAAAGTATGCTATATGTACTGAAAATGTACTTATCTGGTAAAGTACCGCACTGCGCATGCGTAATTTTTGAATTTAATTAGAGCTCATGTGTGACTATCACTGTGCATGATTGCGCATGTGTAACAGCAATACAAAACAACTGCGCATGTGAAATGTTTGTTAAGTAGTGTGCACGTTTACACAGCTGTGGTGCACTACTGCGCATGTGCAACAATATGTTGTGCATAAAAAAATGTTCAGTTTAACATGTTTGACACGAATAGTGCCAGTGCGCATTGTTACAAACTATAATAACATGGTAAAATGAACATTTTTGTAAGTAACCTATTGGAAAAAGTAGGTGAACTTTGAAGTCTGTTCGACGATGAACGAAGTTTTCTCGGTATCGTATTAATATAATAGAAGATTACCACGTACAATTTTATGAATATTGGGAGAACTTTCAAACTCATTATTCTCAATAAATAAGTAAATTTTCACAAAACTTTTTTAAACACTAATTATATGGAAGATTTTCTGACAGTATGTTAAATATTTATTACCCCCCCTCCCCCCTGGTACCCCTAGAAAATGGTTTTTAAAAGTATGAAAAATTGAAAACTTTCAGATCAAAATTTGTTACATTTTATAAATATTTTAAAGAAAAAAAGAATAAAATTAAATACACTTTTAATGTTTTTATTATTTTTTATATTCAATAATATAAATTTTTCTATTAAATTTCTTGAATTCCAATATTTAGATTGAATTTTAAATATTCTTTTCTATTATGGGTCATTAATTACAATAATAATTAAAAAAAAAAAGCAATTTTAACCAATTTTTTAAATAAAGGTACCTTTGCGCATGTGCAGTTATCATGTTACTGTGTTACGCGTGCGCAATAATAAAACGGATTTTTACTGCGCACTTATTAAAAAAAGTATGCTATATGTACTGAAAATGTACTTATCTAGTAAAGTACCGCACTGCGCATGCGTAAGTTTTGAATTTAATTAGAGCTCATGTGTGACTATCACTGTGCATGATTGCGCATGTGTAACAGCAATACAAAACAACTGCGCATGTGAAATGTTTGTTAAGTATTGCGCACGTTTACACAGCTGTGGTGCACTACTGCGCATGTGCAACAATATGTTGTGCATAAAAAAATGTTCAGTTTAACATGTTTGACACGAATAGTGCCAGTGCGCATTGTTACAAACTATAATAACATGGTAAAATGAACATTTTTGTAAGTAACCTATTGGAAAAAGTAGGTGAACTTTGAAGTCTGTTCGACGATGAACGAAGTTTTCTCGGTATCGTATTAATATAATAGAAGATTACCACGTACAATTTTATGAATATTGGGAGAACTTTCAAACTCTTTATTCTCAATAAATAAGTAAATTTTCACAAAACTTTTTTAAACACTAATTATATGGAAGATTTTCTGACAGTATGTTAAATATTTATTACCCCCCCCTCCCCCCGGTACCCCTAGAAAATGGTTTTTAAAAGTATGAAAAATTGAAAACTTTCAGATCAAAATTTGTTACACTTTATAAATATTTTAAAGAGAAAAAGAATAAAATTAATAAAATTAAATACACTTTTAATGTTTTTATTATTTTTTATATTATTAATATAAATTTTTCTATTAAATTTCTTGAATTCCAATATTTAGATTGAATTTTGAATATTCTTTTCTATTGTGGGTCATTAATTACAATAATAATGAAAAAAAAAACAATTTTAACCAATTTTTTAAAGAAAGGTACCTTTGCACATGTGCAGTTATCATGTTACCGTGTTACGCATGCGCAATAATAAAACGGATTTTTACTGCGCACTAATTAAAAAAAGTATGCTATATGTACTGAAATTGTACTTATCTGGTAAAGTACCGCACTGCGCATGCGTAATTTTTGAATTTAATTAGAGCTCATGTGTGACTATCACTGTGCATGATTGCGCATGTGTTACAGCAATACAAAACAACTGCGCATGTGAAATGTTTGTTAAGTAGTGCGCACGTTTACACAGCTGTGGTGCACTACTGTGCATGTGCAACAATATGTTGTGCATAAAAAAATGTTCAGTTTAACATGTTTGACACGAATAGTTCCAGTGCGCATTGTTACAAACTATAATAACATGGTAAAATGAACATTTTTGTAAGTAATCTATTGGAAAAAGTAGGTGAACTTTGAAGTCTGTACGACGATGAACGAAGTTTTTTCAGTATCGTATTAATATAATAGAAGATTACCACGTACAATTTTGTGAATATTGGGAGAACTTTCAAACTCTTTATTCTCAATAAATAAGTAAATTTTTACAAAACTTTTTTAAACACTAATTATAGGGAAGATTTTCTGACAGTATGTTAAATAGTTATTACCCCCCCTCCCCCCGGTACCCCTAGAAAATGGTTTTTAAAAGTATGAAAAATTGAAAACTTTCAGATCAAAATTTGTTACATTTTATAAATATTTTAAAGAAAAAAAGAATAAAATTAAATACACTTTTAATGTTTTTATTATTTTTTATATTCAATAATATAAATTTTTCTATTAAATTTCTTGAATTCCAATATTTAGATTGAATTTTGAATATTCTTGTCTATTATGGGTCATTAATTACAATAATAATGAAAAAAAAAAACAATTTTAACCAATTTTTTAAATAAAGGTACCTTTGCGCATGTGCAGTTATCATGTTACCGTGTTACGCATGCGCAATAATAAAACGGATTTTTACTGCGCACTTATTAAAAAAAGTATGCTATATGTACTGAAAATGTACTTATCTGGTAAAGTACCGCACTGCGCATGCGTAATTTTTGAATTTAATTAGAGCTCATGTGTGACTATCACTGTGCATGATTGCGCATGTGTAACAGCAATACAAAACAACTGCGCATGTGAAATGTTTGTTAAGAAGTGCGCACGTTTACACAGCTGTGGTGCACTACTGCGCATGTGCAACAATATGTTGTGCATAAAAAAATGTTCAGTTTAACATTTTTGACACGAATAGTGCCAGTGCGCATTGTTACAAACTATAATAACATGGTAAAATGAACATTTTTGTAAGTAACCTATTGGAAAAAGTAGGTGAACTTTGAAGTCTGTACGACGATGAACGAAGTTTTCTCGGTATCGTATTAATATAATAAAAGATTACCACGTACAATTTTATGAATATTGGGAGAACTTTCAAACTCTTTATTCTCAATAAATAAGTAAATTTTTACAAAACTTTTTTAAACACGAATTATATGGAAGATTTTCTGACAGTATGTTAAATATTTATTACCCCCCCCCCCACCCCCCGGTACCCCTAGAAAATGGTTTTTAAAAGTATGAAAAATTGAAAACTTTCAGATCAAAATTTGTTACATTTTATAAATATTTTAAAGAAAAAAAGAATAAAATTAATAAAATTAAATACACTTTTAATGTTTTTATTAATTTTTATATTCAATAATATAAATTTTTCTATTAAATTTCTTGAATTCCAATATTTAGATTGAATTTTCAATATTCTTTTCTATTATGGGTCATTAATTACAATAATAATGAAAAAAAAAACAATTTTAACCAATTTTTTAAATAAAGGTACCTTTGCGCATGTGCAGTTATCATGTTACCGTGTTACGCATGCGCAATAATAAAACGGATTTTTACTGCGCACTTATTAAAAAAAGTATGCAATATGTACTGAAAATGTACTTATCTGGTAAAGTACCGCACTGCGCATGCGTAATTTTTGAATTTAATTAGAGCTCATGTGTGACTATCACTGTGCATGATTGCGCATGTGTAACAGCAATACAAAACAACTGCGCATGTGAAATGTTTGTTAAGTAGTGCGCACGTTTACACAGCTGTGGTGCACTACTGCGCATGTGCAACAATATGTTGTGCATAAAAAAATGTTCAGTTTAACATGTTTGGCACGAATAGTGCCAGTGCGCATTGTTACAAACTATAATAACGTGGTAAAATGAACATTTTTGTAAGTAACCTATTGGAAAAAGTAGGTGAACTTTGAAGTCTGTACGACGATGAACGAAGTTTCCTCGGTATCGTATTAATATAATAGAAGATTACCACGTACAATTTTATGAATATTGGGAGAACTTTCAAACTCTTTATTCTCAATAAATAAGTAAATTTTTACAAAACTTTTTTAAACACTAATTATATGGAAGATTTTCTGACAGTATGTTAAATATTTATTACCCCCCCACCCCCCGGTACCCCTAGAAAATGGTTCTTAAAAGGATGAAAAATTGAAAACTTTCAGATCAAAATTTCTTACATTTTATAAATATTTTAAAGAAAAAAAGAATAAAATTAATAAAATTAAATACACTTTTAATGTTTTTATTATTTTTTATATTCAATAATATAAATTTTTCTATTAAATTTCTTGAATTCCAATATTTAGATTGAATTTTGAATATTCTTTTCTATTATGGGTCATTAATTACAATAATAATGAAAAAAAAACAATTTTAACCAATTTTTTAAATAAAGGTACCTTTGCGCATGTGCAGTTATCATGTTACCGTGTTACGCATGCGCAATAATAAAACGGATTTTTACTGCGCACTTATTAAAAAAAGTATGCTATATGTACTGAAAATGTACTTATCTGGTAAAGTACCGCACTGCGCATGCGTAATTTTTGAATTTAATTAGAGCTCATGTGTGACTATCACTGTGCATGATTGCGCATGTGTAACAGCAATACAAAACAACTGCGCATGTGAAATGTTTGTTAAGTAGTGCGCACGTTTACACAGCTGTGGTGCACTACTGCGCATGTGCAACAATATGTTGTGCATAAAAAAATGTTCAGTTTAACATGTTTGACACGAATAGTGCCAGTGCGCATTGTTACAAACTATAATAACATGGTAAAATGAACATTTTTGTAAGTAACCTATTGGAAAAAGTAGGTGAACTTTGAAGTCTGTACGACGATGAACGAAGTTTTCTCGGTATCGTATTAATATAATAGAAGATTACCACGTACAATTTGATGAATATTGGGAGAACTTTCAAACTCCTTATTCTCAATAAATAAGTAAATTTTTACAAAACTTTTTTAAACACTAATTATATGGAAGATTTTCTGACAGTACGTGAAATATTTATTACCTTTCCCCCCCCGGTACTCCTAGAAAATGGTTTTTAAAAGTATGAAAAATTGAAAACTTTTAGTTCAAAATTTCTTACATTTTATAAATATTTTAAAGAAAAAAAGAATAAAATTGATAAAATTAAATACACTTTTAATGTTTTTATTATTTTTTATATTCAATAATAAAAATTTTTCTATTAAATTTCTTGAATTCCAATATTTAGATTGAATTTTGAATATTCTTTTCTATTATGGGTCATTAATTACAATAATAATGAAAAAAAAACAATTTTAACCAATTTTTTAAATAAAGGTACCTTTGCGCATGTGCAGTTATCATGTTACCGTGTTACGCATGCGCAATAATAAAACGGATTTTTACTGCGCACTTATTAAAAAAAGTATGCTATATGTACTGAAAATGTACTTATCTGGTAAAGTACCGCACTGCGCATGCGTAATTTTTGAATTTAATTAGAGCTCATGTGTGACTATCACTGTGCATGATTGCGCATGTGTAACAGCAATACAAAACAACTGCGCATGTGAAAAGTTTGTTAAGTAGTGCGCACGTTTACACAGCTGTGGTGCACTACTGCGCATGTGCAACAATATGTTGTGCAAAAAAAAATGTTCAGTTTAACATGTTTGACACGAATAGTGCCAGTGCGCATTGTTACAAACTATAATAACATGGTAAAATGAACATTTTTGTAAGTAACCTATTGGAAAAAGTAGGTGAACTTTGAAGTCTGTACAACGATGAACGAAGTTTTCTCGGTATCATATTAATATAATAGAAGATTACAACGTACAATTTTATGAATATTGGGAGAACTTTCAAACTCTTTATTCTCAATAAATAAGTAAATTTTTACAAAACTTTTTTAAACACTAATTATTTGGAAGATTTTCTGACAGTATGTTAAATATTTTTTACCCCCCCCCCCCGGTACCCCTAGAAAATGGTTTTTAAAAGTATAAAAAATTGAAAACTTTCAGATCAAAATTTGTTACATTTTATAAATATTTTAAAGAAAAAAAGATTAAAATTAATAAAATTAAATACACTTTTAATGTTTTTATTATTTTTTATATTCAATAATATAAATTTTTTTATTAAATTTCTTGAATTCCAATATTTAGATTGAATTTTGAATATTCTTTTCTATTATGGGTCATTATTTACAATAATAATGAAAAAAAACAATTTTAACCAATTTTTTAAATAAAGGTACCTTTGCGCATGTGCAGTTATCATGTTACCGTGTTACGCATGCGCAATAATAAAACGGATTTTTACTGCGCACTTATTAAAAAAAGTATGCTATATGTACTGAAAATGTACTTATCTGGTAAAGTACCGCACTGCGCATGCGTAATTTTTTAATTTAATTAGAGCTCATGTGTGACTATCACTGTGCATGATTGCACATGTGTAACAGCAATACAGAACAACTGCGCATGTGAAATGTTTGTTAAGTATTGCGCACGTTTACACAGCTGTGGTGCACTACTGCGCATGTGCAACAATATGTTGTGCATAAAAAAATGTTTAGTTTAACATGTTTGACACGAATAGTGCCAGTGCGCATTGTTACAAACTATAATAACATGGTAAAATGAACATTTTTGTAAGTAACCTATTGGAAAAAGTAGGTGAACTTTGAAGTCTGTACGACGATGAACGAAGTTTTCTCGGTATCATATTAATATAATAGAAGATTATGAAAATCATTGCACATGAAAAAAGAAATGAAAACTGACGAAGTAATTGAAATTTGAGAAAAATAATTGAAGAATTATTAAAATATTAAAAAGTGAATGCAATAACTTATATACGAGACAATAAATGAAAATTTAGAAAATTAATTGAATAATAAAAAGGTGGAGAAAATAATTGCAAAAGTTTTAAGAAAATGAAAATTGAAAGAAGGTAATTGTAATTTGTAACATAAGATAAATAATTGAAAAATTAGGGATTTAATTGAGGAATAGAAAAAATAATTAAAAATTGAAGAAATCGATTGCAAATGATAACAATAATAATTGGAAATTGAAGAAAATGATTAAAATTTGAGAAAAATATTTTAAAATCTAGAAAATTAATTGAAGAATAATGAAAATAATAATAAAAGCGATAAAATATTTGCATTGTAATAAAGTAATTAAAAATTGAAGGAAATAATTGAAAAAATTACAACATAAATTTGTAGTAAAAAAAATTATTGCAGAATGATAAAAATTATTTTAAATTGAAAAAATAACTGGAATTAAAGATTAATAATAAAAAGAAATAGAAAATGAATTAAAAAATAATTGAAAAATTATAGACATAATTGAAAATTGAAGAAAGTAATGGAAATTTGAGATAAATTTGAGATAATAAAAAACTTTAGTTTTAAGCCTGATAGTAATAATTCATGGTTAATTAATTCTGAACAAAATTTTATTAGAAACTTTATTTATCATATAAATTATTTTTATTTAAAGTTGGTATTCAGAATAAACATAATATACTTGTTAATAATAAAATTAAAGAAACAAAAATTTTTTTAATTAAAAATAATAATTTGATTGCTACAAAAGAAAATAAT
The DNA here is from genome assembly GCA_037103525.1 of Ganaspis brasiliensis. Lineage (NCBI taxonomy): Eukaryota > Metazoa > Arthropoda > Insecta > Hymenoptera > Figitidae > Ganaspis > Ganaspis brasiliensis. The sequence continues at coordinate 241,994 of JAZKLR010000194.1, forward strand.
GGAAACGTTACTGTTTAATAGAAAAAATAGATTAAAATTATTTATAGAAAATATTATTAGAATGAATGGATTACAATAAAAAAATGTTTGAACTTTTAAATGATTCCACCACTTATGCAAATGTAAACAGAGATCCATTTAAAAATATTCAAGCTGCATTAGATAAAATATATGAAGAGAATTTTTAAATAAAAAAGATTTTAATTGTATTACTTATAATTTTTTAAATTGCACTAATGATTATATTCCTGGATTTTTGTTTACCAAAAATTCGAAAAATTCATAAACCGGGAGTACCATCATGTCTAATACTATATCTTTCTGACATAGTCCTATTTATAATATTTCTAAGAATTTGGCTTATGTTTAAAATAAATCTTTAGACACGACTCTTTCTCATTATATTAAACATTCTCGGTCGGTCATTTAAAAAAAAATTGACATTATTAAATTTGTTCCTGATAATTTTACCATTTTTTCTTTAGATGTTACATCAAACATTTCTTAAATTTCTATTATAAAAATTAATTTTCAGGTAATACTAACGTTAATAATTAATTTACAAAAAACTTTTTTTACATTATGTCGATGAGAGTATACTTACACATAAACAGTGTTGCTTTGTTTTTTAAAGACACATTTGATTATTATTATTGTTTTCACAATTCGTCATTTTTGTAAAAAAAGTTTTTTTACATGTTTATTTCTTAGTTTCAATAAAATATATAAGAATATAAATTTGTCACAAATTTTCATATTTTTTTGATTTAGTTGTATGAATGTCCATATTTAACTGAAGGTTCAATTACAAGTTTTGTTTTTATTTACTAAGTGGTACAACGAGAACGAAAACGACTTTAATTTCAATCAGTGAAGTTACTATCTGTTAATTTAAAATTTTATTTGTCGTATTATAGAATCATATTGTTTGTTGAAAGTTAAAATATCTTCTTTTCTGTTAATAGAATTTTTTTTGCAATTTAATATGTATTATTTCAGAAGCAAGACATTTTTTCTTAGAAGGTTCCTTATCCAGTATATTGTTATGTTTCGATTATCTATATTGTTATCTGTGCTTTTTCTAATTGTTATTTATCTTGTCTGTACTGTTTTTTAATTTTTATGTTCTAACATTACTAAGTCTTTTGTCATTTTGTGTTCATTAATTCTTTTAATTAAATTTCTTTTTGTTTGTCCTACATAAGTTTCAGGGCAATCTTTGCAATTGATTTTGTATATTGTATTAGTTATGTAATTTTTTTCAGTTTTGTCTTTTATCTTTTTTACTAAATAGTTAAGGCTAATTTTTATTGTTGGTATTGTATATGGATATTAAGTTTTTTGAGGGCAAAGGAATGTTTTTCATAGCAATTATTAGTATATGGTAATTTTAGTTTTGGTGTTAATGTGTAAATATTTTGATCGTCTATATTGTTATCTGTGTTTTTTCTAATTGTTATTATTCTTTTTTGAATATACTTTTGTGTTTAGATCATAGGATAGTAGTTATTGTGTAAAATGTTTTTATAATTTTCAAATTATTGTTATGAAATTTTTTATCCGATACTGTTATTGCTCTATCGACTAAATTATAAATCATTGCTATGTACCAGTTAGTAATCAATCTTTTTTTTTTATTTATTTCTATTTCGGTAAATTGTAAATGTTTGTTCTAATTATTGAAAATTTTCAATATTTCGCTAATTTTTTCATTAGGGATGCAAGTAATGATATCATCTACATAACTATGATAAAAAATTGGTTTAAAGGATAATAAATTTAAGCATTCAGTTTCTAAATCGTCCATGACTATGTCAGCAATTAAACCTGAGATTCACGTTTTCATTTCGAAAAATTAGTATTGATTAAAGAAACAAATTTGGTTAGATTAGGAAAAACAATGAGTGGTTTTTCTCGAAATCTGAATTAGGGTTTGTAAAATACAACTATCTAAGAAGGCTAGTAAAAAGTGTAGTTAAAAAACGAAATTAGATCAATGAGCGATTAGGAACTGAATTAATAAAATAAACACTAAAAGCAATCTCGAAAGAGGTGATTTTTTGCATTCTTCGTTTCTGAGGGATACTTTTGTTAGAAAAATGATCTCTATAAGTATGAAAGATGACAGTGGAGAGATCGGCCGCAACTGTTGTATCGGGGCCATGCTGAGAAAAAGGCTTGCCAATTACCAGTCGACAGAGGAAGGGCGAGATAGGTTCCAATTTGCTGTAAACCTAAAGCGGCAAAGAGCGGAAGCTGCACGGCAGGGTGTGGCAAGATTTGCGAACGCGAATCCCGTGCGCAACATGCAACATGAATTCTTACTCTTAAGTACCCTCTGCGTTTATCTATAATTTCCATCACTCACGTTACCATTTTATAAAAGTTTTAATTTACTATACGTAGTTATTTGCGTGTTTAAATCTCGATTTAAACAATAAATTGAATAAATAAAATTTGTTTTTCAAAGCTATAAAATTTTTGTTAAGCATATTTCTGTTTTATTTTTACATAAAACGAAAAGCAATTAGAAATATAACCTTAAATGTTTTATAATTTGGTAAAAAGTGCAAAGAAGCGAAATTTTAAACTTAAAGAAAAAACATTCGATGATTATTAAGAAACTATAGTAACATTAACGCGCACCTAAGCGCGCGACAAACTTTCCATTGTTACTGGTAATTTAAAACTATAAATTTTTGCAAGTACAAATTTAATGGAAATTACGAAATTAAATTTAAACAAAATAGTTGAAAAATTATAGGAATAACTGTTCGAAATAATTGCAAATTGAGCAACTGGATTGGAAATTAAAAAAATTATTGAAATTGAAAAAAAAAAAACTAAAAAGTCGAGGAAATAAATTGAAAATTTAAGAATTAAATTAAAATTTAAAAAAAAAAATTGATAAGTCGAACAAAAATTACAAAATGACGAAAATATTCAACAATTGAAAGCAAAATTAAAAAAATGTCTAGATTAATACACAACCGAACAAAATAATTTAAATAATCAAAGAATAATTATAAAATTTTAAGATAATAATTGAGTATTGAAAAAATTGTAGAAAATAATTGAAAATTTCGGAAAATAATTAATAATTAAAAGAAATAGTTGAAAAATGACGAGAATAATTAAACAATTCGTGAAAAATAACGAAAATAACTGTCAATTGAAAACAAAATTCGAAAAATGACTAGATTAATAGACAACCGAAAAAAATAATTGAAAAAATTAAACAAGAAATATTAAATTTAAAGAAAATAATTGCAAATTGAAAAATTAAGAAAATTGAAGGAATAATTGTTGTAAATAATTGCACATTTAACAACTGGATTAAAAATCGAAAAAAATAATTAAAAATTTAATAAAGCAATGGGAAATTGAAGAACTGAAATTAAATTTGTGGAATATACTTAAAAATTAAAGAATGAAATTAACAATTAAAGAAAATAATTGAAATTAAATTTAAAATTAAAGAATTTTAATGATAATCAAAATAATAATAGAAAATAGGTGACAATAATAATAATAAAAACAATTGAATTGAAATTTTAAAACAATTTTGATGAGTGACAAAAGTAATTAAAAAAATCCGAGATTTATTGAATATTGAGGAATTAATGGAAAATCGATAAAAATAATTGAAATTTAAAGAAAATATTTGAAAATTGAAAAAATAATTAAAAATTGAAGAAATAAATTGAAAATTAAAGAATTAAATGAAAATATCAGAAAAATAATTGATAATTAAAAAATAAAATTACAATATGACGAAAATAATTAACTATTAAAAAAAATAAATAATTTAAAAAAAATTGAAGAATGGTGAGAATAATCGAGATTAGAAAATGTTTTTTTTATTAATGAATAATCATAAAATTGGAGGAGAATAATAAATTGTAAATTAAAAACTGATGAAAATTATAAATAAAATTGTAGAAAATAAATGAAAATTGAAGAATTGTGTTGAAATTCCAATAAAATAATTAATAATTGAAAAAAGTTTACAAAATGATTAAAATAATTGAATATTAAAGACAATAATTTACAAATGAGAAAAATAATTATAATTGAAAGAAAAATTTTGAATCTGTCGAGAATAATCGACAGCAGAACAAAATATTTAAAAAAAATTAAAGAATTATTATAAAATTTAAAATAATATTACAATATGATGAAAATAGTTAATTATTAAAAAAAAAATTAACAATTGAAAAAAAACCGAAGAATGGTAAGAATAATCGGAATTAGAAATTTTTTTTTCAATTTAATGAATAATCATAAAATTGAAAGATAATAATAAATTGTCAATTAAAAACTGATGGAAATTATGGATAAAATTGTAGAAAATAAATTAAAATTGGAGAATTTTATTGAAATTTCAATATAATAATTGATAATTGAAAGAAAATTTGCAAAATAACTAAAATACTTAAATATTAAAGACAATAATTTAAAAATGAGGAAAATCGAAAGAAAAAATTTAAATTTGTCGAGAATGATCGACACCAGAACAAAATATCTAAAAAAATTAAAGAATAATTATAAAATTTAAAGAGTATAATTGTATATTGAAAACTGTTGAAAATAATAGAAAACTAATCATTGAAAAACATTGAATTGTTTCTGGTCATAAATTTTTGCAAGTACAAATAAGATGAATAATTTAATGAAATTGGTTATTCAAATAAACTTAATTTTTTAGATAAATATAACTTTCAATCTATGCAAATTAAAATCGCTGCCGACTCCAAGAAATAAACAAATAAGTGAAAGTAAATAAAAAATGTTTTAAAAAAGCACGAATTTTTCAATTTTATATTTAGAAAAGAAAAAATGATAGGAGAAAATAGCGTAGATAGATATACATTACAAAAAGTTAAAATATTTTTGTTGAAAGAATAGTTTTTTGAACAAAATGTATTCAAACTTCTATAATTTATAATAACTTCAATCGTTCCTATTGAGGATTATTTCTATTCTTCAAAAGTTCTAACAATTCAAGTTTTAATTTTTCCAAATTTAAAATAGATCCAAACTTAAAACAGTTTCAACGAAATGTTGACTCAAATTTATTTAAACTTCAATTAATCCAAATTTTTATTTGTTAAAGTCTTAAGACTTATATTTAATTTTTTTTAAATTCCTTTAAATTTTAATTAATAAAAATTTTAATTAATTCAATTTTGAACTGTTATAAACTTTACATATTTTAAAAATCTAATAATTCATATTTAAATTATTTTTAACATTAACCATTATATGAAAACTTCTAATTCTACAAAAAAATTTCAATGTATATCAAAGCTTTAATCAGTCCAAATTTTGAAAATAATAATTTAGACTATAATTTAAATTATTGAAAATTGGGCCTAATGGAATTTGAAATTAAGTAAAATTTATATTTATAAAAAAAAATTTAAATTGTGAAAAGTTTAAATGTTTAGTTATTAATAATCAGAATAATAAAAACGCAATGATTGATTAAAATTTAGATAATGTAAAGCCTTATAACGAATAAAAATGTAGATGAATTCAAACTTCAATAAATTAAAACTTGAATATATATTGATTCTTAATTATTAATTTAGATTTTCATTAAAAATAATTATTTCAAGATTTTAATGATCTCAATTTCGAATGATCTAAATATCAATTAATTTAATCACAATAACATTTCAAGATAATTCATATACCTATTGATAGAATTAAATTTTAATTTACTAAAAATTTTAGTGTACGGGAATTTCAGTTCAATATTGTAGGGTAAACTGTATTTTAATTAATGTATTTTCTGTCAATGCATTTAAATTGATTCTTATGAAAGTAGTCTCTTATTTCAAACATAACTGATTTAAAACAAAAAAATATCTAAGTGACAAACTTTAGGTGCGAACAGACAAGAATGAATGAAAGAATGAATGAATCTTGCGGATTATTATTATAGATTGTTATAAAACCTTCCATATCCATTTTAAAGCTGAGATTATGGCAAATAATATGTTTTAATTGTCAAAAAATTGAAACGAATTGAAAATGCACATTCTTTCTTTTTATAATTTTTTAAAATTGAAAATCCGTTTGCGATTGAAGTTAATTTGCAAATGTGTGATGTAGGTAACAAGAGGGGGTCTTTGAATCGAAAATGCGCAGTATGTATTCTTTGCATGATTTTGTCGGCGTGTTATTGAAGAGGTAAATGGAAAAAGGCTTAAACGTCACCTACAAGAAAAGTAAAGAACTCTTGAGATTGGCTAAAGCAGAAAAGAATAAGACAGAATGAAGGAAGGAGAAAGAGCTTTTGTCTGCTGACGCAGTCCTGAGTTTCCGCTTACTTCCTGTCGGAAACAATTGTTGTGATTCGGAAAACAGTGTTTAGTCATTTGTCGCTATTTAAAAATAGATTTTATGACAATTTTGCAATAAATAGGATATTTTTGTAGTACAGTTGTATATAAACTTTATATCTAAACATAGATTGAATAAAATTTTATTTAAACATATTAGATTTAAGTAAAATTGTATTCAAACATAGATTAAAAAAAAAATGGTACTCACACATGGTTTAGATAAAAGCGAGGATAAAATGAGTATTTAATGTAATTATTACGTGTGATTTTAAAAATATTGTTCCAAAATTGGCATTGATATACATAAAAATTACTAATTATTGTTGTTGTAAACTGATCACGTTATTTCAGTAAGTAATAAACAAGTACTTATTGGCACACTGAATAATTTATAGTCTCCTAAAAATGTACACATGTACGTTTAGAATACTAATTTACCGAATGTCAAATGTCCAGGTCCACGCTTTCTTAAATCAGGAAACTAAAAAACATGCATTTTTTTTTATAAGTATGTGAATTAAACGGATGTAAATATGTAAAGGATCCATAATCCCATTACGCTGCTAAATAATTCATTTTAGTTTCCTATTTGGTTTCTATTGCAAAATTTTGTTTTTTTATATTTGTTAACTACGAAAATTTAAATGGTCAATTTGCTAGCATAAGTAGAAAGTAAATTATAATGTAATGCAATGTAATATTATTTAATACAAAGCAATGTTATGTAGTACAAAGTAATTTTATGTGTTACAAAGCACTGTAGTGCAATGTAATGTAATATTATGTAATTTAATGTTATGTATTGCAATGTAATATAATATAATGTAATACAATACAACGCAATGTAATGTAAAGCAATGCAATGTAATGTAATGCAATGCAATGCAATTTACTATAATGTAATGTTATGTATTGCAGTAAAATGTAATGTAATATAATGCAATTTAATGTAATACAATGTAATTTTATGCCAAGCAATGGAATGTAATGCAATGTAAAGTAATATTATGTAATTTAATGTTATGTATTGCAAATTAATGTAATGCAATGTTTTGTAATACAATGCAATGTAAGGCAATATTATGTAATTTTATGTAACGTATTGCAATGTAATACAATACAATGTAATGTAATACAATTTAATATATTGCAATATTATGTAATGTATTGCAGTACAATGTAACGTACTATCATGCAATGTAATGTAGTGCAATGTAATTTTATGTTAAGCAATGTAATGCAATATATTGTAATTTAATTTTATGTATTGCAATGTAATGTAAACGAATGCAATATTATGTAATTTTATGTTATTTATTGCAATGTAATGTAATACAATGTAATGTAATACAATGTAATGTAATTCAATTTCATGGAATACAATTTAATGTAATGGAATGCGCAATTTAATGTAATAATTTTTTGTGTACTGCAATGTAATTTAATGCAATGTATAATGTAACATAATGCAATGTAAGGTAGTACAATGTAATTTTATAAACTACAAAGCAATGCAATGCAAAGTAATGCAATATTATTTAATATAATGTTATGTAATGTTATGTACTGTAAAGTAATCCAATATAATGTAATGTAACATAATGCAGTAGTACAATGTAATTTAATGTTATGTATTGCAATGTAATGTAATACAATGTAATGTAATGTAATACAATGTAATGTAACACAATTTAATGTAATGCAATGCAATATAATGTAATACAATGTAATGTAACACAATTTAATGTAATGCAATGTAACACAATTTAATATAATGCAATGCAATGCAATATAATGTAATGCAATGTTATGTGATGTAATGTTATGTAATATAATGTCATGTACTGTAATGTAATCCAATACAATGTAATGTAATATACTGTAATGTAATGTAGTACCTGCAATGTAATGTAGTAGTTGCAATGTAATTTTATGCACCATAAAGCAATGTAATACAATTTCATTTAATGCTAAGCAATGCAATGTATTTATGTAATGTTATACAATGTAATGTAATGCAATATTACATAATTTAATGTTATTAATTGCAATATAATGTGATACAATGTAATGTAATACACTTAAAAAATGTAATACAATGTAATGAATTGCAATATTATGTAATGCAATGTTATGTGATGTAGTGTAATACAATACAATGTAATTTGATGGACTACAAAGCAATGTAATACAATTTAATTTAGTTCTAGGCAATGTAATGCAATGTATTTATGTAATGTAATACAATGTTATGCAGTGCAATTCAATGCAATGTAATGCAATATTACGTAATTTAATGTTGTGTATTGCAAAATAATGTGATACAATGTTATGTAATACACTTAAATGTAATACAATGTAATATAATACAATTATGTGTAATATAGTGTAATGTAATGCAATGTTATATAATGTAATGTTGTATATTGTAATGTAATGTAATACAATATAATATAATATAATGCAATATAATGAAATGCATTAATGTAAAGAAATGATATGTATTGTAATACCTTGTTATATGTCACACTTATAAGATAACTAAGCGCAAAAAATGTATATTACAAATATATTTACATTTAGAATGGTGACAGAAGAATCTTAAAAGTGTATAGATTCACATTCAGAGGTGTACGATAAACAATGCCGAAAATCGAGACATCTTCAGCAACGCATCGACATCCGGAGGAAGGTGCCTGAGCTGTGAATATTAATCGTCTTGCTTATTATGCTAATAGATTCTTCTAATTAACTCACTAATGTGGAATTACTGTCTCGTACCTAACGTCTTTTGTGTTCTCATCCGCAGTACAAGCTCGTATTAAGGAAGTTTGGTATGTGGATTTATTTCTCTCATAACGGTTCATTGCAATTATAAAATTCTTCTCATTATCTATTCGCTAATTTTCCAATGCTTTTTTCATTTTATATATTTACAACATTATGTATACATGTATGTAGGATACCTATATGAATCTAAAGTACGTATATATAAATGGATGCATGTGTGTGCAAATGTGTAGGTGAGTGTGTAGGTATAAGTTTTTACATGCTCCATTTAACTCCCAAATCCTCTCACATTTCCAAAACTAATATTACTTGCTGCAATACAAAAATTGTCCCGACAAGTGACATTTTTCAATATAACAAACATTTTTTACCAATGCAAATAATCACCTACTTGTTTTTACCCTCTTCAATGAAATCGACAGTAAATATCCCAATTAACATTTTCAGTCTTTGATCTCATTAGAGCAGACATAATCATACTTAAGTATACTTAACTAAAAATACCGAGTTCACTCTTTTACAAGATGTTGCATCGAATGATAACCGTTTTTATGCGAAAGTTAGCCTCGCGTTAAGTACATTCGACTTGAGTCACGCAAAGATGAATTTTTTCTCATTGCGTAGACTAAAAGCCGATTTTACCAGAAATTATCCAGCTTGCGTGATCGGTCCCGGATCGTCGCAATCTTACCCCAGTTTAATTATTTACCAAGAGGGAAATTGTTTCCCGGTCTCAAGATAATAATTTAAACTCTGGAAAAATGTCAAATTATAATTATCGTCAAACATAAAATGCAAAAAAAAAGAATAAAAACAAAATATTGTTTTCTGCATTTAAAATAAATAAATAGAAAAAAAAAATCTGGAATCAATATGGAGAAAAAAAAGTGTGGTTACTTTCTAAACAGATTTTATATGGAAATGGATCTTAGATTTTTTTTCCCGGTCACAAGATAATAATTTAAACTCTGGAAATATTTCAAATTATAATTATCATCAAATATAAAATTTGTAAAAAAATAATAAAAACAAAACATTATTTTCTGGGCTTAAAATGAAAAAATGGAAAAAAAATATGGAATCAATATGGAGAAAAAAAGTGTGGTTACTTTCTAAGCAGACATTATATGGAAATGGACCTTAGATTTTTTTCCCGGGTCACAAGATAATAATTTAAACTCTGGAAATATTTCAAATTATACTTATTCCAGGGTGTCTACCGAAACATGATTTTCAAATTCCCGGTTTTCCCGGATCTAAAATCACATTTTTCCCGGATTTCTTTTATGTATGATTAATTGCTATAATATTAAAATAGTGAAAAAATTAAGTACGTAATATATAAGTTTTTAAGGTAAAATTGATCTTTGAAGAAAATAATTCCAAAATGGCAAAAATAATAGAAATTTGAAGAAACAAAATGAAAGATGACAACACTTATTAAAAATTAAGTAAATAATTAAAAATTTGAAGAAAAGACTTGGAAAATGGCAAAAATAATTGAAAAATGGGAAACAAAATAAAAATTTGATGTCAATACATAATTAAAAAATTGAAGAAAAAATTGACCATGAATGAAAATAATTAAATAATTAAAAAATCATAAAATTGATAGAAATTTGAAAAAAATACTTCAAAAATTATAAAAATAATTAAAATTTAAAAAAAAAATAATAATGGAGAAATGACAAAAATAATTAAAAATTACAAAAATAATCAAAAAATAGAACAAATAGTCGAGAAATGACAAAAATAATTGAACCTTGAAAAAAAATGAAAGATGATAAAACTAATTTAAAATTATGTAAAAAAATTATGATTTGAAAAATAGACGTATAAAATGACATAAATAATTGAAAAATGGAGAAACAAAATAAAAATTAGAAATCAATAATTGAAAAATTGGAGATAAAAATTGATGTTTAAAGAAAATAATTAAATAATGACAAAATAATTGCAAAATCCCAAAAAATTTGAAATTTGAAGAAAATACTTGAAAAATGATAAAATTAAATGTAAATTAAAGTAAGAAATTAAAGAATCCATGACAATAATTTAAAGATATAAGAAAATAATGTAAATTTGGAGAAAGTAATAAAAAAATGTCGAAAATATTGATAATACTTGAGAAATGACTAAATTATTTGAAAATTTTTAAAAGCAATTAAAAAATGAGAAAAATAATTATAATAGGAAATATAATTGAAAAATAACAAAATGAACAGAAATTTGAAGAAAATAATTGCGAAATCACAAAAAATTTCAATTTGAAGGTAATATGTGAAAAATAACAAACATAATAAAAAATTTAGACAAATAATTGAAAAGTGACAGAACTAATTAAAAAAATTAAGTAAAAAATAAAAAATTTGAAGAAAATACTTGAAAAATGATAAAAATAATTAAAATTTGAAAAGAAATTGAGAACTGACAAAAATAAATGAAAATTGAAGAGAGAAATTAAAAAATTCATGACACTAATTTAAAGATATAAGTAAAAGAATAGAAAATTTGGAGAAAGAAATAAAACAACGTCGAAAATATTGACAAAAATTGAGAAATTACTAAATTAATTGAAAATTTTTAAAAAACAATTAAAAAATGACAAAAATAATTGAAAATAGGATAAAATAGTCGAAAAATGACAAAAATAATTAAAATTTGAAGAAAATATGTGAAAAATAACAAACATAATAAAAATTTGAGACAAATAATTGTAAAGTGACAGAACTAATTAAAAATTAAGTAAAAAATAAAAAATTTGAAGAAAAGAATTGAAAAATGATAAAAGTAATTAAAATTTGAAAAGAAATTGAGAATTGACAAAAATAAATGAAAATTGAAGTAAGAAATTAAAAAATTCATGACAATAATTAAAAGATATAAGAAAATAAATAGAAAATTTGGAGAAAGTAATAAAACAACGTCGAAAATATTGACAAAAATTGAGAAATTACTAAATTAATTGAAAATTTTTCAAAAACAATTAAAAAATGACAAAAATAATTGAAAATAGGAAAAAATAGTCGAGAAATGAGAAATGAGAAATTACAAAAAATTAAATTACAAAAAATTTAAATTTGAAGATAATACATAAAAAATAACAAAAAAGATAAAAATTTGAGAGAAATAATTGACTAATGACATTAATAATTAATAACTGGTGTAAATAATTAAAAGAATGTGAAATTGAAATAAAAAATTGAAATTTGAAAAAAAATAATTGCGAATTGGTGTAAAGTATTTAAAAATTATTGATACACAATAATAAAATTATTGAAGAAAATTGCTGAAATTTGAAGAAAAAAATTGAAAATTGTGTAATAAATTGAGAAATTGGTGGTCATAAAAAAAAGATTGAAAATAATTATTGAAATTTGATAAAAATAATTTTCAAATGTTAAAACTAATAGAAATATATGCAGAAAATAATTAAAAAATGATAAAAATAATTTAAATTTGATGCAAAATTGAAAGACGACGAAAGTAATTGACAATGCTGGTTTAAAAATTAAAAAGTTGTAGACATTAATTAAAAAATTGAAAAAGTAATTAAAATTAGATGAAACTAATTAAACAATGTCAAAATTTATTGAAATTTGAAGAACATAATTGTATATAATAATAATAGATTATTGTCAAATAGAAAAAGATATAAAAAAATTATAAAAATAAAACATTGTTTTCTACGTTTAAAATAAATTGAAAAAAAATCTGGAACCAATATGGAGCAAAACAGTGTGCTGGTTACTTTCTAAGTAGACATTATATGGGAATGGATCTTAGATTTTTTCCCCAGTCACAAGATAATAATTTAAACTCTGGAAATATTTCAAATTATATTTGTTGTCAAATAGAAAAAGGTATAAAAAATTATTAAAATAAAACATGGTTTTCTGTGTTTCAAATAAATAAATTAAAAAAAACTATCTGGAATGGAGCAAAAAAGTGTGGTTACTTTCTAAACAGACTTTATATGAGAATGTGCCTTAAATTTTTCCCCAGTTACAAGATAATAATTTAAACTCTGGAAAAATGTCAAATTATAATTATCATCAAATATAAAATTTGTAAAAAAATAATAAAAACAAAACATTGCTTTCTGCGTTTCAAATAAATAAATAGAAAAAAAACTATCTGGAACCAATATGGAGCAAAAAAGTCTGGTTACTTTCTATAAGTGGACATTATATGCGGGAATGAACCTTAGATTTTTGTTCCTGGTCACAAGATAATGAAATTATTATTTATTATTCATTTATTTTAAACGCAGAAAACAATGTTTTGTTTTATTTTGATTATTTTTTTTTATACATTTTATATTTGACGATAATTATAAAATAAATGAATAAAAAAAAATCTGGAATCAATATGGAGAAAAAAAAGTGTAGTCACTTTCTAAGCAGACTTTATATGAAAATGGACCTTAAATTTTGTTTTTTCCATTTACAATATGTGACGCGCTCTGAAGAAAGGGACCTTAAGAGGCAACAAATCGATTTTTGGTTTATGGTTAATTTAACTTCAATAAAAGTTCCTTTTTCATTATCTGAAGTCAGAAAATGTTTTTTATTAATTATTTTTCTGCGTTAAAACTAAATAAATAGAAAAAAAAAAATTTGTAACCAATATGGAGCAAAAAAAAAAAAGTGTTGTTACTTTCTAAGCAGACATTATATGTGGGAATGAACCTTGTTAGTTGTCCAAGATGGCCGCTGCGATAATCTGGAACCTCATGGTGTAATTTGAATTCCTTACGGCCACACGCGCTCAGTTTTCTGCAAAGAATAATTAAGGGAAGCACGAACACTGTCACGCCCGCCTCTTCAGTTTGACGTGATTCTGGCCGTTTATTGAATGGTATTCGTTCGGCTCTAATAAGCAGGGCATAAAAGCAATACCAAAATGGCGGGGCATTGCGAAATGGCCGCGTGTGCGCCTTTCCACGCTGGCCAATATATAGAGAGAAGAATTGCAAATCATTGAGGGAGACCCTCACGATCCATCAAACAATTCGGCATGGGAGGTTCCTTCCACGCTCCGGTAGCTGAAGAACTTGAAAAATCCTCAGTAAGGTGCTCGGCACGACTGGCGCTCTTAAAACTTCAAACCTCGGTACCAGGGTCGACGTCCGCCGAAGGCCGCTAACAACGCCTAACCTTTTCCAGGAAGCTTGGAAACGCGTTGCGATTGATGTCAGATGCCTCCCATGCACCATCATATTACCTTTTAAATCAATTTTATAGTATTTCAATCATCGCGTCTATTATTTCCGTGTCATCGTTCCCTGTGGATCTTGTAGTGTTTATTGTACTTTTGTAAAACCCTTGGTCATCAGTGTAAAGCAAATAGAGGTTATGTCGGTTGTAAACTAGGAATTTAAATTTTGGTAAATTTGCACTTGGAATTTTAAATTTTGGTTGCATAATATTGATTAAAAGTGAAATTTGAGTACTCTTTAAATGTATCGTAATTATTTATTAATATCCCGACAAGAAGAGGTTGGTTGAAATTAATGAAAAACTGTTGCGAACAGTAAGAAAAAAAATTCTTTTACCAAGGATAAAAAACTGCTTGGATGAAGAATAATAATTAGTTTTGTAAAAGAATATTATTCTTAGACGGATAATAATTATTCTTGGTTCAAGAATAATTTTACTTAGTTCAAGAATGATTATCCTTAATTCAAGTACACATTCTTAATCCAAAATAAATACTCGGGTCAATAATAAGTTATTCTTGATCCAAGAATAATTATATTAGGTTCAATCCTAAAGATAACACAGCCTGACAAAAAATTTTTTATTCGAGACACTATACTTACTAGTGTATTCCTACACATTTTTCTTTGCTACTGAATCCGAAGTTAGAATACCCAGATTAGCTAGAAAATTGTAGTTAATCTAAAAAAAAAAATTTATAAACACGAATCAAAACCAAAAATTTTTTTTCTTTTTTTCTGGGTCAGTACGCTTGTGTATTCCTAAGTATTTTTCTCCAATGAATCCGAATTCGAAGTCAGAATAACAACAACAAAAAAATCCTGAGTCAAAAGTTCCAAGTAAATCCTATCAGTTTCAAAAAATTCGTTCGCCATTTTGGATTTTTAAAATATGACTTCAGATTCGTTTTCAGCGACCCCGAAAACTTCGAGCAACAAATTTTAGATAAATCCGATCAATTTCGAAAATATGATCCGGTATATTAAAACCGCCATTTTGAATTATTAAAAAATGATTTCAGATTTGTTTTCAGCGACCCGAAGAACCACCGAGTAAGAAATTTCAAATAAATCCAAACAATTTCGAAAATATCGTCCGCCATATTGGATCCGCCATTTTGAATTTTTTAAATCTGACTTCAGATTCGTGTTTAGCGACCCCAAAAACATTCAGATACCGACTCTCACAAAAATAAAAGTTTTTTAAGAAAAGCGTCCACTAGCTATTAAAATTAAAAAAAAGAATCCTTCCGTCGTCTTTTTGGATCCTCCATCTTGAAATTTTTTAAAGTAAGTTGCAACATTTTGAACCTTGGTTATTGTGGACGCAATATTTTAATGTAAATCAGATTTTTGGATCCTAATTGTGTGAAAAGAAATTTTATTTTTGAATCAGAACTGTCGAAAATGTCCATTTTTTTTCAAAAAAAAATGCCAGCAATAACTTATTGAATTTCTTTTTTTTAATTTTGATTAATGATTCTGAAAGAGCGATAAAAATGCATAGCAAAAGGTTTTTCTAGAAATATTTGACACTTTCAAAAGCAGAGATATAATTAACGTTGAATATCATGAAAGAAACATGTATTTTCTGGCGTTGAAGGGTTAAGAAAAATTATTAGAAATTAAAAAATTGTTAAATTATAATAATGCTCTAAGAAAAATCACTATGAAGTAAAAAATTTTAAAAATATAATAAGAATATTATTATAAAATAGAAAAGATACTATAGTAAATAAAAACATCTTGAAATTGAAAAAATTACAAGACAGTTAAAAACAGCAAGCAAATGAAAAAAGAAACTAAAGAATGTGAATAAATAGCTGGAAAGTGGAAAAATAATTAGAAATTGAAGAAAATAAAGGGAAACTGATGAAAAATTATATTTTTTAAATAACTTTTGGAACCAAAGAAAATCGTAAATTTGAATAAAGAATTGAACTTAGGTAAGTTTAGAAATAACTATAGGTAATCAGAAACAAACATATTGAAAATGAAAAAAAAAATAAAATTACTAAACCTGAATAAAGAAATGGAAAATAAAAAAAAACAATTATATTATAAAAAGTAACTCAGAAGAAAAAAGAAGTTTTACAAGAAAGTGAGCTTTTTACTTAAAAAAGTAATAACAGATTTGAAAATAAAAATAAAAATAAGAAAAATTGCAAGAAAGTTAAAAATATTTCGAAATTTAAGAAAAATATCTAGAAAGAGAATAGGTTAGTAAAAGTTTTTAAAAATATCCAGAAACGCCACCTAGAACCTCAAAATAAAAACAAATGAATTAATTTTATTAAATTAATAGAATAAAATAAAATAACAACTTTTTAAAATATTGAAATAATAAAATAAATAAAATTGTATTTCTTATTTATAAATTATTTATAAATAAATAAATGAGTATCTTAAGCTACTCATTTTGAGATCAGGTTTTTTCTGTGAGATAATAAAAAATATAAGAAACAACTAAAAATAAAGAGAAATCACTGTAAATTTAAGAACATAATGAGAAAACTAGATATGAAAAATGACTAGAATAGATGGAAACATATCTAAGTTTTGAAAAAGACTAGAAATGTGATAAAATATAGAAAAAAATGAAATGAAGATTAAAAATATATAGATAGTAAAGATATAGATAACTAAGAAATAAAAAGAAAATTACAAAGATAATAAATTTAATGTAAAATTACTAACAAATTTGAAAAACAAAAAAAAATCCAAGAAAAATTACTAAAATGTAAAGAAAATATCTAAAAATTTATTTAAAATATCGCAAAATAAAAAAAATTACTTGGAAATAGATGAAAATTTTTTTTTAAAAAGTCAATAGATAACTAGAAAATAAAAATATTACTAGATAGTAAAAAATACTTCTCTCTAAATCTGAATTAGATAAAAATAACCAATAATTAGTAAAATCTTGGCTGAGTTTTTATTTCAGTAATTAGTTAAAAATAACTAATTATTTGTAAAAAAATGACTAATTTTTAGTAAAAACTTTTTTTTGACTAATTTAATATTTTTAATAAATTCGACTAATTGAATTAGTAAACAGAATTTTACTAAAATATTAGTTACTTTAACATAACCTAAAAATGAAATTAACTAATAATTAGTTGTTTTTTACTAAACGATTAGTAGAAATATAACTATTTCAATTAGTGACTGAGTTTTTGCTTTTAAATTAGTTATTTTTAAGTAATTTAACTTATTAAATTTAACTAATTTAGAGAGTCGAAAATTTAAGAGATTAACTACAAAATTTCTAATAAAAATTACTAGAAACTCACAAAATAGCTATAAAATATAAATGATATATCTATCATATGATAATTAATTACAAGATAAAATTTACGAAAATTACTATTAATTCATGAAACAATTGAGTAGAAATTAATAGAAGTAAAACGAAAATAAAGAGAAATGATTGGTAAGTAAATAAATAACTAGAATTGAAAATAAATAACTAGAAATTAATAAAGAAAACATCTAGAAGGCAAGTTTTATCCATATCTGACGAAAATTTGATGTCATTAAAATTTTTACAAAATTTTTACAAAATTTTTTCGAAAAATAGCAAATTTCTTAAAAATTAATTTTGATCCAAAATTCAAATAAACTCGGCTCAGAGAGACCTTTCTAATGATATTTTAAGTAATTCTACCAAGTTTCGTGACAAAATATTCTATAGTTTAAGAAAAAAGTTGCGAACAAATTTTGCCTATACAAGTGACGTCATAGGGGAAAAATAAAAAATTTGTTCAAAAATAAAAATTAATACTAATAAAAATAAAAAAAAAATTTATTTATTTATTTTTGTTTAAAGAAAAATAAATAAAAATTTTAATTACGAATAAAGTGCGAATGGAAAAAAAAATTTCTACTTTATTTTAATAATAAAAATATGCTATACCGGAAATAACTTATTTAATATAATCAATATATTAATAATACTTTACACATTTATTGAACACTAATTTTTAAAATAGAAGAAATAAAACATTTCGATTGTAATTAAAGTTTAAAAAGAGAAAAGCAAGAATAATTAATTCTTTTTGGCAATAAAATTATTTTTCACAAAAATAACTCTATCCAAATTTAATAAATAAATTATAAGAGTTTTCTCAAATTTATAAAATAGTAATTTTAAAAATAAATGGAAAACAAAATTTTAATTTCACTTAAATTGTCACCTCTATAATTACTTCTAGTATAAATATGTCCTAATTAAATAAAAAATATATCTAAATTCAACCATTGAATTATTAGTGTTTTACAAATTTACAAACTAATAATTTTTAATATAAAGCAAATAAGAAAATTTTGATTTCAATTGAATTTCAAATTGAGAAAAAGGAACAGTAATTAATTTTTTTTGACAATAAAATTATGTCTCACCTAAAAAACTCTATCCAAATTAAATAAATAAATTATTAGTGGTTTTTGTAATTTATAAATAACAAATTAGCATTTGTCAAAAAATTAACATTATTGTATTTTATTACCTATTTAAAAATATTACTTCCCTATATAATAATTTAGAAAATTAGCAATATCAAATTTAATAAAAGCTATTTAGGAATTTACCTCTATTTTTATTTTTTTATTCTTTTTACCTTTTGATAATACAAGTAAAAAAAATTTGTTTTATACGCCCCTAATTATTCATAAAGATCATTGAAAAGTCGATTTTAAACAAAGAAATAATTATTTATATTACTAATTAATTAATTATTGTATGATAAATTAATTCTCAGAATTATTTTCTCAGATGGAATTGTTTTTATTTCATTAATTATTAGTTAATTAATTTGTAAAACGCTAATAATCCAATCATTGAATTTAGATATGTTATTTATTTAATTAGGACATATTTATATTATAAGTAATCATAGTGGTGAAAATTTAAATTAAATAAAAACATTGTTCTCGATTTATGGTTATAAATTCTAATTTATAAATTTAAGAAAACTCTTCTAATTTATTTATTAAATTTGAATAGAGTTATTTATGTGAAACATAATTTTATTGTAAAAAAATTAATTACTTTTGCTTTTTCTCAATTTGAAATTGAATTAAAATCAAAATTTTCTATTTGCTCTATTTTAAAAATTATTAGTTTGTAAATTTGTAAAACACTAATAATTTAATGATTAAATTTGGATGGATTATTTATTTAATCAGGACATATTTATACTAGAAGTAATTATAGAGGTGACAATTTAAGTGAAATTAAAATTTTGTTTTCCATTTATATTTAAAATTACTATTTTATAAATTTGAGAAAACTCTTATAATTTATTTATTAAATTTGGATAGAGTTATTTTTGTGAAAAATAATTTAATTGTAAAAAAATTAATTATTCTCGCTTTTTTCCTTTTTTAAAATTAATCGAAATCAAAATGTTCTATTTCCTCTATTTTAAAAATTAGTGTTCTTCAAATTTGTAAAGTACTATTAATTTATTAATTAAATCTAAATAAGTTATTTCCGGTATCGCATATTTTTATTATAAAAATAAAGTAGAAACATTTTTTTTTCATTCGCACTTTATTCGTAATTACAATTTTTATTTATTTTTCTTTTTTAAAATAGTATTTTATTAATTTTTAGTGTTGATAATTAAGTATTTATTATTTAATTTGACTATATCAAATATATATTTTAATCTTGTTATTAATTAATTGATAATTTTAGTAAAAAATAACTAATTATTAGTCAAATTCATTTTTAGGCTACGTCAAAATAACTAATATTTTACTAAAATTCTGTTTACTTATTGAATTAGTCGAATTTTTTTTATTTTTTAGTTATGTTTTTACTAACAATTAGTCATTTTCTACTAATAATTAGTTATTTTTAACTAATTGCTGAAATAAAAACTCAGGCACGATTTTACTAATTATTAGTTATTTTTAACTTATTCAGATTTAGAGAGAAATTTCCTAAAATAGGACTTTAAAAAGACATAAATTTTGTCTAAAATACCTTAAAAAGTTGTAATTGAACAATATAATTTGTTCAGTAAGTAAAAAATTTAAAATTCGTCCGTCTTACCCCATTCGCAAAAAAGAAAAAATACGTGACTCTCAGAATTTGATACTCTCTATCAACTCTTTAAGTTTGAATGAAGTTTATGTTCCACAGGTGGCGAATGTCGCCTTGTCAAAGCTAAATGAATTCATTACGAATCAATTCACTTGTTTTTCGAGCTGAATAGGATAAAAAATGCGCCTCACTTTTGTTCCTTGTACAACAGATGTTAACTTGAATGAAAAGTACAAAAATTTGCATGTCAGCATGGAATTGTTCAAGTAACTGGACATGATCTCGTATAAAGGAAATGGCACGATGTTGTTGACACTAAAGAATGCTTACTGAGCTAATCGCGTCCAAGCACCTTAAAGCCTGAAAAATAAATCGCAACCCTATTTTTATAAATAATACATTGCCACAAAATAAATAATGGACAAATTATCCAAAATTATCTAAAAAGCTTCTCATTAAAAACTACTAAGGAAAAACTAATAAAGAATATAAAATTAACACGGCAAGGAAGATGCAATAATAATGATAATAATAATTTGAAAATACTAATGATAAAAAGAACAATTGAAAAAAGAGAAGAATAAGTCGTCATTTATATATTCCATTGTTCAGTTTATGTTGAGACGATGTTGAAAAGACGATGTGCCTATTTTTAATTAATTTGATTAGCGCTTTCCTCACACTCTCGATTGCATGGTTAATTTCTGAACATTGGCTCTCAGATGGGGTGAGATTCGATGATCTGAAAGAGGTATCTTGCTGGTCACTTTTCCACGAAGTTCGCGTTTCGATCTCAAAGAGTAATCCCTGACTAATTCTTTATCACCTTCTTTTCGTCGATGGATCATTTCTTTATCGTTAAAAAAATTACGGTGTCTTGTTCTTCACAATCATCGTCTCTTTAAACAATAAATAACTAAAGCATACATTGTTCCAATAAAAAAATAATGCTGAAACAGAAAAGAGGGTAAATTGGCTGTCTGGTTTTTGTAGGCCAATTTACCCTGGTTTTTTCTTAAAAAGAATTTTAAATTTATCAAGTTACAAAGATTGTTATCTTTACACTTTAAAAAAGATTTTTATTTTAGAAAATTTATAAAGATTGTTATTTTTACACATTGACAAATATTTTTATATTTATACTTTTACAAAGATTTTTATAATGTATACTTTTATATATACTTTTATATATACTTTTATATATACTTTTATAACAGTTTTTATCATTTTTTGACGAATTTTGCACAATTTATGGCCAATTGTAAATTTTTCGAGGAAACATTATCATTAAATATTTATTAATTAAAATATTTCCTTTTATAGAAAAGTACTATAAATATAGTAAAAACACTAAAATAATTATAATTAAACTCTCATTCTAATTTGTCTCATTTTTAAAATTGACTAGATAATCGACTAAAAAGGAAATAAATCAGCGCGTGCAAAAAGTATATCGTTTATATTGAGTTCACGCTCACATTTTGTAAAAAAATTTCCAATTTACGAAATTTTCGTATTATATACAGAATTGCACATTATGTAAAGATAAAAAGAAATTATGCAAAAAATTCAGACCATTTGCGATTTGTGGCAAACTTTACGAAACGAAAGTTAAAAGATTTCTAATAAATGCCGAGACAAAGTTTTTTAAATTAGAAAACTAAATAAATAAATTGATAAAAATATATATTATACTTATATAATGGAAATACAATACTTTATATATATATTAAAATAAACTTATTGAATTCGAATTTTTCTTAATCCAGAAACCGTTTTTTAAATTTCATAAACCGTTCTATTTAAATTAAAAACAAAAAGACTCATAAAGATGTGAAGGACCTATTTTCAACGTAAAGGGAATGGATCACAATTTGGTTTTTTTCAAGTCTTAAGGGCCGGTGCGTGTCGATCTTTTCCCAGAAAAGTGATCTGTACAATTTAACCCTTTCTCGTGCTTTTATGCAGCATCTATCTTTTAAAGGTGTTCGTGCCGTCGGAGAAGAATTGTCGCTTTATTCATCGATTAATTCAATTACTCCTCCATGGCCCTATACTCGTGATAAAATTATATTTTAAAATATTTTTTTTTTACTTCTGGAACAAATCGCTCAAAGATACAATATTAAAAAAAAAGGTACACAAAACACGTGACGAAATTGAAAGTAAATAAAAAAGCAAAATAAAAGTGATATAACGTAAATACACAAAAATAAATTAAAAATTAATACGTTTTTTGCGAGAAAGTAAAGTTGATAAAATTTATTAAAATTTCATTGATTAATTGAATTATTAATTTTATAAAAAAAAATGCAAGTAAGATTATATTGTAAGAAACATAAAAAGGGAAAAGTATAGACTTCAGATGTGCTGTTAAAACAAAAATATCTTAATCGAAAGATGACTAGACTAACAGGTGTAAACTATAAACTTAACCCTTTTTTAAGTTCTGCGAAAGGGTCTCATCTGGCGTACTAAAGAAATTCCAGGAAAATTTCCCCCAACGGGTTCAGGTTTTTTTAGTTAATTATTTTATTGAAAGGGAAACTGGAAACTTGATTTTTACAGTTTATACTTGCACTTTCAATGAATGATCAGAAAATAATAATAATAAAATAATAGTAATAAATTAATATTATGAATTAATATGAAGTATAAATTTTAAAACGTTAAATTAAAATGATAAATTAAAATTATTTTTATAAGTTATATAATTTTTTTTTAACATTTTAAACTTTGGAATAAGTTATCTGTGGTGAAATATTGTTAAGAATAATTTTATTTTTAGATTAACTCTCTAAATCAAAAATAAAGAAAACTGGATTACTAATTTTAATTATTGAAAACTTTTGCTAATTTGTAGTAATTTTTAACTATAACAGTCGAAAAGGTATTATACTGAAAAAACTAAAGAGATTACTATTTATATTGTGGTTATATTAACAAACAAAAATGGTTAATTTAACAAATAATAATAATAATAATGATATTTTCAATCTTTTCAATGTTTCAAGACGTTTAAAATCTACCAGTAGTAACGGTCAATATTTTGCCGACGGCCGCTTCGTTTTCTGTATTAAATTTAAACTAAAAGAAGTTAAATTCAGTCAAAACAACTTAAATAAACTAAAATTAGAAATAAACGAAATTAGAATCAATAAGAATGTTAATAGACCAGAATCAGGATAAACAAAAATTTCGATCAATTAAAATTTAAATCTACATTTCTATATTTTTCTATTAATTTAAATTTCTTCAGTTTATTCGGACTCAATAAAATTTGAATCGACTTTAAAGACCTTTTTAGATTATTTAAATGAAAGTACAGATTGATATAAATTTATATTGATTGAAATTTAAAATAAACTGAATCGCAGATCAATTAAAATTTAAATAGCTTGAACACAGTTAAAGGTTATTTTGTACAACTGTTAAAAAAAAATATTTTATGGTTATAATTATTAAATATTTGATTTTTACAAATTACTAAAAATTACAACCGTTTGAAATTGAAATCAATTTAAAATGTTTTGAAAAATAACTTCAAATTTAATTAACACGAAATCTGTATAAAAAAAAAATTTCGGTTTAACGATTTGGCTTGATACAAACTTGAATTAAACTTTGATACAAATTTAAATAAGGCTTTTAAATTTAAATAATGTTTAAAATTTAAATAAAGCTTTAAATTTAAAAATGCTGTACATTTACAAAATAGTTTAAATTTATATAAAACACTAAACTTTAAATAAGGATTTAAATTTCAATTATGTTTTCAATTTCAATTAAATGCTTGCAAATAAATGACACAGTGATCTAATCATTTATAGATTTTCGCATTTTTAAAAACCGTTTCAAGCTAGTTTCTTTTAATCGAAAAAGAATACGAGGCAAATTCTTTGCTCTCAATCAAGACATTCAATTAAAATTCCTCTGGAGATGGACCACCTATATATTCGCCTCCTTTACTAAAAGAAGCAGTAGAATGCCATAAGAAATCCTTTTTTGGAGTTTTTCTTTAAACGTTAAATCGGAATTGTCCTTTTTATGGTGAGAAAAGAACCATAGATAGATTGTGAAAACTTGAATAATACATAAATACATAAGATATGAACTACAATTAGGGTAAAAATAAATTTACGTACAATTTCACTCTTAAATCGGAAACTAATCAATATTTTTTCCTTTCTCCTTTCAGTTTAAGAAAATAATTGTTATTGAGTCAAATCACATTCTATACACCACTTTTTAAAAAACAAAAACAAAAGTAATTCACTTTGAAACAAAAATCACAAAAACCACTTTTCAATAGAAGCTACACTGAAAACAGTTGTGTAGTCAATTTTACGTTAAAATAATATAAAAGTAAGATATCTTGACATTTTTGTGAGATATAAATTTATGAAGTTAGAAATTTTACATGGAAACAGTAACAATAAGCGCAAAATTTTTATATTTTAATTAATTAAACAAAAACGGCTTCAAAAACTTAAAAAAAGAAATTAGTATATTTTAAACTTTAATATAAGACAATTTTTACAACAATATTAAATTAATTTACCGTACAGATGTTAAGAAAATGTTATTCAAGATTAGTAATTCTTCTGTTTTTTTTTAAATAACCAAAAAGGAGAAATTTTAATAGCTTGAAGTTCTCAATGGAAAATTTTTTTAAACAAAATTTGTTGGTGTAATGATTTTAACTATAAAATACTATTTAGAAACCAAATTATAAGAAGAAATTAAATTAAAAAGATATTAAATATCAGGGTCCGATAGAATGAGAACCGCTTGAGCAGATAAACGTCCTTAAGAATTAAGTTAGTCTATAGGGGTTAATCCGCCCTTCATTTTTTATCTAAAACAAGTGTACTAACCTAAAATACATTTAGCCTAAATCCCATTTAACCTAAAATGCATCCAGTCTAAATCCCATTTACCCTAAAATGCATTTAGCCTAAATCCTATTCAGCCTAAAATGCAAATAGCCTAAAATCATTTTCTTAAATTCCATTGATACTAATTTATAATGTAAAATTTAGGCTCAATGGGATTTAGGACAAATGATTTTAGGCTGAATGCATTTTGAGTTCAGTGGAATTTAGGCTAAATGCATTTTAGGTTAAATAGAATTTAGGTAAAATGAGATTAAGGCTGAATGCATTTTAGGTTAAATGGAATGTAGGTTAAATAGGATTTAGGTTAAATGGGATTTCGGCTGTATGTATTTTAGGTTCAATGGAATTTATGCTACTTGAGATTTAAGTTAAATGAAATTTAGTCTGAATGCATTTTAAGTTAAATGGGATTTAGTCTAAATGCATTTTAGGGTAAATGTAATTTAAGTTGCATGGGAATTAGGGGGAATGAATTTTAGGTTCAAAGGAATTTAGGCTGAATCCATTTTAGGTTAAATTAAGTTTAGGTTAAATGGGGTTAAGGCTTAATGTCTTTTTGGGTTAAATGGGGTTTAGACTAAACGCATTTAAGGTTAAAGGGAATTTAGGTTAAATAGGATTCAGATTAAATGGGATTTCGGCTGTGTGTATTTTAGGTTAAATGGAATTTATGCTACTTGGGATTTAGGTTAAATGAAATTTAGTCTGAATGCATTTTAGCTTAAATGGAATTTGACTGAATGCATTTTAGGTTAAATTGAATAAGGGTTAAATGTGGTTTAGGCTTAATGCATTTTAGATTAAATGGGATTAGGCTAAATGCTTTTTTGGTTAAATGAGATTTTAGGTTAATGCATTTTAGGTTAAATGGAATGTAGACTGAATGTATTTAAGTTAAATTTAGTTTAGGTTAAATCGGGTTTAGGCTTAATGCATTTTAGGTTAAATGGGAATTAGGGGGAATTCATTTTAGGTTTAATGGAATTCAGGCTAAATGCATTATAGGTTAAATGAAATTTAGGTTACATAGGATTTACGTTAAATAGGATTTATGCTGTGTGTATTTTAGGTTACTTGAGATTAAGGTTAAATGAATTTTAAGATGAATGCATTTTTGGTAAAATGGGATTTAAGTTGAATGGGAATTACGGGAAATGCATTTTAAGTTAAATGAAATTTAGACTGAATGCATTTTAGGTTAAATTGAATTAGGGTTAAATGTGGTTTAGGCTTAATGCGTTTTAGATTAAATGGGATTTAGGCTAAATGCTTTTTTGGTTAAATGAGATTTTGGGTTAATGCATTTTAGGTTAAATGGAATTTTAGGCTGAATGTATTTTAAGTTATATTAAGTTTAGGTTAAATGGGGTTTAGCCTTAATGGATTTTAGATTAAATAGGATTTAGGCTAAATGCATTTTAGGTTAAATATTTTTAGGTTAAATAAGATTTAGGCTTAATGCATTTTAGGTTAAATGGAATTTAGGCTGAATGCATATTAGTTTAATGGAATTTAGGTTTAATAGGATTAAGGTTAAATGGGATTTAGGCTGAATGCATTTTATTTTAAATTTAATTTAGGTTAAATGGGGTTTAGGCTTAGTGTATTTTAGGTTAAATGGGATTTAAGTTAAATGAATTTTAGGTTCAATAGTATTTAGGTTTAATGAGATTTAGGCTAAATGCATTTTAGTTTAAATGGAATTTAGGCTGATTGCACTTTAGGTTAAATGAAATTTAGGCTGAATGCATTTTAGGT
Source organism: Ganaspis brasiliensis (assembly GCA_037103525.1). Taxonomy (NCBI): domain Eukaryota; kingdom Metazoa; phylum Arthropoda; class Insecta; order Hymenoptera; family Figitidae; genus Ganaspis; species Ganaspis brasiliensis. The sequence continues at coordinate 269,066 of JAZKLR010000194.1, forward strand.
TAAATGGGATTTAAGTTGAATGGGAATTAGGGGGAATGCATTTTAGGTTAAAGTGTGTTTCGGTTAAATGGGGTTCAGGCTTAATGTATTTTACATAAAATGGGTTGTAGGCTAAATGCAATTAATTTAGGTTAAATGGTATTAAGGTTGAATGAGATTTAGGCTAAATGCATTTTGGGTTAAATAGAATTTTGGTTAAATGGTAATTATTCTGAATGCATTTTAGGTAAAATGGGATTTTGGCTAAATTTGGTTTTAGGCTGAATGCATCTTAGGTTAAATGGGATTTAGGTTAAATGTGTGTTACAAAATAAAATAACATCGCTCTAGCTCAAATACGGTTGAAAATAATTTTGAAAGTATAACTGACATTTTAAATCGCTTTTATGTATAAAATTTCAATTCTACATTGTTCACTTAAATACATATAAAAGTCTTCAGTTTCTAATAGCGGTTGTAAAATTTACAAAAATGTCAAGATATCCCACCTCTCAAACACACATTTAATATAAAACTCACTAAATAACTTTTCTCAGTTTAAAGACACAATATCTTTTATACTTCACAGACTATTATTCTCCTCTTTGGCAGACTTAACCCGTGCCTTTCTGTTACCACATGACCACCATCTTGAACTGATGTTGCAATAATAATGGCTTCCAGTTGCACAATTCTTGTTCCGAGGTTGCCGAAAAACTATTGTCATCTCCCGCGAGAAAATGGCACTTTTCTGAAAATCACAGCCGGAAAATTACAGTTTCAATTGAATCGTAACTCGGAACAAATTCCAAGTTTGATCTCGGATAGTTGTTGGTAATTTTAAGATGATTGATCAGCTCAAACTGAACTCAACTATGGGTAGTTAATGCCAAGATTTTTACGGCTTATACTTGCGGGTGGAGGTTTTTCTATTGACGCGAATTATTTGCGGGTCGGCCTGAAAGATAAGGACAATTTCAAACCCGCTCTGATACCCTCAAGTTTCATGGACCAGACGCTGATCTCTTGGAGGCTTGGTGGGGCGTGGCACTCATGAGATACCGGTCTCACCATTGGTTCACTACTTCTTGATCTAAACTCTTTCAATCCACGTCAAATCTATCATTCGATATTATAAGTTTCACCTAGATGCTTTATTAATGTCGGTTTATTAATCGCAATCAGTGCTGTGAAGTTTTCAGATTATAAAAGGATTGTAACTGTGATTAAATGTATAGAGACATAAGGGAGAATCGGGTAAAATACCTATAAGTAAAAGTTTGGAGTGAGAAAATAATTATTTAATGATATTTTTGGAAAATACAAGCCATTATACATTAAAATAAAAACATAATTGAGAATTAGATAAGATAATTATTTAAAGAATTTATTGAGGATAATTGTTTAAACAATGTATTTAAGATAACATAGAATAAATTATTTGTAAAATATCTCGTTTGTGATTGGACAATTTTGATAAGTTCCGGGTAAGTTGCCGAGACAAAAATAATTTGAAATTAATTTTTTAGCATTTGTAGATATAGGCGAATTTTTAAAGATATTAGTTTTATGGCAAAATTGTATCAATGGGTCAAAAAAACATTCGTAATGATATTTTAATTAATTCCACAAAGTTTGGGGTCAAAATATTTATTATTTTAGGAAAAATTATTATTTCAGTAATAAAAACAATTATGTTTAATATTTATTTTTGGTCAGGTTATTAAAGAATGACAATTTACCCAAATAGGCATTTTACCCACTTCTCCGCTAAAGGAATATCAGTTGTTCACTGATTGTTAAAAATTGTAAAATGATATTTTTCATTTCAGTTGGCTTCATTTTGAAGTAATTGATTGTTGAGAAAATATTAATTTAATAATATATAATGTCATTATTATTGATTTAAATAATAACTTATAAATAAAACAATTTACATACATAACTGCTGATTTGAGTAAAATATATTCAAAGTTGAAAGTTGTGATATTATTTTCTAGTAAAAAAAATTTATAAAAACCAAAATTAATATGAAAATTAATAATATGTAAATGCAACTTGTGGAGATTGATACAAATCCGTCGATTTTTGGACCCAATTGTAATATTCACTTTATAAATATTCTATTACTTGAAACTTAGGAATTACAAAATTATTATTCTTAACATTCTTTTGAATGTAATTATCTTATAACGTATTATTACTTGCCGAGTAATAATTTTATTTAAACTATTAAAAACTTTGATAAAACTAATGTTATAATATTTTATTATATGCTTAAAATATTCAACGAAAAAAAATAAAAATTGAGTAATAAATTGCTTAAAGTTAAAGTACTTTCTTTAATTTTTCTCGAGTACTTTGTGAACTATTTCAGTACTTCATTTTTCCTAAATCTGAATTAGACAAATTTTCACTTAATTAACTAATAATTAAGTATCTTTCTAAATCTGAATTAGTGATTTCCTACTAATGAATTAGCGAAAAGTGAGCTACTATTAAATAAGTAAGAATTTTACTATTTTTTAGTAGAAAACTACTAATTAAATTAGTAAAAAAATCTACCTATTCTAAAAGTAAAGTTTGAATATTTCAATTAGTAGTTTTCTACTAAAAAATTAGTAAAATTCTTGGCTCAATTTTCACTAATTCATAGTAGAAAACTACTAATTCAAATTTAGAGAGATTCGACTAAGACAATAGTAAAAGAGTGAATCAGTTTTTTATGTTTGAATTAGTAAAAAATAACTAATTACTAGAAGAAAATTACTAATTCAGTAGTCAAATTTAACTAAATAAAACTCTCCAAATCTAAAATAGTAGAAAATTACTATTTAGGGATAGTTTCTTACTAATTAAAAAGAGAAAACTCGTTTACCCTCAAAATAGTGAAAACTTACTAATTAAATAGATAACTCTGAGTCACAAAATTCAGCGAAAGTTAATTTTAGGTTAGGTGCACTTTATTGATATTTTGTTAACAATTTTTTATAATTCCACTTTTAAAGTATATTTATTAACATAACTGCTGTAAAATTTACATTGTTTATTTTTAAATGCAAGGTAAGAATATTATTTTATACACCAAAAGACATAAATTTTTAATTTATGTCATACTAATTGAATTAGTCATTTTGAAAAAATTACTATTTTAATTATTTAAAATACAATAAACTACTAATTTATTTAGTCAGAATACTGAACTACTAATTAGATTGGTCAAAATTTAATTTTGACCAAACAAGATGTCTTTTTTAAATTTCTAGTTTTTTTTATTCTGCAGATTTTTTAACATTTTTTACAATTCTAATTATTTTTTTTCACTTTTTAGATTTTTTATCTTTAAATATATTTTTTGGGATAATTTCTGGTAGATATTTTTGTTCACTAGTAATTATAAAATAAGGTTTTTATAGTTAATCTTGCCTAAATTTCTAAGTATTTTTGCACTTTCTATTTCTAGTAATTTTCTGTCACTTTTGAGTCACCCTCTTTTAATATCAAGATTTTTTACTTTACAATTATTGCTTCAAATAATGAACCACATAGTTTTTTTATCAAATTTTATGGTTTTCTTTCATTTTGTAATTATTTTTTCTCATTTTCTTGTCGTTTGTATTTATAATTATAAGCATTAATTAATTTTTCAGATTTTTTCTTTACTTTTCATCAGTTTTGATTTGTTTTTTTTTAACTTGTTATTATTTTGTCATTTTCTAGTAATTTTTCTACATTTTTCTGTTTCTTTCAGTTACAAGTTCTTATTTAACTTTCTGATTTTTCAGAATGATTTTTCTTCAACTTCAAAAAATATAGTTCTTGTAATTTTTATTTATATATATTTCAGTAAGTTTTCTTTATTTGTAGTTGTTTTTCTCTTTTAGGATTTTTTAACAGTTTTAAAATATGAACTGTTTTGTTATTTTTAGAGTACTTCATAGTTTTGACTCTAATTACAATAAAAGTTCATTTTAGATAAAATAATTTTAATTTAGTTTAATTTAAGTTTAATTTAAGTTCTTTGTAAAAATATAGGTAAATTTCTTAATTTACAAAATTCTGCAAAGAATTTAATTCTTTTTGGTATTTTTTTTTCAAATCTCATTTAACAGAAAAATACTTCGCAAGGTAAGCTTCTTCGATTTTAGATGCCGTGCAGAAAATTACAGAATATTTGACTAACTAAACGTCGAGTGATTAGTAATTTATCGGAAATTCAACCTCGTTCAGCTTATTTTCATTTAAGTTCTATTGATGACGGATCAAATGGTTCGCAATTTTCAAAAATCGATTGATTAATTACATTTTACTTATTCACGAATGTAAATCAACGTTAAAATAAAGTTAAAAAAATAACCATGTAATTTATTATTGAATCTGTTTACATAGCAAAATTCTTTTAAGAAAAAATATATGATCTACTTGAGAGTTTGACGTATCTTATAAAAAACCACGTGAATTGAGTTACGCTTTTATCAATTTTTAAATTTTTATTTAAAATTCCATTTTTGTTATCCCGTTTTGTCACCAATTGTAAAACAAAATCCTGTATTCCTTTTGACTATCGAGTGACTGGCATTTCTGAATCACTCAACATCTTAAACTCTATATTTGGTTTTTTTTAATTTAATAATTCAGTGATAGAGTAATGATTCTTTGAATCACGGGTATTTCTGATTTCCACGAACAATTTCTTATTGAATATGAAATCTAACTGTTTTGACATTGCTTTTTTATCTGACAATTAAAGACACTTCTTTTAATTAAGTAACAGTTAAAAATAACAGTTATTGTGTGTAGCATTTAGTACTAAACTACATACAAACTAGTTTTTTTTACACAATCGAGTCGTCACCATTTTCTCCAAAATTCAATTGACATAATCTCCAATTGACCGAAATTTATTTATCAGAATATTAAACTTTTCGAATCTCCATTTTTCAAAACTTTAACTTCACAAATCTCTATTTCTCAGAAAATTGAACTTTCGGAATCTCCATTTGTCATAACTTTTCATTTTCCGAATATCCATCTATCAGAATAATTAACTTTCCTAACCTCCAATTGTCAGAATATTTAACTTTACGAATCTCGATTTTTCAGAATATTAAATTTTCCGAATCTTCATTTGTCACATTATTAATTTTTCCGAATCTCCAATTATCAGAACTCTTAACTTTATAAATATATCCATCTGATAAATTGATATTCCAAAAGTTCAATATTCTGACAGGAAAGTTAGTTCTGTTAGGAAAGTTATTCCTAACCTCCAAAAAATAAACCTAAGTTTATTTATTCTTATAAAGAGAGATTCTGGAAGTTAAAAATTCCGACAAATGAAAAATTTGAATGTTCAATATTCTGACAAATGGAGATGCGAAAACTTCAATATTCTGACAAATGTTGATTCGTAAAATTAAAAATTCTGACAATTGGAATTTTGGGAATCTAAAAGTTCTGATAAATGGAGATTCGGAAAATACAATATTCTGAAAATTGAAGGTTCGGAAAGTTTTCTAATATTAAACAGGATATATACACTTTTTGTTCGATACTATTAAATTTTTCCTCAATTATATAGTTTCACAATTTTTCCACGAATTAACTTTAATTGACATAATTAGTTACAAGTTTCCGTTACGTGCACATTTTTGAGAACGCAGATTTTAGAAAATGATATTGCATTCGCATAAAATATTTTCAATATACAAAATAACATAAATTTTCTTTTAATTCAATTAAAGCAGTCAAAACAATTATAATTAAATATATACTTCTCGAGATTTTGTTCCAAAAATGATAAAATTACTAATTTCCTCAAAAATCTCCGATTTAAAGATTCGAGTATCTAAAATCATCAGAATCAAAAGTCTATTCTTAATCTAATCAAAAAGCTATAATTATCCAATTATGCAAAATAACCAATTACTACCAATTACATAAGTTAATCACGATTAAATCAATCTCATTATCAATTTTTTTCATTCATTTCTTTATCAACTTTTCTGGACTATTCTTTTAGCAAAGTTAGTATATCTATCTTCTCAATGGACATTGTTACGTAACAAGAAACAATTGACGCCTCAAGTTTCTTATCCTTATAAAGACGCAAAAAGAATTTCCAAAGATGTTATAATCAGTTTTCTGTAAACTCAACATTCAAGCGTAACTTTACAATAAGTAGGCACACTTTCATGATTATATTTATTGAAATCATGATTATTTTAAAATTTTAGCTAGATTATCCGCTAACGAAAACCTGCATGAGCACATGTGTATTCTACATATGTGATAAATGCACCCACACGTGAGAGACCGGTTTTCTTATAAATAAAGGTCGCCACGAGAGCGCTAGCGTCCCCACCAAACTTGAAACATCTATCTACAATCTACATATAACACTAGCATGTTGCTGGTACACATCGTGTCTTACTTGAACTATTGCACACGTGAAATTTGATCAGTTTTGATTTCCGATCATCGCGAAAAAATCCTCCAGTTTTTTTTTTGTGCGCAGTTTTTCGATATTGTTAAATCGAGAATTTTCTAATAATTGTTTCTATAGACTCGAAAGCGGAAAGATCTTGGTGAAGCTGTTACGTCGTCGACACCGTTACCAGAGCCTTGGAAATACACCATCTCCACTACTATAGTTGCGTTCATTGGCTTCTATATACCAATCGGACAATTTGGTGTCTATAGTGCAATACTACATACACTATAAAGTGTATAAAAAGATTTTGCCATCATTTCAATTCTTCCTGGATTTAATTCATTGTGCTCTGATAATTCACCTGTGAAATATTCCTCTCTCTCAGAAATCCAAGAATCTGCGGAATCTGGCGGTAAGCAGGCATAAATTTTCTTCCGTAATGTTACAAGTTACGAAATTACTTCTCGTATAAGTAAACAACGTTGAATCTAGATTAATTAACTTTTATTTAGTTTTTCATGTTTGAGTTATTTTTGTAGTTGTGAACTTTTATTTAATGATGTTAGCATAAAAATAGACCTTTTGTGAAGGTATTTATTGAGACTATTACAAATGGTTCAAATTCTTGATTTATTTTCTTTCTTCTGTTCTTTTCTTTTTTTCTTTTATTTTTTCTTTTTCTTTTTCTTATTTCTTTTTGATTTTTTCACAACAAACTATCGAGTTTTCCTCATTAAGTTACGCGAATTTCATGACTTCATCGACATTAGAGGTAATTAATCTTATCCGTTTAATTTCCAAGTAGAAACACAGACAATATTAAAACTCGAATTTTTAATGCGTTTTTCTCAAATATTCTCAATTTTTTCTTTTTAAAAATTCTTAAATTTGAAACTCGCGCGAATTTTTCATCTACTCTTGATATCGGAAATACAGTGAAAAATTACTGATTAACAGTAAAATTGTAATGGAATTTTTTCCATTATAATTAGTAAAAAAGAACTAATATTAATTATTGGAAACTAGTGATTTAGTACGCAAAACAAAATTGTAAAATTTTAGTTAAAATTGTAAAAAGTTACTAAAATATTAAGTAAAAAATCGGTCGCTAAATCAAATTAATACAAATTTTTTACTAAAATAAATGTCCGGTTATTTTAACCGAAATTTAAATGTAATTTTTTTTAGAGTTTAGTCACTTTTCACTGAAAAAAAATGGTAAAAATGTTAAATCTATAATTTAAATAGTGAAATTTGACTAAAAAACCGGGCAACAATAATGAATCTCAATCATAATTTTTTTACTTTTACTAAAATTAAGGTATAAAAAATTATGCATTTTTATAAGCTCAAAGATTTCCCAGCAAATAAACTGATTTTTTTTATATAATTTTTACTAATTTTTTAGTAGAAATCTACTGCCGCTAAGCGGAGCTATTTTTTGTAAAAAACCTCTTTTTTTACACTCTATACTTTATTAAAATTCAGAATTTGAAAAAATAAATAATTTAACTATTCAATTCTGTTGGGACCATCCTTCTAAAGGTGTCCTATGATTTAGCCGACGAGGAAAAAATTTTTGTCTGAATTACAGAAACTTAAAGTCGTAAAAAAATAGCCCTACTGATGGGGCTATTTTGTGCATCAAGGTTTGTTTATTTATAAGTTGTTTAAAATTTTTTTTTTCGTTTTTACTGTATGAAATATTTTTTTTAGATATTCTAGAGTACATTAAAAAAAACAAAAGCTAGAAATATTTTTTTGTATGAATTGTTTAACTGATTTGAAAACAAAATACTGAAATTTCACAAAAATGTAGATTTACCAAAAAGTTATTTTTTTTAAAGAAAATTTTACTTAATATAACTTCTACTACACTTCTTGAATTCTTTTAAGACAAAAAGTTTTAGAGTTAATTTGAAAAGCATGTAATTATTAATGTTACTTTTTTGAGGTTTTTATATCACCGCATGTAAAATTTAAATTTAATGCTTATTTCTCGTCTTTTATTAAAAAAAATAAGAAAAAAATGTTTTAAAAAGGAAACTCTAGAGTCTTTTTTACTCGATACAAAACAAATTTTTGAAAAATAATTGATTTTAAAGAATGCACAAAATAACCCACCAAATCCTGGTTTTTTAGTTTTTTACACTTTTTTCTTAAAATATGCAATAAACAATTAGCGCATCACATATACATCATCACAACTAAATTGCCAAAAATTATCATTAATACTTTTAGAAACACTTTTAAACTTCTGGGGATCTGAATAGAATTTTGAAAACATGGAAATTTTTCAGCTTGATTTTTCACGACTTTACGAATTTTTTTCTTATTTTTGATAAAGAATTAAATAATTTGATTTGGTACTTTCTGTAGTCTAGATAGCAGAAAATATTTATACTGAATAGGAAACTTAAACAACTCAATATAAAGATTGTATTAATAAAAAAGCTGGCGTTCACAAAATAGCCCCGCTTGACGGTAATTAGTAAAATTCTTACCTTTTGATAGTAGCTCACTTTTCGCTAATTCGTTAGTAGAAAACCGCTAATTAGAGGTAAATCACTAATTAAGATTTAGAGAGTACATAACTGTGTATTTATACACAGACAAGTTCATTCTCTAAACCAGAATTAGTAAAAAATTGGTTACTAATTCAATTTAATGAGAATTTTCACTATTTTGTAGTAGAATTTCACTATTTTCTTAGTTTTTTTTTTAACTTCCAAGTGAAGTTTGAGTAGAAATTTATTAAAAATTAAAAGAAATTATTACTAATTTCAATCATTTTTAAATAGTTTTCTTCTATTAAAAAATATTTCACTGAAAATTGGTGGTTTTTTAATACATAATATAAGCAGGTAGTTTTCTACTTAAAAAAAGAACAGTTTTATGCAATGAATGGTTTTATTATCAATTGGTAATTTCCAAAAAATAATTGGTAATTTTTAACCTATAATTGGCAGTTGTCTACTATATAAGATGATACAGTTTTCCACCATCAATTAGCAATTTTATACTAATTAGTAAGTTTGTTCTACAAATTGGTAGTTTCCAATTAATAATTAGTAGTTTTCTTCTATTAAATAATAGTTTTAAATTACAAATTGTTAATAATCTACTATTCATTTATAGCATTCTACTATTAATTAAGAGATATCTACTATCAATTAAAAATTGCGTATACTATCAATTCATAAATTAGTAGTTTTCTAAATATTGGTAGTTTTCTATTATCTGATAGTTTCCCTATAGATTGGTAGTTTTTAGTTCGATTTATCTTTTAACCCAATTATCATTTTATTTTTATCATATAAAAATTGTATTCTGCCAATTGGTCGTTACCTGTAATTATTTGATAGTTTTTTATCAATTCGTAGTTTTCTATTAACTAATAGAAAACTAGTAAGTAGATTTCTGTTTTAAGACATTAATTTTACTCTTTCAATTAGAAATATTTTCTCATCAATAATTGGTTTCCCTTTACTATCAATTGGTAGTAAATTAGTAGTTTTCCTGGCACTTATAATTTCATATTAATAATTGGTAGTTTTCATTCTTTTAATTAGCCATTTTTTCACTAATGATTGGTCGTCTTCTAAATATCAATTCATATATTTTTACTAGTAGTTTTCTTTCCATTAGTATTTTTTTATCCGTAATTTGTAGTTTTAAACTTTCATTTAGTAGTCTATTTACTAATTATTGGTCGATTTCTACTACTATTTGATTTATTTTTACTAACACTAAAATATTTTCTACCATCAATTGTTTGTTTCTTATGGCAAATGGTAGTTTTCTACTACCAATAGATAGTTTTCTATTACTAATTGGTATTTTTCTACTTTCAATTGGTAGTTCCCTTTTTAATTAGGCTTCTACTATCAATTAGTAAATTGCTATTTGCAATCGAATAATTTCTATTCTCAATTAGTTGTTTCTTACTGACAATTGGTAGTTTTTAATTTCAAATTGGTAGTTTTTATTCTTGTACTTAATCGTTTTTTACTAATGCTTGGTCGGCTTCTATTTATCAGTTAAAAAATATAACTTTTGGTTTTCTTTCTACTAGTAGTTTTTTTTATCAATATTTTGTAGTTTTCTACTTTCAGTTGGTAGTTTACTTACTAATGATTGGTTTCTAATACTAATTGATATATTTTTACTAACACTCAAATGTTTTCTACCATCAATTGTTTGTTTCTTAAGACAAATGGTAGTTTTCTACTACCAATAGGTAGTTTTATTTTATTAATTGGTATCTTTCTTTTATTAATTGTTATCTTTCTTTTATTAATTGTTATCTTTCTACTTTCAATTGGTAGTATTTTATTAATTGGTATCTTTCTTTTATTAATTGTTATCTTTCTACTTTCAATTGGTAGTTTACTTTTTAATTATTATTAGGCTTCTACTAGCAATTAGTAGACTGCTATTTGCAATCGAATAATTTCTACTACCAATTAATTGTTTTTTACTAACAATTGGTAGTTTATAATTGTAAATTGGTAGTTTTCATTCTTGTAGTTCATCGTTTTTTTAATAATGCTTGATCGGCTTCTATTTACAAACTGAAAAATTTAACTTTTAGTTTTCTTTCTACTAGTAGTTTATTATCAGTAATTTTTAGTTTTCTACTATCAATTAGTGGAGAATTTACTAATAATTGGTTTCTAATACTAATTGATATATTTTGATAAACAATCAAATGTTTTCCATTATTAAATGATTGTTTCTTATGACAAATGTAGTTTTCTACAATCAATGGATAGTTCTATATTAATAATTGGTATATTTCTACTTTCAATTGGTAGTTTCCTTTTTAATGATTGTTAGGTTTCTACTCTCAATTAGTAGATTGCTATTGGCAATTGAAATTAAAAATTGCTATTTGGTAGTTTTCAATGGTAAATTGGTAGTTTTCATTCTTGTAGTTAATCATTTTTTTCTACTATCAATGAATTGTTTTTTACTGACATTTGGTATTTTTTAATTGTAAATTGGTAGTTTTTATTCTTGTAGTTAATCATTTTTTTTTACTATTGCCTGGTCGACTTCTATTTATCAATTGAAAAATTTAACTTTTAGTTTTCTTTCTACTAGTAGTTTCTTATCAGTAATTTATAGTTTTTTTCTTTTAGTTACTCGTTCAGTTAGTAGTTTATTTACTAATGATTGGTTTCTAATACTAATTGATATAATTTTAATAACAATAAAATGTTTTCAACCATCAATTGTTTGGTTCTTATGACAAATGGTAGTTTTCCGCTATCAATAGGTAGTTTTCTATTAATAATTGGTATTTCTCTACTTCCAATTGGTAGTTTTCTTTTTAATGATTGTTTGCTTTTTACTCTCAATTGGTTGTTTTTATTAACAATTGTTAGTTTCTAATAGTAAACTGGTAGTTTTCGACTCCAAATTGGTAGTTTTCTACCATTAAATTATAGTTTTCCACTATCAATATATATTTTTCTACTATCAGCTTCAATATAATCAACATTAAAAATACGAATAGTAAAATAAAATACTAAAATCTGAAAAATAAAATTAAAATAATATCTTTTTATAACAATATTCTGTTAAAGTATAAATATCCCTAAATTAATTTTTTCCACCATCCTTCAATTTATAACTGACACAGAATAAATTTATCACTTGCCATAAACTTACCCTTTTTATAATTATAACTTTTATTGCAAGATCTAATATTCGTCCTTGGCTAATTAAGAACAAATTGCTTTTCACGATAATAAAAATATATAAAATTTAAGTATAAATTACGTTTCAACTCATTGTTAAGGAATCCGTTACAGAAATAATTGTCTCATATTTTTCACTTTTTTTGCCTCGTTATATTGACAATAAATAGAAATTCCTTTAACATGTCCTCGCAATTAATAAATTCTTCAATATCCGGAATTGTAACAAATTCCTCTTGCTTTATCTGTGTTGACCATGTATACAGTGAAATACGATCTTTAAAAAATGCGCCGTAATTATGCAACGAGTATAATTGTCCTTCACTAATCTAAACTTTGATGGGAACTTCCTCATCCAATTTAATTATCGTGCGAAAATTGCATGACTCTCTTGCGGAAAAATATGAAAAGTCCGGAAAAAACGTAAAGTTATAAATTATCATTAGAAACTTTACTTTTAAGAAATTTGTTCTTACGATATTTATATTATTAAACATTTATTTAAATTTATTATTTACTAAATTTATTTATTCAAATTCTTCAAGTATTCTTAAATTCTTTTTCTGTCTATAATCAAAAATTAAATCAATCTGATTAACTTGACAATTTAAAAGTTACATTATATTGATAAATTTAACAAGAAAACTTAACTCATATACAAGTGAAAAAAGTGATGTTTAAAAGTTGCATATCGGCTTCTAAAAAAGTTGAAAGGAACCACTTAAAATTTTCTCCGGTCATTTAAATGTCCGCTAATTGCTCACGGCCAACCTTCAACTAATTAGAGTATATGTAGGACATGTTTTTACATTAATCTCAAGTTAATCTGGCAATTAGCTCAGATGAAATCTTCCATCAGTGAAACTTGCGTTTAACGCCTACGCGATTTATTTTTAGACTTTGATTTTGTTTCTAGAAATAGAATTTTGTTGACCAAAATAGCAAGTATTGAAAAATTGATTTTCACATATTCGACTAAAATGACGTAAAACATAATAAGTGGCATTAGAGTGAATGTTGGCACAAATTCTCTTCAGGGTCGACGCCAAGAATGAGATCGATAAGACGGGCACGGTCCGATGTAAAAGCCAATGTATCTACGTACTTAGTCTATTGCCGGTTGAACTAGAAACTAGTAACGTGACTTTTATTTACAAATTAATTTGTTTTTTTTTATCTCAAAATTTGTTAAATTCGAGTCAATATTTAATTTGTGTTTATCGAGTTTGTGTGAATTTTAAGTGTCCTTTTAGAATATAGATTGTCTGCATATATGTAAGTAAAATAAAATTATACTTTTACTTTAGATAAGAAGAGTAAAGTTGTTGTTGTCATCAGATGACGATGTATTTCACGAGCAGAGTAATAATCACACAGATATGCAATTATAAAATTTGTTTGACTTGTTATAAAACATGAGTGGAATTTTAAAAGATGTTTATTGATGAGTATTTGTTTTTTCGATTGTTTAATTGTTGTTGATTTTAAGATTTTTGTGTTTTGGAATATGATGTTTATTTTCTTGAGATTATCTTTTAAAAGTTGTTCATCTTTTAAAGATTATCTTTTGAAAGGTGTTCATAGTTTGAAGATTATCTTTGGAAAGATGTTCATCTTTTTAATATCATCTTTGGAAAACTGTGTTTATCTTGAGATCATCTTTTGAAGGATTTTTATCTAATTAAAATCATCTTTCTAGCACTTTCTCTATCATCTTCTTAACAATCTTAAATGATTTTTATCTTTTTTTAAATCGTCTTTTGGGAAAATCACCACCGTTTGAAAAATCATTTCTAAAATATCTCTGTAATTTAAAAAAACATCGTAAAAAAATCGTCATTATTTGAAAAAATCCTTAACTTCTAGAAGATTTTTATTTTAGAATAATAATTATTAATTACATACTCAATCAACATTATAAGAAATGTTTGATTTAAATTGTTAAGATTCTTAAAACAGGTCAAATTTTTCCTAAAAACATATTTTTTATTTTGTTTCCTGTGTACCCGAAAATTTATCTTTAAAGAAATAATTTCTTTTGAATTGAAGTTTACAATTTTTACCTGTTCAATTTAAAAAAATTTAATTGACATTACCATGTAAAAAATGCAGAAAAAACGATAATTTTTATTCTACGGTCGATATGGAAGATGATGTTAATCGGTAAAGAAGTCTACTGCCTTAAAAATATATAGTTTGTTATTTATGCTAATGCGTGTCCATGACTCATGTTGAACTTGCGTGGATATTTCTATGTAGGTGATCAAACGAGTTAATCATTCACTCTACAGATGTCTCTATTGATGCCATTATTAAATAAAAATTTAATTACGAATTTACATTATAAAAAAAAATTTCATTTTTTAAAATGTATTCTTTTGAATTCATGTTGTTTAATTTTAAATTTTATAGACGCGTTGAAAATAAAGATCTGATTTTTATCTGGAGATTACGTATTTTTATTACATGATTTTTTTAAACAATTGCATCAAAGATCAATTAGTACAAATAAAAAATTAAATTAAATTAAATAAAAATTCGAAAAGGGGAAAACTCGGTCAAATGAAAATTAAAGTATTTAAGTATTTGACTCACTTGAAATTCTTAAATGGGAATTTCGTTAGATTAAAGATTGAGCTAGAATTGTTTTTACCTTAAGACATTTTTTTGTCCATACTTGTTTGTCATTAGCTGTTTTTTTCTTTTAAAATTTTAAATCATATATCACCTTTTGAAAATGTTCTCAAATTTTAAATTCATAGCAATTTGAATTTCTTCAAATTTCAGTTAATGTAAACTTGCATAGATTGAAAGTTCAATTAATCCACGTTTCAAAGAAACTAAATTTGAAGTGATTTAAAAATTTCTTCAATTTTTAATACTTTTTTTCTATTATGATTTCAATTACTTAAAATACAATTTTGTACTATTTTTATCATTTTTAAACGATTTTCTACAATTCTTAATTATTTAATTTGTTTTTAAATTTATTCCCCAAATCTTAAATTTACCTTCCTCAAATTTTAATTATTTTCTTTAGTTTTCCCAATCACTTTTTCAATTTTAATTATTTTTGCCTTGGCATTAAATCAATTTAATTATTATTTATTTCTTAATTTTATATTATTTATCGCAAATTTAAATGGATTTTTTTAACTTGACATTATTTTTGTCATTTTACAATTATTATTTTCCATTTCTAATCATTTTCATAATTTTTTAATTAATTTACTGAACATTCAAATATATATATCTGAATTTTCAATTCTTTTGTTCATTTTCCATTCCTTTTTATTATTTTGCAATTATTTTCTTTATCTTTTAATATTTTCATTATTTTTCAATTAATTTCCTAAATTTAAAATTGTTAAATTATTGTCTTTAATTTTCAATTTTTAAAAAGATTTTTCAATTATTTCCCTTTGCTTAAAAATAAATTCTGTAATTTTATACTGTTCTCTCCGATTTTTAATTATTTTCATTCTTTGGGCACAATTTTAAAAAATTTCAATTAATTATTTATCTGAGATTTCAATTATTATTTTCATCAATTTTCGATTATTTCTGTGATTTATAATTTATTTTCTTTAATTAAAATTTTTAAGCAATTTTGTAATTATTTTCCTTTTTTAAACATAATTCTATCATTTTTTCAATTTTTTAGCTCAAATTTTATTTACTGTTTTCAATTTAATTCAATTTAATTATTATTTATTCCTTAATTTTATATTCTTCATCGCAAATTTAAATTAATTTTTTTAATTTACCATTATTTTTGCCATTTTGCAATAATTTTCTTCATCTTTTATTATTTTTATTATTTTTCAATTGATTTCCAAAATTTTCACTTATTATCTCAAATTTAGATTATTGTCTTCAATTTTCAATTTTTAGACGATTTTTCAATTATTTTCTTCCCCTTATTTTCAAATTCTGTAATTTCATACCATTTTCTCCAATTTTGAATTATTTTCATTCTTTTGATATAATTTTCAAAAATTCCAATTATTTATCTGAAATTTTAATAACCCTTTTCATCAATTTTCAATTATTTCTGCGATTTTTTAATTATTCTCTTTAATCAAAAATTTAATATAATTTTGTAATTATTCTCTTTTTTTATACATATATTCTATGATTTTTTCAATTATTTGTCTCAAATTTTATTTACTGTTTTTAATCTTTCATATGCAAATTATTATCATCATATTCCAATTATTTTTCACAATTTTGAATTAATCTTATCATTTTTTTATTATTTTCGCCAATTGTTAATTATTATTCTAATTTTCTAAAATTTTTAAGTAGTTTTCTAAAATTTCAATTATTTTCTTCTATTTTTAATTATTTTAATTTGCTCTCATAATTTCCAAATTTTTATTTCTTTCTCCAATTTTTAGTTATTCTAATTTTTTTCAATTGATTTCTGAGATCTTCATGTATTTTTCTAAAATTAAAATTTTTTTTTTTACAAAACTGTGTAATTTTTTCAATTATTTCTCTCAAATTTTATTTACTGTTTTCAATCTTTCACATGCAAATTATTTTCATCATATTTGAATTATTTTTCACAATTTTGAATTAATCTTATCTTTTTTTTATTATTTTCGCCAATTGTTAATTATTATTCTAATTTTCTAAAATTTTTAAGTATTTTTCTAAAATTTCAATTATTTTCTTCGATTTTTAATTATTTTAATTTGCTCTCATAATTTCCAATTTTTTTTTTATTAATTATAGTAAATTTTATATTCTTAGCTTTCCTTGATTTCTTTCTCGAATTTTTAGTTATTCTAATTTTTTTCAATTGATTTCTAAAATCTTCATGTATTTTTCTCAAATTTCAATTATTTTTTTTTACAAAACTATGTAATTTTTTCAATTATTTCTCTTAAATTTTATTAACTGTTTTCAATCTTTCATATTTAAATTATTTTCAGCATATTTCAATTATTTCTATTAATTTTGAATTAATTTGATCATTTTTCAATTATTTTCTTCAATTGTTAATTTTTCTTCTCATTTTCTAAAATTTTTAAGTATTTTTCTAAAATGTCAATTATTTACATTTATTCTCACAATTTCCAAATTTTTTTAATTAATTATCGTAAATTTATTTTTTTAGCCTTCCTTAATTCTTGTCTATAATTTTTAGTCATTCTAAATTTTTTTTCAGTCAATTTCTAAGATCTTCATGTATTTTTCGCAAAGTTCAATTATATATTTTTTTTCAAACAAAATTCTGTAATTTTTTTCATTTGTTTCAATTAAATGTGATTTATTTTTTACAACTTTTTATTGCTTGAATCATATTTCAATTATTTTCTTCTAGTTTTAAATTGTAAAAGCATTTTTCAATTATTTACCAAAATTTATATCCTTCAATTTTCCATTTTTCCCATTTCTTTTATAATTTCAAAAATTTTAAACTATTTATCTGAGACTTCAATTATTTCATTCAATTTTAAAATTGTTCACATGATTTTTATATTATTTTCTTCAATTTTCAGTTACTTTCGTTCTTTTTCGTAATTTCGAAAAAGTTGTTAATTATTTCTGTTTAATTAAAAATTATTCTTTTCAATTTTAAATTATGTTTATCTTGTTTAATTTATTTTTTCAAATTTTCAATTATTTTCTCAAATTTTAATTATTTTTTTCAATTTTATATTACTTATCTCAATTTTAAATTATTTTTGTCATTTTTCAATTATTTTCCCTAATTTTTCATTATTCAATTTTTTTCAATATATTTTTAAAAGATTTTCAAGTAATTTTCGCAAATTTAAATTATTTTCTTTGTTTTTAAAATATTCCTGTGATTTTTTAAATTACTTTTCTAAATTTTATTGGATTTCATTTGTTTCAATTAATTTAAAATAATTTGCAATTATTGTGTTTAATTTCAATTATTTGTTGCAATTTTTTTAATTCTAAAATTTTATAAATTTTGTCCAAAAAGAATGTCCGGGTTTATCTAGGAGAATGATTTGGACACGAATTTTCAAATTGACCAATTAGAATTTTAATTTCGGTCAAATAAAAATTAGGGATTTTATTAGATTTTTGAATTTAACAAATTATATCAAATATCAATTCGTGCAAATGAATATTCGGTACAATGAAAATTCCAGTATGTAAAAATTCGATTCACTTAAAATTCTAAAATAAGATGAATTTCGCTAGATTAAAAATTGAGTTAGAATTGCTTTTATTTTTAAAAAATTAATTTTTTATAACACCGGAAAGTATCTAGCTACCGAAAAAAGTTTTTACCCCAAAAAATCATTGTTTAATATTCATTATTTATTAAACTTTGTATAAATTTATTTATCCGTTTTTAGGAAATTAGAAATTAGAGCTTGTTGCATTTTTTCAATGTATTATTATTACTGCTGACACAGAGGCAACCTAACCTCCAAATATACGTTATTCTCTCCACAGTAATTCATGTAGACCCGTAGTAATACCAGCACAGAGTATATTTTGATAAATACCTAATTTATTTTTATATTTTAATTATATACATTTCTACTTCAATAGATAATAATAATGTTCTTAAAATCAGTCAAATATTTATCTTTTATTTTCAATCTTTTTACCGGACTTGGATTTAACACCCAATAATTGGTAGATTTACTAAATTAATTTTTTGCTTATTTACATTATTGAAATGTTCAATTTGACGTAAAGATCAAGTCAAAAATAATCCAAAAGGGATTATATTAATTTAGTGAAGTGATTTATTTACATTTGAATTGGATTTTGTCTTTAAAAGCGGTCAATTGAAAGTGTCTGATGGTTAACCATTGTCAAATGATCGGTCGAAAAATACGTGTCGGGCTCTAAAAGGAAAAAGACCAGGTGTTCGTATATGTCAAAACGAGCAAGCTGCACGTGCCGGCAGCTTTTAAATAAGATCTTCTTGAAGCTTATAGACATCTGTTGATTTACAGAAATGAGCTTTTAGAAAACGTACTTGACTTATTTTTTAATTTCTTTGTTACGGACATTAACTATCTTCTAAGAAGTTCACCAGGGATTATAGAAACAAACTCTACTCAAACCTCTGTAAAAAGTGTTCCAATTCACACGCTGCTATACGATTCGGAAATTTTTTTTTTTTTTTTTTAATAGTTTCTCTTGAAATTTGTCAAAGTTATTGTTTGAACCTTGGAAGAGTATTTTCGTATTTTTAACTATTATAATTATTTTTCATTTATCATAATTTTCATTCAAATCCTTTTACTAAACTCTTTTCATGCTCACGTGAAATTCTTTTCAATTTCGTTTCGATCATTGACCTTATTGGAATTTAGAAATGTCCCTTTTATTGGAAAGGGAAACTTGAAAGGAGATTTTTTCCATTAAAGTACATCGAAATGATGCAAGAATATAAATGACAGCTGAGAAAAGACCTTGCACGGAGAAAATGATCCGTGTAATGACACAGTCGTTATTGCCATTACTTAATCAAATTGCTGATGACTTCATCGGCACCTTCCAATATACCTTCGTGGAACGCCCTCTCGGTACATCGGAATGTATAGTTCTCAACTGATCGCTGTTCTTTTTCAAGGACATTGTAAATAATAATGTGTAAAATCATTTTCTTCACTCTGCAATTGTGCACAATCACAAATAAGGGATTAGATGTGTTTTTTATTACTGACGTCAAGCGATTTTTACTACCTAACCGTTTCACAGCAAATCTGTCATTCTATCGTGAATTTAGTAAATTAAAAGATTTGTCAATCTCAGTTAAAATTTGTACTAATTGCATTTTCGGTAAAAATGGATTTAATTATTCAAAATTGTGCACTTTTAGGTTATACACGAAACCCGTGTTATTATGAGAGTTTGACTTATTTTTCAAAATATTCAGAACTGTTACAATTTTCGGAAAAATGACTCATTTCAAAATTGCTGTTGGTAATTTAAAACTATAAATTTTTGCAAATTCAAATAATGAAAATTACGAAATTGGTAAATATATCTGAAAAATTACGAAAATAATTGACTGTTGAAAACAAAATAGTTGAAAAATTATAAGAATCATAACAGTTGTTTGCAAATTAAACAACTGTATTGAAAATCGAAAAAAATAATTGAAATTGAAGAAAATAATAAAAAATTGAGGAAATAATAATTTAAAAAATCAAAGAATAATTATAAAATTTTAAGATAATAATTAAAAATTGCGGAAAATAATTAATAGTTGAAAAATTGAAGAAAATATGTAAAACATTACAAAAATTATTGGCAATTGAAAATAAAATTCAAAAACTAACTAGATTAATAGACAACTGAAAAAAATAATTGTAAAAATTAAACAAGAAATATTAAGTTTTAAGAAAATAATTGCAAATTTAAAAATTAAGAAAATTATAGAAATAATTGTTGGAAATAATTGCACATTTAACAACTGGATTGAAAATCGAAAAAAAAAATTAAAATTAAAAAAATAATTGAAAAATGAAAAAAGCAATAAAAAATTGAAGAATAGAATTAAAAGTTAAAGAAAATAATTGAACAATTGTATTTAAAATTAAAGAAACTTAATAATAATCGAAGAACATAATAGAAAAAAGGCGATAATTTTTTAATATTAAAGAAAATAATTGAACATTTAAAAGTGAAATTTAAATTTGAAAGAAATAACTAAAAATTGAAGAGAATAGTTCTAAAATTGAAGAATTGAATTGCAATTTTAAAACAATTTTTAAAAAACGAAAATTATTTAATATTATGGAATTAACTAAAAAGTGAATAAAATAATTGAAAATTGAAGAAAATAATTAGAATTTGAAGAAATAATTTGGAAATTAAAGAAGTAAATGGAAATTTCAAGAAAATAATTGATAATCATAAGAAAAATTACAATATGACGAAAATAATTAAATATTAAAAAATTTATTAATATTAAAAGAAAAATAATTAACAAATGAAAAAAAAATCGACAAATGGTGAAAATAATCGTCATTCGTACAAAAAAAATTTTGTAATTAATGAATATTCATAAAATTGAAGGGGATTAATAAATTGCCAATTAAAAACTAATGTAAATTATGGAAAAAAATTGCAGAAAATAAATAAAAATTAAAGAATTCAATTGAAAATTCCAGAATTGTATTCAAAGAAAATAATTGATAATTAAGAAAATGCGGGAATTAATTAATATTTATGGAATTAATTGCATATCGATCAAAACTATTAAATTTAAAGAAAATTTTTGAGAATTGAAGAAAATAATTAAAAATTGAAGAAATAAATTGGAAATTAACGACTCAAATGTAAATTTCAAGTAAATAATTGATAATTAAAAGAAAAATTACAACATGATGAAAATAATTAAATATTGACGAAAATAATTTACTATTAAAAAAATAATTAACAATTGAAAAAAAAAATTTTAAATGATGAGAATAATCGGCATTTAAAAAAAATTTAAATTGATGAGTAATTATAAAATTAAAAGAGAAAAATAAATTGTCAATTGAAAACTAATGCAAATAATGGAAACAATTGTAAATTGAAAAAAATTGTAGAAAATAATTGAAAAATAAAGAAATAAATGGAAGATTAAAGAATTAAATTGAAGATTAAAGATTAAAATTTTTAAAAAATAGTTAATAATTGAAAAAAAAATAAAAAAAATTTTTTCAACTTATCATTGTTTTTATTATATTTTAATTATTGTCTTCAAGTTTCAAACTTTAAAATCATTTTCCAATTTTTTCCACAAGTTTTAATTATTTTTGTTTTTTAAAATTTTTAAATATTTTTCACAAATTTCTTATTATTTTCTTTAATTTTTAATCATTTTCAATTATCTATATTCTTTGTTTATTATTTTCAATTACTTACGTTCTTTTTTATAATTTCCAAAAAGTTTTTGATTATTTATCTGAAATTTTAATTTTTCTATTTATTTTTCAATAATTATATCTACGATTTTTTTGTATTTTATGCACATATATTCTGTATGTTTTGCAATTATTTATCTTAAATTAAAAATTGTTTTTCTCAATTTTAAATTATGTTTATCTTTTTTCATTTATTTTCTCTAATTTTTAATTATTTTATTTTTTTTGCAATTAACTTTTAAAAGTTTCAAGTACTTTTTTGAAATTTTCTTTAAATTTCCTTATATTTAAAATATATTATGCAATTTTTTCAAATTTTTTTTTAAATTTTAATTATTTTCTTTAATTTTAAATTATTTATATTATTTCTTCATAATTTTCCTGAATTTTTAATCATTTTCATCATTATTTCTGAATTAATTTTCTAAAATTTTAATTATTTATCTCAATTTGAATCATTTTTATTTAATTTTCAATTATATTCTCCAATTTTTCATTACCCGAATTTCCTTAAATTTATTTCTAAGATTTTGAAGTATTTTTCTCAAATTTAAATTACTTTCTTTCATTTTAAAATTGTTCATAATTGTTATATTTAATAATAAATTTTACACTTCATGGACTTATAGTGAATTTATAACGATAAATATTTTGTTACTTATCCATTTTTTGTTTTTTTTTTTAATAAATTGTTTGTGTTTTAAAATAGAAACATAGAATCTATGTTTCTTATTCAAACATAGAAAATTCTCATAAATTCTCCTGAAAGAGAATATTTTCGGTTATATTCTCGAGAATGTAACCGGAATTTAAATTATCGAGAATTTTGCAACTCTAAATTCGTTTGACGAACGTTTTTATTTTGAGGTTAGAAGTGTGAATTGGAGCAGAAGACGTTTCGGTTAAAAGGCGGGAGAAGAGACTTTTTCAAATTCTGCAAAATGTTGGTTTTTTACTTTTTTTTTTAAAAAAATTTTGTCGTATTTTCTCAAAGGGTTTTAAACAAAATCATATAATATCGATACTTGTTTACAAATTGATAATATTACTACACAATGTGCAATTTCGTACTATTTTAAAATAACAGAAATGCACTGAAGAAACCGAGTTTAAAATAAATCAACTCTTCCTCTAGAAGGAAGTGAATGCTTTTGCTGACAATGAGATAGAAAGCAAACGAATGATGAAAGGAGTACAATTAAAATAAAAATAAAAATAAAAAAATTCTCGAAAATGAATTCACAGCTTTGTTTAAGATTGTTTGATGTTTCGAGGTAAATAAACAAAAAGTCAATTAGTCCGGAAAGTTACTTAATTTAGTTGTTGTTCAGACTGTGCTTTATCAACAATTTTCTCATGACTCATTAAACAATATTTAAATGTATCAGTCACTACTCTCGATGTTTTCGATCAAGAAAAATTTTCAAACAGTTCGTTTGTCTCTGGTACAATAAATAATAAATCAAACTTGGTATTAAAAACGCTATTTACATTTAGAAAAAATTGATAGTTTTTTAATTAAAGTCGGATTTTAGATGTTTTTTTATTTGTGTCATGACATCATGATATTTAGAATTTTTCTTCTAATTTGGGTCCGTTTTTATTGATATTTGCAGAATCATGTTTCAGAAAAAAAAAAGTGATAATTTCCATAATAATCAATAAGATGCATCATAAAATGCTGAAAGTCACAATACTTTGTAGTCTGCGTTAATGCGGGGAAGAACTCATGCTCATGGTCACCGGGCCAAGGTCGCCGCTCTATGTCGCTATATATTTTCACACATATCAAGACAAAACGTATATATTTATATACACGCTGCATATGAAAGTTTATAAAGTAACGCTCATTCGTGTACTTATACATTCGAATGGCGGTTGAATGGTTAGCACGCGCGTATAAAAGTTTATTGTAATAGTATACACACCTCACATGTGTCACTGACCGCTCATTGTGAGTACTACGCTGATTTATAGACACCTACATCGTAACACACGCGATTTTTTCAAAACTGCACTTCATCATTGCAAAACTCCCAAATCTTTTTCAACTTTTGTATTTAAGTGGAAAATAATTGAAATTAATTAAAATTAACTATTTTATTCGATTTTTACATCAAAATATCCTGTTTTCAACATTTTTTTTTGTTTTCCGGAAACATCCGAATGGGTACGGAAAAACCCGAACGAGTCCGAAAAATACCCGAACAGAGGCGGAAACACCCGAACAACTCGGAAAACATTCGAATGGTTCCGGAAACACCCGAAAAATGGAAAACGACCAAAACAAATCAAAAATACACAAACAGATAAAAATCTTTTCGGCCTAGCGAAACTATATACATATTACTATGTATGACATATAAATTATAAATGTTTATATTATACTATAATTAATAAAATAAAAATATAAATGTTTTTTTAAAAGGAGATTTTTAGCATTTCCGGTTTTGTACGAGAAAGGGAGAGAGAGAAGAGACGAGTTTTTTAGCTTTTTTTTTTGTACAATAGTACAAAAAAAGCTAAAAAACTGTGTAAATGTTTAAAAATCTAGAATTGAATCGCCGCGTGCAGAAACAGCGTTTTTAAAGGCGGCGGCTATTTTTAATGTTCAATATCTAAAATTAATACTAGATAAAACAACGCGATTAGTTACCACATTTTGTGTTATCAGCAATTATACATATTTTAACTATAATATTAAAAAAAAAATTATTTTTAAAAATTTAGAATTAAACAAACTTGCAAAAGAAACAAATTGAAATTTAAAACAATAATTTGCAAATTTGACAAATTAATTGAAAAAAATAATGAAAGCAATTAAAAATTGGGGAAAGTAATTTTAAAAATCATGGAAATATTTAAAAACTAAATAAAATTATTTTACATTTGAGAAATATACTTGAAATTGTTAGAAATAAATTTAAAAAAATGAGAATAATGAAAAATTGGAGACAATAAGTGAAAATTGAAAGAAATAATTGAGAATTGAGAGAAATAATTAAGAATTGAGGAAATTAATTCTTAAATAATGCAAAAGATTGAAAATTGAAGAAAGTAATGAAAAAGTGGTATAAATAATGTACAATTGAGGAAAACAATTAAAATTTGAGAAAAGAATTGGAAAAATTGCATAGTATATTTTAAATAAAGGAAAGTTCAATAAAATTTCATAAACATACTTGAAACTTTAAGAACTTTATTGGAAAAAAAAGAAAAAAATTAGAAATTAGAAAAAATAAGTTCAAAAGGATTAACATAATTTAAAATTGAAGTGTGAACAATTTTCAATTTAAGAGAAATAATAAAAAACTTTTTGGAAATTGTGAAAAAAGATCAAAGTAATTGAAATTTGAAGAAAATAATAACAAAATAATATAGATCTTTGAAAATGGAATAAAATAATTGAAATATCGGATAAATAGATTCCATTTTTGGAAATAATCAAACAGAACGAATTTATTTAAAAATTGAAGGAAATAATGAAAAATTAAGAAAAATACTTAAAACTCTAAGAACGTAATTTTTAAAATTCAGAATAATTAAAAATTGGCGAAAATAATTGAAATGTGATAAAAACAATGATAAGTTGAAGAAATAAACGAAATTTTAGAGAAATAATTGAAAAAATTACAGAATTTTTTTAAGTAAAAGAAATAATTGAAATTTGAGAAAAATACTTAAAAATCTTAGAAATTAATTGAAAAAAATTAAAATAATTAAAATTTGGTAAAAATATTTGACGAAAGCTAACAATAATTAAAAATTAAGATAATTAATAAAAAAAAATTGGAAATTATGAAAACAAATGAAAATTGAAGAAAAGAATTGAAATTTGAGAAAAATACTTAAAAGTATTGGAAATTAATTGAAAAAAATTAGAATAATTAAAATTTGGAAAAGAGAACCGACGAAAGCTAAAAATAATTGAAAATTAAAATAATTACTCTCTAAATCTGAATTAGTTAAAAATAACTAATAAAATTAGTAAAATCGTGCCTGAGTTTTTGTTTCAGCAATTAGTTAAAAATAACTAATTATTAGTAAATAAATGACTAATTGTTAGTAAAAACATAACTAAAAAATAGTTATAATTCGACTAATTGAATTAGTAAACAGAATTTTACTAAAATATTAGTTATTTTGATATAACCTAAAAATGAATTTGACTAATAATTAGTTTTTTTTCACTAAATGACTAGTAGAAATATAACTATTTGAATAAGTGACTGAGTTTTTGCTTTCAAATTAGTTATTTTTAACTAATTCAGATTTAGAGAGATATTTAAAAAAATTGGAAATTATGGAAACAAACGAAAATAATTGAAAATTAAAGAAAATAATTAAAATTTGAGAAAAGTACTTAAAATTCTTAGAAATTAATTGAAAAAAATTAGAATAATTTAAATTTGGAAAAGAGAATTGACGTAAGCTAACAATATTTGAAAATTAAGGTAATTAATAAAAAAAATTGGAAATTATGAAAACAAATGAAAATTGAAGAAAATAATTGAAATTTGAGAAATATACTTAAAAGTCTTGGAAATTAATTGAAAAAAATTAGAATAATTTAAATTTGGTAAAGAGAATTGACGAAAGCTAAAAATAATTGAAAATTAAGATAATTAATAAAAAAAATTGGAAATTATGGAAACAAACGAAAATAATTAATAATTGAAGAAAATAATTGAAATTTGAGAAAAGTACTTAGAAATCTTAGAAAATAATTTTAAAAAAGGAGAATAATAAATAAAAATTGAGTAAAATATTTGAAATTTTTGAAAATTATGCCAAAAAATGAAAATAAATAGATATTAGAGAAAATAATAGAAAAATTACAGAATTTATTTTAAGCAAAAAAAAACTAATTGAAAAATTGTTTAAAAAATTGAAAACTGATGACAATGATCTAAATTTGAGATAAAAACTGAAAATTTAGGAAATTAATTGAAAAATAATTAAATTAATTAAAAGATGGAGAAAATAATTGTAAAATAATTAAGAGGAATGAAAATTAAACAAAAATATTCGAATATTAAGATTGTATATATTTGAATAATCAGGAAGTTAATTGAGAAATAATGAAAATGATTAAAAATTGAAGATAATAATTCAAAATGACAAAAACAAATTTAACAAATTAATTTAACATTGCGATAAATAATATAAAATTTAGGAATAAATAATGAAATTGATTCAATGTCGAAGAAAAAATAATTAAAATTAAAAAAGTGATTGAAAAATTAAAGAAAATAATGGAATTTGCGAAAGGTAAATTTAAGATTTAAGAAAAACATTGCAAAATAATGAAAAAAATTTCAATATTTGAAAATTGTATTTTAAGTAATTGGAATCATAATAGAAAAGAATTATTAAATATTGAAGAAAATTTTAAATCACTTCAAAATTTAGTATATTTGAAGCGTGGATTGGGGAAATAGATGTAGAGCTTCAAAAAATCTAATTATTTTATTTTCATAAATCTTTTTTAAAACTGTTGAAAAATATATTCTGAAAATTCCAAACGAAAATTTCGAGTCATTTAAAAGTTATAAACAATGAAGTTTCAAGCTTATTCAACCATTTCTATAAAAATTGTCCGCCATGTTGGATCCGCCATTTTGAATTTTTTTAAACTGACCTCAGATTCGTAATCGGCGATCTCTAAAACATAGTATACAGTATTTACTTAAAAAGTTTTTAAACAATCATTCTGAAATTTAGCATGTAGTTTCGTTATATAAATATGCTCTATTCTGAACAATATCTTCGTTTAATTTTGGTTTTTGTTATAAAAAATAATATGAAAAAATGATAAAATATCATGTTTTTGGTTCACACTTCTCCAAAAAATAGTACCTAATTAATTTTTTTCTTATGGAAATAAGGTTCATATAGAAAAAATACATAATTATAAAAAAAGTATATTCTTTGTGTAATTAATTTCAGATAAATTTGTGATGTCCAGAAGGTATACAAACTTTCTCTCTAAATCTGAATTAGTAGTTTTCTACTAATAAATGAGCGAAAAGTGAGCTACTATTAAATAGTATGAATTTTACTAAGTTTTTTAAATTTTGTTTAATTAGCAAAAAGTGAGCTACTATTAAATAGTAAGAATTTTAATAATTTTTTTAGTAGATAAATACTAATTGAAAAAGTGGATTTCTCTATTTCAATTAGTAGTTTTCTACTAAAAATTGGTGGTTATCTACTAAAAATTAGTCGTTATCTACTAAAAAATTAGTAAAATTCTTTTTATTTAATAGTAGCTCACTTCTCGCTAATTCATTATTAGAAAAATACTAATTCAGATTTTTTAATTGAACTTTTAATCAATGCAAGTTCAAATTAACTGAAATTTAAAGAAATTAAAATTATGCTATTCTTGCTATTTAATTTTTTTTTTGTTTTGATAAGTCTGTGATGAGCTACAGTGGTAACCATAAATGAAAGTAATGTTTACCAATGTAGCCAAAGCGCGCTCTAAGAAACTAATATTTATCAAAGTTAACAAATTTTTTTTTAGTCGTTCTTGACATAAATAATGACATGTAGAAACATTTCATCAATTAGATTTCAAAATTTATAAGAAAGAATCTTTTTAAAAACTTCCTAAAAAAGTTACAAAAACCCTTAATGAATGAATGAATGAATGAAAGAAACTTGTAAATTATTATATATAATTATTAATAGTATAATACAATAATGTTATAAAAAATATAATTTTGGTAATATAGTACTACAATATTATAAAATATATACTAGATATCAACAGTGTCAACACTTTATAAAGAAATAATGTTGAGAAAGTATAGGTACGTGTACGTGAGAAGAATTTGAGCCTAGCACCTGACTACAGGTGATTCATATTGGCCTTATTCTCTGCACTTTCATTCATTTGCAATCGCTGTCTACTTTCTTGAATTAAAAACCATAGGCATGACAATATGCAAATGTTTATGTAGATCCTAACCGCAGGCTTGATATACTCCCAACGTGACTTCTTTAGAAAATTTTCTGCTCGTGTAAACATTCGTGATAGAGCAAAAGTGAAAATCAATTGTTTTAATAGTAATAAAAAATAAATTATTATCTCATAATTGAAATAATAATTTCAAATTTTAAATAATCATTTCAAAATTCCAAATAATAATTTAAAAATATATAATACCTAAATAAAGACCAGATTAATATATTTTCTTAAATTAGTAATCTATGGGTCTGTTCACACTGACTACTTAGATTAAAAAGAGGTTAGGTTCGAAGTGAGTAGAGTTGCAAAATTCTCGGAAATTTAAAATCCGGTTACATTCTTAATAATATAACCGAGAATATTCTCCTTCCGGAGAATTTATGAGAATTTTCTATGATTGAATGAGCTCCACTATTTTGAAACACAAACAATTTATTGAATTAAGAATGGATAATAATAAAAAATCATAGAATTAATTTAAGATTAAAGAAAATAATTTAAATTTAAGAAAAATACTTCAAAATTTTAGAAATAAATTTAAAAAATTAGAATAATGAAAAATTGGAGAAAATAATTAAAAATTGAAAAAAATGATTGTAATTGAGATCAATAATTAAAATTTTAGACAATTAATTCACAAATGATGAAAATGATTAAAAATTAAAAAAAAATAATGAAAAAATAATATAAATACTTCCTCTATGAGGAAGCAATAATTTAAAATTAAAGAAACTAATAAAAATTTGAGGAAATTATTGAAAAAATTACATAATATATTTGAAATAAAGGAAAATTAAAGAAAATTTCAGAAAAATACTTGAAACTTTTAGTAATTAAAAAATAGACAAAATAAAAATTTAAAAAAATAAACATAATTTAAAATTGAATAGAAAAATGAAAATTTCAGATAAATAATTAAAAATAAAATTATTTTAAAAAAAACGTAAGTAATTGAAAATTGAAAAAAATAATAAACAAATAATATAAATATTTGAAAATTTAATTAAATAATTGAAATACCAGATAAATAGTCTAAAATTTAGAAATTATGAAAAGAATTGAAAATGATTATAAATTGAAGAAAATAAAAGGTAGGAAATTTGAGAAAAATACTTCAAAATCTTAGAAATAAATTGAAACAATTAGAGTAATAAAAAATTTGAGAAAATAATTGAACATTAAAAAAAAAAAGATTGAATTTGAGATCAACAATTTTAATTTTAGAAAATTAGTTCATAAATGATGAAAATGATTTAAAATTTAAGAAAATAATGAAAAAATAATGTAAAGAATTTTAAAATTGAAGAAAACAATTAAATTTTGTGAAATTAATTGAAAAATTACATAATATATTTTAAATAAAGGAAAAGTATAGAAAATTTCAGAAAACTACTTAAAACTTTTAGAAGTCCATGGCAAAAAAAAGAAGAAAGTAATTAAAAATTAGACAAAATAAATGAAAAAAAATAAACATAATTTCAAATTGAAAAGAACAATTTTTAATTTAAGAGAAATGGGTAATATATTTTAAATAAACGAAAATTAAAGAAAAACTTAGAAAAATTCATTGAATAAAAAAGAGAAAATAATTAAAAATTAGGAGAAATAAATGACAAAATATAAACATAATTTAAAATTAAAAAGAACAATTTTTAATATAAGAGAAATAATTGCAAAAAATACAGAATATACATAAAATACAAGAAAACCGTAAATATAATTGAAAATTTAATAGAAAAATGAAAATTTCAGATAAATAATGAAAAACTTTTTCGAAATTATGAAAAAGAACGTTAGTAATTAAAAATTGAAGAAAATAATAAACAAATAATATAAATAATTGAAAATTGAATTAAATAATTGAAATATCAGATAAATAGTTTAAAATTTGGAAATTGAGAAGAAAATTGAAAATGATTAAAAATTGAAGAAAATAATAGGAAATTTGAGAAAAATATTTAAAAATGTTAGAAAATAATTTACAAAATAAGAATAATTAAAAATCGGAGGAAATAATTGAAAAATGATTTTAAAATTTGAAACTTGGAGAAAATAATTGAAATATGATAAAATTAATGATAAGCTGACAAAAATTATTATTTCTGTATAAATACTTTGTAAGTTTCCCATAATGGTTCATTTTTTACTGCGGGATACATTAGGAAATAAATAAAAATAAATAAAATAATAAAATAAAAATTGGTATTTTAGAAAAACACTCGAAAATCTAAGAACCTAATTGAAAAAAGAGAATAATTAAAAATTGAAGAAAAGAATTGAAGACGGCTAAAGATAATTGAAACTCAAGATACTTAATAAAATTGTTAGCAAATTATGAAAACAAATGAAAATAATTAAAAATTGAAGAAATTAATTGAAAATTGAGAAAAATTCTTAAAAATCTTAAAAAATAATTTTCTCTCTAAATCTGAATTAGTGATTTTCTACTAACGAATTAGCGAAAAGTGAGCTACTATTAAAATAGTAAGAATTTTACTATTTCTTAGTAGAAAACTACTAAGAATTAGTAGAAAACTACTAATTAAATTAGTAAAAAAATCTACTTTTTTTAAAAGTAAAGTTTCACTATTTCAATTAGTAGTTTTCTACTAAGAATTAGTAGTTTTCTACTATATAAATTAGAGAAAAATGAGCCATGAATTTGACTAATTCATAGTAGAAAACTACTAATTCTTAGTAGAAAACTACTTATTCAGATTTAGAGAGTTACAAAATTAAAATAATAGGTAATTAAGAATTTAGGCAAATCATTGAAAAATGATAAAAATAGTTTAAAATTGAAAGAAATAACTGAAATATGATGAAAATAATTAAAATTTTTAAAAAAATAATTGAAATATGATGAAAGTAATTAAAATTTCAGACGAATAATTGAAATTGGAAATTATGCAAAAAGAATGAAAATAATTAGAAGTTGGAGAAAATAATACGAAAATTATTAAAATTTTAAGCAGAAGAAAATAATTGAAAAATCGTCTAAAAAGTTGAAAATTGAAGGCAATAATCTAAATTTGAGATAATAACTGAAAATTTAGGACATTAATTGAAAATAATTACAATATTTAAAAGATGGAGAAAATAATTGCAAAATGATATGAAAAAATGGATTTTGAACAAAATAATTGAAAATTGAGATATTTGAATGTTTAGGATATTAATTCAGAAATACCTAATGAAAATGATTAAAAATCCACATTTATTTACAAAGAGTGTGTGTTTTCGATAATTTTATTTATAGTGAATAAACTTTAATTATATAATAATGTTGTTCCAGGATTTTAAACCACCTAAAGTAGAGAATACTATGGTTTCTCTCTTTATGTATACCAAATTTTTAAAAAATCCTATTTTAAAATATTAACATTTTAAATGTGAAGTTAGAAAATTCCACTCTGTTTATAACTAAATGTCTGAAGAGGTTCATCGTAGATGAACGAAAAGCTTAACAACACACACTCTTTGTAAATAAATGTGGATTTTTCTTAAAAAAACAAAACATCTTGCACTACAATTTGAAATAATCCAAACAACTCTTACATCTTTACTGAAAATGATTAAAAATTGAACATAATAATTGCAAAATGAAAATAATAATGATGAATTTAAAAAAGTAATTTCATCTTGCGATAAATAACATGAAATTTATCAATAAATAATGAAATATTGTTTTATTGTCGAAGAAAAAATAATTAAAATTGAAAAAGTGATTGAAATTTTTTTTTAAAATAATTGAAATTTGCGAAAGGTAGATTTAATATTTAGGGAAAAAAGTGAGAAACAATGAAAATAATTAAAAATTGCAGAAAGTAATTGAAAAATGATAAAATAGTTGAAAATTGTAGTTTAAGTAATTGAAATCATAAGAGAAAAGAATGATTAAAAATTTTTAAAATTAACTTCAGATGTGGACAGAAAGAAAAAATTCATGAATGAAAGAAACTTGTAAATTATTACAATTATATAATTCTTACTTTTAACATTGAAATTCAAATCATTTCTAATTAAAATGACACTAGAGATTCTATTTTCGTACATTGATTGAGAAAATTTGACTTAATTTGATAAATAAATAGAAAAACTTAAATTCTCATAAATTGTCGATTAGAATTTTGGTCGGTTATATTCCCGGTTATATTCTTGTTCTCATTATCGTTCTCCAGGTAATATTACTTCTTCGCAACTCTAGAAATGAATACCTCCTATAAGCGTGTAGTGCAAACACACTATATGCGTAAAAAAAGACAATTATCGAAGAAAATTTAGTTACGGATATGACACAATCGGCCGTTCTTGATAAATTGAAACATAAACTCTGATTTATTTAAAGAAAATCACAATTTTCGCGAGCTTTGTCAGCATGAGTTTGCAGATTATCTTCTGGACCTTCATCTCTTGAATTTTCATCGATTCTAAAGTTCAGAGATGATTCCCGATAATTGTTAAAAGTCCTAAATCATTGTAATAATTATCGAGTTTATAGTTGATTCTAACTCGTTTTTTCTTAGACATTCTCTCATGGCATAATATTTAACGTAGACGCGAATTCTGAAGAATTCGCGATCGTGCATTGATTCTCAAGGAGGATCGTCACAAGCGAGAAATCTATCGGACAAGGTAACGGCTACTATTAAGGTTGGAATTACCAGCGTGCTTCGTTGTGCAACTTTGACGTCACTGTCGGTCGTTACACTTGTGTGACTAATTCAATACGAGAGGCGCTGACATATAAGAATGTAAAGGATACGAAAATGCCGGTAAGAAGAAGGATCTTGGGTTCAAATATATAGGTGAAAGATTAATTTTTACACAGAGGATATTTAATTAAACTAGTGTAAATAAATATAATTCTAAAATTGGGAACTGAAAATTAAAATTATTGTTGTTATTTGATTAGAGAAGTTTCATCTTCTATAGGTGATGCTGGATACTAACTAGATGATATTTGAAATTAACTGGATGGTATTATATATTTAATATAATTTTTTTAAGTCAAATAGATTTTTTATTTGAAACTAATAAAGAAAATTAGTAGCCTCTGAAGCAAAGATACTTTTATTTGTCACAAATGACTAATGTTTATGCCAAATATACCATTTCTCTGGGAGATGCATATTAACAAAACTATCCTTATCTCAAAAATAAAAATTTCCCACTGACTTCTGATTATAATTTTGCAGAAGGTCAAGAACCGGACATCCTATTGGAGAAAGTTGGCACATGTTCAGTGTGTAATTCTCTCAATAAATTCTGGAACATGACTACCGTTAAGGGGATCGGCTATTGCACAATGTGACGAAATCCCAAAGATTAAATGAAATTGGTCCATTCATTTGACTTCTTTATCATCCCAAGTTCGTTTCTAATGACTCACATAATTCTTCGAATTCTCAAACAAAATGTATTAACAATTAATAGACGTCCAAAATTTTTTAAAATTCCCAGTTATCATGTCATAATAGATGGTATAATTAAATAAGTTCAAAAATTGGAAAAGTATGATAAAAATTAATTAATCTGATAAAACAAGATAAAGTCGAAACGCATTTTACGATGTATTATTATTTAAATAAAAAATAAATAAATGAGAAATTTATACAAAATATTTGATAAAATAAATAAATACAAAGCAATAAATATCTGGAAATAGACCTTGAAGTTGAAAAATGCCCCGGTTTAAAATAGCAATTGACTCGTAATTGATCAAAAATAGTTTATTAATCATGATTTAGTTATCTGGTGTGTGTGTATGTGTATTATATATATATATATATATATATATATGTGTGTGTGTGTGTGAAATAAAATCGTAATAGTTAGTGACGAATATTTACGAAACTCTCGTACTACTATTCGCAACGTCCTTAACCATGTGTGGAATGAGGCTAAACAAGTGCCTTCCGTAAAGTCGTGCATCGATTCCGCAAGAATCCCCCGAATGGACCGAGACATTGCTTGGAGATGAATGAAGTTTTCCGGGAATCGTAAGGTAGTGATTCAACAGCTTAACCATCGTTTCTCCGTTGATTCTAGTGTCTGCCCTCGAAATTCACGGGTCTCTCTGATGACGAATAATGCAGCCTCACTCTCAAGATTTCTCAATTTTTGATACAATTTCACCAATGTCGAAATTTTGAGGCTACTTTAACGCTACATAGTCCAAAATTTTTAGGAAATAGAGGTTTAAAGTAGAAGCAAATTCAATACAATTTAGCTTCTACTTTGGTGCTATTATTGGAAGAAATTTCCTGTTTCCGCGATGAGAGCGTTAAAGTAGAAGCTAATATTCAACTATATTAAGGCCTCTTTTAACGCTCAAGACCCCCTTTTTATTGATCTTCTAAAGTCTAAACAAAGAAAGAATCTGTTCTTGCGAATAAAACTGAAATTAATATGAATGAAATTATAAAAAAAAATACTAAATAAATATTCAAAATTCATGCGCTTTTAGAATTCGTTACACTTAATACACACAAGCTGGAAATAGTCTAAACTTACTAAATAAATTATTATAACGCAAGTGGGGATTCGAACCCACGACATAACGACCTACGCACTTATAATCTAACGCACTAACCACTACGCTACCGACGCTTATGAACTTTATATTTAATTTTCTCAGTGTCCTTATGATACAAATTACGAATAGTTTTTTTAGGACTTTTCAACAAAATTGTTACATATCGCCAATTTCTGAATGTTTACGGAGATTTTTATGTATTTTTCATTTGTTTAAACAATTTATTATTGTCAAGTTACAGGCTGATATTGATTTAAATCATTGAAGCATTTGCATTAAAATCATGATTGAAATAAAAAAAAAACTTTACAATTCTCCGGATGTCTAATACTGCATGTAAAAAATCACAAACCATAAAAAAAACCACAAATTTGTGGATAAATCTTAAAAATTTCAATTTTAATATTTTAATCTTTATAAAATTTAAATAATTGGGCTAATATAGATAATTAAAATACCTACGATTTACAAATTTTTGGTATGAAGATAGCAAAAAATAATATCAAATTTTTATATCTTTAGGTCATTATAATTTAAATAAATTCCAAACGTCAATAAATTCATATTCAAATTTTTTCAAACTTTTAAATGTCAATTAATTCAAATTTAAAGACACATTAGTTAATGCAAAATAATTAAATAATATTAATTATTTTTCATATTCACAATAATCCTTTTTTTAAGTCTTACAATATTTGTAATTCTTCTTTAGTTTCTAATTCAGTTTCTTTTTCGAAACTGTTTAAATTTTATCTTATAATTTCTTATTTTTACAAAATTTAAAGATTTTTTCTCCTTTTACTAATGATATTTTTTGTTGTTGTATTTGTCATTTTATTTTATTGATAAA
The DNA here is from genome assembly GCA_037103525.1 of Ganaspis brasiliensis. Lineage (NCBI taxonomy): Eukaryota > Metazoa > Arthropoda > Insecta > Hymenoptera > Figitidae > Ganaspis > Ganaspis brasiliensis. Next base: position 305,413 of record JAZKLR010000194.1, read on the forward strand.
TAAATTATAAATAATAAATAATAATTATTATTTATTATTATTTCGTTGAGTTTCATAAGTTTTTTCATATTTTTAAAAATAAATACGCTTATTTTTTTATTAATGCACCTATTCAATTTGTTTTTAAATCTTGAATAGTTTTTGCGAGGTTTTTTGCAAACTTAGTACTTATTCTTTTATAGAATTTTTAGATTTTCTTTATTTTTCTAAATTTATTGTTGGACTTGCTTTCAGTGTAATATTATAAAAATGTTTTTGGTTTAATTTGCTCAAACTTTTTTTTTCTGAAGGATTTTTAATTTTCTTTTCTGGACTTTTTATATACATTTTTTTAATTTTATTTTCATCAATTTTAATTTTTTAAACAAATTATTGCTAGTAATTACTAATTCTTTACAAATACACCTAGGAAGATACAAATTTTTCCTAATTTTACAAATAAATTACTGAGCTCTGGTTAGAAAAATAAAAATTATTGACCATAAATTATTATTTTTATATTTTAAAACAATTTATTATTGTTAATTTATAACATTTAAAAACACCTAGCAAGTAGTAGTTTTTTAATTTGTTTACTTTTTATATTGAAAAAATAAGATATTTATCAAAATTAACAACAATTACCACTCAAAATTGTTTAAACAAATTATTGTTAATAACTGTTATTTTTTTACAAGTGCATCTAGAAAGATACACATTTTCCCTAATTTTACAAATTATTGGGTTTTGGTTATAGATTAAAATTTGTTCCTCTTAAGGGCTAATCAGAGGAACAATAATTGAAGAAAAAGTTAGTTTAACTCCCGTTTTTCTTATATGTTAAATAAAAAAGTATATTTCAATGGAAAAAATGCCTGAGTTTCACTTGCAGGTTTAAAGTAGAATCAAAATTTTCATTTCTTTATAACTGGGAATGTGGAGCTGTAAAAGAGCTGCTAATTTTAATGATTGGAAAATTGAAACATGTGTATAGACGTAAAGTAGAAGGAAATATTATTATTAGAAGTAAAGAAGAGGCTAAAAATTAAGAAGTCGTTAAGTAGAAGCTAAAGTTCCTCATGAGCTTCAAAGTAGCTTCAAAATTTCGACTCGGGTATAATCACCAAACTTTGGTCCATTTTGTAAAATTTCGCCCTCGTTGCTGTTTATCAAACCTTGACCTTTGTCCCGGAATTGAGTCACGTTATCGTTTCAATTCACAATTTTATAAAGTTTTCTTTAATTATTGTCAAAAAACATCAAATTTTTTTCTGGTCAAACGATCATTTAATCAATGAAATTGAGAGTCATACAAGACTCATAAAAGCATAAAACGACGTTTCGGCAACATATGAGTGCCTTCTTCAAGTTATATAAATCAGTCAAAACATTTTTAAAAACATCAGCGTTGAATTTTAAACTATCATAATTCACACACCAAAAAACACTTTTCAATAAATAAACAAAAAAAAACCTTTTAAACACATGTCAACATAATTTAAAAATCATCTCAACGATATCTTTTTTTAACGAAAAAAAGGATCTTGAGTGATCCAGTCAATACATTGTCAATGACGTTTGTATTATTTTCTTCAAATCTCAAATTTACTTTTGTCATTTTCCAATTATTTTTTTCATATTTTTGTTATCTATGCCATTTTAGAATTACTTTTTACAAATTGCAATTATTTAATTCAAATTTTTTTTATTGTCATGAACTTTTAAATTTCTTACACCTGTTTTCAATTATTTTCATCATAATTTTTATTATTGTCACAAATTTATTAATTTTTTATACCGTTTTTAATTATTTTCTTCAAACTTTAATTATTTTTTTCATATTTGAATTTTTTTGACATTTTTGAATTATTCTCTTCAAATTTCAATTATTGTCTTCAAATTTCAATTAATTTCTTCAACTTTCAATTATTTTTCTCAAACTTATAATATTTTTTTTAACTTTACAATTATTGTCTATAATTATTTAATTTTTAAACCAGTTTTGAATTATTAATTTCAATATTTCAATTGTTTTGTCAAGTTCTCAAGTATTTTCTTTAAATTTTTAATTTTTTTAAAATTATCAATTATTTTTGTCATTTCTCAAATATTTTTTCAAGTCACAACTATTTTTGTCAATATTCAAATATTTTTGACCTTTTGGAATTATTTTCTTTAAATGTCTTTTTATTCAATCTTTTTATTATTGTCATGAATTTATTAACTTTTAAAGATCAGTTTTCAATTATTTATATCATTATTCAATTAGTTTCTCCACATTTTAATTATATCGTTAATTTTTCAATTATTTTATACAATTTTTCAATTAATGTATTAAATTATTTATTTTTTTACTTCATTTTTGAATTTATTTCTCATTTTTCATTTTTTTTTTTCTAAATTTCAGTTATTTTTGTCATTATTCAACTTTTTCTACACCAATACATTTTTTTGATATTTATTAATTATTTCTTTCAAGCTTCAATTATTTTCTTGAAAATTCTATTATTTTTTTCACTTTTTCAAATATTGTATAAAAAGTGTAATTTTTACACCAGCTTTTATAATTATTTATGTCATTATTTAATTTGTTTCTTTACATTTTACTTATTTCTTCAATATCTCAATTATTTTGCGAAAATAAAAATTTTTACACCCGTCTTAAACTTTTGTTTTAAATTTTAATTATTTTCGTCATTCTTTAATTATCTTTTTGTAACTTCAATTATTTTTGAAACTTTTTAATTATTTACTTCAAATTCCAATTATTTCGTTTCAATTTTTGTCATCATTTTTTGATTTTTAATCACTTTTTTTTATTTAAAAGCTCACTATTTACTCACTTTTTTTTACTTAAAAACTCATTATTTACTCACTTTTTTAAATTAAAATATCTTTTTTTTCACTATTTTCAATCTTCAAGTCCACTGTAGCCCTCCTTATTGGATAAATATTATTCATCGATGTATTTTATTTATTTTTATAGTTTAATTTCTAAAATGAATGGAAAACTAATCGCGCGCTTGCACGCGTTATATTTTCTAGTTGCAAAAAATAACTGAAATTAAACAAAATAATTGCAAATTTTGCAAATTAATTGGGAAAAAAATGAAATCAATTAAAAATTGGGGAAAGTAATTTAAACAATCATAAAAATGTTTTAATCATAAAAAAAATAATTAAAATTTGAGAAAAATACTTGAGAATCTTAAAAGTAAATTAAAACAAAATTGAATAATGAAAAACTAGAGAAAATAATTGATAATTGAAAAAACATTGTTAAAAAATGTGATAAATAAATTAAAAAAAAAAAAAATAATTAAAATTTGAGAAAATAATTAAACAAAAAATTACATGAAATATTTTACATAAAGGAAAGTTAAACAAAATTTGAGAAAAATACTTAAAACTTTCAGAAGTTCATTGAAATAAAAGAAAATAATTAAAAATTAGAGAAAATAAATGAAAAAAGATATAATTAATTTAAAATTGAACAGAACAAGTTTTAATTAAAGAAAAATAAGTAAAAACTTTTCGGCAATTATAAAAAAGAACGAGAAAAAGAACGAAAGTAATTGAAAATTGAAGAAAATAATATAAAAAATAATATAAATAATGAAAAAATTGAAAAGTCAGATAAATAGTTAACATTTTTTGAAATTATGAAACGAATCTAAAGAATTGAAAATTGAAGGACATACATTTTGGAAAATAATTGAAAAATGTTTTTAAATTTTGAAACTTGACGAAAATAATTAAAATATGATACAAAAAATGATAAGTTGTAAAAAAATAAATGACATTTAAGTGAAATAATTGAAAAAACTACAGAATTTTTTTTTTAATAAAGAAAAAATAATTGAAATTCGAAAAAAATACATGAAGATCTTAGAAATCAATTTAAAAAAAAGAAAATAACTAAGAATTGAAGAAAATAATTGAAGAAATAAGCTAAAAGTAATTGAAAATTTACGGTAATTAATAAACAAATTTTGAAATTATGAAAACAAATAAAAATAATTAAAAATTGAAGAAAATAATGGAAATTTGAGAAAAATGCTTAAAAAAATTTTATTAATTAATTTTATAAAATGAGAAAAACTAAAAAATGAAGAAAAGTCTGAAAGAAAGCTAAAAATAATTGAAATTTACGATAATTAATAAAAAATTTTTGGAAATTATGAAAACAAATAAAAATAACTAAAAATTGAAGACTATAATGGAAATTTGAGAAAAAAGCTTAAAAAATTTTAATTAATTAATTTTATAAAATGAAAAAAACTAAAAATTGGAGAAAAGTCTGAAAGAAAGCTAAAAATAATTGAAATTTACGATAATTAATAGGAAAAAGAATTTGAAATTCTGATAACAAATGAAAATAATTAGAAATTGAAGAAAATATTTGAATTTTCAGAAAAATACTTAAAAATCTTAGGAAATAATTTTAGAAAAAGAGAATAATAATTCACAATCGAGTAAAAAAATTGAAAAATGATAAAATTAATTAAAAATTGAAAAAAATAATTTAAGATTGAGAAATAAAATTGAATTATGATGAAAATAATTTAAATATGAAAAATTGAAAACATTCAATAAAATTTAAGAGAAATAACTGAAAAAAGCATACAATATTACTTAAAAAATTGTAATCAAAGGGAATAATTACAAAATTGCAGAAATAACGAAAATTGATGAGAATATATGCAATATCGGATAAATAATTGAAATTTTTAAAAGTAATGACAACATAATGAATATAATTATAAATTGATGAAAATCAAGAAAAATTGCAGAATTTATTTTTAAGGAAAAGAAAATAATTAAAAAATCGTTATTATAATGAAAAATTGATGACAATAATCCAAATTTGAGATAATAACTGAAAATTTAGGAAATTAATTGCATGTGTATATATTTTCAACTTTTTCAAAAACCATAATAAATCACTTGAAGAAATAGAAAAATAAGTAAAAGTAAAAAAGTGTTTTAAAAAAGCACGAATTTTCCAATTTTATATTTAAAAAAGGAAAAATAATAAAAAAATTAATATAAGAAAAATAGCGTAGGTAGGTACATTACAAAAGTTGAGATATTAATTCTATAATTTAAACAAACTTCAATCGCTTCAAACTTCTATTGAGAAATTTTCTATTCTTCAAAAGTTCTAACAACTCAAATTTTAATTTTTCCGAACTTAAAATAATTTTAAATTTAAAACAGTTTCAACGAAATGTTGACTCAAATTTATTTTAACTTCGATTAACTCCAATTTTTATATATTGAAGTCTTAAGATTTGTATTTAATTTTTTTTTAAATACCTAATTATTTTAATCTACTGCATTTATAAACTAACATATATAAACTTAATTTTATTTATACGATTTTTAATTGTTTTAAACTTTAATTAGTTTAGGAATAACAATTTACTCATATTAAAGATATTTAAATATTATTATATTAAATATTTAAAGCTAAATTTAATTTAGTAGGTTTTTTTTCTTTAATATAAATAACGTAGAAAATTTAAAAAATATATTTTTTTAATATTATAAATGGAAAAATTATTTTTGAAACACGTTTAAGGCACATGTAAAATGTTTAAACACGGTGATTGTTTTCTTTTCAATGATATAATTGACGATATTTCTTTCATTATTATTATATTTACTTATTATTCTACTTTTATAATAAAAATAAAATAATTAGATAAATAAAAACTCATACGATTTATAATTAATTTGAAGTAAATTTTTTTTAACCGTAACTGATTTAGAACAAAAAACTGGATCTTTCAAAATTTGGTGAAATTAATTTAAAAAATATTCTTATTTGGCGTGAAAAACGACTTTCTAGTTTAAAGTTATATAAATGGAGAGAATCTCCTTAAAGAAAGATTTTAACGAATTTTAGTTTCTTATGTTGGTAGCATCTGCGGAACATTTAACATAGCGCCATCTCGTGATAAAAGAGTGAAAAATATTTAAATTTACAATTTAATTTTAAGGAATAAACAATACAGAATGATGAAGTTTAATTTAAAAGTTAAAATATTTATAATAATTAAATTTATAATATAATATATAATATAATATAATATACCTTATCTCAAAACGTATTTACTGATCTACATAAAGTTTCTAATTGATTAAAATTCGTAAAATAATTCGTGTTTTTCATTTTTTTGCATTTAAAATCCTTTTTTTTAATAACTTTAAATTAACTTTTATATTATTAATTAATTGCATCTTTTTTGTGAGGAATTACATTTCTTACTCATATTTGAAAGCAAAATGTTCACATAATGGTCATAATCTTCACCCAGTTTTAAAATCCAACGATTTTCTTCATTTTTTTTTTTTAATTTGAAAATTTTATAAATTTTGTCTTACATGAATAAAATTTGCTTTATTTATATTAAGAGATTATATTTGAAATATTTTTAATTGTTGATATGAGACGCGGTAGAAACTAATCGCGCGCTTAGTTTTTAATTTAGTTTAAAATATTTGTTTAAAAATGCGAATATCTTGGAAAATACTATTAACAGGAAAAGCTATTCAAGTTTAATAATTTATTGTATAATGCTTAATATATTAAAAATAAAACAATTTGATTCAATATTATTTTGTTTCACAAATGCTACATATATATTTTTTACTTTAATGCTTTTTAAATTTGGCGCCATTATCTTTAGTTTTACGACGGTGGCGCCGGTTATTTTTGCTGTTATACCTGTTATATATTGGACAATTATCACTCTTGCGTGTCAGTTTACAACTCTCCTAACCTAAAAATGTGCCTTATATAATTTTCATGATAACTTTTCAAATACAAAAAATTGATTTCGAGAATTAAAATATCTTTTGTTGCAAAGTATTTCTATAGTAAAGTCAATTGTTTTAATAGTATCGTTTTTTGATAGTTGTTTATTACATTCTAATGGGGTTTTTATCAACCGCTTTTACTCACAAAAAAATACATTAAACGAATCAAGAAACAAAATTATTTTTTAAATTAGCACATGAACATTCTGATAAATTACTCATATAGTAATAGACGCAGAAACTTAGCAAATACTTATGTACAATTTTGTAAGACTAATACTATGTATAAACTGAACTGATAAATAAATTTTGTTTGTTAAAGTAAGTAGTTATTTATTACTATTAAATAATTCTCATTTCGTAATTCACTTGATACAAGACAAATTTGCCTCATTTTTAGAACTATAAACTAAAAATGAGTTGAATTATCATTTCCGCTGCATCTTAGAATGAGGCGTAAAGATTATTATGAGATGAGTTTTTTTTCTGCGTCTACTCGTGTTTAATTGAGAATATTTCCGACGATAATGGACTTTATAAGAAGCGCCTCTTATTTAACACTATTTAAACGTTATCTACGTCATTCAAAGTGGGACTTTCCATTATTTTCAGTAAAGGTAGCATTGTCTAAACATTTTTCCTTATAAACTTGTAATTACACCTTGGGTTTTTCGAGTTGAATCAACTGTAATCGACCGTGATAAACACAATTTCAAATAAGAGGAAATAAAATCGAGTTTCACCTTGACAATAAACGGATATGTAAAGAGTGTGAGAAATATAATTTATCATAAAAAATGTTATTAATTTATTTTTGTTTTACTTTAAAGTTTAAATGAATGTATATGAGAATATGAATGAACTCGCGTTCCACTAGCAAGATGGAGGTACGATAATAAATCTTATCGTTTACAACCAGACATACAGAGAATTTTAATGTATGATCTAGATTTCTAGATGAGAGTACGTGTCCATACATCACAGGTGCACCAGCACATTGAAACTTGTAAGATGATACTGAGCGATGCATTTCGACCCTATCATGAGGGTCTTATACTTTCGCGATACCAACAGACGGCGGATGCGACACCGAGCAGTGAATCATTCAGAGGAAATGATTTCTGCAGTGTGCATAGCTGTATAAAATGACTCCTCACTCTTTCTAAGTATGCAATGTGAGCCTGCGAAAAAAGACTCTTAGTAATTACATTACGCAAATCTTAACTTCCATACCCTCAATTACCCAATGCTGAAATTAAACAAATAAAACAGTAGCCGAACACTATAGTTTTTGTCATTTTCAAACGGAAATTAAATTGCTTTAATTTTATTTAATTAGTTCAAAATTGAGTATTTTGTTTTATAATGAGTATTCTGTGCTCGAAGAATGAGTATTCCTTTGTTGAAGAACGAGTATTATTTGGTCTATTGAAGAGCAGGTTTCATCTTGTCGAAACAAACATACGCGAACTTTGGCAGATAATGCACATGCAAGCTCAAATTCCAGAACAGATGCCTCGTTGCTAATGTATTATTTTCAACTTGTTCTCAGTATGCCAAGTCAGGAGCGCTTTACGCGGTACACAATTAATGAATACCTCTGCACTTGAGAAACCGAGAACTTGGACTTTACACTCCAGATTGTTGAATTCCCAAGCGAAAACTCTGTCGATTATCCGGAAATGCGTGCAACAGGTGTCTCGTTTCAAAGTATTTATCATTGTCATTTTTATTATTGCTACTGATCCTTGCTATTTACGACAGGTAATTTAATTGTTTATTGATGATTAATGAAATAAAAAGTTACTTAGGTGATATAAGATGATGATTTAATAACACAACATTAGGTTTCTAAATAGAATTTTATGAAGTGATTAAACTTTGTTGGATGATCAAACTAGATGATCAAACAATTGCTGAAACTATTGTTACTTGATTAAACAATTGTTAGTTGATCAAATTGTTCTTATAGTTTATCAAACTATTAACATTTGATTGAACAATTGATAGTTTGGTCAAACAATTGTTGTAACCAATGTTAGTTGATCAAACTGTTCTTATAGTTTACCAAACTGTTGATGTTTGATTAAACAATTGATAGTTTGGTCAAACAATTATTGAAAATATAGTTAGCTGGTCAAACTATTGTTTGGTGATTAAACAATTGTTAGTTGATCAAACTATTTTTACAGTTGATCATACTAATGATATTTGATTTAACAATTGTTACACAGATCAAACTGTTGTTAGTGGATTAAACGATTGGTAGTTAATGAGGCTAATCTTTTAGTTGTTCAAGCCGAGGTTCAAGCTAATGATATATGATGAAATAATTGTTAGTCCAATCAAGCTACTGTCAGCTGATCAAACAATTATTGAAGATTCTTAGCTGGTCAAACTATTGTTTGTTGATTAAACAATTGTTAGTTTACCATACTATTGTTAAAACAATTGTTAGTTGATCAAGCTAATCTTATAGTTCAGCAAACTATTGATGTTTGATTAAACAGTTGTTAGTCTGGTCAAAATATTGTTAGCTGATCAAACAATTGTTGAAAGTATAGTTAGCTGGTCAAACTATTGTTTGGTGATTAAACAATTGTTAGTTGATCAAACTATTTTTCCAGTTGATCATACTAATGATATTTGATTAAACAGTAGTTGTTAGTCTGGCCATTATATAAGGCAAATTCTTTCCTTCGATTTTAGCTGGTCAAACTATTGTTAGTTGATTAAAGAATTGTTAGTTGATCATACTATTGTCAAAACTATTGTTAGTTGATCAAGCTAATCTTATATTTGATTAAACAATTATTGTTAACCTGGTCTATTGCTAGTTGATCAAACTATTGATATTTAATTAAACAATTGTTAGTCTGATCAAACTATTGTTAGCTGATCAAACTTTTCTGACAGTTGATCAAAGTTTGTTAGTTTATTAAACAATTGTTACTTGATCATTCTATTGTTAAAACTATTGTTAGATAGTCTAACCATTTGTAGTTGATTGAACAATTGTTACTTGATTAAACTATTGTTAGTTGTTTAAAAGATTGTTAGCTGATTAAACTATTGTTAGTTGATTAAACAATTTTTAGTCTGGTAAAACTATTGTTAGCAGTTCAAACTAATCTTATAGATGATCAAACTTTTGTTAGTTGATTAAACAGTTGTTACTTAAACAAACTACTGTTATAGTTATAGTTATACTGTTTTAGTTGATCATATACTATTGTTGAAACTATTGCTAACTGGTCAAACCATTTTTAGTTGATCAAACTATTGTCAGGTGATAAAACTATTGTTAGTTGATCAAAGTAAACTTATAGTTTGATCAAACAATTGATATTTGATTAAACAATTGTCAGTCTGATCAAATTATTGTTACTTGATCACACAACTGTTGAAAATATTATTAACTCGTCAAACCATCATTGATAAACAATTCCTTACTAGATACTTAAACAATTATCGAAAATATATGGTTGGAAATCAATGGAATCTTCACAAATGTAAATTAGCTTCCTTATGTTGTTTTAACAGCACATTGAACTTGGTTTAGCCATTAAGGGAAAATTATTTGAAAATAGTAGACTTGTAGAAAATGACGTGTCGCATCGGTTGTTTGACAATCGGGGTCAACGATTTCCTGCTCGTTTTGAACCGAGTGTGACGCAATCAAAGTGTCGTGCCAAAGAAATGTGTGAATTTAAAACAGAGATGTTCTTCGGCACACCTTTACAAAAAAAAAAGAGAGATAAAAAACCAACTTGCCCCGTGAAACTAGTTATATTTTTATCAAACGATATTAATTATCGTTTATCATCAACAATATAATTAAATTAAAATAAAATAATAAAAATGAAGGTAATTATATTAATTTTGTCAAAACTTTTTTGTTGCAGAAGCTGTGAAAGGACATATTGAAGTTCAAATAACTCCTAAGGTAAGTGCATATTTTATATTTTCTCTTGTAAAAAGGAAATTTAACTGTATATGTATATTCTTGTGACATCCTGTGACGTACATTTTCGCGATGAGACGAAGAATCGTAAAAACGTAGGTGGACTCGCATCCGTTGCCAAACAACGACATTCTTCTGAAGGGGTGTAGTGCTCTTATGCCATCAAATACATACCATCCTGTATCAATAGAAATAAAGAGACCTATAGATTATGACGTTATATCACGACAATTCACGTAGGCGGATTGATCTTGATAAAAATTCACTTTCTATTACACATTTATAAATTCTATATATCTATTTTATTTTATTTCCGGAACTTTTCTATTTACATCCTACTTGAGAGTTAAAAGCGAAAAAAATTTATTTTTAAATTTAGTATATATTATTCTTAAAATAAGGATATATTCTAAATACAAAAAACATTTTTTGCATAAACTTATTTCTCGTTCTGACCTGCATTATTAAATTTTATCTGAAGGTAAGACATTATGTCAATATGGCTTATCTTCGTATTACAGACTCAGGGACATTAATAATTGCAGATACATCGCGTATCGTCTTGGTTAATAATGTTTTGATTGTGAGCCGTTAGCCTTGATTGTCGTCAGTTCTTCTTGCGGCTAATTTCATAAAGAAGATGCTGGAGTTGAGAAAAGTGCTACAATAAAACTCATAATGTTGTCACCGTACATCTTGTGTCATTAAGATATATATCAATACAATTAAAAAAGACACTTTTTCCATATTTATTTTTATTATTAATTCCCGCTAATGACTCAAGTTTACAATTTTAATCACAATTACGCGCATAAGCTATATAAAAATCTTTTTCAGTATTATGAGTAATATATATGGGCATTTGAATCAAATTAAAAAAACCTAGAAGTCACTCTCGAAGATTCGTTATCGTCACGTTTTTGCAGGTACCATGAACTTCATTTCCGATCATTTCTTTGCATTGCTCGACGTATTACTTACCATTGGGGAAACACCAAGATTATTTCTTATCTTTAATGAAGAAAAACGTTGAAAAAATGTCTACAATTTGAAAGAATTTGGAGAATCGAAGAACAAAGGATATACTTCAATCTCAAGATTAAATTAAGAAAAACCCAAGATTTTGTAAATCGAAATAATGAAAATAAGGAAATTGAAGAATATAGCTGAGAGACACAATTGAAAAGAATAGTTTAAAAAATTAAACAATAAATATTAAATTTAAACAAAATAGTTGAAAAATTATAGGAATAACTGTTGGGAATAATTGCAAATTGAACAACTGGATTAAAAATCGAAAAAAAATAATTGTAATTGAAGAAACTAATAAAAAATTGTGGAAATAATATGAAATTCAGAAATAAATTAAAAATTTCAGAATAAAATTGAAAATTTAAGAAATAAATTAGAATTTGAAAATATAATTGATAATTGAAAAAAAATTACAAAATGGCAAAAATAATTGACAATTGAAAATAAAATTTAAAAAAATGGCTACAAATACACAAACGAACAAAATAATTTAAAAAATCAAACAATAATTATAAAATTTTAAGTTAATGATTCTAAATTGGAAAAATTGTAGGAAATAATTGAAAATTGCGGAAAATAATTAATAATAATTGAAGGAAGTAGTTGAAAAATTGAAGAAAATATCTAAAAAATGACGAAAATAATTGTCAATTGAAAATAAAACTCGAAACATGACTGATTAATTATAGATAACTGAAAAAGATAATTGAAAAATTGAAAGAGAAATATTAAATTTAAAGAATATAATTGAAAATTGAGAAGTGGAATTTGAATTTGAAGAAAATAACTAAAAATTTAATAGAATAGTTGAAAATTAAACAATAATTATAAAATTATAAGAAAATAGTTAAAAATTAAAAAAATTTTAGGATATAATTGAAAATTGCGGAAAATAACAATTGAAGGCAATAGTTGAAAAATTACGAGAATAATTGAAAAATTGAAGAACATATGCGAAAAACAACAGTAATAATTTTAAATTGAAAACAAAACTCGAAAAATGACTAGATTAATAAACTGAAAAAAATAGTTGAAAAAATTAATCAAGAAATATTAAATTTAAAGAATATTCATAATTGCAAATTGAAAAATTAAGAAAATAATAGGAATAATGTTTGGAAATAATTACAAATTGAACAACTGGATTAAAAAACGAAAAAAATAATTAAAATTGAAGAAGATAATAAAAAATTGAGGAAATAAACTGAAAGCTTAAGAAATAAATTAAAAATTTAAGAATTGAATAAAAATTTGAAAAAATAATTAATAATTGAAAAAAAATTACCAATTTGTCTAAAATAATTCACAATTGAAAACGAAGTAAAAAACATGGCTACATTATTACACAACTGAACAAAATAGTTTAAAAAATCAAACAATAATTGTACAATTTTAAGATAATAATTCAAATTTGAAAAAATCGTAGGAAAAAATTGAAAATTGCGAAAAATGATTAATAATTGAAGGAAATTGTTGAAAAATGACGAGATTAATTGAAAAATTAAAGAAAACATGTGAAAAGTGACGAAAATAATAGTCAATTGAAAACAAAATTTACAAAATGACTAGATTAATAGACAACTGAAAAAATAATTTCAAATTGAAAAATTAAGAAAATTATAGACTTAATTGTTGGAAATAATTGCACATTTAACAACTGGATTATAAATCGAAAAGATTATAATCGAAAAAAAAATAATTGAAAAAAGGCGAATAATTTTTAATATTATAGAAAATAATTGAAAATTAAAAACTGGAATTTAAATTTGAAGAGAATAATTGGGAACTGAAAGAATAGTTAAAAATTAAAGAATAATTATAATTATAATTATAATTAATAGACAACTGAAAAAAAATAATTGGAAAAATTAAACAAGAAATATTAAATGTAAAGAAAAAAATTCCAAATTGAAAGATTCAGCAAATTATAGGAGTAATTGTTGGAAATAATTGCACAATTAACAACTAGATTGAAAATTAAAAAAAAAAATTAAAATTGTAAAAAATTATTGAAAATTGAAGAAATTGAGAATTAGAGAATGGAATTGAAATTTAAAGAATATACTAAAAAATTGGAAAAAGTACCTAATTCAAAAAAGCAAAGAATTAATGAATATAGAAAAAAAAACAATTCAAAATTAAAGAATGGAAATAGAATAATTGAAGAATGGAATTAAAAATTGAAGAAAATAATTAAACAATTGTATTTAAAATTAAAGAGACTTAAAGATAATCAAAAAAATATTAGAAAAAATGCAATATTTTTTTAATTTAAAAGAAAATAATTGAAAATTAAAAAGAGGAATTTAAATTTGAAGCAAATAACTGAGAATTTAAAAGAATAGTTGTAAAATTGAATAATTAAATTATAATTTACAAATAATTTTAATGAGTGAAAAAAATAATTGATAAAATCCAAGAATTATTGAATATTGAGGAATTAATTGAAAATCGATAAAAATAATTGAAATTTGAAGAGAATATTTGAAAATTAAAGAAAATAATTAAAAATTTAAAAAATAAATTGGAAACTAAAGAATTAAATGGATTTTTCAAGAAAATAATTGATAATTAAAAGAATAATTACAATAAGACGAGAATAAATAAATATAGACAGAAATAATTAGCTATTTAAAAAATAATTAAAAATTAAGAAAAAATTTGAAAAATGATGAGAATAATTGTCATTCGAGCAAAGATTTTTTTTAAAATTAATAAATAATCATAAAATTGAAGGAGATAAATAAATTATCAATTGAAAAACTAATATTAAAATCTTCAATTTATAAAAAATGTGTATTATGGTATCAAAACTTAAATCAGTTCAAACTTTATGATTACAATATCCACTATTGAAGTTTAAAAATATTTTAAAAATTGGAAACAGCAAACCTAAAATCATTTCCAAATTTAAAAACTATTAATTTCAACTTATACAAATTTGGAAATTTCAAATAGATTTAAACTTATATTTGATTCAAACTTTAATCAATTAATACTTGAATTTAACGTTTCTAAATTTTTTTAATGATGCAGACTTCTTCTCCTAAGAATTATTTGAAACAATTTAAAATATTAATTTAAAAAAATTTAAATATCATTCAATTTAAACTTCTACACTTAAAATTTTAAGGAATTTTTTTATCAACCAAATTAAATATATTTAATTTAACAAATATAAGTCTACCAAAAAATAGGAATATATTATAAAGACGGTATTTAAAAGCCTTAAAAAAAATTGGAAAACTGTGCTCGCTTTCATCAATTTAATTTCATGATATCTCATTGTTATTCTTATTTATTTTATATTTCATAAAATTATAATTTAATCATCGAATATATTGGAAAGATTAAATTATTTTGAATTATTTATACATATTTTTTTCATTAATTTACTTATTATGTTTAAAGTGTTGCAAATCTTTATTAAAAACTGTAAAGTAGATTGAAGTAAAACCTCGAGTAAAACACATTTATATTTTAATGCACTATTGTTAAAAATAAAATATAAATTTATTAAAAATTCAGGAGAATTAATAAATAAATAAGTAACATTAGAAATTATATATAAAAATACATTTTTTCTCAAAAGTTATTTATTTAAAACAAAAAAACATCTATAGTTCTATATTAACATTTCTTTACGAAATTCAATTAATATATTAATAACAAACCTTCCTTCAAAATTTTTATAAATATTTTTCATTTTTCCAAATTAAAAAATTCCCAACTTCTATCGATTCAAATTGAAATTATTTCAATCTTGAATTAATCAAAATTAAAATATAACCAAAGTTTTAACATTTATAACTCATTTTTATTTTAATCCCTAATGGTGGGAACAATTATTCCAATCTTTTACCTTTACAAATTAAATTAAATTAAAATTTTTAAACTTGATATTATCAATATAGATTTAAATTGTTTCAAACATTAGTTAGTATATGAGCTATGAATTATTTAAATTTTAATAATAAAAAACTTGAATTATTTAATTGTTCGAATTTGATCAATTCGTGCTAGAGTTATTATAAACTTTAAATACAACATTTATTTGGAGAAATTAAATTTGGTACGTATTTTTATTTAAAATGGGGAAGAAAGTTTAAAAATTAAAAAAAAGAGTATGATTAAAAAAAGAATAAATTATAAAAAAGGCATTTAAAAGTCTCAAAAAATATTTGAAAACAGTGCTCGCTTTTTACCAATTACATCATGATTTTTTATTCTTTATTCTTATTTATATTGTACTTTTTAGAAGTAATTAAAAGAATTTATTATGAAAATTATTCATATATTATTATAAATTATAATATAAAATATTCATTAATTTTCATAATATTATCTTTAAAGTGTTTTGAATCGTTATTAAAATCGGTAAAGTAAATTTAAATAAGACACGTTTGTATTATAATACATTATTATTATTATTGAAAATAAAATATAAATTTGTCAATTGATTTGAAAATTACATTCAGGAGAATTTATAATTGAATAAATAAAATTAGAAATCTTATAATTAATATAAAAATACATTTTTCAAAAGTTGTTGATTTAAAACAAAAAACATCTATTGTGCCAAACTTCAGGTGTAGACAGAATGAAAGAATGAAGTTTGCGATTATTATTATTAATTTTACCTTTTATCTTCTTTACAAATAAACAGGAAAAATTCCCTTTTTTCGAAATGATGAAAATTTTTGAATAATTGGAAATTGAGGCTTGGCGTTTGGTGACAGAAACACTTAATCTTTATGCAAGCCAAGCCTGTGAGATGACCTAATATACCAGTCAGAATATTGTCGGTGTAAATCCTTTCCCTATAATAGTGTTACCATCTTTACACACATCGATCACTCGCTAAAAATACTGTCAGACACGTAGAAATAATTTGAGCAGGAGGAAGAGCAAGTGGTGACTATTTTGTGTCTTGGGAGCGTATCCTCAACGTTCGCCAAAACTGATCAACCACTTTAGACCATCTAGATGGTTCTACTTGAGGCGAAAATAACCCTCGTTGGCTTATGTGCTTCAGATTCGACTAACGAAGTTTTTGCAATACTGCAGGAAGAAAGTACTTGATTTCTTTTTTCTCTAATGAAAATTATAATGAAACTATGAATTTTTATTTTCATTTTTTATCAAATTACAATTATATAAAATTTAGAACTGACAAAAATGCTCAATTTAATCATGAAAATAGTTAACTACATTTATAGTTAACCTAAAAAGTAAAAAAAAAACAAAATTCGGAATTGTTAGTAAATTATTTTTTGAAATATTTATCCGACATAATTTTGTATTCTAATTTTATTTTCACCTCATCTCAGAATTAGAATTTACCAAATTGTTTTACTAAAAATTATTTTAAATGTTCTTTTTTTTGTGTCAAAAATCTTGAAAATGACGAGTTCTTATTATATTCAACGAGCTTTAAAATCAGTCGAAAAGATGCTATTTACTAAGTAATATTAATGATCGTATAAATCTAAAGTGGAAACGTCGTGTGAATCAGGAAATAATTACTTTGTATGTGCAGAATGTAAATAACCAATGTTTACATTTTCATTAATAATATCAGTTTAATACTTCCAGTTGAGGAATACGGTCTCCATTTCAAGTTTTAAACAGTAAATTTTAAAATTCCTAGTGATATTGAGAACGAATAATTGTTTTTTTTTTGTACAGTTTTTTTATATTTCTAGTCATCGGTTTCTTTTTCAATGTGTCGGATAGTTGTTAAGTGAAATGCTCATTTATGAAAGTGATCCTATTTTTTCATGGAGCTGGATTTTTTGGCGGATACTCTGCTTCTTAACCTCAGTGCCTTCGGAAGTGCGAATTCCAATTTTTTTACATCCCTCACACGGTTTGGTAAATAATCGTCAATTTATTTTATTTAATATGCTAATTATTATTAAAGCAATATTTCCATTTGAAATAAGATTACAAATATTATTTTACAACTAAAATAATAATTAATGCAAGGAAGAGTTAAATACTGAAAAAAATTTTGTTTAGCATAAAATGACGTTATCCAAATGTTTCTCCAGTTTTTCCAGTAAACGATGTTTGTCCCTATTTCCCAAAATTTGTTTCTTTCTTCAATCGTTAACAATTTTAATCAAACGTCACTGGCGAAAATTTCATTACAACTTTAGAATATCCTGTTATAAATTTCTAATCAGTAGAAATGTAAACTAATCGACATTATAACCAAAAAAAAAAAAGTCAAAAATTTCTCTACATTGCCGACAACAAATGAAGGTGGATATCGAGAAATATTGGCCCATCACTTCAATGCCTTACATTTCCGGTGAGCTTGAAAATTTGCCATCTTTCATATTTAGATATTTTCTCCGAAAAAATGCTTGTCGATTGTTTCTTATCTTCCTGATTGTTCGAATTTTTCAAAAAGGCTCCAATTCTAAGACACAATTTTTAAAAAAACTTTCGAAAATGCTCCCAATTTTCAAGGAGATTTTGATTTTTTTTTTCCAGAAGACCGTTTCAAAGTGATCTTTGAAGGTTACTGTCGCAATTCGAAAATTGCAAAATATTTCTTATTGGCCTGTTGATGATTGGATCGATTCTGCTGCGATGAGCTTTTTTGTTGGTGGATATACAGCACGCATTGCATATTGCGTCGAAACAAAATCCTGGGTGGTCCATCGTGGCCGAAAATGTTAAGCAGAGCAGAGTAAGAGAGAAATTTGAAAAGAGAGAGAATGATGCCGAGAGAGAGAGAGAGAGAGAGAAAGAGAGATTCATCCGCGTGCCTTCGTATACTGCGGAATGTGACCGATGTCTCTATCCGCTTCTTTTGTCCCCAACCTCTTACATCGCGGACCACACGAATCGATAATTACTCGAACGAGAAATTGCTCCCGCCTTTTCCACTTTGACCGGTTTCCAAATGTCGTTTTTTCGAATAAGTTCGTAGCGAGTGCTCCACGAATTTTGCACGTTTTGTACTACAGAACAGATCGACTGGTTCTCAAACGACACGTGTGTCGTCTTTCAGCATGTGTGACATCCTCCGAGTGCAACGAACCCCCTCAAAAGCTCACCTCGAAAGCAACCAACTTATTTTCATATCAGAATTTTCAGAGTGCATCCGCTGCACGATTCCTGAAAAAGTATCGATTCTTAAGAATCGATTATTTAAAAAAAGAATAGAAGGAATCGAGTAGAATCGTTAAATGGCGCTAAATTTTAAATTTCGTATTTAATAATAGCACTTTACATTAAAGTAATTACTTAAAATTATTGAATTATATGAGAATTGCAATTTTTAAATTTCTAGATAGACTTATAATTTTATTTTTAATAATTAATATATATATAATATTCATAAAACGAGATAAAATAATATAATCCATGAAAAGTTGAAAATGTCTATGTTTATGATTAATTTTATAATTATTATCCTTTAAAATATTAAAAAGTTTCATCTGTGTTCAACATCTTCGGAATTTGAAAAAAAAAGAAACTGAAAAACGGTGAGAAAGACAAAGATAGCTATTCGATTCGATTCTCGTGAAAAAAGAATCGTACTTAAGAATCGATACCAAAAAAAGAATCGCCAAAATAATCGATTCTTAAAGGTGGAATCGACTCGATTCCAAACAGAATCGAGTAGAATCGTGCATCCCTATACCAGAGACCGTCTGCATTTGCAACTGCGCATGCCTCTTACAACAATTTTGATTGGTGGATTTGTTTAAAGTATTTGTCCAAGGACCTTCCACCAATCAAAAATGTTGTTGGGCGCATGCGCAGATTTGCATTACACGGACGTACTCTGGCATCTCTGATATTCAGAATTGGTAAATTTGTATTATAAAAAAAAATATACCGATTAGATTGATTTTTATACATAGTTCAAAATTTTGTGTAAAATACTAAAATTTAACATATTTCACATGTCGCAAACGGTCCACTCAAAACTTTGTGTTAATTCAACACAAGGGAATATGTTGAAAATTTTAACCTCTTATTTGACACATTATAGTGATTCTAGCTGAATATATTTGACGTTGTTAACGTTTAAATGAACGTAATTTCTGCAAAGTTAAAAAATTTTAAATGTAATATAAATCACATTTTCCAAACAGTCCGCTTAAAATTTGTGTTGATTTTTAATATATTTGTGTTGTTTTATTTGTCGACTGCTCGGTACAAGTCAAATATAATCGTTATAATTTTAAAGCGTATTTTACCTTCTGGAAGTTAAAATGAATTTTCAATTAGAAATGTGTGCTTTAAAACAAAAACATAAATGTGAATTGCAGTGTTGCAACTAAAAAATTTGAGGTTATGTTCAAGAATCGAATGACATTTGAAGAATGTGTAAAATCAACTCGCGAAAAATGTTAAATTTTAATACAAAAAATTTAACAAAGACTGTTTTTGTTTTCTATACAAACACAGGAAATTTTTTAACTGTGTAGCAGGGCTGCCAGTGACTCAGTTTTCTAACTTTTACTCACAATGAAAAAATTAACGATGTAGTCATAACAAAATAGTTTTGTTGAGTAATTAATCTTTAAGTTTATTTGAGGTTATTAAAATATTTTGTTGGCAGTATCGAATATGTATTGCGCATGCGCGGCCAGTGCGATTAAATTGATTCTTATAGCAGGGCTGGGTCGTCTGCCTTTTCTTCAAAACTCAATTGTCAGAATATCCATTTGACTCAATTTTACTTAACCGAAAGACTATTTAACAAAAATCTAATTTGACAGAAATTTGAATTATCAGAAATCTCATTTATCCAAAAGTGTATTTATCAAAAATCTCATTAATCCAAAATTGCATTTATAAGAAATCCCATTTGTCCAAAAGTGCATTTATCAGAAAACTAATTTTTCCAAAATTGCATTTATGAAAAATCTAATATAAGAGAAATTTTAATTATCAAATATCTCATTTATCCTAAATTGGATGTATCAGAAATCTCATTTATCCAAAAGTGCATATATCAGAAATCTCATTTGTCAGAAATTGCATTTATCAGAAATTGCATTTATCTGAAATACCAATTGTCAGAAAGCTCATTTATACGAAATTTTATTTATCAAATTTCTAGTTTGTCCGAAATTGCATTTATCACAAATTTCATTTATCCTAAATTGGATGCATCAGAAATCTCATTTATCCAAAAGTGCATTTACCAGAAATCCCATTGGTCCAAAAACGCTTTTATCGGAAACTTTATTTAACCGAAAAATATAACACGAAGAAGAAGAAGAAGAAGAAAAAGAAGAAGAATCTACAATTGTACGAAAGTTCATGACTAAAAAATCTCATTTTCCCAAAATTCCATTATTCCAAAACTTTTCTTTATAAGTGAGTTTCCCATCCCTGATCAAGTCGGTAACGAAGAATAGATGTCGCTTCAGCTTGTGCGCAAAAATTTAAATATTACTTCAAAATCACTATATATTCGTACAATTGTAGATTCTGGCAAATAACTTTTCGGATAAATAAAGTTTCCGATAAATACGCTTTTGGACAAATGAGATTTCTGGTAAATGCACTTTTGGATAAATGAAATTTCTGATAAATGCAATTTCTGACAAATTAGATTTCTAATAAATGCAATTGCGGACAAATTAGATTTTTGATAAATTAAATTTCGTATAAATGAGCTTTCCGACAATTGGTATTTCTGACAAATAAGATTTCTGATATTCTTTTGGATATAAATGAGATTGCTGGTAATTACAATTTCTGTCAAAATTAGATTTTTGATAAATAGCATTTTGGTTAAATAAAATATTTTAAAACTGTGAAAGTTCGAAAATAAATCGTATTTAGTCAAATTGTTTGAGCCAATGACATGAAACAGATTGTTATAATAAGTAAATTTATTTTAATTTAATTAATAGGTTGAGCAAAAATCAAAGATTTTGTACTTAACAATGCTTCAGTTTTTTTAAAGTAAAAGCTATATTTGTAAAACTGCTATTAAACTTATTCATAAAAAAGCAAAATCAAACAAAACCTAACCTACAAAATATTCGAATTTCCCAAATATTAATTTTTTCAGTCTTTAAATTATTGGTATGAATATTTAAATTTATTACACAATTTTTTTTTATTTTTGTCATTTTTCAATTTTTTTCTTCAATCTTTAAATTATTGTCAGGAATCTTTAAATTTTCTTCACACGTTTCAATTTACTTTTGTTATTTTTCAATTATTTTCTTCAAATTTCAATTACTTTTGGAATTATTTAAGTATTTTTGTCATTTTCCAATTATATATTTTTTTAAATTTCTATTATTTTTGCCATTTTGAAATTATTTTCTACTAATTACAGTATTTCATTAAATATTTTTGGTCATGAATTTTTAAATTTTTGTACAGCAACTTTAAATTATTTTCTTCAAATTTTAATCATTTACACCTCTCTCAATTATTTTCTACAAATTTCAATTATTTGCTTTAAACTTTAATTACTTTCTTCATAATTACATTTTTTTCCATTTTTAAATTATTCTCTTCAAATTTCAATTATTTTCTACAACCTCCAATTAATTTCTTCAACTTTTAATTATTTTCTTTAAACTTCAAATATTTTTTTCAATTTTTAAATTATTGTCTATAAATTTTTAATTTTTAAACCAGCTTTCAATTATTTATATCATTATTCAATTACTTTCTTTGAATTTAAATTGTTTCATCAATTTTTCAACTATTCTCTTGAAATTTTTTCACCAGTTTTCAATTATTTTTTTCAAATTTCAATCTTTTTCTTCATATTTTTTATTATTGTCCTAAATTTATTAATTTTTTACACCTTTTTCAATTATTTTCTGCAAATTTCAATTATTTTCTCCATATTTAAATATTGTTTGCCATTTTTAAATTATTCTCTTCAAATTTTACTTATTTTCTTCAAACTTCAGTTAATTTCTTCAACTTTAAATTATTTTCCTCAAACTTCTTATATTTTCTTCGATTTAAAAAAAAAATTTTCAATTCATATAGTTTCGTCAATTTTTCAAGTGTTGCCTTACAATTTTTAATTTCTTACACCAGTTATCAATTCTTATTTTAAAATTACAATTATTTTTGGCATTATTTAAATATATTTGCCAATTTGGAATTATTTCCTTTAAATCTCATTTTCTTCAGTATTCTTATTATTGTCATTAATTTATTAACTTTTATACCAGTTTTTAATTATTTATGTCTTTATTCAATTAGTTTCTTCATATTTTAAATATGTCATTAATTTTTCAATTATTTTATGCAATTTTATAATTATTGTAATACATTTTTATGTTTATTCCATTTTTGAATTATACTTCTCATTTTTCATAAACTTTTTTCAAAAAATTTCAGTTATTTTTATCATTTTTCTAATGTTTTCTATTTATTCAAATTTTATTCATTTTTAATTATTATCTTTTTTAAGTTTCAATTATTTTCCTCAAATTTCTATTGTGTTTTTAATTTTCAACTATTGTCTAAATTGTTTAATTTTTACATCAGCTTTTAATTATTTATGTCATTATCCAATTAGTTTCTTCATATTTTAATTATTTTGTCAATATTTCAATTATTGTACTCAAAATTTAAATTTTTTACACCAGTCTCAAATTATTTTTTTTCAAATTTTAATTATTTTTGTCATTATTCAATTATTTTGTTTTAATTTTTCAATGTTTGTCTCCATTTTTTGATTTTTAATCAATTTTTCAATTTGTTTAGTCATTTTACACTTTTTTAAAAAAAATTGAATTATTTTTTTTCATTTTTTAATTATTTTCTTCATATTTCAATTATTTCTTCCATTTTCGAATTATTTTCTTCAAATTTGAATGGTCTTTCCCTACTGTCTGGCCTTAAATTAAAATCAGTAATTTTAAACTCAATATTGCTTATTCACTTTTTTTACTTAAAAACTCACTATTTACTCACTTTTTTCAATCTGCAAGTCCGATGGCAGCCCTGTTATATAACATAACCTCAATTATTATTAAAAAAAGGATAAAAAAGCGTAAGAAGAATTTAGAATTTTTTTGGAAAGAATCTGCCAGATTTAAACTTGTGACCCTAATTAATTTACAATTTTTCCCGAGATACGAATTTTAGAAAAGTTACTTTTTATACTAATTTTATATATTTTAAAGTTTTGCACTTTGGAAAATTTTACATTAAAACATAATTTGAGACTAATCTCTGTGCAATCTTGTCAATTTCGAAACGTAAATTTGGTCAATTTAGAAATTCAAAACTCTTAGTTGACTTATTTTTCAAAATATTCAGAATTGTTTCCATTTTTCATGAAAACTAATTTCGAAATCCTTGTACTGTTTTCCAATTTTGTTTCAAACACAGATACTAAATACTTAAATTCGTTTGTTTTAAGTGTCGGACGATTTTATTTTGAGGTTAGAAATAGAAACAGCTGTCGGAGCAGAAGACGCTTACTTAAAAAGCGGGAAAATGAATATTTTCAAATATTGATTTTTGTGTTTCTAGGTGTTTTGTTAGTTCCATTAATTTTCATAAATTCCCTTCTTAATTTTCATAAACTTATTTCTTTATTTTCCTCCAATCTGTTTCATAATTCTCATTGTTTTATACAGAGTTTTCCATGTTATTAGTCATTTTAAATTTAAGCACTCAGCGAGTTCAATTTTGCAGAAAATACATGTGTTTTCACGGGAATAGAATGAAATCGTTGACTCATTAATTAGTCGTCTACTTTTTACGATATGGACCAGTTATATTTTCTACGTAACACTAGTCACCACTTAACTGGGTTTATTACAAATCAGCTGAAAAAAAACCAAACAATTCTCTCGTGTCATAATGCGTGGGAGTGACATCTCTCGTCATTATTTATGTCACATTATGATCGCACTAATTACTCTCGGAACAAATTAAAAGTAGATTTTAATTGAAGTTCATATAACTCAACTATAGAGAACTAAATGTTACACTTCTTTAAAAATATATATCAAAAATGTTTATTGCATTGGAAAACATTTAAAAATTACTTATTTTTAAATCGTTCTATAAGTGGAGGTAATGTGCTGTATAGAATATTTTAAAATTCATAATACGTAATAAATATTTCATGAGATTAGATAAAATTAAAATATTGCAAAGATGCTCGAGTCTATTTCCGCGAGCGTTAGGTCAGTCACTGATAAACTGAAGATCATAATAATTGTACACGTGTGAAGGTATTATTTCTTGCGGTTTGATTATTCTAATTAAAGTTGCATTTTTCCGTACACTGACGTTAGTTTTGGTCTTGCAAAATGTCAGAATGTAAATAGACGCAATCCGAGGAAGCGACTGTCAAAATGTTTACTCACTTCTTGAAGTCAATTTTCTAATCTATAAGATATTAATAAACTGGTATATCCTCAAATTTTAATTTTCTTTTTCTGCTTATGCGTCATGAATATTATTTATTGTTATTTCACAATTAGGCTCAATCTTAGTGACATACAAATTGCGAGTAAAACTTCTGTTTTTCCTTAAATTGGCTATTTATGAAAAAATATGAAATTTTCATTTTTACAGTTTCGATAAAATGGACATTTTTTTAACTTTACATTTTTTTTCGAAGTTTCAATTCATTTTCTTTCAATTTTCTTCAAATTCTAAATCTCTTTAAACTTCAATTCTAATTGCTTTAAATTTTAAATATGTTTAAATTACCGTTTTTTGAAATTACAATTTTCTGCAATTTAATTTTTCCTTAACGTGAAATTTTTTTAAATTTAATATTTTTTAAAATTATCAATACCTTCACATTTTCAATTCAAAAAAATTTATACTTTTTTTTAAAAATAAGTTGAGTTTTATAATTATTTTCATTCCAAATTTTTCGAATATCCTATATTTCTTCAAATTTCGGATTTTTTCGGTTTGAGAAATTCTTTCACTTCCAATTTCATCAAATTTTAAACATGTTCCAATTTTTAATATTAAAAATTAACAATTTTCAATTACCTAATTAAATTTATTTCACTTTTGCAATTTCCTTAATTTCAAATTTCTTCAAATTTCGAATTTTTTCAATTTCTTCAAGGTTTCAATTTCATCAAATTAAATTTTTTTTCAATTCGACAATTTTTTCCACTTCCAATTTCTCTAAATTTGCACAATTTACAAAATTTCCAATTAAATTTTCTTCCCTCATGCAATTTCCTCAATTTTACAATTTTTTTTAAAAATAAGTTGAGTTTTATAATTTTTTTCATTTTCCATTTTTCGAAAATCCTATATTTCTTGAAATTTCGGATTTCTTTAATTCGAGCATTTATTTCACTTCCAATTTTATCAAATTTTAAATATGTTCAAATTTTCAATTACCTAATTAAATTTATTTCAATTTTGCAATTTCCTTAATTTCAAATTTCTTCGAATTTCGAATTTTTCCAATTTCTTCAAGATTCCAATTTCATCAAACTTAAATTTTCTTCAATTCGACAATTTCTTCAATTTTGCGCAATTTTTAAAATTTCACATTAATAGGTACATAATTAAATTTTCTTCACTTATACAATTTCATCAATTTTATATATATTTTTTAAAATAATAGTTGAGTTTTATGATTTTTTTCTTTACAAATTTTTTTAATATCCTATATTTCTTCAAATTTCGGATTTCTTCAATTTTAGCATTTATCTCACTTCCAATTTCATCAAATATTAAATATGTTCCAATTTCCAATTACATAATTAAGTTTTCTTTATTTATGTAATTTTCTCAATTTTATATATATTTTTTAAAATAAGTTGAGTTTTATGATTTTTTTCATTACGAATTTTTTTAATATCCTATATGTCTTCAATTTACGGATTTTTTCAATTTTAGCATTTCTCTCACTTCCAATTTTATCAAATATAAAATATGTTCCAATTTCCAATTACATAATTAAATTTATTTCACTTATACACTTTCTTTAATTTTATATATTTTTTTTAAAAATAAGTTGAGTTTTATGATTTTTTTTATTACAAATTTTTTGAATATCCTATATTTCTTCAAATTTGGGATTCCTTTAATTTGAAAATTTCTTTCACTGACAACTTCATCAAATTTTAAATATATTCAAATTCCCAATTACATAATTAAACTTATTTTTATTTTTGCAATTTCCTTACTTTCAAATTTCTTCAAATTTCGAATTTTTCCAATTTCTTCAAGGTTTTAAACTTTTAATTTCCTCAAACTTTAATTTTCTTTAATTTGACAATTTCTTCAAATTTGCGCAATTTTTCAAATTTCCAATTACTACATAATTACATTTTTTTCACTTATACAATTTCTGCAATTTTATATATATTTTTAAAAATAAGCTGAGTTTTATAATTTTTTTTATTACCAATTTTTCGAAAATCATATATTTCTTCAAATTTAGGATTTCTTTAATTTAATCATTTCTTTTACTTCCAATTTCATCAAATTTCAAACATGTTCAAATTTTCAATTTGCAATATTTCCAATTACTAGGTACATAATTAAATTTGCCTCACTTTTGTATTTTCTTTCACTACAAATTTGTGCACATTAAAAATTTTTCCAATTTCTTCAAGATTCCAATTTTGACAAATTTAGATTTTCTTTAATTTGACAATTTATTTATGCAATTTTCTCAATTTTATATACCTCTTTAAAAAATAAGTTAAAAGTTTTCCAATCTTTTTAATTATCAGTTTTTCGAATATCCTATATTTCTTCAAATTTTGGATTTCTTTAATTTGCAAACTTCTTTCACTTCCAATTTCACTAAATTTTAAACATGTTTAAATTTGGAATTTTTACAATTTCTAATTACTACATAGTTAAATTTACTTCACATTTGCAATTCCTTTAATTTCAAATTTCTTCAAATTTCCAATTTTTCCAGTTTCTTCAAGGTTCTAATTTCATCAAATTTAAATTTTCTTCAATCAGACAATTTCTTCAAAATTACTAATTATTACACAATTAAATGTTCTTCATTTTTGCAATTTCTTCAGTTTCAAATTTCTTAAAATCTCGAATTTTTCCAAATTACCAATTTCTTTATATCTTAAATATCTTTGAATCACTAATTTTTTCTAATTTTGAATTTCCTCAAATTCTAAACCTATCTTGCAAGTTATTAAAATTTTCTAACTTTCCAATTTCTTGAAAGTTCCGATTGTTTCAAATTACAAATCTCGTAATTTCAATTTTCTTCATTTTCACTGCTTCTTTAACTTACAATTTTTTAAATCTGCAATTTCTTCAAATTTTCAATTTCTTTAAATTTCAAATAATGTTCAAATTACCAATTTTTCAACTTCTTCGAATTTAAATTTTCCTAAAATTTCCAATTTATTCAAATCGGATGGTTACTATTTTATTGGTATTTTTTTGACTCTGAGTCTGATAAGAGTATTATTGAACAATAAAATAATAATATAAATAACTGTAATAAGAAAGAAATAATAATATAATATAGAATAAGGCATAAAACTAACACAGTAATTATTCCGAAGAAATTAACAATATAAAATAATTAATAACCGGAAGTCCAAATATAGAATTCGATTTATCGAAACAGGTTGATATTCATTAATAGAAAAACTTGTTAATAAAATAGTTTCTTTAGTCTCGTGGATACTTTCATAATAGTTTCTAGATCTCGTAAGAGTTAATGAAAAGCCACGTCATCTCTCTTGGGTGCCTCTTTCGATTCAAGAAGGGGAGTGAATCGTAACAGTTCATCACTTCCGTTTTCTTCAATACTATCTTGCGGAATTCGTGACTCGACGATTCACTTAGCTTCCACATATTCCGGAAGTGGAAACCAAAAGTGCGTCAGAGAAAAGAAAAAATACACAAACATCAATTTTCTTTTAACAGGTCACGGGGCGTTAATCATATTTAGCAAAATTGTCAAAAAAATATGTAAATCGAGTACAATTTAACCTCAAATTTATGACTCGATCGGCGTTTAATTGCACCCTCTCTTAGAGTTGCGAAGAAGTAATATTACCTGGAGATCGGTAATAAGAACAAGAATATAACCGGGAATATAACCTACCAAAATTCTAATCGAGAATTTATGAGAATTTAAGTTTTTCTATTTATTTATCAAATTAAATCAAATTTTCTCAATCAATGTACGATAATAGAATCTCTAGTGTCATTCTAATTAGAAATGATTTAAATTTCAATGTTAAAAGTAAGAATTATATATATGTAATAATTTACAAGTTTCTTTCATTCATGAATTTTTTCTTTCTGTCCACATCTGAAGTTAATTTTTGAAATTTTTAATTCCATTCTTTTCTCTTATGATTTCAATTACTTAAACTACTATTTTTCACTGTTTTATCATTTTTCAATTACTTTCTGCAATTTTTAATTATTTTCATTGTTTCTCACTTTTTTCCCTAAATCTTAAATCTACCTTTCGCAAATTTCAATTATTTTTAAAAAAATTTCAATCACTTTTTCAATTTTAATTTTTTTTTTTTTCGACCATAAAACAATTTCATTATTTATTGATAAATTTCATATTATTTATCGCAAGATGAAATTACTTTTTTAAATTTATCATTATTATTTTCATTTTGCAATTATTATCTTCAATTTTTAATCATTTTCATTATTTCTGAATTAATATCCTGAACTTTCAAATATCTCAATTTTCAATTATTTTGTTCAATATTCATTTCTTTTTATCATTTTGTAATTATTTCTGAATTAATATCCTAAACTTTCAAATATCTCAATCTTCAATTTTTTTTTGTTCAATATTCATTTCTTTTTTTGCAATTATTTTCTCCATCTTTTAAATATTATAATTATTTTTCAATTAATGTCCTAAATTTTCAGTTATTATCTTAAATTTAAATAATTGCTTTCAATTTTCAACTTTTTAAAATATTTTTCAATTATTTTCTTTCGCTTAAAAATAAATTCTGTAATTTTCGTATTATTTTCTCCAATTTCTAATTATTTTCATTCTTTTTGCATAATTTTCAAAAAATTCAATTATTCGTCTGAAATTTTAATTACATTCATCATATTTCAATTATTTTTTTAAAAATTTTAATTATTTTCATCATATTTCAGTTATTTCTTTCAATTTTAAACTATTTTTATCATTTTTCAATGATTTGCCTAAATTCTTAATTACCTATTATTTTAATTTTGTAAAATAATTTTTTAAGATTTTTAAGTATTTTTCTCAAATTTCAATTAGTTTCTTCAAATTTTTAATTATTTTCATTTGCTTTCATAATTTGCTAACAATTTTATTAACTATCTTGAGTTTCAATTATCTTTAGCCGCCTTCAATTCTTTTCTTTAATTTTTAATTATTCTCTTTTTTCAATTAAGTTCTTAGATTTTCGAGTATTTTTCTGAAATATCAATTTTTATTTTATTATTTTATTTATTTTTATTTATTTCCTAATGTATCCCGCAGTAAAAAATGGACCATTATGGGAACCTTACAAAGTATTTATACAGAAATAATTTTTTTTTCAGCTTATCATTAATTTTATCATATTTTAATTATTTTCTCCAAGTTTCAAATTTTAAAATCATTTTTCAATTATTTCCTCCAATTTTTAATTATTCTTATTCTTTAAATTATTTTCTAACATTTTTAAATATTTTCTCAAATTTCCTATTATTTTCTTCAATTTTTAATCATTTTCAATTTTCTTCTCAATTTCCAAATTTTAAACTATTTATCTGATATTTCAATTATTTAATTCAATTTTCAATTATTTATATTATTTGTTTATTATTTTCTTCAATTTTTAATTACTAACGTTCTTTTTCATAATTTCGAAAAAGTTTTTCATTATTTATCTGAAATTTTCATTTTTCTATTAAATTTTCAATTATATTTACGATTTTCTTGTATTTTATGTATATTCTGTATTTTTTGCAATTATTTCTCTTATATTAAAAATTGTTCTTTTTAATTTTAAATTATGTTCATATTTTGTCATTTATTTCTCCTCATTTTAAATTATTTTCTCTTTTTTATTCAATGAATTTTTCTGAGTTTTTCTTTAATTTTCGTTTATTTAAAATATATTACCCATTTCTCTTAAATTAAAAAGTGTTCTTTTCAATTTGAAATTATGTTTATTTTTTTTTTCATTTATTTTGTCTAATTTATAATTATTTAATTACTTTCTTCTTTTTTTTGCCATGGACTTCTAAAAGTTTTAAGTAGTTTTCTGAAATTTTCTATACTTTTCCTTTATTTAAAATATATTATGTAATTTTTCAATTAATTTCACAAAATTTAATTATTTTCTTCAATTTTAAAATTCTTTACATTATTTTTTCATTATTTTCTTAAATTTTTAATCATTTTCATCATTTCTGAACCAATTTTCTAAAATTAAAATTGTTGATCTCAAATTCAATCTTTTTTTTTTCAATGTTCAATTATTTTCTCAAATTTTTTATTACTCTAATTGTTTCAATTTATTTATAAGATTTTGAAGTATTTTTCTCAAATTTCCTACCTTTTATTTTCTTCAATTTATAATCATTTTCATAATTTCTAAATTTTAGACTATTTATCTGGTATTTCAATTATTTAATTAAATTTTCAAATATTTATATTATTTGTTTATTATTTTTTTCAATTTTCAATTACTTACGTTTTTTTTAAAATAATTTTATTTTTAATTATTTATCTGAAATTTTCATTTTTCTATTCAATTTTAAATTATGATTATTTTTTAAAATTTTTATTTTGTCTAATTTTTAATTACTAAAAGTTTCAAGTATTTTTCTGAAATTTTCTTTAATTTTCCTTTATTTCAAATATATTATGTAATTTTTTCAATAATTTCCTCAAATTTTTATTAGTTTCTTTAATTTTAAATTATTGCTTCCTCATAGAGGAAGTATTTATATTATTTTTTCATTATTTTTTTTAATTTTTAATCATTTTCATCATTTGTGAATTAATTGTCTAAAATTTTAATTATTGATCTCAATTACAATCATTTTTTTCAATTTTTAATTATTTTCTCCAATTTTTCATTATTCTAATTTTTGAAGTATTTTTCTCAAATTTAAATTATTTTCTTTAATCTTAAATTAATTCTATGATTTTTTAAATTACTTTCGACAATTTTAATCGTTTTCATTATTTTTTTTCAATCAATTTGCAAAATTTGCTATTATTTTTTTTAAACATTATACTTAAAATATTAACAACTGTTGATAACATAAAGTGTAGAAACTAATTGCGCCCCATCGCGCGTTGTTCAATCTAGTTGGATATAAAAAATTACAATTTTTATAATTTATATAAAACACTGCTCATAATTGTTATACTTAATAATAAATTTTTCACTAAACTGCCTTATATAGTTAATTTATAATCCTACTAATTATTTTGTTATTTATCCATTTTTAATTCAATAAATTGTTTGTGTTTCAAAATAGTGGAGCTCATTCAATCATAGAAAATTTTCATAAATTCTCCGGAAGGAGAATATTCTCGGTTATATTCTCAAGAATGTAACCGAATTTTAAATTCCCGAGAATTTTTCAACTCTACCCTCTCTTTTTATTTAAATGATAAATATTAAATACACAATTTAATATATACAAATAGGTTAAAGCTTCAATAAAATTTATCAATAAAATGAAATTAGAAATTAAATGAAATTTATTGTTAAATATTCATTATTAAATTATAATCTACACGCTAATTTCTTGAATAGCCTCGAAAGTACAATTGACGAAACGGTAGATTCAGCTCCTAACATATGATTATATAGCGAATTCTTCCAGATTGTCGATTCATAAAAAACACAGTTCATTCTAGGAAGTAAAATTTCGCTTTTTTTAAAAGTGCAACTAGGTGCGCTTCTTCTGTTTTGATCGTTGAAAAACTACTATACAAAAATAGTCCGACAAAAGGTGACGCTCACCAGAAAAATTTAATATTGAAAGTATTATTTCGCGTGGGAGTATTGACGTGTACAAATTATGCAAGATTGAGGATTACGGTAGATCAGTATTTAAGAAATAAATGAAAATATACAGGAATTTAGTTCATGCAATAAATTGCACCTTTCCGGGATTTTCCGAGATGACTAACATCACAACTACTATTCTTTAGCAATTTCCTGGTTACTTATTCTCGAAATATGTCTTACACAAAAAGACAAGATGATTAAATCATCAGTTACTGATTTCTAAAAATAGATCGTTTATTTGTTTCCTTATAAGGCATATATTTACGGTAGCAGTCAACATTTTTTTTATTTGTTATTATTAATTAATTTAATGCGATAAATAAATAATTATTTTTATTTTAATGATTGTCCTTGTTCCCATTAGCCCTGTATATATAATTACCAATATTAATTTTCTTTTATCATTTTGCAATTATTTTCTCCATCTTTTAATTACTTTTTCAATTACTTTCCTAAATTTTTAGTTATTATCTCAAATTTAGATTATTGTCTTCAATTTTCAACTTCCTAAACGATTTTTTAATTACTTTCTTTTGCCTCAAAATAAATTCTGCAATTTTTTTATTATTTTCTCCAATTTATAATTATTTTCATTCCTTTGGCATAGTTTTCAAAAATTTCAATTATTATTTATCTGAAATTTTAATTATTTTCATCATAATTCAATTATTTTCATTTGTTTTCATAATTTAGGAAAAAGATTTATTAATTGTATCTTAAGTTCCAATTATTTTTAGCCTTTTTCAATTCTTTTCTTCAATTTTTAATTATTCTTATTATTTTCAATTAATTTCTCAAATTTTCAAGTATTTTTCTCAAATTTCAATTATTTTTAATTATTGAAAAAAAATTCTGCAATTTTTTCAATTATTTATATCAAACTTCATTGATTTTTTCAACTAATCATTTATCATATTTCAATTATTTCTCCCAATTTTTAATTATTCTTATTTTTTAAAATTATTTTCTAAGATTTTTAAGTATTTTTCTCAAGTATCCCATTTTTGTCCTTGAGTAGTTGATAATTTTAATTTTTTTTATAATTTCCAAAATTTTAAACTATTTTTCTGATATTTCAATTAATTATTTCAATTTTCAATTACTTGCGTTCTTTTTCATAATTTCCAAAAAGTTTTTAATTATATTTATCTAAAATTTCCATTATTTTCCATTATTTTCGATTATATCTATGATTTTCTTATATTTTATGTATGTTCTGAATTTTTTTGCAATTATTTCTTTTAAATTAAAAATAGTTGTCTCCAATTTAAATTATGTTTATCTTTTTTTATTTATTCTCTAGTTTTTAATTATTTCCTTTTTTGCAATGATCTTCTAAATGTTTCAAGTATTTTTCTGAAATTGTATTTAATTTTTCTTTATTAAAAATATATTATGCAAATTTTTAAATTATTTTCTAAAATTTAAATTATCTTCTTCCATTTTAATAGTTATATTATATATTCATTATTTTCTACAATTTTTAAACATTTTCATTATTTCTGAATTTATTTCCTAAATTTTTAATTATTTTCATCATATATCAATTATCTCCCTTAATTTGTAATTATTATTCTCATTTTGTAAAATTATTTTTTAAGATTTTTAAGCATTTTTCTCAATTTTCTTCAAATTTTATTTATTTTCATTTGTTTTCATAATTTTCAAAATTTTTTATTAATTATCTTAAATTTCAATTATTTTTAGCTTTCTTCAATTCTTTTATCATTTCTTTAATTTATTATTTTTTAATATATTATATAATAATAATATATTAATATATTATTATTTTTTCAATTACTTTCTTAGATTTTCAATTATTTTTCTCAAATTTTAATTATTATTGTTTATTTAAAAAAAAACTTGTTGGCAATTTTCTCATTTATTTATTTCAAATTAAATTTATTTTGTTCAACTTATCATTATTTTATTTTATATTTCAATTATTTTCTTAAGTTTCAAATATTAAAATCAATTTTCAATTATTTTCCTCATCTTTTAATTATTTTAATTATTTTTCAAATAATTTTCTAAATTTTCAGTTATTATCTCAAATTTGAATTATTGTCTTCAATTTTCAATTATTTATTTCATTTTTCATTTATTTATATTATTTGACTATTATTTTCAATTACTTACATTCTTTTTTATAATTTCTAAAAAGTTTTTTATTATTTATCTGAAATTTTCTTTTGCAATTTATTTCTCTTAAATTAAAAATTGTACTTCTCAATTTTAAATTGAGGTTATCTTCTTTCATTTATTTTCTCTAATTTTCAATTATTGACTTTCTTTTTTTTTGCAATTAACTTCTAAAAGTTTTAAGTATTTTTCTGAAATTTTCTTTAAATTTCCTTTATTTAAAATATATTATGCAAATTTTTCAATTATTTTCTCAAATTTTAATTATTTTCTTCAATTTTAAATTATTTACATTACCTACTTCATAATTTTCTTCAATTTTTAATCATTTTCTAAATTTGTAATTATTTCTCCCAATTTTAATCATTTCTTTTAATTTTTAATTATTTTCTCCGATTTTTCATTTTATTTTTAAGATTTCGAAGTATTTTTCTCAAATTTAAATTATTTTCTTTCATTTTAAACTTAAAATTGTTATTTTTAATAATAATCTTTACACTTTATTAACTAATAGTTAGTTAGTTATTTCTGAATTAATTTCAAACATTTTTAATTATTTTCATCATATATCAATTATCTCCCTCAATTTGTAATTATTATTCTCATTGTGTAAAATTATTTTTTAATATTTTTAAGCCTTTTTCTCAATTTTTAATTATTTTCTTCAATTTTTAATTATTTTCATTTGTTTTCATAATTTTCAAAATTTTTTATTAATTATCTTAAATTAATTATTTTTATCTTTCTTCAATACTTTTATTCATTTCATTAATTTATTAATCTCATTTTTTTCGATTATTTTCTTAAGTTTCAAATATTAAAATCAATTTTCAATTATTTTCCCCATCTTTTAATTATTTTTCAAGTAATTTTCTAAATTTTCAGTTATTATCTCAAATTTAGATTATTGTCTTCAATTTTCAATTATTTAATTTATTTTTCATTTATTTATATTATTTGACTATTATTTTCAATCACTTACATCCTTTTTTATAATTTCCAAAAATCATTTTATTTTTAAGATTTCGAAGTATTTTCCTCAAATATAAATTATTTTCATTCATTTTAAAATTAAAATTGTTATATTTAATAATAACCTTTACACTTTATTAACTAATAGTTAGTTTGTAATTATAATTATTATGTTATTTATCCATGTTTATTTTAATAAATTGTTTGTGTTTCAAAATATTGGAGCTCATTCAAACATAGAAAATTCTCATAAATTCTCCGGAAAGAGAATATTCTCGGTTATATTCCCAACAATGTAACCGGATTTTAAATTACCGAGAATTTTGCAACTCTAGCCCTGTATATAAGCAAGCAAGATTTCAACCTAAGAAAGTAAAATCTTTGTTTTCTAAACTTGATGAAAAGCTATTTAAAATATCTTTTTTTATAGATTTATTCCCGGATTTATTTATTTTAAAAAGGTCTAAAAATACCTTGTGCACATTTATTAAATTTAAATATTATAAATTATAAGCTTTTTGTAAAAGTAGGTAGAAATTCTGTTGGCAATATCCGCAATATCGTATTTTAGATACGTTGTGCGCAGACGTAGTGTTTACGTGACCCTAACCTCTAATTTTTTCCATTTCTTGAAATCAAGAAGAATGGAAGTTTTAAAATATAAAAGAAACTTTAATCCATGAATGTTTTTATCAAAATAAAATTTAATTTACATTTTTATATTTAGAATTGTGTCGTAAATACGTTTAATATAAAATGTCGTTTATTCGTTTGGGAGATTTTTGATTCAAAACCACAAAATTGGAGTGCTGTAGAATTTTATACATATATATGTATTTATATTATTTGCTTCTTCTCTGTGTATGTTATTTGAGGAGGTAACGCTTGCGATTAGTATTTACGTCGACCTCTGAGATCAGTCTTGTAGATTAGAAGAACGAGCCGCGTACCAATAATAAAAAGAATCCGCAAAAGCACAGCTGCGGGGGCAGGTTTAGAGTTTAGACCTGCGTGCATCTATACAGTTCTTTTCAAGCGTGCCAAGCAGATGCGTGAGATTCGTCAATGGGGCTCGTATACCAGGCACGAGTTCAAATTCGATGATTGAAAATAAAATAGATCTATTTCTGTATTGATCCTTGATTCTATGATCCTACGAAAAAACATGAGCGGGGTTAAACTCACACTCAGTTTTGAGACGTATTATTCTCTCAAAAAGTGCATCATTTAAATATATGTATATAAGTAAATATATTTAATAATTTAGAATATTTATTATTATTATAAATGAAGATGATAATATCATTCACCTCGAGTCAGGTTCGAGTTATTTTTATTAATAATATTCTATTATTATTATTATTATTTAATTATCAAATTTTTGTCATATTAGAGAAATTATTACAAAAGTTTTCCAAGTTTATTTCTGGCCAAACTAAAGTTTTATTTATGTTTACGTATACAATAAGATTACACGCAATAACGTGTCTGAATATAAAAGCATAAATACAGAAAACTGAGTAATAATAATAATATTGTTTGATAAATATGCATCGTTTGCTTAATAGGATATTGTTAATTTTTCAAAATTTCACTTTGTATAAATTTTAAATAACCGAAATTCAAGATCTAGGATGCCATTTTACGGTAACTTTAAAATATTCGAATTCTTAACGGATATTTCATCTGTATTTTGATATAATATTTATTTTGAAAATTTTAATTTTAGACTGTTTAAATTTACTGAAATTTCTGTAAGTAGCAATAATATCTATTCACTCGAATTTACTACATATAACTTTCGTTTGGCTCAAGTTTTATTTATTAGAATAATTAAAATTCAAGTATCGGTAAAATCACATAACCTAAAAGTCTTTTTATAAAATTAATATCTGTCGGATTTCCCAAAATAATTAATTATATGTGTCTTTTTTTAAAAAAAGCAATTGGATAAAGAGGTTAAGCTCGAAGTAATTATTTTACTTCCGAAGTAGAAAAACTTCAAATTTTATATTTAGACAAAATGTGAAAAATTTAATTTAAAACAAAAGAAAAAAAATTCATAATTAGATAAAAAGTAAGGGTTTAGAAACAAATTTTAGTCTTAATTTTCTAAAACGTTCTTAAATATCAAAAATCATTCATTTTTATCCAAATATGAGTTTAAAATGGTTCATTTTGGTTTAAATTAAATATACCGCATTTAGCCTTGACAAAAATTATTTTCATACTGTAATTGAAAATTTATAAATAAAAAATTATAATCTCTGTGTCAAAACAAATCGATTTTAACAATGAAAACTCGTTTACCATTTCAAATAGTAAATTTATACTAAAACTTTAGTAAAAAACTACTAATTTAATTAGTCAAAGTAATTTTAGGTTATGTTAAACTACTAAAATAATTAGATTTCTATTTACTAATTACATTAGTTATTTTTTACTGTTTAATTAGTTGAATTTAACAGCTGAATTAGTGGTTTTTTACTATTATTTTATATTAGTTATTTTTAATTGAAAAAGGGAAAACTCAGGATTTTAACCCCTAAATGGTAGTTTTTAACTAATTCAGATTTAGAGAGTAACTTCTGCAATTTTTATTTTTTCTTTATTATTCCTTTAACAAAAATATTCTATACAGAAAAACAAGTTTATTGATCAATATAAAGTATAATTTTTTCCGGAAATTAATACATGAAAGAGTATTTTTTATTGTTAACAAAATTGAAATTTTCTTTTTGGATGCAATTACACTATTTGTCATTTTTTAGTTATTGTTCCTTTGAACACAACACGAGAGTTATGTTCATTTCATGAAAATTTTGCTTACCCGTCAGCAAAAATATTTGCTTCCTCATGGAAGAAGCAATAAAATAAGTTTTTTAATATTAAAAATTTCAATTTTTTAACAATTTGAAAATTTTGTTTTTTCTTTAAAATTTTGACAAAATGTAAACTTGATATGGGTCAATCGACTTTTTTAAAGCAAGGAATATGATTTTTTTGAAATTTGATAAAAACTTAGTTAATGGTCACATTTTAAAACCCTTGTGTCAGATTACAGATTTTGGTAGTAAAAATAATCATACTAAATTTTATTTAAATCCGTTAAACCGTTCTCGAGTTATCGTGTTCACAAAAAAGAACATGCACACACACAAACACACATACATACATGTGCACAAATACATGGATACACACATACATTTGAACATTTGATGTATATCATCATTGATCATGAATGTATAACACACTTTTTAGGTAGAGGAAAATTCATTTGAAGCATCGTAAGAATTTGTAAATTTGAACGAATATAAAGCTTTCTCCAGTAGGAAGCAAAAAGTATTCGATAATGAAAACTAAATCGTTTGATCTATATGAAACATACATTTTTCCGAAAACTAGCATAATTAATAGCTTTTTTCTAGCTGTAATAAGATTGAAATTTTATTTTTTTATGTTACTTAATTTGTCATTTTTTAGCTATTAATCCCCTTTTGCCTATAGTAATTAGTCATTTTGAACCCATAATTACTTACTTTTTAACCATCTACTGAACCAAAAACTCATACAAGGTTCCACTAATCATTACCTATTTTTTAATAATTCTGACTTAGAAAAAATACAACAATCATTATTATTTACAATTCGAAATATTTTGTGGAATTATTTAAACCCTTAAGTGATCAATTTCTGGTTTTGCGTTGTTTTGGCTTTAGGGTTTGGAAGAAATGAAGAAAAAACTTTGTTTCTTTTTTTACATTAAGTCAAACGTTTCGACTAAGATCTTCGGCAGTGGCTTATTTTTATTAACTGAAAGAAATATATAAAATACTGTAGGCAATTGTTTTGATATAAACGTATGTATCTTGATGTCTTTGTACCTAAGACACAACAAATGTCTTAAAATGAGACAACTTCCGAATTTAAGATACAAAAATGCCTTAAAATAAGCCATTTAGAAGACCTCAGTTTTTGCACTGAATACAATTAATATAATTTAAAATCCATTCCATTATATTTAATCAAGATCAACTTGCCAAACAACACACTTTTGAACTACATGATTGATGCGGAACTTTTTAAACACCTCTAGTAAATAAAAAAAGGGATTTGAATTATGCTCCAAATGATAAGGGGGAATGTGATGTTGGTGAGGGGGAAGAGGGAGATGTTAAGAATTCACCTGTAAGATGATCTGCGACCTCATAGAATGAAGGTTCGAATGAGTCAGTGGTCGTTGCGAATCCATGAACTGGTGGGAGGGTAGGGATGAAAGGTAGCGGTTTTGGTGGGGGGTTGATCGTTGTCTCTTGCCGGGGAGTTATGAATGAGTCTCTCTGGCTCTGATCAGAGTAGGTGGGTGTACTGGTGGGAGCCGTCAACAGGAGTAGGGAATCGGGAAGAGGTAAGTAACCAAGCAATATACAGAGGGCGGTCAGTGGTGGGGTTTAGGATTGAGGATTCAACAAATGCAGGGTGAGGGCCACGTGCTTCTGTGCTTTTACAATCGCTGCATCAGCTAGTATTACACTCACGGTTGTTCATTCCGGTTGCACTATAGTCTTTTACTTATTCCGATTATACTCACTCTCGTTCAATTGTTGTTCAGTT
This sequence comes from Ganaspis brasiliensis, assembly GCA_037103525.1. Classification (NCBI taxonomy): domain Eukaryota; kingdom Metazoa; phylum Arthropoda; class Insecta; order Hymenoptera; family Figitidae; genus Ganaspis; species Ganaspis brasiliensis. Next base: position 345,922 of record JAZKLR010000194.1, read on the forward strand.
ATATCCATTGTTGTTCATCCGTTTATATCAATTTTGTATCCACTGTTGTTCATTAGGTTATTTCAATATTTCTTTCTGACCTTAACGCCAACAAAATTCAAAAAGTCAATGTTCATAAGTTTATATCAATATTGTACTCACTCTTGTTCATCAGGTTTTATCAATATTGTACCCATTGTTCATCAGGTTATATCAATATTATTTCCACTTTTGTTCAACTGGTTATGTTAGTGTTATACAGATTGTTTGTTATTCCGGTTATTATACCCACTGTTCATTAGGTTATATCAATATTGTACCCACTGTTGTTGATCAGCTTGTATCAATATTATACCCACTGTTGTTCAACCACTTATATCAATACAGTACCCACTGTACTTCAACCACTTATATCAATATTGTATCTAATGTTGTTCATCCGTTTATAACAATATCATACCCAATGTTGTTTCTCTGCTTATAACAATATTATTCCCATTGTTGTTCATCGGCTTATATCAATATTACACTTGCGTTTGTTTTTCTGGTTATGGTAGTATCATACCTACTATTCTTTATCCTGGTTATGGTAATATAGTACCTACTGTTCTTTATACTGAATATGGTAGTACTATACCTAGTGTTCTTGATTCCGGATAATCAAATTTTATACTCAAGTTTGTTCAATCCACTTGTGGTTGTTCATTCCAATTGTACTTGATATCATTTGGTTATCGGATTAGATTAATCCTATTCGGTTGCTGATCTGAAAAATTCAGGTCGTTCCGTCTGATCACATTTGACTAACTTCAGATTGTTCGCTTAATTGCAACGACAACAATCAACACACTCATCCTTATGTAAACATAGGACATTGTAATAGTCATCTGCTAAAGTTTCTACTTATTGTTAAATCAATACCTCACTTCACCAGAAAACACATTCAGGAAAAAGATCCATCTGTAAAAAAACATGTACTTTTTCAAAAGAAGGTAATAGTACCCAGTGACTAAAACAATACTGATCTTTAGTATCATAAACCAAATCCAATATCAGGAAAGGACTAAAAGAACTAAGTGCGAATCCGAAACAATCAAGTGATAAGAAGATACAATATGTTAGTGCCCAAAAGAAAAAAGTGATAAGATAGAACCATATGTTAGTGCCCAAAATAACAAAGTGATAAGATAGAACAATATGTTAGAGCCCAAGAAAACAAAGTGATAAGAGAACAATATGTTAAAGTCCAAAACAATCAAGTGCTAAGACAGAACAATATGTTAGAGCCGAAAAACCAAAGTGATAAGATAGAACAACATGTTACATCCCAAAATCAACAATCGAGTGATAAGAAGCTAGGACAATGTGTTAAGGATATAAAGGAATAGTAAAAAAATAAGAAGTACGCAGTCAGGAGAGATTGAAGCATTGGTAAGAAATATAGATAGGGAGGGAAGAGATACGGAAAGATGAAAGGTGCAAGGGAGAAGAAAGAGAAGAGGGCCTGAGGAGCGACCTACCGACATTGGTATAGTCACAAGTCCATCTTCCACCTCCCTGGGTTTCGCAGGTTCACTCCTACTAACGAACGAACGAGCTGCTTGACTGCCTTGTTCACCTGACTGGCTTCCTCCTGCCCAGTGCATATGCCTACCTACCTACCCAACTATCGTACGTTGTCTACAACTCGAACACACGTACAGGAGAGGTGATACTTACCACTTGGATCTCCTGGAGACACGAGACTCAGTCACCTCTTGACACTCGTCCCGACACGTTCTGCGTCTGTCCGCAAGTAGTACAAACCAAAGTCCAGCTCAGCCTCCACTGGACCGCTCTCTGCCTTGACAGAAACAACCCCTAAGTGACCCATAGGTGTTGCTCGTCTTACTCGCGTGCTACCACCTCCTTTAGGCACCTTCTCCCTATCGACCCCCCCTACCTCAGCCCCACCCCCCACGTATAAGAATCAGTGCATCGCGTGTGCCGGGACCAGTGCCAAACGGATTGTGATTCTGTTCACAGAGAGAGAGAGGTTTTTAATGTCGATTTTAATAACTCGAGATCAGTCTTTTTATACTTGACGGTGCCAGTGCGTTTGGATTATATTGTCGATTCGGGGATTGTTTTTTTTTTTTTTTTCCTGTTTATGTGCACACATGTAACACTTGATACCTGTTTGCATGATGACGCGCTCGTGTGTGCGTGATCTCGAGGCGCGAAAGCAAACCTCGGTTTATGTACTTGAGAAGAGCGAGCCAGTGATAAAGTGCAATGCGATTATGATCGAGGGATTTGGTGCAGATCCAATGATCGAGAGACTCGGTGCAGATCGAATTATCGAGAGACTCGGTGCTGATCCAATGATTGAGAGATTTCGTGCTGATTCGACAATTGAGAGATATCGTGATGACTCGATTATTGAGAGATTTTGTGTTGATCCAATGATGGAGAGACTGGACGCTAGTTGTTCGATTAAGGAGGGATTTGTTGGTGAGGATCGAGTTATTGGTTTTGATCCTAGGACAACAATGGAGGCTATTTTGAGCCGCGATCAGAGAACGACAGTTCACAGGGTCTTCGACCGGAGTTTAAAGGCTGATACGGTCCTCTCGCTGACGACGTCCGGGGTTAAATCCTCGACAGCAGACAGCACGCGATGCAGACCCGAAATTCATAGAGTTAATGTTCATCCAGTGCCAAACACAAGGACTTGGAAAAATGACCTGAGAATGTACTCTCAAGTGCCTAGTGCTGATCCGTGTCTCGTGACTCGTTCTAGATACAATCATAGGATATCGTCTCCTAGATTCACCAACACTGTCTTTCCATTGCTCAGTAAGTCTAATACTCATTTGTCATTCTTTTGATTGGAAATCGTGCAATTTGTTGATGTAAAGAAATTGGTGGATGTTATTCAGATTCTTTAAATCTCTTGGAGTGAATTTTTACTCTCCGCGGAGTATACATGTATCGAATTTAAATTAGTATTTTTGAATCCTATCAGGTGATGATTTTAAGTTAAGTACGCTTCTAAGAGACTACCAATTTTAATTTGATTTGGTCGAGTCGTTTTTGCGTGATACGGACAGGCGGACAGACAGACTTTTTTGTATTTTTAAATTTCCTGATGTTTTAAAATTAAAAATTACTCTAGAACTCTTAAGTTTCGATCAATGTACGGACGAAACTTTTGTAATCAGATGATAATCTGGAGATTGAAACTTTTCTAGAAGTTGTTTACTTTGTAATCAAATGATAATCTGGAGATTGTGATTTTTTACACAAGACGTTTACTTTTGTAATCAGATAATCTGGATTGAGATTTTGTGTTTTGTATATTATAGCGGGTATTAATTTCTTACTGGATTATTAATTGAAAATAATTAGAGTACTCATAGAATATTATGTTTTGTACAAATTTTAATCTATGTAGAGGATGATGTTCTTTTAATTTAAAGTATAGACGATATTTTGATGGTAAATAAGTACCAATTGTAATTAACGCTAAATAATCAAATATTTTTAATGATAAAGATATACTTAACAATTTTAATGCTAAAAGTATACAAAACATTTGTAATGATCAAAGTATATAAAAGATTTTTAATGCTAAAAGTATACAAAACATTTGTAATGATCAAAGTTTATAAAACACTTTTAATGATAGAAGTATATACAACACTTTATGCTAAAATTATATCAAATTCTTGTTTTCGATCTAATAAAATTTAACAATTTTCCGAAATGTTTTTCTACAAATTACAAACATTTATTTTTATTTATGTAGTAATTGATAATTAATGACAATCTTTTATGTTAAAGATAAAAAATATAAAAAGTATACTAATTTACAAAAATTCAGATTTTTAATGAAAGTACACAAACTTATACGACATTTTAAAACTCGTACTTAAATATGTCCAGAAACATGTTTGATGTATTTTTATATTTCACATTTAAATTTATAATTTAAATTTATTAAAATATTATGAGTAAAACTAAATATTGTATCAATCGAGTTACGCTTTGCTTTCTGCTTTTTCGAATACACGTGTTATTTAATAGCATTTGTTTCTCAATATATTCTAATCTATAAAAAATGGCAATATTTTATAACAGATAATAATCGTTTATAGAAAACTCTTATCATCTATAAATCTTCACCTTTTATAAAATTTTGTCATCTGTCGTAGAAGAAGATTCTCATCTGTTAGGGATTATCATTTGCTACAGAAGATTCGCATCTATTATTGATTCTTATTTTCTGTAGGTTACCATCTTGCATAGAAAAAAATCGACCCTTTAGAAAAATGTTCTTATTTTACAAAATGCATTTTACAAAACTTTAGAGTTTTCTTTTTTAAATAAATAATTATTTTTTTATCCAAATACCTTTTGTTTAGTTAGAAAAAATGTCAATTTCCCCAATAAACTTTTCATTAAGATTCATCTTTTTTTCACAAGATCTTTATTTTTTAGAAAAGATATTTTTCGTTTAAAATTTACAGTAGATTATCTTTTGTTCTAGATGTTTGTTCTATAAAAGATGCTTATTTAATTGTTTCTTTAAATAGAAGATTTTAATTGCCTATAAATATAAAGTGTCAAAAATGTTGATTTTTCCAAAAAAAAGTTTTTTCATTTACAGATTCTCTCTTACAGAAATTTCTCTTCTTATTTTCCACGCGGAAAAATTACTTCTTTCCAGAATAACCTCTTTCGTAGATTTTTTCCATTTTAAAAGAGTTTCTTTCTACACAACATTGCATTCTTTTGTAAAACATTTACTTATTTTCTTCAACATTCTCTTCTTTCAGAAAATACTCTCTTCTTTTATAGAACATTCTCTTCTTTCTTGTTACCAAGATTTAAATTAAATTATCTTCTTTTATAAAATATTCTCTTCTTTCAGAGAACATTCTTCTTTTCTTTCTTCTATCTCAATATTCTTCTTTTTTTAAAACATTCAAATTAAATAATTTTTTTTATAGAGCATTCTCTTCTTTTAAAGACCATTTTCTTCTTCAATTAAGAATCATTTTTCTTCCGTTTTGGGTGCCTAATTTTTTTCAATATCATAATTTTTTATTATTCTGTGAAATTAATTAATTCAAAGATTGATAAATTATTTTCGACACTGAATCTTCTTTCGGCGATCGGATACCGCAGCGGAAATTAGTTGGCGGGCTTTTTAACGGCCGGAAAAGCCAGGACTCGTGCTTCGATTAATTTATCTCATCAACATTCTCCACCTGCGTTTGATAGCTTACTAGCACATCTCTTTCAATGTAATCTACGAGATTTGACTTACACCCTGATTTTATTACTTGATATTTAAATTCTTCCTGAGTTTTTCAATTTTTATTTTTATTTAATAGAAATAAATTAGACCAAACAATCATTATATTTAAATCCACATTTTAACAATTTAAACATTTCTACTAAATCGAAATTTGTATAAAAATCTAATATCTAATCAAAATTGACCTTAAGATTTTAACTTGAATCGCAGGTTGTCATGAGACAATAATATTTATATCCGCAGTTTTATCCCACGAAACATTTCACACACTGAATTTGATGATTTTCATTTCAATCTTTATTATGACTAATTTTTCATTAACGTTGCACTTTTTAATAGAAAACAGAAAGATATGTTTAGCCTCGTTGTTAATCTTCAAAGTTCGTGCTAGTATCACAATTACAGTAACTTTCAGCGTCGAAATCAGATATTATAATTTATGATTTATTGTGATAATGACAGCACGTGTTTGCTGAATGAATTAGCTTTGTAACTCGTGAATTATTTGACTAAAGAAAAACAGAAATTCCTGCAGAAGAAATAACTCATATTTCATATCAATTATTGATCGAGCAAGACCGAGGAATCCCCGAGTATCACTTGATTTCCTCATAACGTGGGCGAAAAGCGTTTTCCCCCCATCGAGATTTTCCCTTCAATATACACAGACTCACACGAGATCTTACAAGAATATGATGTCATTGTCGTGCGAGTCGAGGAACGTTTATTAGTCATCCTCTTTGTAACGGTTCAATATTTCGATTAACTAGACACTTGCAATTTTTTAAAATTAGAAAAATTTAGAAATTTTTTTTATAAATTCGTCAAGTTTGTTAATTATTATAAATCTGTTAATAAAATGGTGAAATTTTACGTAAAAATTAGTTTAAAATTGATTGATGATAAATTTGACAAAGTGACTGATTTTAACTACAATTTGAGTGTGAAAATATTATTGAGATTAGAAAGAATGAAAAGGGATAGAAATAAAGTGAATTCAATGAAAACTTTTCAGGTTGATTTTGATTTAATATTTTATCTCTTTCTGAATAGTTAAGAAGTTCTGAAGGTATTTGAGGTTATTAAATATCTAGAGTTGGTGTTCCACCTGTTGAATTAATATTGTGGATAAGTTTATAGTATCATGCTAACAAGTGGTTCTGAATTCTCTAGCCAAAACACTTAATAATATCAAATTTTAGTAATTTCTTTTTAAACAGCCCTAAAAATCTTTCACGAAAATTAGTAACAACTCACACTAATTTTTAGTTTTTTATCACTAAAATTTAGGTGGAAATTTAAAATCTACTGACTCAAATCGTGAAATTTTATTCTTTATTTATCTTTTATTAAAAAGTATTAGGAAATTTCAAAATTTTGATTATTATATAGGTTTTACTCGTTTCAAATTTTGATTATTATTTAATTGAAAATAACATAAGAAATTCACGAAAGTAGAAAAAGTAGATATTTACGTAAACAGATCACATTTTTTTTTATTCAAATAATTAGGATTCAATTTTTAGGTTAATCTGTGCAACAAATTTGAACTTAAACTTCCGAATGTTCAAATAAACGAAATCATTATTTTAGCATTTTCCAAATTTAAATTTAACCAAAAATAATGTAATTTATACCAAGAAATCCATTTGGATATTTTAAGAATTAAATTCTTTTCTATATTTTGTGTTGCAAATGTTATTTTTGAAAATATTTTCATGGGATATTTTCATGCGATTCGTTCAAATGAACGTTTAGAACTTCAAGGACATAACAAATTTCGGTTTTTATTTAGATTTTACTATTTCCCTTCAGCTATTTTGTCCATTTTAATAGAAACCTTTAGATGAACTTTGGTTTTTCTTGATCTCATGTTCTCATCTTCGACCGTTGACGCAGAATTTGTAGGTTCTCTGAAAATTATTGTTACTATTATCATTATTTTTGTTATTATTATTATTATTATTACTATTGTGTGCGAAATCAAACGATAAAATAACTGCAGTGTGTAATTAAAACTTGAATTTGACTTGTATTTAAAATCGAGGTTATGTTTATTTTTAAGCTAATCTCTCACTTCAAGAAAATTGTGAGAAACTTATGATTATATGATCGAACAAAAATATATTCTTTCAGTGAATCTTTTCTGAATTCTCTTTTCTTCAGTTAAATGAGTTGATGTTGTTAATTTATTATTTCTGTTTGTTTACACAACATTTTGGCGATACTAAACAGCCCACTTGTGTGAAATACTCGCTTGTTACTAAAGTCGAATAATCGATTAATCGAAACAGCGCGCGCTTATTCAAACTGACAGATTTTAAAGTAATTTAAATATGCGCTTTTAAACAATTTTCTTTGATTAAATAAAAATACAAATTTTACTAACAGACGATTAAAAGTGTATAAAAATATTTACATTAAAAGTAGACAAGAATTAACTTTGTTTAATTTATTATTTGATTATTAATTCCGCCAGTCGTTTGACATAATATCAAACATAACCTACTAAGTGGGTTTTTATAGCGCAAATGAAACCATAATTAAAATGATTTCACCAAATTTTGAAACAACCAATTGTACAGTTATCAGCAAATTTATTATGAAATATACATTTTTTTTTAACTGTCATTAACCAATTATAATTTTCATCCAATTTTGACAAATAATTGCTCATTTTGCGCTTTAAAACATTCTCCACAATTTTACTCGTTGTGTTCTTAAAAATATACCTATACTTATTTACATATACTTTACTTTTACATACTCTGGTAAAAAATTACCAAACAAAATTTGTATTTACATTTCTTTTTCCTCCAACATAATTTTGTCCAATAATCCCACAACCGAATCTTTCAAAAATTCGACAAAATCATATTAATTACAGTTTAATTTTCCGTTAAATGCACTTTTTATTTTGAGGTTATGTCAAGCGACTAAACCTCGTTAAAAAAAATTGTACACACAAACTCGAGACTACAAATCTCCCGTTATTTATTTATTACGATTCTACAGAGGCAAAATATTTTGAGTACAATTTAGATTTGAAATTGCAGATTGAAATCAAAGTAGGGTTTGATAAATTGGAAGACGTGTGGTGCGTACGCGACCTACCGCAACGCATCCTGATCTCGGTTCGATGGAGGGAGTTAACCTGGTGGCAAGAGTAGCGGTAATCGGGGTGAGAGGATAAGCCGACGTGCAAGGTGGGGCATAATGGGGTATAATTGTCGCAAGCAATGCGAGGACAGTGCACCATTACTGCATTTTTCTTTGTGTTTCTTGTCCCCGTAACGTGAGATGCTCCTTCAGGGCACTCCGTTCTTCGCGCTCACCATTCCCTCTACTCTCTTGCACTCTTTTGCCCTCTCGGTTGCACCCGCGCAACTCACTTTTTTTCACCTATGCCACAGGTTCCCAAGAATTTCACTGGAACATTGCAATCCCTCAAGTCCTGCTCGTTTTGACTCTCTAGAGCCTCATTGAGGTAGTCCCAAGATCATTTCACACGTTCTCCAGCATCCTCATTTACCCGAAAAAAAACTAGGCAAATCTTTCTTCACCTTCTTCTACTGCCGTAAATAAGCTCCTATTTATCAGTTTTTTCCTGTCTGCTAAAATAATTGAATTTAACATGTGCGCTTGAAAATGTTGCGTTACTTGGGGATGTGATTTAGTTTTAAACCTAACCTCTAAATTATCAAATATCAGATTATATTTTAATGACAAATAAGAGCATATTTACTGCACAGTTAAATATTCCCTTGTAGTTCTTGTGAAATGTCTCAAAAGTTGGCGACATAACCTAAAATTGAGTAAAACTCAAACTAAAACTCCAGTTATTGAATATAAACTGCAGACTTCTCTTTTGTATATTTTGTAACACGAATTGTATTTCTTGAAGTGACACTCAAGGGAGAAAGCAAAATCGGGATAAATAAAAAATAGTCAATGAAAGAAATTAGTAACAGTGACACTGGAAACGCAAAATGTAAATATACTCATCATGGCGGAAATCTACTCTTCTGATTGGCGTGTAATATTATATCCAGAAACTTTCCAGCCAATCAGGAACGTCGATTTCTTTTCTCAATCTCGTGACATCTTGCCTCTTTTGTCGAAACAAATAATATCTATTCTGACTAACTAAATATCATAATTCTCAGTGTAAAGCTGGTGCTATTTTAAAAATACTATATTTTTACTAAATAATACACGATTGATACAGATTTTGAAAAATGCTCGTCCAAAAGTAATAAAGTCGGCTCCTTAGGGGGAAAAAAATTTGCGTGCCAAGATTGCATTTCTCCGGGAAGAATCAGAAGGGCTTAAAAGCCACTCTTTAACATGCGTTAAGTATACGATGCGTCTTCCTTGCCTTTTTCTTTTTCTCGAGAAGAGTGTGCCGTGCGCGTCCGTCCTGTGTGGCGATCCACGTGCTTATGTTAAAATTTTCAACACCTCGAACGCATGGCGCCACCCACTTTAGCCACTTAGAAGAATAAAGTTATTATCTCTCAATTCTAATTTATTTCCCAAATAATCTCAAAATTCTTCCTCCTGTAATCTCCGAATTTCTCAAACAAGCTGAAAATTAAAAATGTACCACTATACCTTTTGGCTCGCCTTTTGGTAATATCGTTGAACTTGAATATAATAAATAATATATTGTAAACAATAAATAAAATTTTTAAACCCATATTTTGTCCGAATAAATTTCGTGTTATTCTGAAATTATAATTGCAAATTAATTTTTTTTTTTTTTTTTTTTCTGTATCATTTTGGGACTAAAGTAAGATACAGGATATTTAAACGAGTATCGGGGCAAAAGGAGAGGAGAGAGTCGTACGAGATTAAATGCAGAGTACATCGAGGTGTATTCCGGTGTATTTCGTTGTCGCAAGGCCCCTCATCAAGGGTCGTAACTCGTGAAATGATGCGCCCAAGTTGGGAATTCGTGTGGACGTAATTCGCGTCCACGACGAGGGCCAAACTGTCGGATGATCATTAAGGCGGCCCCGATCGAAATTCTCTCTATTGGGGCCCGCAACTGCCCGGAAGCTTAATTTTCATCTGACGCTTCTTGCCGAGGCGAAATTTTTACCCCATTACAAACAGTAATACACGTCTGCGCAATCGAATGATCCATTTTTTTTTATATATATATACTGCACTTAGTTCCAATTGAAGGTAATTCTTTATGAACGAAAATTCGATACTTACAAAGTGCAAATTCCGTCTACTGTGTATTCTCTCTCAATTATTGAATCGATTCTAGAGCCATTATGCCCTTTCAATTCAGCAACTTTCTCTGATGGCAATTCATTTTTTTTTCGTCACGTTTCTGGACGCTCGAAAGTTTATTTCGAGTTTAATTATTGTTTTTGGGATATTTGGTTGAATGGTATTTTTTTTAAATTCTTGTTTCCAAAGATTTTTTTGACTACAATTTTATTTACTTTTTGTTTTGTTTATGCGTAGTTTTATTTTATTGATTTTAAACGATTTTTAAACAGTTTTAAAAAAAAGTTAGAAGCAATTTTAAAGGTTAGTAAATACTTTTGAAACAAATAAAAATAGGCTTTAAACTGGGTTAGAATTTATTTAAAACAGTTTTGAACCTATTCAAAAGTGTTTTAAATAAGTTCTAACCAGTTTTGAACAACTTTTAACTAGTTTCAAGCAGTTTATTACTATTTATAAACAAGTTAAGTACATTAAAACAAACTTTAAACTTTCTTAAATAGTTGCAAACAGTTTTTAATTAGTTCTAAATAGTTTTGAGTCAATACACAATTGTCTTAAGTAAGTTCTAAACAATTCTGAACAAGTTTTAAACAGTTTTAAGATGTTCGAAACATTTTTAACAACTTTTAACTAGTTTTAAGTAGTTTATTACTATTTATAAACAAGTTAAGTACATTAAAAAAAACTTTAAACTTTCTGAAGTAGTTCTAAACAGTTTTTAATTAGTTCGAAACAGTTTTAAGGAGTCCATACCAGTTCTCAACAAGTTATAAACAATTTTAAATGGTTTAAAATATTTATATACAATTTTAAGACAATACCAAAGTGTCTTAAGTAAGTTTTAAACAATTCTGAACAAGTTCTAAACAGTCCTAAACAAATATAAAACAGTTTTAAGATGTTCTAAACCTTTTTATCAGCTTTTAACTAGTTTTAAGCAAATTATAAACAAGCTAAGTACATTCAAACAAACTTTAAATTTTCTTAAGTAGTTCTAAACAGTTTAAAATTAGTTAGAAAAAGTTTTTAAATAGTTCTAAACAGGTTTTAATTAGTTCTGAACAGTTTGAAGTGGTCCTTAACAGTTCTCAACAAGTTATAAAAAATTCTAAGTAATTTTAAATATTAATAAACTATTTTGAGCCAATACCAAAGTGTCTTAAGTAAGTTCTAAACTGTTCTGAACAAGTTTCAAACAGTTTTAAGATGCTTGAAGCACTTTTAACAACTTTTAACAAGTTCTAAGCAGTTTTAAACTATTTAAAAACAAGTTAAACAAGTTAAAATTAGACATAAAATGTCTTCAGTAGCTCTAAACGGTTCTAAACTGGTTTTAAACAGTTTTAAACTATTTATAAACAGTTTGAAACCAGTTCTAAATAGTTTTAAATAGTCTAAACAGTTTTTAATCATTTCTAAAGTATTTGAAATATTTATAATCAGTTTTGAATGAACACAAAAGTGTTTTAAATAAGTTTTTAACAGTTCTGAACAAGATTTAAACAGTTTTATAATGTTCAAAACAATTTTAAACAGTTTTGAAATGTTCAGAACGGTTTTAAACAACTTTTGACTAGTTATAAGCATTTTAAAAATATTTTTAAAACAAGTTTGAACAACTTTTAAATTTTTCTAAGTTCTAAGCCGTTTTAATAAGCTTGTTATAAATAGTTTAAACCAAATTCTGTATAATTTAGAGTAATTATAGATGACAGTTTTAAACAATCTTTATGCAGTTTGAAAAGTAGGTAATAAACAAATTGTGAACAGTTCCAAGTAGTTTTAAACTTTTCTTATCTTATTTAAACTAGTTTTAATTGGTGACTCTGACAATACTAAAACAGTTTGAAAAAATTTTGAAACAGCTATAAATTGTTCTTGCTAGTATTAAATCAGTTTTAAAAAGTTTTAACCGGTTCTGAAAAGTTCTAAACAAGTTTTAAGTGGTTTTAAACAGTTTCGAATTACTTTTAAACTAATGTGAATTAGTTATAACATATTTTAATTAGTTATTTAAAAAAATTAGGCAAGTTGAATTAATATCGAACTACTTTTAACTAAACAGTTTCAGACAGTTTAAAACTTGTTATAAACAATTTCGAACAAGTTATAGAAAGTTTTAAGTAGTTTTAAATTTTTCGAAACCGTTTATAACTAGTTAAAAACAACTTCAAACCATTTCTAACAACTTTTAAGTAGTACTAAAAAATATTTTAAACTATTTTGAACAAGTTATAAAAATTTTCAAACAAGATCAAAACAGTTTTAAATAGTTTTAAATAAGTTCTAATCAATGTTAAGTAGTCGTAAAGTATTCTGAACTATTTTTAAGTGGTTATTAAATGCTGTAAATAGTTAAGAAATTTTTTAACAAGTCATCAATTGTTGTGACTAATTATAAACATTTTCAACTAGTTATAAACCGTTTTAAACTGGTTCTAAACACTATTAAAAATTTCTAAACAATTTTGAACTAGTTATAAACAGTTTTAATCAAGCTATAAACAACTTTTTCTAGTTCTAATGAATCCTTAACAATTTTGAACAAGTTTTAAAGAGTTTTAAATAAATTTTTAGTAATTATGAACAATTTTTAAAAAAAATTAAAAAAATTAAAAAAATGTTTTACATTTTAAAGTATTTTTAAACTAGTTCTTAACAGTTTTAAACTTGTTTTCAACAGTTTCAAATTTAAGACATTTTTAATGGTTTTTACTATAGCTTAAAACAGTTTCAAATAGTTTTAACTTGTCACTGTTTTAGAGAGTTTTAAATTAGTTATTGGCAATTTTAACTAATTGTAAACAGTATTAACCCAGTTTAAAACAATTTGTAAATATTTCTAAACTGTTCTAAGCAGTATTGGACAAGTTTTAAGGGATTTTAAACAGTTCTAAACAGCTTTAAACTAGTTTTAAACAGTTTTAGAAAAGTTATATACAAGTTAATCAATTTAAAACAAGTTCAAACTGATTCGAAATAATCATAAACAGTTCTAGTCATTTTTGATTTTATTATAAATAATTGAAAAACGGTTGAAAATAGTTTGAATTAGTTTGAAAGATTTTTAAATAGTTCTAAATAGTTATTCAGAGTTTTGAACTTTTGAAGCAGTTTTAAATAGTTTCAAACAAGTTCTGACCAATGTTTAAGTAATTATAAATAGTTTTAATCAAATTAAATCGGTGTTAAGTAATTTTGAATAATTTTCAACCAATTTTCAACAATTTAATACCTATTTTAAACAACTTTGAACCAGTTATAAACAGTTTTTATCTAGTTTTTAATAAATTAAGCAATTTGAAACATTTTCTAAAATTTTTTAACTAGTTCTAAATAGTTTTAACTTGTTTTAAACAGTTATAAACTGGTTTTATCCAGTTATAAACAATTTTAAACAATTTGTAAACTAATTTTAAACAGTTTTAAATAGTTTTTAATAGTCATATATATAAATCGATTATAAACAGTTCTAAATAAGTTTTTAACAATTTTGAAACTTGTTGTAAACAATTTTAAATTGTTTTTAATAGTCATATATATAAATCAATTATGAATAGCTCTAAATAAGTTTGTAACAATTTTAAAACTTATTGTTCTAAACAGTTTTAGAAGTTTCTTACTTTTTTCAACTATAGCTATAAACAGTTTTATCTAGTTTTAAATAGTTTGAAACTAGTTCCTAAAAGACTTAAAAGTTTCTAAACTATTGTATACTATTTATAAACAATTTTGTTTGGTTGTAAACATTTTGAAACTAGTTTCAAACATTTTTAAAATAGCGGTTTGAAACTAGTTCTTGACAGTTTTAAACTAGTTTTCAACTAGTGCTTGTAACAGTTTCAAACTAGTTTTCAACTAGTTCTTAACAGTATTAAACTAGTTTTTTTTACTAGTTCTTAACAGTTTTAAACTAGTTTTTAACTAGTTCTTAACAGTTTTAAACTAGTTTGAAACTAGTTCTTAACAGTTTGAAACTAATTTTCAACTAGTTCTTAACAATTTTAAACTAGTTTTCAACTAGTTTTTAACAATTTTAAACTAATTTTCAACTGGTTTTTAACAGTTTTAATCTAGTTTTCAACAAATTAAGCAAGTCAAAAAATATTAACAATTTAAACCGTTGTAACTTCTAAATAAGGTTTAAACTGTATTGTAATAATTTTCCAATCGTTTTGCCTTTTTATTATCCCGATTTTACGTAAGTTTGACTCAAACCCGATAAAAATAAAAACTCATAAATCAATTTTAGCGATATTGATAAAAATTCACAAATGTAACAACCATCTTGACTGGTGGCTACTTGATTCAAAAAATATATTTTACGATTGCACTTTTTGTATTTTACAATTTACATTAAAACCATTATTTTGCTTATTTTATATATTATTTACTTTTGATAGACAATGGGGCTTTCTAATCAAATTAAGCTTAGTTTTGTTTGTTATAGGGCTAGCCAGCCTACTATTTGCCTTCCTCATCATATCGGTAAACGGCGCTCCAATGAGCCTTGGGGATAAACGGATGGATGTACCCCCAAAGTGGCTGATCCCTTGTGGAGAGGCTGGTCAAGCGTCAGTAGATTATGAGGGTGATCAAGACGTAGAACAAATAAGTGACAAACAACTTGTTGTTCAAATTTCCATGCAAGCAAGAACGGCGCTGATGCACGCTGAGCTCTTTCTAGATGCTTATGTAAGTACTTTTAAAACATTTAATCTTCAATAATTAAACCCATTTTTTTAAAAAAAAACTATCCTTTACTTTTCGCAATTAAACAATTTTACACTTCATCTATCATTCATAAAATATTTACCAAAGTTTAAACATTTTAAAACTAATTTAACCTTATCAATGAAACAATACGTGAGTAATTACTGACCAAAGACTCATAGAGCGGGGATCGGAAGAACGGAAGACAGTTATGAAACTTCCGGTCAGACGAGAGTCAAAGTGCGATAAGACACTAACGTATAAAATAATCGGAAATTAATTTTTATCTCAAGTAAAATTCATGTAAAAAGCACTTTCGAGAATGGATTTTATTTTTGTGGAATTTTGTTTATAGAGCCTGTTTACACCGGTGATTTAGAAAGAATAAGGTTTAAGTTGGGTTTTCTTTTTAAACCGACTTTTATAAGCTGGCGCTGTAAATAAGATCTTATACTATTTGAACACACATACTATTTGTTGTTTTAATAAATTAAATTTTAAATTGATTTTAAGAGCCTGTTTACACCGACATCTTACAAAGCAGACTAAAATAAGACTCTTGTTTAAACCTGCTTTAATAAGCCGGCTGTGTAAACAGGCTCATAGATCCATACGAAAAAAAAAAAAGGTAGGATATTGAAAAAGTGTGTCGATTGTTAGTAAATTGAATATGGTTAAGAATTTTAACAGAAAAGTATAGTCGTGCAATTTCTGAAATCACGGTTCTCCGACATTTAATGGCCACTATATATAATAATCATCGCTAATCATTCATCTTTTTCGAAAAAAAGAAAAAAATGGTTTGCTTGATTATAAGACGAGAGTCGGCGCTTTTGAGTATTCGTGACCCGAGGAACGATCATAAAGACCAAAGTAAGAGACTCCCATGTCTTCGCGTGCGTGGTCACCGGAAATGGACGAACGTTTTGTGTTGCTCTCTCTCTCTCTCTCTCTCTTCACCTAACCAAGTGCGGACACTCGAACACACGTTTCTTAATCTGACGTATATCTATCAATGCGAGCCCGCGACGTCCTTACCTGCGACTGATAGATCGTTGGAACACCCACAGAATCGCTAATTCGATCAAGTTTTGATCTGCCGTCAAGTGGAATAAGTAAGGTCGGTCTCCCCGATTGTTTAATTTAATTTTTAAAATCGAATTTTTCTATATTAAGTCTCTTCAATTCCCTCGAGGGGAAACAAAAAAAAAGGAGTCTCCCTGAAATGGCTAACTAGGTGTTT
This sequence comes from Ganaspis brasiliensis, assembly GCA_037103525.1. Taxonomy (NCBI): domain Eukaryota; kingdom Metazoa; phylum Arthropoda; class Insecta; order Hymenoptera; family Figitidae; genus Ganaspis; species Ganaspis brasiliensis. The sequence continues at coordinate 362,409 of JAZKLR010000194.1, forward strand.
CTTCTTCTTCTTTTTTTGTTATTTAAATTTTTTTAATGCTGAATAAACTTGGAATTTTGTGTGGATATAGCGTTTCCGGAACGAATAACAGTTACATTATATTCTACGTGTATTTGCGAATAACTCCTTGTTCTTATTTTGCACGAGGATCGCTTTTCATTTCTGAAAGAGACAATTTTTTAACCGCCTTTTATGTAAATGGTTTTTTTTGTTTTTTTTTTACAAAAAAAATCATAGATTATATCGTGGGATCGGCGCTAGATAGGGTAATGTGGTTATGTGTAAGCAAAGCATTTTGGGTCTAGTCACGCATTAAGCAAAATTTCATCCATATAATTATGATGGAAAAGCATATTCTCACGTAGGTGAGACGTTTTTGGAATATTTGATTATTATTAGATGTTCAATGGGTTGTTTGGACCACGTGGACGTTGAGTTATAAGTTTATTATGCGTGGATTGAAAAATAATGTAATTTAAGTTGGTCAATTTTTTTCTTAAGTATGTTTAATGATGTGTCATAATAATTACAATATGTTTTTAATATTTTTTTCAAATCAGAATGTTAATAACAGCATATTGATAGGGACACATTAGTAGTGACACATTAGTAGCAACAAATCAATAGCAACAGGTTAATGAAGACAAATAATTAGCAGCATATTCAGAGCGACAAATTAATAGCAGCACATCAACTGCTATAAATAAATAGTAGCTCATTAATGGCAGCACATTAATAGCGACAAATTAATAACAACACGTAAATAGCAACACATTGATAGTTACACATTAATAAAGCCAAATTAATAGCAACACGTGAATAGCAACACATTAATAGCTACACATTAATAGTACCACATTAATAACAATAAATTAATAGTAACACATTAGTAGTAAAAAATAATCAGCGACACATAAATAATAAAAAATTATTAGCAGCACATTAATAGCTATTAAATAATACTTACATATTAATAGCCATACATTAATAGCGATATATTAGTAGTAGAAAATTAATAGCGACACATTAATAACAACACGTAAATAGTAAAAAAAAAATAATAGCAACAAATTAATAGCTATAAATCGACAGCGACAAATAAATAGCAGGACATTAATAGCGAAACATTAATAGTAACACATTATTAGTAGAAAATTAAAATTTATACATTAATAGCAATACATTAATAGTAAAAAAATTATAGCGACACATTAATAGCTACACATAAATATTACCACATTCATAACAACAAAGTAATATTATAATTAATAATAACAAATTATAGCAGCACATTATTACCAACACGTTACTAATAGAAAATTAAAAGCTACACATTAAAAGCAAAACATAAATAGTAAAAGAATTATAACGACATATTAGTAGCGACAAATTAATAGCAACATATTAATAGCGCCAAATTAATAGCAACACATTAATTGTGACACATTAATAGCCGATAATTAATAGCTACAAATAAATATTAACACATTAATAGCAACGAGGAAATAGCCAAACATTAATAGCAATACATTAAAAGCAAAACATTAATAGCAATACATTAAAAGCAAAACATTAATAGTAAAAAAATTATAGCGACACATTAGCAGCAACAAATTAATAGCAACACATTAATAGAGACAAATTAATAGTAACACGTAAATAGCAACACATTAGTAGCTACACATTAATAGTACCACATTAATAACAACAAATTAATAGCAATACATTAGTAGTAAAAAATAATTAGCGACATATAAATAATAACAAATTAATAGCAGCGCATTAATAGCTATTAAATAATACTTACATATCAATAGCCATACATGAATAGCAATGTATCAGTAGTAGAAAATTAATAGTTATACATTAATACCAACACGTTAATATTAAAAAATAATGTCAGCACGTTAATGGCAACACAATAATAGCGACAAATTAATAGCTACACATCAACAGCGACAAATAAATAGCAGCACATTAATAGCGAAACATTAATAGTAACACATTATTAGTAGAAAATTAAAATCGACACATTAAATGCAATACATTAATAGTAAAAAAATTATAGCGAAACATTAGTAGCGACAAATTAATAGCAACATATTAATAATAACAAATCAATAGCAACATTTAGTAGTAAAAATTAAAAACGACACATTAATAACCACACAATAATAAAGATACATTAATAACGATATTAACAGCAATATATTAATATCTACATATTAATGACTACAATTAAAAAAAGTAGCATATGTAGCAATCATATCATAATTAATAACAAATTTATAACAGAACATTAATAATAACACACAAAAAATACATTAATAAGTTAAAAGTAACTGAGATTTTTCATCAATTAGTGGAAAAAACTGATTATTTGTTTAATAAATGATTGGCTGTAAAAAATAACTGACAAAATTGTCAAATTTGACTGATGGAATCAGATAGCATAAAATTTACAGAATCTTCAATTACACAGGCACACAAAAAAAAAAAAAGGTCAAATACCAGAGGGCAGACCAACATATTCCTAGGTTTTTGGGGTCGCTGAAACCGAATATGGCCATGAAAATATTATCTGCTTGCCCATTTTCCCCCTAGCCCCCCCCTTACACCCCTCGGGGGGTGACATTTCAGTTTTTCCAAAAACGTCAAAAAGGCAGTCTATTCCTATGTTTTTTGGGGCGCTGAATCCGAAAAAGACCACCAAAAGCCAATCCCCCCCTCCTGCACCCCCTAACACCCCCTGGGAGGGGGTTGGAATTTCGAATTTCACGAAAAGTCGAGTTCGATGGCTATTTCTATGTTTTTTGGGGCGCTGAATCCGAAAAAGACCACGAAAAGAAAATTCCCCCTCTCCTTCACCCCCTATCACCCCCTGGGAGGGGGTTGGAATTTTGAATTTCACGAAAAGTCGAGTTCGGTATCTATTTCTACGTTTTTTGGGGCGCTGAATCCGAAAAAGTCGACCAAAAGCCAATTGGCCCTCCCCTTCACCCCCTATCACCCCCTGGTAGGGGGTTGGAATTTCGAATTTCACGAAAAGTCGAGTTCGGTGTCCATTTCTATGTTTTTGGGGGCGGTGAAATTGGAAAAGGACACCAAAGGTAAATTCGTTCCGTTATTCACCTCTTAGCATCTAGTTACTAACACTGGGAGGGGGGTTGATATGTTCTCTTTTATGTGTAATTAAGAAGAATAAGCAATGTTTTTTTTACGCATTTGAATAAATAATAACTAGGTAGGCACCGATGATTACACAAGTATGTACCAGCACAATTTGATGGATCTTGATTTTACTACACTTAGCGCGACCCAGGAACAACGGCGTGGACGTGGTAGTTTTTGTTCCCTTTTTTCAGTTTCATGGCCCTAAAAAATATTGGAATAGACTCTAAACTCGATTTTTCATAAAATTCGAAATTCCAACCCACTCAAGGGGATATTAGGGGCTTAAGCGGGCGGGAATTAGCTTTTGGTGGTCTTTTTCGGATTCAGCGCCCCAAAAAACGTAGAAATAGACACCGAACTTGATTTTTTGTGAAATTCGAAATTCCAACCCCCCTCCTAGGGGGTGATAGGGGGTGAAGGAGAGGGGGAATTGGCTTTTGGTGGTCTTTTTCGGATTCAGCGCCCCAAAAAACATAGGAATAGACTGCCTTTTCGACGTTTTTGGAAAAACTGAAATGTTACCCCCCGAGAGGTGTAAGGGGGGGGGCTAGGGGGAAAATGGGCAAGCAGATAATATTTTCATGGTCATATTCGGTTTCAGCGACCCCAAAAACCTAGGAATATGTTGGTCTGCCCTCTGGTATTTGACCTTTTTTTTTTTTTGTGTGCCTGTGTTATTTTTATCTGAAAATAGTTACTTTTGAGAGGTTGATAATTTATAACATATTTATAATAACATATTAACGATGATGTAGAATCTACATCAACATTGAACTAAAAATAACAAATTATACAAATTTGTATTTTTTCAATTTTTCAAGTACAAATAATTTGTTTTTATCCATTTTTCTCTAATGTATGCAAATATCTTAGTCAAATTGATTAAACACTTTCCTTTACTTCTGTACGTAAATGCACATTGGTAACGGTATATTAATAAACTCTTAGATCATAATATACATATAAGAACTTTATTCAGAATCAATCAGTGTCTATAAGATCCCTATTAAAGTGACTGAGACAGAAAGGGAAACCGCAGATTGAAATTGTGGTTTCAGAAGAAACTTTATACCGATTTTCGACTAGTCTTGATCAAGTTTTTATTAAATTCTGCATTGTTTAGACACGGAGAAAGATAATAATACAATTTAAAAACAATAGGTTACTGGTGATTGTACCCCGTAAAAATGTATGTCAATACCTTCAAAAATGACCACATCACACTAATTCATAAACTATTTCGAAAAATCTCAACAAGCTTTAAATTCACTAACCCCTTACTGGGTGATTTTCACCCTATCAATGCTATAAACCTAAACTAAAAAACTTACTCATAATTACTACAATATACCAAAATAAAACTCGTTTCTGAATTCTTTTACCATTTTTCTCAAGCGCCGAAAAGAAATTGAGATTGAATGACGCACTGTTCGTAGGAAAGTAAAATGTCACTCTTTCTCAAAAAGCAGTTGACATTTTTAACTGTAAATGTACGTGACACTATTTCTTATCAGACAAAACAATGGAATGGATAAAATTGTCGTGAGATTTTTGCACCTTCGAGTTTCAAACAAGTCTCAATCCTATTTTAGCAACAGCATTCGTAGTTTGTTACATCATCACGAGACCAAGATACCCGAGACTGATCAGTGTTTTCTAACTCAGCGCATAATCCGACACATATCCCTTGAAATAACTTTCAAGATTTCAGTTGGAAAGAAGAGAAAGAGGTACAAGAAGAGCCGGGTTCGAGTGCAGCGAGCACAGGTGCGCCGTTGACTGATACTAACTTACGGCGACATACTGTCTGGTGGTCCAGTGACGTCATCATTTAAGTCTATCGTTTCGTTCCTGACAGAGATAGACGATAATATTTGAGTGAGAAAGACTCCCTGATAAATTATACCCGACGAGTCTTGAAAGTCTCCTAAGTGAAAATCTCTTAAGCTCAAAATAGAACATCATATTCTTTTGATTACTTCTGCAACGATTAAGAATTTTTACTATAAAATCCTTAATATCGCACATTAAAATTAATATAAAATTCCAAATGAAAAAAAATCTAGGTAATGAAGAGACTCGTCATATTTCTAAAATTCCAATTAAACAATTTTCCTTCACAGAATCACTTCTAATTTTGCGATTGGAGTAAAATTGATTTCCGTGCAGTTTTAGTTTATTTACTGATTTATAAGGGTTTGAAAACAGTGGATGAGTTTGTTTAAATAGTTTTAGGAATTGAGGAAGACGAAAATAAAATAATTTCGAGAACTTGGACACTGCATAGTGTCTGCTATGCAAACGAGTCGTAAAATATCGGAAGCGGAGGATTCCAATAAATCAGAATCGGAAGCTGCCCCTCCTCACGTGAAGGCACCTTCCAACATTCAAACTCTTTCTGCATACTAAAACCCAGACCGGATACGATACACGACAGTGTATATTAACTTGACTTGATGACTACTATTCCTCACCGCATCTTCCACTTATGCTACTATTTCTAAAAACTGCAGTCTTTTAATTCAATATAAAATAAACGCCTGATCGAGATGATAACAAACTATTAGAATCAGAAATACAAGATTTTTTTCATCACATCAAAAACCACATAGAACCAAAAATACCAATAACACTGACGAGAAAATAAATACCGAACTTGATCCAACAATTTTGCTGCTAATTGAAATGTGCAATTAATTCAGTTAATTAATTAAACAGGCTCGATTTCGTGTGGACAACGACCTCCACTTGTTTTCGAATTATAAAGTATAATTTGATTAGTGCTTATGTCTTTTCTACCGGGTTTCTAATTTCTAAGGTTGACTAAGTAGTAGCTTCTTTTCGCACGCGTGCCTTCCTTTCCTATACAGTCGCTGCGCCTTCTTTATCAAACCTGTTTGATGATGGATAATAATCTGTTCATCTACCTCCTAACTTATTGTGAAACACCAAAGACAGATTTTGTTCGTGTTGTTAACCTTTTTTTGTCTTGTTGAGCCAAAAGTACCGCTGTGTGGTCATCCGTTTGACCTTACATCATAGCATTTACTTATTAATAAGATCCAATCCGATTTCTCTTTGGTGTTCCGACAACCTGTAGCTACTAATTAAATATGGATTTACGACGTGTTTGAATTAGCGTGTTTCTTAAAATAAATATCTCTTGCACTTTTCCCTATTATTTCTAATAAAACAATTACTTATTAAAAAAAAAAAAAAATTTACAATTCAAATTAAAAAAGTTGAGAAATATAACCTATGGACATGTTTTATGGATTGACAATACTAACAAGATTAGGCACGTTTCAACAGGTGAAGATAATTTGAATTTTCTAATCTGTCGGAGGTGTATTTTTCACGAGGATTAGGGATTAATATTAGTGATATTGTTGGCGCTATGTATACATAGAGAGTTTAAGGCACCCAGACCAGTTTTGTACCTCGTAAAAAATCTTCCTCGCACTTCTTTTCTGTCTTTTTTCCCTTGACCACACAGAGAATATAATCGTAAAACAAGTCGGTGCTTCGGAGTCGACCGATGGCAGGAAGTAGGCTGGATCGTAGGTAACCGAGTGTAGTGGAGGACCCGTCAAAATCAATTAGCCTCCTCCTTTTTCTCCTCTTTCTCGATTTCTTGCTCTTTCTTCAGTTGGCGTCGCTTTGATGCTTATTACAAGTTATAAAATTTCAATGCGACCTCGAATTGACCGCAAAAGTCACGGATAATTTTCAGACAGATTTTTAATACTTTCCCATAGCTTTAGGAAAAAAAAAGCAAATCGAGTGAATTGTATCAAGAGTGAACCTTCTTGGCGCAATTCTCCATCATAACACGAATTGTATTTTTTGCAGTAACACTCGATATACAAAAGAACAAAAAGAAAAAAAAAACTTTTCAATATTCAGGCCTGAAACAGAAAATATAGAAATTAAATCCAATGATGATGAATATTATACGAGCCATAATAGAATACAGATAATCGATAATAGTCAAATAAAATAAAAGTGACTTATCCCAAATTGTTACGTTTAAAACACCACACCATATGAAAAAAGGCATAACAGAATTTAAGTTTGCTTACATTTATCAATGAGTATATATTCCTTGAATATTATTAGGTAGAAATTAAATAACATGAAAAATAATCATTTACATGACTATGTACCCTTTCACTTCTTTTGCCACCAGGTTACAAAAACTCCCACCAAATGGCGAATCTGATACTTTCTTATAAATTTGCACTTTCTTATTCCTAAGTATAAAAAAAAAAAGATGGCTTAGGTGACAGTTGCAGTGATTACGGGTGGATTTAGTAGCAGTAAACAAGAGCATTCTTTAAGTCGTTTTCCCATGTTAAATATTAACTGGTGAAATAATAATACCTACAGGATGGTAGGCAGCAAGTAGGTTGTTTTAAAAACAGAAGATAAGAAGAGAAAATATTTTATTTCCATTTGATGCGAGACGATACTTTACTGCTTGGTGGGAGTCTTTAGAAGTCGTTGACAGCATATTTCTCAGGGTTGGTCTCTCTTTAACTCGGCAGAAGCAGTGCATTATCATAATCTGAGTCTGAGTGGAGAGCAGCCGGAGTAGTATCGCAACTTGATTATTGCCATTCCTACGGTAGATAAGCACTCGAGTAGGATGCGATCCCCGTGGGCCAGCTGGCCACAAGACCGGAGACCAGAACCGAGATCATATGGACCAGGTTTAGTCGGAAGTAGTCGATATCTCTTCTTACATCCGTTTCTTGAGTGCATCGGTGCAGAATCTTCGTATTTGATCACTCTATTGGTCTCTCGCTAATTTATATTTAAAATCAAAATGTCATTTTATAAATATTTATTTTCATTATTTAAAGTTAGAACGAGACGATTCATGGCTAAAAATAGGTGTGATTTTCTGCATTTCCCGTTTCTGGTGGAAAAAAATCTCTACTAGAAACTTTGTATAGTCCAATCTCTAGAGTGTTTTTGCACTGAAGGTTTAAAGAAAGTGGTTATTTTAGGTTACGTTTATTATTGGGTAGATATGGGTTTATTGTTAATATTTTCAAGAATTTATTTTTCATATTAAAACATTCTTATAACCCAATCTTTCTATACAAAGAAATTTATATTTAAAAGTGCCGGAAAGTATTTTTTATTTTTGATTGTTTATTGCTGCACAATATCTGCTTGAAGTTGACCCTCAATTTTACTGGCCGACACGATTTAAAAAAACTATTGGAACGAATAATTTCAAATTTTGATAAATAAGAGTTTGTTTACATCGCCGGAGAAAAAGTAATGCTTACTTTTAAGAATTGCGTAAAATAAACCTAAGCCGGTGTAAACAGGTTCTATGTTTGTAAAAAGTTAAAATGAATAAAGAAAAAAGTTTTACAAAAACAAAGATTATAAACAAAGTTTAAAATATTGAAATGTTTATGTTCAAACTAATCGTGATTATTAAGATACAGCTAACATTCAAAATAATTACTTCGTTATAATTCTAAAAAAACAAAAACACTAGATAATGAAATTGTACATGATCACGAACTTTATGACACTGATTATAAAAAAACTTTCTTCTCATTGTCGATTATCCATTTTTGTTTAATTTTTTTATAGGTTACAAATTTGATGGGGTGGTATCATGACAATAATATAGACAGGTTAGTTATAAACAGTAAAATATAAAAATATCAAAAATTTTTTTAAATTTATTATTATTTTCCTGTAAAAATTAATTTTTCATATTTCTTTTACTTTATTTTGTTTCTTATTATTGTTTATTATTCTTTTTTTTTTTATTTTTATTATTTATTTGTTTCAGATTTTATAAAAATGGCTTACCAAGATTGACAGGAAAACGCTCAAAGAAAAGTTTACGAAAAATTATAAATTTAGTAAGCTTTGACACTTTTTTTTATTTTATTCAAAAAAATTGATTTAAAAATTTTTTTTTCACCTTTAGGCCCCACTTTGAATTCTTGCCCTTTGACTTTTCGATCTGCAAATTTTCAATTTTCGTTTTTTTCGCGCTCAAATAGTGTTTCGGTTTCTATTAATCAATCAAAAGTTAGTCAAACTCAAATCTTCATTAAAAAATGCACTCAACCGCAAATTAAATTTAACAAAGGTGGATTTATTAAATAATAACTGTTTATCGAAAAACTTTGTGTCATTTATAAATTGGATTTTCCATTTTCTTATCATTTGCGGTTAGGCCGGTGTATTTTGCAGGACGCGTGCTGCATCGACCACATTGCGGGCATGTTTCCAAGTAGTCGTAATTGTCACATAATAGGCGCCAGAATTACATGCATGTTTCACGTGAACAAATGAAGATCCCTTTTGATTATACTTACTGTTAGTCACTGATTACTTTGATGGCCGGTCAATTCTGCGGTTTGTTAAGTTGACCAATATTCCCCTCAGTAGAATTGAAAAGCGGCCATTTATTATGAGTAAGCGTGCCACTCACGTTCCATCTATGTTCACTTGTTGCGCCATTTTCAAGAATAAAAATCACCAGAAGCCTCCGATTTTACGTAAAATGTATATCACAAATAATTTTTTCAATTATTTCCGGATTATTCTCGGCAGATCCGAATTTAGGTTGATTTTGATTGTGTTTGTGTCTTCTTTTAAATTACAGTTTTTGTTTCTTGATTGTCTCAAAAGGTTTCTTTTTAACAGTTTGTTATTATTTAGGAACACTAATTTAAAGATATTTTGATATAATACACTGATTTAGTAAACATCAGTAAGTTAAATTTATAAAACTATCGAAACAAAATGCCCAGGCTCGGTCAACTCCTGTAGAAGGAAATGGCAAAATGTAGCACTAGGGCAAGGGGATGAAGGGGAAGAGAGGGACGCATATTAGTTGAGTTCCCATCACAGATGGCGTTCATGGTCCACGCCCCTCGGGGCAAGGGGGGTATTGCCTCACGTGAGGCGAATGCAAGTCGCCATTTTGCATTCTATGTTTTTGCTTGGTTAATTAAACATTTTAGAATTATTTTATAGAATTTAAATTAAATTTTTGGTTTCTCGTCCTTATAATGAAAGTAAAAAAAATCAAACTTAAATTGTATTAAATAATTCTAAAGAGTTAAACTAATTAATTTAACATTTTAGAATTATTTAATAGAATTTAAATTCATTTCTTTGTTTCTCGTTCTTGTAATAAGAGTAAAGAAAAAATCAAATTTAAATTCTTTAAAATAATTTTAAAATGTTAAATTATTTCATTTAATTTAATTCAGTTGGTTAATTAAATTAAATTAATTAATTCAACACTTTCGAATTATTTCAAATAATTTAAATTTGAATTTTTCCTTTGCTTTTATTGACATTTGAATTCGCACTAATACTGAAGCAATACACACTACACACATAGGAACCAACACACGTATACGTTTCTAGTTTCTATACCCAATGTAGGTGGCGCAGATGGTTACCACTTTTTTCTATGGCAGTTAACCGAGCCTGAAAATGCCCATACTCACATGCGGCCATTTTATAAATAGCACGGTTCAGACGCTGGTTGATTTTCGGTGTCTCTTAACAGGGTTCGGTCGTGACGTACATTATCCTAGCGTATTTGACGTTAAATACGTAACAATTACTAGTGCTGCCATCTACTCCCAAAAATTAGATTTATATGAAGCTCAGTCCAGAAAACTTGTATTTTTTCTGATATCCTGTTTTTTACTTTTAGTAACCTTTATAAGCACTTTTTTATTTAAAATTGATGAAATTCTTTTAACTAATTTATACTTATTTAGTAACAACTTGAGTGATTAGATTTTTTGACTAATTCTTAACATTTTGACATTTTATTCTTAAAATCTTGATTCTTTAACATATTTTCAGTTTCCCGTTTATTGGATTGTCAAATTTTAGGTTATGTTCTCGAACCACTCACAGTAAAAACCTAAAATTGTAATTTTTATTCCAACGCAATTTTGAATTGATCAAAATAGTTTAAAATTTGTGTAAAATGAACTTAGAGATGAAAGTTTTTAATATTGAACCTTTAGGGTGAAATCATATGGATCCGTCAAAAGTTGCGTCGTAATGAGATAGAAAGAGATAGAAACATATCTGCGTCTTTTTTTTCTTATTACGACGCAACGTTTGTCGCATTCATGTGATTTCACTCTTATGGCCTGTTTACACCTTCGAAAAAAAGTTTTTTTTGCATGAGAGTAAAGAGGACAGATATACAGTCTGTCCTCTTCCCTCCAATGCGAAATTTTTTTTTTCGAAGGTGTAAACAGGCCATTAGAGAAGATTGTTTTTCATTTAGGACTAATTCTTAACATTTTGACATTTTATTCCCAACATCTTTATTCTTTAACATATTTTCATTTTTCCGTTTATTGGATTGTCAAATTTTAGGTTATGTTCTCTAAATCATTTCCCGTAAAATTGTAATTTTTATTCCAATGCAATTTTCAATTGATCAGAATAATAAAAAATTTGTGTAAAATGAACTTAGAGGTGAAGGTTTTTAATATTTAACCTTTAGAGAAGATTGTTTTGCATTTTTGATAAGCAGATGTATTATCACGAAGAACAGGCGGCGCCTGGTAGACAATACAACATTTGATTCCTATTCATTCATCTTATCTGCAATATTTAGCTTCTGTTTAAAAATTTATTGCCCTCGGTTATTCTATATTTGTTGAATTAGCAAATTATAATAACTCGGGTTTTGTACCAAGAACAAAAAATTAAGGATTATCAAAAATACTAAAAATAGGTCCAGAAATTAGAAACTGGAAGTAAAATTTAAAAACTCCACAATAACGGTTAATTTTTATTCTAGAAAAATGTTTTATTTTTACAAGTATTTTTATACACTATATTTTTCCTATAGGTATTTTATACACTTCACATATTTTCTTTAATCATTATCTTTCATCTTTTATAAATTCATTTTTTTAGACTTATATTGTTAACAGTTCAAAATTTTTGTTACAGGTGAAGCAAACGTTCAACAACGACTTACAAATTCTACAGTCAGAGTGGAAGAAGAACCATTACAATTGGCTGCCCACTTTGGAAGAGATTCCAAAGCACTTTAAAGAAAACCTAGATCCAAAGTACCTGGACGACTTGGACGTTCGTTTGGTAAGATAAAAACTATTTTTTAAAAATTCAGTCTTTCGACGATATATCTTTGGCCTAAATTAACAACAAAAATCGTATTTTCTTTTTTTTTTACAGCTCGACAATATTTTGTTAGATGCTTACGAGTATATGCAGAAATTTGCAGTGGGCCTAGAACAAATTGTCTGGGATCAAGAATATTATAACGGGAAATTCAAGGAGCAGTTCAAACAGAGCGAGCTAAATCTTGGAGCGGTGAGTTTTTTTTTTCCCTCCTTCAGTTCTGGGAATAAATCTATATTTCGATTTGCTCGGGTCTTTTGATTTTTCAAAGAGTCTCTCCATTTTGTCATGGGATTTAACTTTTATCGAAGCAAGAAGCGAATTCAAAAACAGGCACAACTTTCACAATAGCAATTAGTCTCTAACAACAACTATTGTCTCAAATATAGCTGACAGTAAAAAAGACAAGTTTTACGGCCACCTCAAGATGAGATATTAAAATCTCAACTAAAAGCCAAAGAAGCGTGATTTTACTGGTCATTATTTGTGTTACGCATCTTAATAGATTTTTCCGTAGCCGTCCTCACCTTTCCCTTTAATGTCGCCCAAGTCTCTAGTTTTATTGCCTGAAACAAAAAGTACTTCTGTTTCTTTTCTTTATTTCCGTAAATTACAAGAGTTGAGGCAATCAATAATAACTGTTAGTTTTCTCGATTTTTGCAACAAGTATATTTCAGTTTTATGTCTTTGGTTTTTATTTTATCGCAATTCTTTGTCTAATGGAGAAAGTCAGGAATCAGAGTGTTACTCTGTTGTCATCCTGTTTAACCTATTTTTCAATTTTTCTAAAACAATAGCCTAAAATTGATAATAAACACAAAATTCATTTCTTCAATTTCAGGTACTGTGCATGCTGCAAACTGCGTTAATTGAGCGAGCAGTCACACTGAGACCGGACGTGGGACGCGAAGTGATGGGACCAGAATTTCGAAACATGAAAGCCGAGACGTATCGAAATCTGCGAGATTGGCTGATCTTTCGAGACTACTTGAACGGCCTCGAGTTCATTCAGCAGGTGTTTGAACATTTAGAGAAGAAATTGACATCCTGAGGAGAGCAAGGCGGAAGCAGGCGCAGGGTATCCAGGCGACGACTCATTGGCTACAAAAAAGCCTGATAACACGAGTCCAAGCTTTTCCTCGAATTTGGAAAATATTTGCACAGGGACACTTGCAATACGTGATTAAGAATTCCACTCCATTATTCACAATTCGAATAAGCACGATTTGAATACATTCAAAATTTTGACAACATGCTTCACAATTGCAGAATTTGAAACTATGCTTCAAAATTGGGAAAAAAAAAATGATTCAACATCAAAAACCATTATTACGAATTTGAATACATGACGTAGAATTTGAGAATCCCCTGACAGACCTTGTTGGAGTCATCGGAATTCTATTTCTTCTTGCAGACAGGGAACAGAATCCGTCATTGAAAGATGGACAGAATTAGAGCAATTGGACAAAAAGACGATTCACACATGTCAAGTGGATATTATTGGAATCAAGATGATTGGATCGGGAAAATAATTCGTCTACATCAGGACGAGTCTATTGTTCTTGAATCAAGTTTTATTTTGCATTCACAATAATGAAAACTCGACAATGGTTGAATTTTGTTTTGAGAGGTTATGTTGCTTCGGATTTGAAGAGACTCTTTGGTGTCTTGTGAACGGTGCCAAAGAAACGCCCAATTTTCCATCTTTATAATGACTTTAAGTAGTGGATTTGACCAAGGAATGACGTGGCTTCAAGTCAAGATATGGATTCTTCATTATTGTGAAGATGAAAAGAAGACGAGAGAGAGAGAGAGAGAGCAAGAGGGAAAGAGTCGCCCGAACCAGCCCGCCGGCTTTCGCCGCCGTCGCCAAGTCATTTCAATGTAGCTGACATCTTCGCACACCTGTATTTTGTAACACACGCACAGCAGCACGTGTGTTTGTATCGGCACCTTATGTGAATAAAAGGAAAAACCGAATAGCTCGAATTTACATGGTTCTTACTCGCTTATAGGTCTTCGATCTCCAGTTCCGAAATTTCACAAGTTACCGCGCTTGATGTAGATGATATTCCAAGAAAAAACACACACACACACACTTCAATGTCACGCCAGTCTTAAATCGTACCAATTTCCATATCATTCCGGTTTCAATTCCATTCTATCCTCTTTTCTAAATTCTAAAGTGTACCAAATTCTCGAAAAGTGAACTCTTGAAAAGTGCAAATGAAAAAAATTCTTGAAAGTGTCGGAACATTTAAAAAGATTTATGAAAAGAAGATCCATTTTATTTATTCTGTATTAAACATTTAGTTTTAGAATTTCTTTACAATTTTTATTATCATGGATCTGTATTTTCGAGTGTGGGACACTATTGAGATTTTATTCGCTATTAAGATGAAAGATATTTTTTTTTTTTTCAAGTGCGAGAAGTGTAGACAAATAGAATGCACGAGAATTTAAGAGTGAGAGTGAAGGAGAGCGGAAAAAAATGTTTTCACGTAGTTTGCTTCTTGTTAGTGTACAAAAAAAGAAAAATCGTTTTAGTATCAGAAATATGGAAAAATTATAATGAAGCTTACGTGTGAAAGCACCTGTTTTTTTTTTTTTTGTAAGATATATTATATATATTATATATAAAGTATTCATGCACTTGTGTGCGTCACGAAAGAGCTTATCGTGAGTTTTGGACTCACATTAGTATTAACCCCCCTCCCCTCTCTTCCCAAAAGGAAAGAACGTTCTGCCTTCGATCCTCTTAAAATTTTACACGATTAATATTTATTGACTAACTCTGTAATTATTATTACTCTTAATACGCATATTTATTCAGATTATTTATTTTATTTTTGTAAAGACTTTTACAAGCAGCCTGATGGAATACTGTATTTAAAGTATGGATGTATTTAGAATGTAATGGAAAAAAAAACAATTTGTAAATATTTAATGAAAATAGAAAATCGCATGTTAGGTCAATCTATACTTCCGATAACAAGTCGCGCTGCTGCTTTCCTTTTTTCGACGTACCTCTTCTGCAGAGTGTGATTTCTATTTTCATTCTCAAAACCGATGAAAATAGAGCATTTTTTTATACTTTTGTTATTATTTTATAGTGCAAATGTTGCGTCCGGTGATCTGTGCAACTTTTTTTAAAAATTAATTTACAAAATATCTATTCGTTTTTTATTACCGCTTTTTTTTTGCTAGATTTTACTAAATTTTTTCTACATTTCTGTTTTCCTTAAATTTGTGTCATTTTAAAATTGATTTATTTTGTTAAACTATCAAAAAGTTTTTTAATCCAATCTTGTTCGAAATTCGTAAAATCAAACTTAGAATCTTCCTTTATTCAACTTGGTAAATTTGTCTGAGAATGGACTTTGAAATTTTTTTCACAAATCCAACTTAAGAAGATCGTTTAATGATTGGACTTTGGGAAATAAGAATTAAGAACTTGGAATTTTAAAAATAAACTCAAAAAATTGAAAACAATTTGCAAATTTTACATTCTGTTAAATATAATAATTAAATTTTTAAGTTCAGTATTTTAATACAATTCTAATTTCAATTATCTAAAAAAATTTAAAGAAAGCTTTTGAAGAATTTTTCTAAGTCGGGATTTTAAAAAATTTCTGACTTGATTCTGCCAGAGAAAGTGAACTTTGAAATTTTTTTCTTGATTGAAAAATTTTTAAGTCCATTGTATGAACAAGTTTTCTAAGTTGAGTTTTAAATATTGTCAAAAAATGGAAACTTTTTACACAAAAACAAATTAGGAAAATCATTGATTTAATAATCGCACTTAAGAAACATTTAAAAAAAAAACCAGGAAAATTTTTTTTAATAATTAATTTTTATACATTTTGTTAGGTTTGGTAATTAATTTTCTAAGTTCGTTCTTTTTAAGTTTTGAGAGTTTTAAAATATTTCAATTTCAATTTACTAAAGATATCCAAAGTACAATGTTTTTCAATTCGAGATTTTAGAAAATTTCCTATTTGTTTTAGATGAATTTCGAAATAATTTGAAAGTCCATCTAAATTACTAAGTCCAATTTTTGAAGAAGATTTCTAAGTTTTTTTTTGGTAAAAAATTGGAATCCAAACATCGTTCTAAGTTTTCTAAAAAAATTTCTAAATTTATTTCTTGGTTAATAAAAAAATTTCTAAATTTATATCTTGGTTAAAAAAAAATCATTCGAATTTTGATTCTTTTCAATAAAATTATTGCGGAGAAAGAAAAAAACGAATATTTCGCGAATTATTCAAAATCATCACGATATTCTCCAAGCAGAGTTTGTCGTGATTTTGAATTGTTTCAGATCACGCTTGAATAAATGGCACTCTACTTAATTTTTTGCACATTGCCATACTGTCGTTAAATCATCGTGTCTGTGATATGCATAATTTAATAAATCTCATCAAACTCACAAACTTAATAATGTCAATTTGATCAAGCTTCATTTCAAAGCACAAATACAATCAGATTATTCATTAAAAATAAAAGTAATCGCGACTCGAGTAATTGTGATTTTTCATATTTTAGCTTATCTCGTATTTATTTTCTGTATTTTTTAGCTTATTTTGTTTTCCGTATTTTAGTTTACCTGTCTATGCAGCAGCGCAACGTGTTTCAAATTTCAAAAATAAAAATGAGACGAGAAACTTCAAATAATAATTCAATCTAAAATGAAAAAAAAAAAAATTCACAGTATTTGTTTGGGATGCAGAAAAATTTTAATAACCGTTTAATGTTTTTTTTTCTTTTTAAATAAAATAAAGAAGTTTCATATCTCGTGCATTTTTATTTATCATTGATCATCGTTGTTTAAAAAGCGGCCGTCGACATTAATGTTCCTCGACTTTTTCTTAAACTGTTCGACGATAAACGCCGGAAACTGTAACCGGAAATTGCAACCGGGGGATTATTATTTTTACACAATATTGAAACTTTTAGAATGTCTTTGATTATAAATAAATTCTTTATTACATTTTTTTATCTTTTATTTTCTATTTCTCTATTTTTCTGTCTGTTTTTTTCTATTTGTATTTTTTAATCTATTTTTTTTTAAATTAATTTTATTTTTTGGTAATTTAATCTTTTGATTATTTAATTATGTTGTTTTGAAAACTTTAATTCTTGAAAGAACAAATTTAAATTTTGTTCTAAGTGATATTAATCCCCCGGCGGTGAGTACCATTATGGCTTTTTTATTATTACTGTACGATTATAGATGAAAAAGAAACCGATTGTAATTACCTGTCAATGCTTCGTACATATTGTAAATAAAAAAAAATTTGATAATGTCAAAAGCTGCAAAATATTATTATACTATATGTGGATATGTATAATGTATTATGGGCCGCCAACTCAGAAGCCCATTCCGTTGTATCATATTAAACCAAAGACGTTCATTCATTGAAAATCAGATGTTGTTTTTCAACCCTTTATCCATCCAGTATCCTAAAATTTGAAATTTTGTGAAAATAAATTTTTAAATTGAAAATTGAAAATAACCAAAAAAAACTTTTTTATACAAAACTGCGGCTGAATTTTAGTGATGATAAAAATATTTTTTAAATTAAGTTTTTTATTTATGCATATTTCAGAAAATTTTTTTAAAGTTCCAAAATTTAGATTAAAAGTAGTGTGTTAAGTAATTATAATTTAAAACCAGATTTTTGAAGATTTTTTAAAATCATTTCTCAAAAGAATGCATTGTTAAATTTGCGTTTAAATTTTAAGTGACTTTAATTCTCTCTGAGATTTTAACACAATTTAATTCAAATTAGGAACTAGTTTCAATTCCGATGAATTTTAAAAATATATAATCCTTAAAAAAATGGGAACAAAAAACGAATGAATTCAAATAATGATCTCGAGAAACGAATTTTAAGGTTAGAATTTAGAAATCTACAGGTAGAGTTCTAACCGTTACTTAAAAAAGTGCTAAGATAAATTTTCAGTTTTTCAGAAAGGAATTATTTTACAAGAAATTTAGAAAATTAAAAATTAGTAAGTTTCTATTTTTTCTATTTTCAAGCTACGTTATTATAAACATAAAAAATAAAACTTTCACCGGAGGTTCAGTTTTTACAGGTTTTGAGTATGCTATTTTTAAATCTGACTTAAATTTTTTTTTTTTTTTTAAGAAAATTAAATATGGCGGTTTTAATGTCAAAAAACACAAAAAAAGTCAATTTTTCGATTTTAATTTTTTTATTCACCCAGAGAAAAAAATGAGCATATAATTCTTTCAACCAAAAGTGCATAAAAGTTGTCCACTTTAAAGATATGGAAGGCAAATTAAAAATTTTCAAGATGGCGCACCTAATATGGCGTCAAATCGATTGCAAAATTTTAAAGTTCATGCACATATTGTACTAATCGACAAAATGTCGTCGAATTCGCCTAAATTTTCTTACTTAGGGGTTCTTGGGGTCGCTAATTACGAATCTAAAGTTAGATTTTTAAAATTCAAAATGGCGGATATAATATGGCGGATGACAAATCTAATTTTCGTTTGATTCAGTTCAAATTCGTTACTCAGGGGTTTTTCCGGTCGCTGATTACGAATCTGAAGTTAGATTTTCAAAATTCAAAATGGCGGATATAATATGGCGGATGACAAATTTAATTTTCGTTTGATTCAGTTCAAATTCGTTACTCAGGAGTTTT
Source organism: Ganaspis brasiliensis (assembly GCA_037103525.1). Classification (NCBI taxonomy): domain Eukaryota; kingdom Metazoa; phylum Arthropoda; class Insecta; order Hymenoptera; family Figitidae; genus Ganaspis; species Ganaspis brasiliensis. Next base: position 381,435 of record JAZKLR010000194.1, read on the forward strand.
TCCGGTCGCTGATTACGATCCAAAATTAAAATTTTTGTCCGATTCAGTTCAACTTTGTTATCTGGGCGTTTTTGGGGTCGCTGATTACGAATCTTCAGTTAGATTTTCAAAATTCAAAATGGCGGATCTAATATGGCGTCAAATCCATTGCAAAATTTTCAAGTTCATGCACATATTTTACTAATCGACAAAATGATGTCGAATTCGCCTAAATTTTCTTACTTAGGGGTTCTTGGGGTCGCTGATTACGAATCTAAAGTTAGATTTTTAAAATACAAAATGGCGGATCCAATATGGTGGATAAAAAAATTTAAATTTTCGTCCGATAACCGATTCAGTTAAACTTTGTTATCTGGGGGTTTTTGGGGTCGCTGATTACGAATCTGAAGTTAGATTTTCAAAATTCAAAATGGCGGATAAAATATATCAGATGAAAATTTTTTATTATACTAATCTTAATTAATAAAAACTATTTAAATTTACTATTTACAAATATAATTGTTTGTAATTATTATAAAAATGTAATTAAAAGTTGGTAGTATATAAAAAGGGTTCACAAGCGACCCTGGTTAATTTACTAAATTTCGAATATTTTTTTCTTACATTTTTTTTCAAGATAAAATATTCTCCAAAATGTAATAAATAAATCCAGTAAATTTTTAATTTCTTGAATAATAATAAAGGAATTTAGCGTAAATTTGTAAAAGTAGTTTGAATTGAGTTTAAGGGATTTAAAAATTTTCTCAGGCATTTGAGGAATGATTTAGTCGTGCGTGAAAAAGGATTTTTCGTTTCTTGAGAGTTATTCGGTCTCGTTTGGCTCGTGTGCGGGATCTTAAGAGGAAACGCGTAAGTATACATGATCATTCAAGCCGCCATGTTTGCACACGTCGCCTAACTTACTTTCTCATAAAGATTCTTCAAGACGATGCTGGCCCGACTGTTTGACGTATGAAGTCCTCCTTCCCTTCGACTTCTTCATCCAGGTGGTCTCGAGCGGCGCCGAGGTGTCAATGTTTTACCTGGCTATTAAGATCGTTAGGACTCCACTCTTACTCGTGCGCTCGGTAACTTATTTTCTTTTGAGTTTACACCGCGTCACGATTACCTGTCGTATCGTGTCTTACACCATATAGAAGCATATTTAATTCATTATTTACCCAAAAATGCAATCAATCATTTCTAAACCTACAATTCGTTTAGTAAAATATAGCGGAAGAATTAAATGACAATTCTGGGACATTAAATGGTAACATTTCAGGAATATTAAATGACAACATTACATGACAACATTACGTGGTAACGATACATGACAACATTTCAGAAATATTTCAGCAACATTAGATGGCAACAATTTAGAAACATAAAATGACAATTTAACATGAAAGCAATTCAGAAACATTGCAGCAACATTTCAGTAACATTAAATGGCAGAATTACATAGCAATAATGTTATTATATTGCAACATTGCGTGAGAACATTTTAGAAATATTGCAGAAATATTACATGTCAATATTTTAGAAATATTATAGCACTATTTCATGGCAGCATTATACATGGCAAAAAATTTTAAATATTGCAACAAAATTACATGACTACAATTCAGAAATAATATAGCAACGTTTCATGTTAATATTTCAGAAATACTGCATTATTTCGTGACGAAATTTAAAAAACATTTAATGACAACATTAGATGACAACATTACATAACAACAATACATGTTTAGAAATATTGCAGAAGCATTATTATGGCAACATTTTAGAAATATTATAGTACTATTTCATATAGCAGCACTATAAATTGCAGAATTTTAAAAATATTGTTCACATCTCAGAAATAATACAGCAACATTTCATGGCAATATTTCATAAATACTACAGCAACATTACGTGGCAATATACCTGGCAACATTGAAGCAACATTAAATAGCAAAATTTTAGAATATTGCAGCAAAATAACGTGATTAATTTTCAGAAATATTACAGCATCATTACATTGCAACATTTCAGAAATATTGCAAAAAAATTACATGACAATATAACATATAGCAACATTACGTAGCAATACTACATGGCAGCTTTAAATAGCCAAATTTTATAAATATAGCAACAAAATTACATGATCAATTTTCAGAAATATTACAGCATCATTTCATGGCAATATTTCAGAAATATTGCAGATAAAATACATGGCAACATTACGTAGCCACAGTGACTGACAACATTACATGGAAACATTGTAGCAACACTAAATTCCAGCTTCAAATAGCAAAATTTTATAAATATTGCAACAAAGTTACATAATTACATTTCAGAAATAATACAGCAACATTTTATTGCAATATTTCAGAAATACTACAGCAACATTACATCGTAAGATACATAACAAATGGCTACATTGAAACAACATTAAATAGCAGCGATAAATAGCAAAATTTTAGAAATATTGCAAAAAAATTATTCGACTACATTTCAGAAATATTAGAGCAAAGAGCATTATTTCATGGCCTCATGCATGACAACATTTCAGAAATATTGCAGAAAAATTACATGGCAACATTCAAGCAAAATTAAATGACAACTTTAAATGGCAACAATAAATAGCAACATTACATAGCAACATTAAATGACAATATTACATGGCTACATTTCATGACAAAATTTCAGAAATGTTACTGCAATATTGCAGGGCTGCATTACATATAGCAAAATTTTAGAAATATTGTTACAAAATTACATGACCACATTTCAGAAATATTACAGCAGCATTAAATGGCAAAATTAGATTAGAAACATTTCAGAAATATTTCAGAAACATTATTTGGCAATATGCATTGCTATATTCCAGCAACTTTAAATTAGAACATTACATGGTAATATTTCAGAAATATTACATCAAAATTACATGGCGGAATTACAGAAATATTGCAGAAATATTACAAAATTTATGTAACATTACATATAGCAACATTACAACTGAACATTCAGTGGCGTAACTGAGATGGCAAGGGCCCTGGGTCAGACAGGAAAATGGGGCCCTAATTATATATAATTTCTTAAACAGATGTTTTTTTTCTTTTAAAATTTTATATCATATTTCACCTTTTCAAAATGTTCTCAAATTTTATAGCAATTTTAATTTCTTCAAATTTCAGTTAATGTGAACTTGCATTGATTAATAGTTAAAATATACTAAATTTGAATTTTGAACTATTTCTATCATTTTTTAATTATTTTTCTGCAATTTTTAATTCTTTTTATTATCTTTAAATTGTTTCCCAAAATCTTTAATTTACCTTCCTCAAATTTTAATTATTTTGTTTAGTTTTTCTAATCACTTTTTCAATTCTAATTATTTTTTCCTTGGCATTAAATCAATACAATTATTTATTCCTAATTATATTATTCATTGCAAATTTCAATTAATTTTTTTAATTTATCATTACTTTTGTCATTTTGCAATTATTACCTTCAATTTTTAATCATTTTCATAATTTTTGAATTCACTGAAAAAAAGGTTTGTTTGGCTGAACAAAAATTTTGTTGGCTCAACCAAATTCTTTTGTTGATATACACTCAACAAAATTATTTTGTTGTGCCAACAAAATTCTTTTGTTAATTATTTAGGGTAATTTCAACAAAAAAATTTGGTAGTCCCAACAAAACTTTTTAGAGCTTAACAAATATTTTGATGGCTATTATAATAAAGAAAAAAAAGTTAAACACAGATTGTGCAAATGGAAATTCCAATATTGTTTTGATTTGTTAAATAAATGAATGTTTTTAATTAAAAAATATTTAATATTTTTTGTATCTTACTGTGAAATAATGTGTAGTTATAATAATACACGTAAATATTTCTAGGCATGTAATTTATTTAAAAACATGTGTTTATTTTTAATTTTTAAAACAATAATTGAAAGTAGTTTCATACTATTAAAAATGGAATTATTCCTTAATTATTTCTTATGTTAAATAAAGTATTTTCCACAAAAAAAAAACAGAATATAAAGTAGATAGTTTTATAGGTTAGGTTTAGATTCTTGAAAACAACATATTGTGCTTAAACGTTTATTAACCTGCCACGTAAGAATCGAAATATAAATTTACTCTTTTAAAAAACCATAATATTTATTCACTTATATGACTAATTATCGACTTATGTATCATTCAGCAATACATTCTGTCAATTTTGTCACTAAACTAAATCATAAATAAGTCCCTTTTTATTATCTTTATAAAGTATATTTTATAGTTATATTTTTTTAATTTCAAAAGTTAACTTTGTAGACATTTGATTTAGTTATCACCCATTATATAATATTCTTTTTTTTTTGTTTTAAAAACAAAAAATTCCAATTTATATCGATGTCTTTATGAAAACCAGACGAGAACATGCGTCAAACAGGATCGTATAGAATGCGCATGCGCCATCACATATTTGGTAATGCCAACAAAAGATTTTAATAAACTCAAACAAAATTTTTATTAAATACTACAAAATTATTTTATAATTTAAACTGTTTTTTGGTAATTCTAACTCTGAAATTTGACAAAGCCAACAAAAAATCATTAACAAAACTATTTTGTTATGATTACATTGCTATTTTTTCAGTGTTAATTTCCTGAACTTTCAAATATTTTAAATAATTTCAATTTTCATTTCTTTTTATTATTTTGTAAAGATTTTCTCAATCTTGTAATATTTTCATTATTTTTCAATTAATTTCCTAAATTTTCAGTTTATATCACAAATTTAGTTTATTGTCATCAATTTTCCATATTTTAAACAATTTTAAATTATTTTCTTCAATTTCTAATTATTTTAATTATTTTGGTTTAGTTATCAAAAATTTAAATTATTTTCATCAATTTTATATTATTTCTGTGATTTTTTAATAATTCTCTTTAATTAAAATTTTTAAGTAATTTTGTAATTATTTTATTTCTTTAAACATATATTTTTTTATTTTTTCAATTATTTCCCTCAAATTTTAATTACCGTCATTCATTTTTCATATTTAAATTATTTTTATCATATTTCAATTATTTTTCTGAATCCTAAGTTATTTTCAGAATATTTCAACTACTTTTTTCAATTTTAATATATTTTCCTCTATTTTTAATTATTATTCACATTTTATAAAATTATTTTCTAAGATTTTTAAGTGTATTTCTAAAATTTCAATTATTTTTATCTTTCCTATTCTTTCCTCCATTTTTTAGTTATTCTCATTTTTTTCAATTGATTTCTAAGATCTTTATGTATTTTACTCAAATTTGAATTTTTTTTTATTTAAAATTTTTTTCATTTATCTCACTTAAATGTCATTTCATTTTTACAACTTATTATTGTTTGTATCATACTTCAATTATTTTCTTCAAATTTCAAAATTTAACCAACTTTTCAATTATTTTCTAAAATTTATTTCCTTCAATTTTCAATTCTTTACATTTGTTTTATAATTTCTAGAATTTTAAATTATTTATCTGACACTTCAAATATTTCATTCAATTTTCAAATAATTATATTATTTTTTAAATTATTTTCTTCAATTTTTAAATTACCTTCGTTCTTTTTCTTGTTCTTCTTCATAATTTCCATAAAGCTTTTACTTATTTCTCTTCAATTAATGCTTGTTTTCTTCAATTTTAAATTATGTTTATCTTTTTCCATTTATTTTCTTTAATTTTTAATTATTTTCTTTTATTTCAATGAAAGTTCTGAAAGTTTTGGGTATTTTTTTGAAAGTTTCTTTAACTTTCCTTTTTTAAAATATTTTATGTAAGTTTCCCAATTATTTTCTTAAATTTTAAATATTTTTTTCAATTTTAATCAGGCTTGGGTCCGTAAATAGTCTACTTCACTATAGAATTTACTTTTATAGTGAATCAGACTAATTACGGACACAAGCCTGATTTTAATTTATTTATCTGAGTTTTCAATCATTTTTTTTCAGTTTTCAAATTATTTTCTCAAATTTAAAATATTTTCTGTATGTTTAAAACACTTCTATGATTGTTTAAATTACTTTCCCCAATTTTTAATTGATTTCATTATTTTTTTTCAATTTAATTTACAAACTTTGCAATTATTTTGTATAATTTAAATTATTTTTTGAAATTCTTTTTAATTCTAAAATATTGTAAACTTAGTCGTAAATAAATATTTATTTTATTCATATAAATTGATTTTCAAATATTATATTTAAAATATTTATAATTGTTGACAACACAAGATGTAGAAATTATAAATTACTACAATTAGTAAGGTTTTTGGAATTTTTGTTTTAAAAAGGGTCTATTAGGGTTGACCAAGGGCCCCGGGGAACTGTCCCACTTTGCCCTTTAACAGTTACGCCACTGTCAACATTGCATTGTAAAATTTCAAAATCATTAATAAATACAACCTTACATGACAACATTTCAAAAATATTGTAACAAAATTATCTGGTAACATACATGGCAATTGGCAACATTAAAGCAACATTAAATGGCATTATTAAATAACAAAATTTTAGAAATATTGCAACAAAATTACATGATTACGTTTCAGAAATTGAATCCCATTATTGCAGGGTAAATTTACATGACAGCATTGCAAAATTTTGTAAATTTTGCAACAAAATTACACGTTTATGTTTCAGAAATATTACAGGAATATTTCATGGCAAACTTTCAATAACACTAAATGATAACATGTCAAAAATATTACAGCAAATTTACATTGCGGTATTTCAGAAATATTCCCTAAATATAAAATGGCTACGCACTGTTCGAATAAAGTGAAATTAATTGTTCAAAAAATGCCATAGTCTCTAATTGTTAATCGATTTTCAACTTTTTTTTTTTTAAATAATCAGAACAAATCTGTGATCTTCGATTTTGTTTATTTTTAACAAATATTTATTGTTTATTTACAACATTTAAAAACAAATGCAATGTTTATGTTTTTCTAAATTTATCAACATTCTTTACATTTAACATTTAATACTGTATTAAATTTATAAATAAAATAACATGGTTAATTATTTAAACAAATAATTGTCGTTAAATATAAATTTTCTAAATAATAAGAATACACAAAAGAAAATTTACTTGCGAAATTTACTAATCAGGCAGTTTCTCAAGATTAATAAAATTATTAATCGTATTTGACGTTTGAAAATTGCCACCAATTTGAAGAATTCCATTTCAAAATTCTAAAAAAAAAAAAATCCCAAAAATCAATCAGTTTAAAAAAAAAACCATTAAGCGACATTAACAAGGTTGTCAGATTATATAGGAAAGAAAAAAAAAAATAGTTCCGAGTTCCTGTGAGTTCTGAATGCTTGCGCAGTTACCACATAAAATACCTTTTAATGGAACGAGAAAATGCGTCGATATCCATTACTTTCTGAAGGTTGTAGTCGTAAGTACAAGAATGGAATGAATGAAATTTCGGACCCTGTGAAATCGTGAGTACAATGGAAGTGAAGTATCCGGGAAAGCTACAGAATTCTCTTTAGCGTGGTTGCTACGCAAAGGTACAAGATCAAATCTCATGCGGCGAGGCTTGAATGAGTCGTGAAGAGAAGCTTGAAAGCGAAGGGGAAAAAATGTGCTAAAGGCATGAATGGCTGGAAAAACTGCGGCAATAACGTCGCGTCAGCGACGATGGCGGTCGATCCTTTTGGGCCTTTTGGTCCCAGACCGTGAGCAGAGAAGTAGTCCTGGGAGCTATACCGAATCGCGTCTAGTCCATAGCCGCGGGGCGAATACTTCGGCTCCTTTCAGCTTGAAAAAATAGGAGGCCCGGTTGTAATTAGGACAGTGTGCCCGCATCGTCCAATGGAAGGAGTCGTCGTCCTCCGCCTCCACCTTGCCAATCCTCACCGGTCCTCTCTTGGGTCCACAAAGCTGGACTCCCGCTACATTCCTAGTGACCCTCGAGACAACTTCCAATAAACGCAGAGACAAAAGGCTTCCTTAGGATTCTGCGGATACCAAATGAATGTGGAACCCGATCGAACAACGAACAAGCACATGATCCTTGATGTGCGGCATCAGATCCTTTTCTCTTAAGCAGCAAATTCAGAGCAAGACTATTATTATTATTATTCAAAATGAGATGCTTCTAATCAAACTTACTGTTTTAGAAATTGTGGGCTTGTTTTGTTTGAAACATTGGTTTGGTGCTTTTTTCGTTTTTCACTGAGAAACTTTTGATTTTAATGTTGGCTTAATTGCTTATCTATGAGGCTGTTTACACCACCTTACATAAAGTAAGTTACGTAAAATAAGGCATACTTAAATCGTGTTACATACATATATTCGAGTCTGCGCAGAATACCAGTGCCCAGGTTTGCCAACATTATATTAGATTCATATTGACAGGTTCTGTTTTCTAACCTTTAATTTAGAGGTTAGGAATATAAATATGTCAAATATAATGTTGGCAACCCGGCAAGAAGCCTTGAAAAGAAAAGAATTACATTTATTTGACTTTTACTCAAAATCGCAATGATTTCTTTTATATTAAATACTTGAATTGCCCTCAAATACTTACTTCCAGAAATAGAAAAGAATATTTTTGAAATTGATTCTGCTTTATTCTAAAGTGATTTTGTATTCCATGCATCAGAATAGAATTAAAATGTTTTTAATTCCAGAAACTTCTTCTATTCTGTAAAACAGCATACGCATTCATGATTTTTCTATTCCCAATAATTCCTTCTGATTTGAGTCTACAAAATATTTAATTCCATAATAGAAAATACAGTTGACATTTTTTCTTTCCCTGGCAATTCTCTTCACACATTCAATTCAAAAGGCTCATTTATGTTTGTATTTTCAAGTCACGTGTAGCTAAGTGGTTACTTTCGTAGACTTGTAACATAAAAATTGGGGATCGATTCTTATATTTATTAAAAATTTTTCAAAAACTGAATTATAAGGAATAGAATTTTGTTATTTTTAATTCATAATGCAGAATCATAAAATGAAGGGAAATTCAAGTATTAAGTAGAATTAATAAAATTAATTCTAGGTTATTCCAGCCTTCTTGCCGGGAAACCTGGGCACTGGTGCTCTGCGCAGACTCAAATATATGTACTATGTGTAACACGATTTAAGTATGCCTTATTTTAAGTAACTTATTACTTTGTGTAAGGTGGTGTAAACAGCCTCATTGTGTACGATAAAATTTAAGAATTTAGAGATAATCGAGAAGTGGTTATAAAAAATTGTTTATAAAAAGATGTTTTAAAGGCAACAGTTGTCTTTTTGATAAGAAGTAGTTAAAGTGTCATACTTCATAAGACACTTAATTATGTTAACTCTATAAAGAATTTTAGACAGATGGAAATAAAGAATTGCGAGTACTCTAAAACTTTATTATAATAATTGGGATCACGTGACGCTGTATGTGCGCGCGCAGCAAAAAGAAAGATGTCGGTATTTGTTTGACAGGTCAGAGATACAGATGCAAGTTCGTCTTGGATATATGTAGAGTTGCAAAATTCTCGGTAAATTAAAATCCGGTTACCTTCTCGAGTAATATAACCGAGAATATTCTCCTTCCGGAGAATTTATGAGAATTTTCTATGTTTGAATGAGCTCCACTATTTTGAAGCACAAACAATTTATTATAAAAAAATGGAAATATAACAAAATAATTATTAAATATAACAATTATGAGCAATTTTAAAAATAAAAGAAAGTAATTTAATTTGAGAAAAAAAAATTAAAAATCTAGGAAATAAATTGACCAAAATAAGGGTAATAACAAATTAGAGAAAATAACTGAAAATTGAAAAAAATAAATCAAATTGAGATAAATAATTAAAAATTTAGAAAATTAATTCAGATAATGATGAAAATCATTAAAAATTTAAGAAAATTATGAAGAAATAATATAAATAATTTAAAAATGAAGAAAATAATTAAAAGTAGAGAAAATAAATGAAAACAGATAAACATAATTTAAAATTGAGAAAAACAATTTTTAATTTTCATTTTGATCTGTTTTACATGGCACCGCTTCAATTCATATCCTTGAACATATTTTTGTATATTATTATTGCCCAATAATTACCTTATTGGCTATGGGCTATGTAATTAAATAAATAAATAAATAAAGTTAAGAGAAATAATTGCAAAACATACAGAAAATATAAAATTATATTATATAAATTATATATATATTTTTATATTATATTTATAATCTTTATTATAAATAAAGAAATCGTAGATATAATTAAAAATTGAATAGAAAAATGAAAATTTCAAATAAATAATTAAAAACTTTTTAGAAATTATGAAAAAGAACGTAAGTAATTGAAAATAATAAACAAGTAATATAAATAATTGAAAATTTAATTAAATAATTAATAATGATTAAAAAATAAAGAAAATAATGGGAAATTTGAGAAAAATATTTAAAAATTTTAGCAATAATTTTAAAAAAATAAGAATTATTAAAACTTGTGGAAAATAATTAGAAAATTATTTTAAAATTTCAGACTTGAAGACAATAATTGAAAAATGATGAAAACAATGAAAAGTTGAAAAAATGTTTGTTATTATCAAACATTTTTTTAAATTTTCAATTTAAATCTTTAATTTTCAATTTAATTATTTAATCTTCCATTTATTCCTTTAATTTTCAATTATTTTCTTCAATTTTCAATTGCACTCTACGTTTTTCAATTACTTTATTAAAAATTAAATAATTCTCGCATTTTCTAAATTACCAATTTTTTTCTTGAAATTTCAATATAATTCTTTAACTTCCAAATGATTTCCTTAATTTTCATTTATTTTTTATAATTGTTTCCATTATTTTCATTAGTTTTCAATAAAATTGACTTTTTATTTTTCTTCTTGAATTTTATGATTATTCATCAATTAAAAATTTTTTTTTTAAATGCCGATTATTCTCACAATTTTCGAATTTTTTTTCGATTGTTGATTATTATTATTTTTTTAATTAATTATTTTCGTCAATATTTTATTATTTTTCTCATATTGTAATTTTTTTTTAATTATCTATTATTTTCTTGAAATTAACATTTGATTCTTTAATTTCCAATTTATTGGAAATTCCAATTTTTGAATGCAGGATATATTATTGAATAAATAAATAAATAAGTTTTTAATTATTTTCTTCAATTTTCAAATATTTTCTTTAATCTTTATTTTTTATCGATTTTCAATTAATTCATCAATATTCAACAATTCTCTTATTTTTTCAATTAATTTGTTCACTGATAAAAATCGTTTTAAAATTTTAATTCAATTATTCAATTCTAGAACTACTATTCTCTTCAATTCTCAGTTATTTTCTTCAAATTTAAATTTCACTTTTAAATTTTAAATTATTTTTTTAATATTAAAAAATAATCGCTTTTATTTTATTATTTTTTTCGTTTATCATTAAGTTTCTTCAATTTGAAATACAATTGTTCAATTATTTTCTTTAATTTTTTATTCTATTCTTCAATTTTTATTTCCATTCTTCAGTTTTCAGTTGTTTTCTTCTAAAATTATTAATTCTCGTTTTTTTTAAATTTTTTTTGTTCAATTTTAAGTATATTCCATAAATTTTAATTTAATTTTTCAATTTTTAATTATTTTTTTTCTATTTTAATTCTTTTTTTCGATTTTCAATGAAGTTGTTAAATGTGCAATTATTTCCAACAATTATTCCTATAATTTTCTTAATTTTTCAATTTGCAATTATTTTCTCCAAACTTAATATTTCTTGTTTCATTTTTACACTTTTTTTCAGTTGTCTATTAATCTAGTCATTTTTTGAATTTTGTTTTCAATTTTTGTAATTTTTTACATATTTTCTTCAATTTTTCAACTATTTCCTTCAATTTTTTCAATTTTTAATTATTATCTTAAAATTTTATAATTATTCTTTGACTTTTTAAATTATTTTGTTCGCTTGTGTATTAATCTATGGTTATTTTTTGAATTTTGTTTTGAATTGTCAATTATTTTTGTCATTTTAAAATTTTTCTTTTAATTATCTTTTATTTTTTCAAATTTAAATTTAACATTGATTGACAAATTTTGACTTAATTTGATAAATAAATAAAAAACTTAAATTTTTAGAAATTCTCGATTAGAATTTTGGTCGGTTATATTCCCGGTTATATATTATATTATATTACTTATATATTATATTATATTACTTTAGGAACTATCCAATATGGCTGCCGACAGAGAGAAAACTGACATCTTTAGGACATAAAAATTATATATTTTTTTTAAAAACAAAATTTCAAAGTGTTTGTGAAAGTGAATTTTAATTTTATAATAGTGAGAATTATTTATTTTGTGAATATACAATGAAATTCTCGATTTTATCTCTAGTTTTATTGCTAGCTTTGCATACCAGAATTGACAATATTTTGACCGCCTCTATCATATTTCTAGATGATATAGTATGTTTAGTGAATGAAAATAAATTGTTTAAGCTTGAATCTAACATATTTTTAATCGTAATAACACTTCCGAAACAAACTTTTATTGTAACACCGAATTCGTCTGTCTTTGAATAAGCTCTCTGTCAGCGACCATATTGGTTTTGAACAGGTGGCGCCTCACTATCCGCGGTGGTAGTTTTTTTTACCAATAGTTAGAAGTATTCTCTATCTCTAAATTGATCTTTGACGAAATTTATGTAACGAACAATCTATACTATGATAAGTATACGCACACTTAAGCCTAAACTACAAATGTATAACATTTCGATGACGTCAATAATCGCACGCGTAATTATCGCTGGAATAGAGTGAAGTGGTAAAGGCTTATAAGACATGTGGCTATTCGAAAAACTGTCGTAGAAATATTCTAATAAAGTTATAAACCTGTCATAATAAATAATATCAAAATGTGTTAAAAATGAAAATCGCTTTTTCACATTTAAGTTTTTTTAACCTCAAATAATACTCATTCTAAAAATATGTATTAATTTTTTGTCTCAAAATCTCTTTTCGTAAAGATGCATGTTTTTTGTCCTTTTTACGAAAAATTAAAAAACATACTTCCCTTTAAATTATCACATTTTAGGTTGGTTCTGATATTATGGATTTCAGGTAATTTTCAATTCTTTATAAATTATGAATTTTTAATAAAACTAATTTAATCTTAATTACAAATGTGTAAAATTAATCAAAAAATAATTAATCATAACAAAGTTTTAATTAGGTTTTTGAAATTTTAATCTTTATTTGAAATAAAATTTATAAACTTATTTAATTTTTCTTATAGTTGTATAGTATTTTTTTTAAAAATAGTGTATTAATTTTGAATTAAATTTGCTATTTAATTCATATGATTATAAAAGTAATATTGTGGCATAGCGTATAAGACATATTCTAAAAGAAATAATTTAATTCATTATTTTTGTAACATTAATTTATTATTAATCAATTTATTTCATAACTTTTTTTATAAAATAATAGTTTAAAAAACGCATTAAAGAAATTGTCGAAAAAAGTCCCAAGAATATGATGCTTATTCAATTTTCAGTGCAAGACATTTTCTATTAAAAACTCCGTGCAAAATAATTCTTATTTAATATTCCACGCAAAATAATTTTTATTTAAAAAACAAGTTTAAGATAATTGGAAGTTTTTTTTTAAAATTAAATACAATTCCTTATGTATTTTTTTATTTCAATAAATAATTAATCAGAATTCATTTTTTCATATTTACATATTTTTATTCATTTTAATATTTTTGTTATACTTATTATGAAAATAATACAAAATTGTATTGATTTAGATTAAGTTTTAAGTTTTGTTACATAGCTTTTACATTCTTGTTAAATTAACCCCAAAAACATTTAAATATTAATTAGTCATTAAATCATATAACAATTAAATAATTCATTACTTAAAATTTAATTACTTTTTTTATTAATTTATTTCAAATACAGTCGTCAATTTAACCTTCACTTTGACAAATGTGTAGAACAATAACTATTTTTTCCGTCTGTAACCTTTAAATAAAAATCATTTCGTCTTGAATATCAAATAAGAATTATTTCGCACGGAATTTTGAATAGGAATCATCTTGCACTGAAAATTGAATTACAATTATCTTGAACTGAAAATTGAATAAGAATTATCTTGCACTGACAATTGAATAAGAATCATATTGTCCGCTATCTTCATAAGCATTTTCTTGCACGAAATTTTGAATAGGAATAATCATCTTGCACTGAAAATTGAATTAGAATTATCTTGCACTGAAAATTGAATAAGAATTATCTTGCACTGACAATTGAATAAGAATCATATTGTCCGCTATCTTCATAACTATTTTCTTGCACGGAATTTTGAATAAGAATTATCTTGTTCTGACAATTGAATAAGCATTATATCAACGGGGGGCTTCCACAGTCAAATTTATTTCCCCACAATTCAGTATTTAAACAACAAAAATTTCTCAACTAATTTTCCTAAATTACAAATAAGAAACAAAACAAAAAAACTTCTCGTTTCCTTATACCGAAACGTAGAGAATTAAGCCTTTATTATTTTCACTCCGCATCAGTTTCAGGATAAACACACGTTTATTAATAAAAAATACACGTTTATTGGCTCGAATTAGTAATTCGGTCTGACTTTAGCGTAGTAGTTGGCGCAGAGTTGACTTTTTTATGTTCGCATTCGTTCGCAAACGAGTTGAAGAGCAAATTAATGTTGTCGGCGGGGAGACCAGGATAGTAGTATGGCACACGGTCGTCACTGATTGAGGGGCGGTACCGTGTGTTAATAGGTTCTATCTTCCTCTCTTCTTCAGCGCCCTCTTTGCCCGCGAAACCAAGTCCCAAAAGAGCCTAGACTTATTTCACGACTAATTTCGCCTTGTTAGCCAACAGGACGTATTCTCGGGCCCTAACAGGCCTTAATGGTCGCGCGTTAACCTCCACGCCCAAAGTGCGTCGGTATATTTATACTTCCACATATGTTAGACGTGGATTAACGATTTGACACGCCATTGTGTGATTTCGCTGCTAGGTAACCAAAGAACCTGCTCGATGAAATCATAAAAGATGTAAATAATTTCGAGGAGTCTCGATCTCTCATTTTTTACGCTCCGAGAATTAGTATTTTTCCCTCGGCTCTCACACTGTTTATCATCCAACAGTTTTGGTTGAACTAACCTAAAAAAAAAACTGTTTCACAAAGAAAAATACAATTAAATTGAACAATGAGTATTTTGTCCACCTTGGATATTGCTGAAATATTTCGGAAATAGTAGGAGATTACTTTAAAATCCACTCGTGACGATTCGATCGTGTTTCTATCAAGAGTAATATAATGTTCTTTTTATTTTTTTTGAAAGATGTTTATACGGTTAAATTGCAGGTTAGGATCGTAAGCCTTGAAGTTGGATGTAGGTAGATCAGCTGTTTTCAGGATTGCAACCTAACAATCGCGCGAAATTCAAAATATGTTCAAAATATGATTGCTACGGTCCTGGAAAACCTGGAATTGTCATGGAATTTTTTTGTAGTCAGGAAAAACCTGCTAAAGTCGGGGAATTTTATAAAATATTATTTTAAAAAATTAATTTCATTAATTTCTCTTTTTATGATTTCAATGAGTGAATTGTCATTTGAGCTAATTGTAAGTAAAAATTGCTGAATTGTTAGTGACTTTTACTTGATTAATCAATAGAAAATAACTAAAATTTTCAACTTATTTTATTTTAATGTCGATTATTTTTGCCATTTTTCAAATCCTTTTTTCAATGTCAATTATTTTCCTTAAAATTTAATTATTTTCGTCACTTTGTAATTTTCCCTCCAATTATCAATTATTATCTGAAAACTTTAATTGCATCCTTTAGTTTTCAATTTATTTTTTCTAATTTTAATTATTTTCTTCAATTCTCAATTATATTCATCGATTTTAGATTAATTGTTCAATATTCAATAATTCTCGGGATTTTATCGTTATTTGTTTACATTGTAAAAAATAGTTAAAGAATTTAAATTTAATTCTACAATTCTACAACTATTTTCTTCAATTCTCAATTATTTTCTTCAAAATTCAATTTAATTGTTCGATTTTCAAATAGTTTCCTTAATATTAAAAAATTCTCGCCATTTTTCAATTATTCTTTCAATTATCAATAAGTTTCTTTAATTCTAAATTCAATTGTTCAGATGTTCTTGAACTCTCAGTTCTTTTTTTTCAAAATTTAATTCCATTCTTCAGTTTCAAATATTTTCTTCTATATATTTAATAATTCACGGCTTTTTTCAATCACTTTTTCCAATTTTTAATTATATTCTGTATTAATTGTGTATTAATCTAACCATTTTACGAATTTTGTTTTCAATGGACAATTATTTTCATTTTTCAGATATTTTCTTCAATATCGCAATTATTCTCGTTATTTTTCAATTATTTCTTTTAATAATTAATTATTTTCTTCATTTTTCCTTTATTTACAACAATTTTGTTCAATTTTTATTTCTTCTCTTAAACATTTTTAATTATCCTTTTACTTGTTTAATTATTTTGTTCTGTTGTCGATTATTCTCGACAGTTTACGAATTTTTTTCAATTGTTAATTACTTTTCTCAGTTCTTAACTATTTTCCTTAGTATTTAATTATTTTCGCCCTTTTGTAATATTTTTGTAATTATCAATTATTTTCTTAAAATTTTCAGTTAATACTTTAATTTTCAATTTATTTCTTCATTTTTTAGTTATTTTCCTGAATTTTCAATTATTTTTTTTTATTTTCAATTAATTTTTCAATATTCAATCATTATCGGCTTTTTTCAGTCCTAAAAATTGTTTAAATTTCAATTAAATTGTTCAATTCTATAATTATTTACATCAATTCTTAATTATTTTTTTCAAATTTCAATTCCATTTTTCAATTGTCAATTATTTTCTTTAATATTAAAAAATTATCGCCTTTTTTCAATTATTTTTTTCGACTATCAATAAGTTTCTATAATTTTAAATTCAATTGTTCAATTATTTTTTTCAATTCTAATTTTTTTTATAATTTTCATCCCTTTCTTCAGTTTTTAAATATTTTCTTCTATATTCAATAATTCTTGGCTTTTTAAAATTACTGTTTTAAATTTTCAATTATATACTTTAAATTTCAATTCTATTCATTAATTTTTGATTTATTCTAGTTATTTTTCAATTATTTCTTTCAGTTACTTATTATTTTACTCAATTTTCAATTAATTTCGTCACTTTGTAATTTTTTTTCAATTCTCGATTATTTTTTCAAATTTTAATTTAATTCTAAAATTTTCAGCTTATTTCCTCAATTTTTTATTATTTTCTTCAATTTTCAATTATTTTCTTGAAATTTAATGATGTTTTTCGATTTTTAATTCAATTATTTAATTTGCAATTATTTTCAACATTATTTCCTATAATTTTCTTAGTTTCTCACTTTTTTCTGTTTAATATTCAGCATTTATATTTTATATTATTTTTGTCAATTTATTCAATTTTCAATTATTTCTGAATGTTTTTTTCAATTGTCAATTATTTTCGTCATTTTGTAATTTTTTTTAATTATCGATTATTTTTTCAAATTTTAATTTAATTCTTAAATTTTTAATTTTTTTCTTCTATTTTGTACTATTTTCTTCAATTTCAACGGTTTTTTTTCGATTTTAAATCCAGTTATTTAATTTTCAATTATTTCCGAATTCTGTTTTCAATTGTCAATTATTTTCGTTATTTTGTAATTTTTTTTAATTATTGATTTTTTTTTCAAATTTAAATTTAATTCTTAAATTTTTAATTTATTTCTTCTATTTTGTACTATTTTCTTCAATTTCAACAATTTTTTTCGATTTTCAATCCAGTTATTTAATTTTCAATGATTTCCAACAGCTATTCCTTTAATTTTCTTAGTTTCTTAATTTTTTCTGTTTAATAATGAGTATTTAATTTTTTAAATAATTTTTTTCAATTTATTTAATTTTCAATTATCTCCGAATTTTGTTTTCAATTGTCAATTATTTTCGTCATTTTGTAATTTCTTTTTAATTATTGATTATTTTTTCAAATTTTAATTTAATTCTTAAATTTTTAATTTATTTCTTCTATTTTGTATTATTTTTTTCAATTACAACGATTTTTTTCGATTTTCAATCCAGTTTTTTATTTTTCAATTATTTCCAAATTCTGTTTTCAATTGTCAATTATTTTCGTCATTTTGTATTTTTTTTAATTATTGATTATTTTTTCAAATTTTAATTTAATTTCTAAATTTTTAATTTAATTCTTCTATTTTGTATTATTTTCTTCAATTACAACGATTTTTTTCGATTTTCAATCCAGTTATTTAATTTTCAATTATTTCCAACAGTTATTCCTGTAATTTTTTAATTTTTCATAATTTTTGTTTAAGTTCAATGTTTAGTGGTTAATTTTTTAAATTATTTTTTTCAATCGTGCAATAATCTTGACATTTTTCAAATTTTGTTTTCAATCATCAATTACTTTTTTCATTTTTCCAATATTTTCTTCACTTTTGTAATTATTCTCGTAATTTTCATTAATTGCCATTGCAGAAATAAATAGTTGTAAATTATCTACAAGAATGAAAAGTTTCTCACGCGCCTGGGCAAGCGTTACTGTTGTTAATTTAAAATAAATCTAATAACTAATTGGTTCAATTTATATACAGATTAATTTTGTTAAGTAATAACAATACTAACGTTGTATTATGAATTTAATTTAATTATTTTATATTTTTTTACTGCAATAAGCTAAACAATTTATTAAAACAATTTTATATTGGGTCATTGAATTTTAATAAAAATGGTCTGAAAAAGTCATAGAATTTTGAAATTTTGAAAGCGTAGCAACCCTGATGTTTTTTATTACTTTCTGAAAAATATAAGTATGACGAAATACAGGGGGGTTAGCTAAGATTCTTTTAGCCCCCTGTATTTCGTCCAACTTATATTATTATTATTATTATTATTATAATTTGAAAAGTTTATCTTTTTAGAGAGTATTTTTAAAATTGTCACACAAAGCTTCGTTTATTTTCTACATTTACATTATTTTATACATTTTACATAAAGCTCTATATTAAGAGCTCTTACTCAAAGCTTTTAACGGTAAAAAAAAATCGCTGCAAGAGACAATTCAAAAAAGCAGTTTCCAGCAAGTGACCGTCTTGGTTGGCAAGTGAAACGCATTAAAACAAATTGAAAAACTGATTATTGTGATTAGAAACTTATTATTATTTGAGAAAAGTGTAAAATCCTCGACTCTTTTCTATTTTGAAAGGTACATTGACAGTCGATCGGTACATAAAACGGAACGACGGCTTCGGAGAAAAGCGAAGCCGTTCGTGGGAACCGTGAGACCGCTTCTGAGAAGAGGTTTGCGATGAAGACGTTGCTTGAGAAAAAAAGAGAGAAAACCCAAAGAAGCGAAGATAGAAAGAGAGAAGATTTCAATATGGAAATTTCGCTCTTTTGTGACATTGGCGTAGCCATTGGAATCCTCCAAGTTGCTGTCACTCGGCTCATACCCACTTTCAAGCAACAGCTCTAACCAATGGGATCCATTTTGTCGAGGGATAACGACTCCCTCAGATGCATGCGTGGGTGGGGTTAGATAACTCCGAAACAGACCAACACTTTCAGCGGCTAATTGCCATTGATAACAAGTTCAACAAAACGACAAACTCGAAATGTATGGGAACCCAAAAGTCGGCCCGATGCGTCACACGGTTCAGCTTCGATTCATTTATATAGTTCAAGATCCTGCTCGGACCCACAAAGTCGAGATCTTAATTCATCCCTTTAGCGGATTATAAAATGGCATTTTTAACAAAGAAAGGATTAAACTTGAAGATTGTGATACAATTTTCAATTCCCACTTTTCGGTTCCTCAGTTGTAATTGCGACTTTTAATTCTTACTTTTTATTTCCCAATTTCACATCCCACATTTCACTTCCCACTTTTATATTCCTGGTTTTAATTTCCAATTTTCAGTTCCTAATTTTAACTCCCCACGTTTTATTAACACATTTCACTCTCTACTTTTACCTCTCGCTTTTCACATTTAAGAACTTAATTCCCACATTTCATTTTCTACTTTTAATTTCAAATTTTAATTTACACTTTTCATTTCCCACTATTAATTCCTACTTTCAATTCTCATTTTTCATTTTCTAATTTTCACATCCCACATTTCATGTCCAATAACTCGATTTCCACATTTCACTTCCCACATTTCATTTCACACATTTCACTTCCCACTTTTAATTCCTACTTTTCTTTCTCACTTTTTATTTCAATCTGTTATTTACTGCATTCAACTTTCAATTCACAATTTTCATTTTCTAATTTTCACATCCCACATTTCATGTCCAATAACTCGATTCCCACATTTCACTTCCCACTTTTAATTCCTACTTTTCTTTCTCACTTTTTATTTCCCACTGTTATTTACTGCTTTCAACTTTCAATTCACAATTTTCATTTTCTAATTTTCACATCCCACATTTCATGTCCAATAACTCGATTTCCACATTTCACTTCCCACATTTCACTTCCCTCATTTCACTTCACACATTTCACTTCCCACTTTTAATTCCTACTTTTCTTTCTCACTTTTTATTTCCCACTGTTATTTACTGCATTCAACTTTCAATTCTCATTTTTCATTTTCTAATTTTCACATCCCACATTTCATGTCCAATAACTCGATTCCCACATTTCACTTCCCACATTTCACTTCACACATTTCACTTCCCACTTTTAATTCCTACTTTTCTTTCTCACTTTTTATTTCCCACTGTTATTTACCGCATTCAACTTTCAATTCACAATTTTCATTTTCTAATTTTCACATCCCATACATTTCATGTCCAATAACTCGATTCCCACATTTCACTTCCCACATTTCACTTCACACATTTCACTTCGCACTTTTAATTCCTACTTTTCTTTCTCACTTTTCATTTCCCACTATTAATTCCTACTTTCAATTCTCATTTTTCATTTTCTAATTTTCACATCCCACATTTCATGTCCAATAACTCGATTCCCACATTTCACTTCCCACATTTCACTTCACACAATTCACTTCCCACTTTTAATTCCTACTTTTCTTTCTCACTTTTTATTTCCCACTGTTATTTACTGCATTCAACTTTCAATTCACAATTTTCATTTTCTAATTTTCACATCCCACATTTCATGTCCAATAACTCGATTTCCACATTTCACTACCCACATTTCACTTCACACATTTCGCTTCCCACTTTTAATTCCTACTTTTCTTTCTCACTTTTTATTTCCCACTGATATTTACTGCTTTCAACTTTCAATTTTCAATTCACAATTTTCATTTTATTATTTTAACAACCCACATTTCACGTCCAATAAATCAATCCACACATTTTATTTTATAATTTGCGATTAGCACTTTTCACTTACCATTTTTAAAATTCCACTTTTCAATTCCTACTTTCTATTTCCCAATTTTCAATTCTTACTTTTCACTTCCCACTTTTAATTGAGTTTCAATTCCCACTTTTCACTTCCTAATTTTCAGTCCCGACGTTTTAATTCCTACATTTCATTTTCTACTCTCGCACCTTCCCCTTTTCATAACCAACAATTTGATTCCCATATTTCATTTTACACTTTTAATTTCTATTTTTAATTCACACTTTTCATTTTAAAGATGAAAAGTGTGAAGAAAACGATAGGAATTTAAAACTGGGATCTGAGAAGTAGTAATTGAAAATTCGGAAAGGAAAAGTCAGAAGTGAAAAGTAAACTGAAAAGTTGGAATTAAAAAAAGTGAATTGCAATGTAGGAAAGAAAAAGGAGGGAAATAAAAAGTGTGAATTAAAAGTCGGAATTTAAAAGTGGGAACTCAAAAATTATAAGTAAATAATGGGAATTGAAAAGTGGCATTACAAAATGTGAAGTGCAAAATAGGAATTGAAAATTGGAAAATGAAATGTGGAAATTAAATGGGGGCTGGGCGTGATAAGTGTGATGTTAAAAATAGGAGATGAATTGGGAAATTCTCAGAAATGAAAATTGAACTGAAAAATCAAAGTTGAAAGTAGGAATTAAAAGTGGAAATGAAATATGGGAAATGAAAAGTGGGAGTTTAAAATGGGGAAATAAAAAATAGGAATTGAAAAGTGGAATTGAAAAATGGAAAGTGAAAAGTGCTAATTGGAAATTGGAAAATTTAATGTGGGAATTGAATTGTTGGACGTAAAATATGGGAATTAAAATGTGGGAAGTGAAAATTAACAAATTTTCAATTTTTACTTTCGACTTCTTAATTTTTACCTTCCACATTTTAATTCCCACATTTTACGTCCTGTTTTTCACGTCCAATAATTCAATTCCCACATTTAATTTTCCAGTTTTCAATTAGCACTTTTCACTTTCCATTTTTCAATTCCACTTTTCAATTCCCATTTTTTAACTCCTACTTTTCATTTTCCATATTTCATTTCCACTTTTAATTCCTACTTTCAACTTTGATTTTTCAGTTCAATTTTCACTTCCGACAATTCATCTCCTATTTTTAACATCACACTTATCACGCCCAGCCCCCATTTAATTTCCACATTTAATTTTCCAATTTTCAATCCCCATTTTGCACTTCACATTTTGTAAATCCACTTTTCAATTCCCACAATTTACGTATAATTTTTGAGTTCCTACTTTTAAATTGCGACTTTTAATTCACACTTTTTATTTCCCTCCTTTTCCTCTCCTACATTGCAATTCACTTTTTTTAATTCCCACTTTTCAGTTTACAATTTTCACTGCCTACTTTTCTTTTCTGATTTTTGAATTCTGACTTTTTATTTTTTACTTTTCAATTCCCAATTTTCAATTATTACTTCTCAGATCTCAATTTTAAAATCCTACCGTTCACCTCCGACTTTTCATCTTTAACTGCTTTTACATCCCACAATTTAATTCTCACATTTATTTTTCCAATTTTCAATTTCTACTTCCTAGATCCCACTATTCAATTCCCGAATTTCATTTCCTGATTTTCTGTTCCTAGTTTTCAATTCCTACTTTTTATTTCGCACTTTTCAATTTCCATTTTTCAATTCCTATTTTTCAATTCACACTATTTATTTATATTAAATATAATATTTTATTTACTTATAATTTTTCAGGTCCTACTTTTAAATGCCCACTTTTTATTTCCCACTTTTTCCTTTTCTACAATGCAATTCACTTTTTTTAATTACCACTTTTCAGTTTACAATTTTCATTGACTACTTTTCACCTTCAACTTTTTAATTCTTACCTTTTAGTTTCCACTATTCAATCCTCAAATTTAATTTCCTTCTTTTCATTTCCTATAGCTTACAATTCCTACTTTTCATTTTCCCAATTTTCAATTCCTATCTCTCACCTCCCACTTTTTATCTACAACTGTTTACATCCAACAATTCAATTCTGACATTTAATTTTCTAATTTTTAATTTTTACTTCCCAGATCCCACCATTCAATTCTCAAATTTCATATCTGATTTTCTTTTCCTAGCTTTTAATTCCTACTTTTTATTTCTCAATTTTTACTTCCCACTTTTCATTTTCCAATTTTTTTTTATTTTACACATCAATTTTTAATTCCCTATTTTTTACTTTTTACTTTCAACTTCTACAGTTTTATTTTTTATTTTTCACTTCACACTTTTCACTTTTTAATTCTCACTTTTCAAATCCTGCTTCCAGTTCCCAATTTTCACTTCCTACTGTGCAATTTCCATTTTACAATTCCAAACTATCACATCTAACATTTTACTACCCACTTTTCATTTTCCAATTTTCATTTCCCAGTTTTTATTTTTTATTTTCCATTTCTTCCTTTTCATTCACCTTTTTTCATTTTCCAGTTTTCAATTCTTACTTTTCATTTTCCACATTCCTCTTTTTCTTCACGTTTCATTTACATCCGAAAATAAAAGTTTTCATTATTTTAAGAAATAATCATAGAATTTTATGACTTGATTCGCTTAAAACTTGTTATTTAGAGGCTTTTGTCATCACTGATTTTAAATCTAAAAACAAAATTTCAGAATTAAAATCGCGGTGGCTTTAAAATGGCTGATTAAATTTAAATATGTATGGCATGAAAAGTTTCCCAAAATTCAATTGTTCAACATGTTCAATTTAACAAACATTATTAAACCGAATGATTATTTTTCAAAAATCTCATTGATCCGAATTTTAATTAGACTGAAATTTTTGTTTGTCAAAAAGTTAAATTCTCAGAAGAAACCTTATTTCAGCAGTTTTTAGAATTTGAAAATAGTGAAAAATATTTTCAAACCAAAATCTTCCATTCATCTCAGAAAATCCTGAAGAGTGAGTTAGAATTATCATCAGGAAAAATGTAATAGGATTTATAAAATTAAAATACGAGAAATCGAAATTTTGTTTATTAGAAAAGTTATTTAACAGAAGTCTGATTTATAAAAATCTTTATTATTCAAATATGTCATTTTTTATAAATTGGAGAAGTAGTGGGATCTAGAATATGAAAAGTGGGACGTGAGAAATGCAAACTAGATGCTATTAGTGGAAAGTGGAAAATAAAAAATAAGTATAGGAAGGAAGTGGGAAAGGAAGGAAGTGGGATTTGAGAAGTCCAAATTTGAGAATTAAAAATGGAATATGAAAAGTGAGGAGTAGGAAAAGTGGGATATGGGAAATGAAAAGTGGGATTTGAGAAGTCTAAATTTGAGAATTAAAATTGGAATATGAAAAGTGAGCAGTGAAAACTGGAACAGCGAAAAATGGCAAATTTGAAATAAAAAGTGAGTTGTGGGAAATGAAAAGTGGAATGTGGGAAATGAAAAATGGGGTGAGATACGAAAGTCAAATCAAACAAGCCATTAATCACAAACAACGATCTCAATCAGCACTAAAAAATCAAATCCCTTAATTGTTAATAACATCGGTTGTGGGCTTACTTGTGTAATAGTGCGGCTGGATATAAATTTCAGATGTAAATGGAGTTCAGCCAGGTGAGATTATTTCGAAAAGGCTCGTGCTAGCAGGGCCTTTACAATCGTTACAGATCTTCGAGACCCATACTGAGAGTAGGCATGCGATCGCTTTCCAAGCATGGTAGTCGCCATAAGACAGTATTTGTAATGGCGATGGTTTGAGAGGCAGTCCAACGCGAGACGCCGAGGTCGCGACATCGTGACCACGGTCAGCCCCTGATTTACATATTGTCCACCGTTGAACCAGAGTCACGTTTTTGTCTTTTCTTTGGAATGCCGTACCAAGGGGAGGTGGAGGAGAATCTCTCGAGCTCTCATCCGCTCGTAATAGCGTTCAGATCCCCAGACGTCCTGGCTATCCAAAGAACCACCAACGTCGATCTTTATACGTTCAGTTTCGCAGAGGCGTCACGTAATGCATCCTCATTTCATCATCCCCAGGAAAATTCGTGAAAATTACTCTAGAAATATTTCCAATTCGAATGATTCATTCGGTGGATTTTACACCTCATTTTCAAAATCCTGGGAAATTAAGGGGAAAAAAGTGTATGTTGTGGATCCTTGGCTTTTTCAGGGACATAAACGTTTCCTTTTTTTTTTGTCAGGTTAAACCAAAAAGCAGAATTAAGATTTTGACAATTCGGCTCGCATACCGATTCTTTTACGGGAGATTGAAGCGTTGACGGAGCGAGTAAAAGCAAACAATGCTGCAATAATAAACTTGGCAGGTTGAGGCGTCAAGGATTGCTTCAGGTCTGGTAGTTCCGGTACAAAAACCAGGTAGCGATTGCACCTGACACCAAAGTATCCTAAATCACCTGAAATCGAAAATCGCTTCACAAGTTAACGGCGCTATTTTGCCGGATCTTTCAAAATGCTTTTAAACTTCCTTTTCCGCATTACTGGTTTTTAACTCGAGCTACGAAGGACAAGGACCTCGTTTAGGGATTTTAATGGATTTAAAGGTCCTTTCACAATTTCTAAAGTTGAGCATTTTCTAGTTTAAGGAACAAAGGTAATTTGTCGGGGTTTTGAAAAATTGTCGTTATAGATGATTGTATATGTAGGTGAGAAAGAAAGGAGAGAGATGAAGATTTAAAAGGATTAGGGGTATATTGATGAGAGAAGTGGGTGGCCAGAGAGAGGAATTTTGGAGAAAAAGAAGCAGGAAATTGCAAACTGTTATATAAGAATTTTCAAATTTCCTGTCAGTTTTCTTAGTCATACAAAATATGAATTCATCCTTCCGAGAATACAGTTTCAAGTGACTGAAATTTTCAAAGAATCATGTGCGGCTTCGTGGGGAGCCGTTTCGGTAGATAGTCAAAGAGAAGAAAACTATTAAATATTCCAAATTATGATTTAAATAACAATTTTGTCTGTTTCGATAATAACTCATCGAAGATCGAGTCATAAATGGTCCAGAGGCGTGAGAGAATCGTGGCGGAAATATTGGAATGTGTATGGTGAAATAATGTTAACCGCGGGCACTGTTGCGATTATTCAATAAAATTCCGAATAGACTTCACATAATAATTTTGGGTTTGAAAAGCATGTGTATGTATTGAAAATTGGATTTGTAGTAAGAGGATCGTGGAAAGAATCGAAGATGCTGAAACGAAGGTTGTAATAGCAGTAGGAATAGAAGCAGAAGAAGAAGAAGAACAGAATGAAGAAAAAGCTTTAGAAGCATCCGGATCGTGTGAAGAAGAAAAAGAAGAGAAGAAGATGGATGCAAGACGGATGTAGGAGTAAAAGAAGAAGAAGATTGAAGAAAAAGGAAGAAGCAAGAGAAGATAGAAAAAAGAGAAATGTACAAAAGCAGAAAAAAAAGAAGAAGAAGAAGACGAGGACGAGAAAAAGAAGAGAAGAAGATACAGAAAAAGGATTAGCAGAGTAGGATCAGAAGATCTAAAAGAAAAGAAGATGGAAGCAAGACGGATATAGAAGTAATAAAAGAAGTAGAAAAAGAAGAAGAAGTTAAAAGAAAAGAGAAGAAGCAGGAGAAGACAGAAGAAAGTTAAATGTACAAAAGCAGAGGAAAAACGACGTAGGAAAAGAAGAAAAGAAGATGATAAAAGAGTACTAGCAGAAGCAGGATTAGAAGAAATAGAAGAAAAGAAGAAGATGGATGCAAGGCGGATGTAGGAGTAAAAGAAGAAGAAGATTGAAAAAAAGGAAGAAGTAAGAGAATATAGAAAAAAGAGAAATGTACAGAAGAAGAAGAAAAAAAAGAAGACGAGAAAAAAGAAAAAAAAGAGATTAGCAGAGTAGGATCGGAAGAAGTAAAAGACAGAAAGAAAGAAAGAAAGAATGAAGCAAGACGGATGTAGATGGAATAAAAAACATAAATGTTAGAAGAAAATAGAGGAAACAGGAAAAGACAGAAGAAAGTTGAATGTATACAAAAACAGAAAAAGAAGACGAAGGAAAAAACGAAAAGAAGATGAAGAAAGAGTACTAGCAGAAGCAGGATCATAAGAAATAGAAGAAGAGAAGAAGGAAGCAAAATGGATGTAAGAGTAAAGAAGAAAAGAGTAAAAGAAGAAGTAAATTGAAACAAAAGGATAAAGCATGAGAAAATAGAAGAAAATAAAATGTACAAAAGCAGAAAAAGAAGAAGAATAAGAAGAAGAAAAAGAACAGAAGATAAAGAAAAAGGATTAGTAAAGTAGGATCAGAAGAAATAAAAGAAAAGAAAAAGATTGAAGCATATTAAAAAAATAAAAAGAAACAAGAGAAGACAGAAGAATGTTGAATATACAAAATCAGAAGAAGACATATAGGGAAAATACTAGCAGAAGCTGGATCGAAAGAAGTAGAACAAAAGAATGTGGAAGCAAAATGGATGTAAGAATAAAAGAAGAAAATTGGAAAAAAGGAAGAAGCAGGAGAAGGTAAACGAAAATGAAATGTACAATAGCAGAAAAAGAAGAAGAACAGAAGATAAAAAAAGGATTAGCAGCGTAGGATCAGAAGAAATAAAATAAAAGAAGAAGATGTAGGCAAGGCGGATAAAAAAGGAGTAAAAGAAGAAGAAGAAGAAGAAGAAGAAGAAGAAGAAGAAGAAGAAGATTGAAGAAAAGAGAAGAAGCAGGAGAAGACAGAAGAAAGTTAAATGTACAAAAGCAGAAGAAAAAAGACGTAGTAAAAGAAGAAAAGAAGATAAAGAAAGAGTACTAGCAAAAGCAGGAGAAGACAGAAGAAAGTTAAATGTACAAAAGCAGAAGAAGAAGACGAAGGAAAAGAAGAGAAGATGTTGAAAAAAACTACTAGCAGAAGCAGGATCAGAAGAAATAGAAGAAAAGAAGGTGGAAGCAAGACGGATGCAGGAGTAAAAGAAGAAGATTGAAGAAGGAAGATGCAGGAGAAAAAAAAAGAAACTGAAATGTACAAAAGCAGAAAAAGAAGACAAAGAAAATTGAAGAAAAGAGAAGAAGCAGGAAAAGACAGGAAAAGTAAGATTAAAAGAAGAAGATTCATGAAAAAGGAAGAAGCAGGAGAAGATAGAAGAATATAAAATATACGAAAGCAGAAATGGAAGTAGAAGACAAAGCTAAAAACAAGGAAGAAGAGAAAAAGGTTGAACAGTAAAAGAAGAAGGTACATTACATAACATATCTCGATTTCCACATTCCATATATTTCACATTTCAGATTCAACATTCCTGATTCCACATTCTACATCCAAGCTTCCAGATGACAGATTCCACATCCCAAATTTCAGATTCCGGATATCTTTTTCTAAATTCCAAAATCTTCGTTTTTTATTTCAGTTTCTAGATTCCACATCCTACAACCCAGATTCCTTATCTTAGATTCAGCATAACGGATTCAACATTTCAGATTTTGAATTTAACATTTGAGATTCCACATTCCAAATTCCTAATTATAGATTCCACATCCGGTAAGCCAGATTTCTTATTATTATTATTGTTATTATTTATTATTAAATTATATCAAATGAAGGATTCGACATACCAGATCCCGGATTCTACATTTCAGATTCCGAATTTGACATTTCATATTACACATTCAACATCCTAGGTTCCTTATCCTAGATTAAGAATAACAGATTCCACATTCCAGATTCTAAATTTAGAATTCCATTTTGAATTTCAAGCATCAAAATATACATCTCAAAAATCTTCTTCCCAAATTTCAGATTCCGCATCCCACATTCCTCATTTCAGATTTCACATTCAATTTCCTAGATTCGTAATCCTAGTTTCCACATTACGAATTCTTATCCCAGATTGCAGATTCCAAATTCTAGATTCGAGATAACGGATTTCACATTACAAATTCCAAATCTTAGCTCCAGGATACATGATTCCACATTCTAGATTGCACATTCTGGGTTCAAGATTCCATAACTTACATCCTAAATTTTAAATTCCACAACTAGAATCCGGATTCCACATTCTAAATTCCACATCATAGAATCCGGATTCCAATCTCTTAATTTAAATCAGTGAGATTCACTAGTAAAATAGTAAAAAATTAGCTACTGATTTGAATCAGTGCTTAATTTTCACTGGTTCAAAATTTAGAGAGCACATTTTAGACTCCACATCCTAGAATCCGAATCCCACATTCCAAGTTTCAGAATTAACATTCCAGATTTGGAATTCCAGATTCGAGATCCCAGATCTTACGCTCATGATAACAATTGAAAGTATGCATGTTGCCAACATTTAAAAAAGAAAGAACAATAACAAAAACATTCTTTTTAAAAATCAATGTCAAGAATATACTTTAAACAGTCAATATAATTTAAATATTGAATTCGTTTCATAATTTTCCATCAGTATTTTCCTAATAGGCTTTTTGTACTGTTTTGAAAAACATTAAGTATGGATTTTGAAAACTTTTGCCATTTACAAAAATCTATCAAAACAACTTATTTTTAATTTTATAATTGTAAATTTTCCATAAAAAATAATCCTAAAAAATGATTCTATAAAAACAAATTGGTGCAGAAAAAATACTTGTTCTGGTATAAATGTAAAAAATTTTTTCCAATCATCCGGTTAATCAAACAAGGGCTATAGTAGAAAATGTAATTGATTCAGCTATATTATTATCTGACAAAGAATTTCATTATGAAAATTTAAGCATTGTTAAAGAGAATTTATTATTGAATAATTATCCTTTGAAGTTTTTAGATAAACACATAAAAGATAGATTGTTTCAGATTAAACACTTTTATTACCTTAATAGTGCTGAATTTCAAAAGATACTAATAGCTCAAAATCCAACCATACCCTGGGTTCATTTCATTCAGAATTTAGAAAATTTTAAACTAACCATAGAGGAAAAATTTTATTTTATAATTAAAGAAACAATTTACGACCAATTCGCGAACGAAAATTTAGAAAAACTCTGTATCAAAATTGGAAAAGGAGATAAAAGGCAAGTAGGAACCTCCTCAATCCACAAGCCCATTACCTATTATTTCTAATCTCCCTTAGCTGAAAAGAAACAGAATTAGTTAAAAAATATAAAAAATCGACGTTTTAGCACTCACCCAATGCCTTCATCAGGAGCTGGAAAAGATTTTATTTTATAATTATAATGAAAAAAAAATGATTTTCAATTATTTAAATCAGGTGGCCGCGTACTAGTGGACGGTACTGTTAATTAAACAAAACAAGCACAGAGTGTCTACCGAAACATAATTTTCAAATTCCAGGCAAATTCCCGGTTTTCCTGGATCTGAAATCACATTTTTCCCGGATTTTTTTTATGTATATGATTAATAGCTATAATATTAAAATAGTGAAAAAATTAAGTGCGTAATATATAAGTTATTAAGGTGAAATTTATCTTTGAAGAAAATAATACTAAAATGGCAAAAATAATAGAAATTTGAAGAAAATAATTGGAAAATGCCAAAAATAATTGAAATTTGAAGAAACAAAATGAAAGATGACAAAACTAATTAAAAATTAAGTAAATAATTAAAATTTTGAAGAAAAGACTTGGAAAATGACAAAAATAATTGAAAAATGGAAAAACAAAATAAAAATTTGATGTCAATACATAATTAAAAAATTGGAAAAAAATGACCATGAAAGAAAATAATTAAAAAATTGAAAAATCATAAAATTAATAGAAATTTGAAAAAATAATTAAAATTTAAAAAAAAATAATTGAGAAATGACAAAAATAATTGAACCTTGAAAAAGAAATGAAAGATGATAAAACTAATTTAAAATTATGTAAAAAATGTATGATTTGAAAAAAAAGACGTAAACAATGACATAAACAATTGAAATATGGAGAAACAAAATAAAAATTAGAAATCAATAATTGAAAAATTGGAGATAAAAATTGATGTTTAAAGAAAATAATTAAATAATAACAAAATAATTGCAAAATCCCAAAAAATTTGAAATTTGAAGAAAAATAATTAAAAAATGAAAAATTTAATGTAAATTAAAGTAAGAAATTAAAGAATCCATGACAATAATTTAAAGATATAAGAAAATAAGTTAAATTTGGAGAAAGTAGGTAATAAAAAAATGTCGAAAATATTGATAATACCCCGTGTAGAAAAGTTCCCAGTATTTCCCAGTTTCTAAGTGGGCGCCAGTTTGGCCCCACTTGGCTTTTCCACACGGGACTTGAGAAATGACTACATTATTTGAAAATTTTAAAAACAATTAAAAAATGAGAAAAATAATTATAATAGGAATAAATAATCGAGAAATAACAAAAAGAACAGAAATTTGAAGAAAATAATTGCGAAATCACAAAAAATTTAAATTTTGAAGTTATTATGTGAAAAATAACAAAAACATAATAAAAATTTGAGACAAATAATTGAAAAGTGACAAAACTAATTAAAAATTAAGTAAAAAATAAAAAATTTGAAAAAAAGACTTGAAAAATGCTAAAAATAATTAAAAATTTAAAAGAAATTGAGAATTGAAAATAAAAAAATAAATGATAATTGAAGTAAGAAATTAAAAAATTCATGACAATAATTTAAAGATATAAGAAAATAAATACAAAATTTGGAGAAAGTAATAAAACAACGTCGAAAATATTGACAATAATTGAGAAATTACAAAATTATTTGAAAATTTTAAAAGCAATTAAAAAATGACAAAAACAATTGAAAATAGGAAAAAATAGTTGAGAAGTGACAAAAATGATTGAAATTTGAAGAAATTAAATTGAGAAATTACAAAAAATTTAAATTTCAAATTTCAAAAAAAAAAATTGTTAATTCGTGTGAAGTATTTAAAAATTATTGAAGAAAATTGCTGAAATTTGAAGAAAAAATTGAAAACTGTGTAATAAATTGAGAAATTGATGACCATAAAAAAAAAAATGAAAATAATTATTGAAATTTGATAAAAATAATTTTTAAATGCTAAAACTAATAGAAATATGCAGAAAATAATTGAAAAATGATAAAAAAAAATTGGAATTTGATGGAAAAATTGAAAGACGACGAAAGTAATTGACAATACTGGTTTAAAAATTACAAATTTGTAGACATTAAGTAAAAAAATTTAAAAAAAAAAAATTAAAATTAGAGGAAACTAATTAAACAATGTCAAAATTTATTGAAATTTGAAGAACATAATTGTATATAATAATAATTATATAATCATTATTTTACTAAGAAAGTGAGAAAAGTGATTTTTTTAAAGTGAGTAATAGTGAGTGATTAAAAAAAAAAATGAATAAAAATGAGAAAAGTAAGTCACTGGCAGCTCTGAAAATGCTCAAATTCTCTTGAAACTTGTTACACTTTTACTATTTTGAAAATCTAACTTCAGATAAGTAACCAGGAACATGGATTACCACCGAGTAACAAGTTTGAAGTGAATTTGAGCAATTTTGCAAAATATGTCTGCCATATTGGATCCGCCATTTTGAATTTTGAAAAATTGGTAAATCTGACATCGTTTTCACAATCAGAGACTTCGAAAACGAGTAATAAGTTTTAAGCGAATTTGAAGAATTATGAAAACGAATTAGCTGACATTTTTAGAAATTCCCGGCAAATTCCCGGTTTTCCCGGAATTCCCGGTGAGTAGACACACTGCAAGCAGAAGAAAAGGAAAAAAGACAAAAAGAAGGATCAGCAAAAAATACAGTAGAACAAGCTGATAAACAAAAAAAAACAGAATTAATAATATTTTCTTCTTCCATTATGTTTTCAATAAAAGCACTATTTTTCGATAGTTGGAAGATCAGGATAAAAAAATAGAAACACTACTTTTTTAAAAGGTATGACGACGTTTCGGTGGCTTGGTTTGCCACCATCATCAGGTCACTTTAATAAAAAATAAATAAATAAATTATATATACATAAAAAGAAAGAACATTTTTTTTTTTAATAACGGAAACACATAAATTAAAAATCTTACACAAATAATTAAAAATTACCTCGTTAAAAATATTTAATTCACATCGAAATTAGTCAAAAACAGTAAAATAAAATTTTAAAACAATAAAATTTTGTCACAAAATTAAAATTAAAAATCACTGACATCGTGTATTCAGTGATTAGTCAAGACTGAGGTGCAAATATTGACAATGTGAAATTATATACAGAAATAAATTGATCGAAGTATTATGAATAATAATCAAACTTTCAGCTTTCTGATTAGAGGTAAATAAGAGTTACTTAGAAATTGAATATCCTCTTTTCTATTTATCGTAAAGTCATTACATTTTATATGGATCATTTCTGAAGCCCGTCTTTTTTTATAATTATTTCCAAAATCTACGACTATTGCATTTTTAAAGTCAAAAGTATGATTATTATCAAAACGATTATCGTTGACAACAGTTTTGATCTTTTTTCTTTTATCATGTTCATCCACTCTTGTTTTCATCGAACGTTTAGTTTCTCCAACATAAGTAGCCGGACAATCATTACAGTTAAATTTGTAAACAACACCCTTAATATCACATTTTTCAGTAGAATCCTTTCCAAGTTTTATGATCGAATTAAGACTTTTTTTAACTAAAGGAATA
Source organism: Ganaspis brasiliensis (assembly GCA_037103525.1). NCBI lineage: Eukaryota > Metazoa > Arthropoda > Insecta > Hymenoptera > Figitidae > Ganaspis > Ganaspis brasiliensis. The sequence continues at coordinate 415,467 of JAZKLR010000194.1, forward strand.
GGTATTAAATTATAATTTTTTAAAATATTGGATAATTGAGAATAACTATTATTAAAAGGAAGACAAACTTTCGGTAAGCGACCATAAACAGCAGACATGTTAGATTGTGTACTACCTATTACTTTTTTATTTAACATATTTGTACGTATTTTTAAACTTTTTGTATAAATTGTAAAGGGTAATCATTGTCTTTTAGAATTTTTACAACTTTTTTCATATTATCATTATGGAAGGAGTCATGTGAAAGTAGAATTGCCCTGTCATATAAATTATAAACAATGTTCTTTTTTTGTTGTAAAGGATGGCACGAATAATAGTTAATCAATCTGTTTGAAGATATAGGTTTTTGAAACCAGTTAGTGATAAGTTGATTGTCTCTTTTTATCAAAGTCAGATCAAGAAAATTAATTTTATTGTCAGATTCTAACTCATGAGTAAATTTTAAGTTAACATTGAAAGAATTAAAAGTATTAATGATCAAATCAACATGATTTTTCTCAACACCAAAAATTGTGTCGTCAACATATCTGCCATAAAACAAAGGTATACAATCATGATATTTCTTTAATAATTTGAGACATTCAGTTTCTAAGTCTGCCATAACCATATTAGCAAACAATGGTGAGATAGGGGAACCCATAGGGGTACCATGAATTTGTTGATAGATTTTATTGTTAAAAACAAAGAAGGTATTATCAAAAAGAAATTTAGTACAGTTAATAATCTCATCAAACGGAATTTTACAAGAATTATGAATTTTATCAAATCTTCTATTTAAACTTTCAATAACTAAATTACAAGGAATTACAAATTGAATGCTTAATCAAAAATTGAGAAAAGTGTTTAAGAACAGGATCTGTATATCTATTTACATAAGAGAAAATGTAGAAGTAATTTGAGGACCGGGTAACGGCAAAACACGCGGGTAATGAAGAACGAGTCAAAAGCCATGTATTTTCTGTGTTGCTTTTGCCTCCAACCGCAGCCAGGCACGAGGCTCATGTTGATGATGCCTTGTTAATTCGCGAAACGACCGTCAGGAATCCCAAAGAGCATGTCGTATTAGACCTAGGGTCCTGAGAGGCCGCGTTCACCATGAACTATGAGTCCCAATCCTCACCAGGTACCCAATTGGATCTTTTCTGTCGGTGTGACCATCGGTGCAAAACAAGAACATGATGAAATAACTGTCTCGCTTCTTGTTGTATCCCATTATCGTTTCATCGACCACTCACTATGAAAACTGACACGTTTCTGACAAACCTGCTCCGAAAATTCTTTTCTTAAATTAGCTTCTCATATCTCAAACGATTTTTAATCCTAATCATTTTTGTCAATCATCAGTTAACCACATGTTTGTCAAATCATTTCTAAACCATGTTTGTTAATCGTCTCTAACCATGTTTGTCCATCATCCAAAATCATATTTGTCAATCATCTGCAACCGTCTTTGTCCAACGGGTCTATTAGTAATCTTTGTAATTTGTTATTCTGCTAAATTAAAACTCGCTTAATTTCTTTTTCTTTTGCATCTAGAAAGTCGGTTGAAAAGAAATTCTGTTAAATGAAATTTGTTCGGGTATAAAATTTACGAAGATAATTAATTTGAGAATAGATATAACGTAAATATAATTTATTCAAGAACTCTTAGGAATTTGCAATGATGTTATGGATTGAAGATTGAGAATAGTTAAGAGAACCAATCCGTTTAAGAGTTCGTTTGTAAGTGATTTTAAAATCTGGAGGTTCAATACGAGTCTCAACATCTGCAACTTGGGGAAAACCTAGAATTTATTTTTACAATTTCCATGTAAATTAAATTTGCAACAAAAAACTGGGATTTAATAATAACTAACATGAAAATTGATTTACTTTTTGATTTAAACAAAATTAGGCTAAACTAAATTGTTACAATGTAACAAAATTTCTGTTCAATATGAATTCAGAATACTGTATATAGGCTAAGAAAACGCTATTAAAGCTTCTATTTACAAAGGAAAAATTAAATTAAATAAACGACAAATAAAATTTAAAAATTAACAGAAAATTGTTTCATTAGTTAAAATTAAATTCTTTCCGCTCTCCTCGTACGACTTAGTAAATATTAAAAAAAAACTTATAATTGAACCTTCAGTTAAATATTGACAATTTTACAAGACCTATGAAATATGAAAAAAAGAAAAAAAATTTGTGACAAATTCATCTCCTTATTTTTAAAAAAATTAAGGAATAAATATACAAATATAGTTTTAAAAAAATGACGAAATAGAATAACCAATGATAATTGTGTGTTAGAAAAAAACCACCACAGATTTTTTAAATCTAAGTACTTGCATCAAAATGTTGTAAAAATTTTTTTTTTCAAAAAAAGAACTAGCGTATTTGTACATCCGTTGTTATTCTCAATATTAATTTTATATAAATAAATATTACAGTTCTGAAGAGGACTACATAGTAGTCGAAACGTCAAAACAAAAGATGTTTTTATTTATTGACTGAACCATCTTCTTACCTTGACTCGGAGAAATTGATAAAATTCATCTATATTTTAAATTAAATAGTCTTACAATTGACAAAAAAGAAATTCCAATTTGTATAGACAGGACCTCAATCTAGAATATTACATACTATTCAAAAACATGTATTTCTCACAAAAATGTCAAGATATCCCATCTCTAAATTATTTTAATTTACTGCACAACAATTCTCAGTGTAGAAATTGAAAGGAGATAATGGAATAATAGACGGAAATGAAAAGATATAATGGAAATGAATAAAAATTGAAAAGTAGACGGGCGATGAGAGACTAGTTGAGAGAAGTGGCAGGAATTTGTGATGGACCACAGTCGAAGATGTCTATATGGAAGGAGCAATGAAAAAAATGGAAGGAAGGAGGTACGTTTGTCTGTGGCATTTTGGCAAGAGGATTAAGGGAGGATGGGGGTGAAGTATGCAGAGTCGAGGTGAAGAGACCTCGTCGGAGCGGCGGGATGAAACGAGATCACCCGCACGTGGGAAAGTGCGAGGTTCGACCGTAGGGGGTCTTGTTCCTGTTCTATCCTGCCTCTCAAAACGTCTCATCTCTCTCTTTCTTTCTGTCTTTTGCGCGCACCTTCCCTTTCACTGGCTCACTTCTTTTCTTTCTATCCTTTAAGCACACTGTCCCAGCACGGATTCGTATTTCTTTCGACGTGGAACCGTCGCCACCGATCTGTAGGTACAAAAATTCTTCGCACAACAATCATAGCTGGAGCCCAAATAGCTCGTAACTTCTGTTTCATGCGGTCCAAAACTAAATTGATGATTATATCCCATCAGTATCATCATTACATGACAAACAATCATAATCTCTTTATTTTTTAATTGGAAATCTTTTCAACAATTGTAATGTTCATTGAGCAGTGAATTATAGATCAATTTGGACTTTTGTAGAATTGTTAATAAAGGATATGATGCTGCTATTGTTGTAATGATTCGTAACATTATCTGACCCTATTAGTACAAAATATATTTTTAAAAAATAATTAATGCTTTCCAATGTAATTAATTATCTGATTGGCCTTTTCTTTCATTTTATTCCCTCAAAACTCCGCATGTGACTTCACCCTAGGGATGTGCGATTAGCGCTAATATAAGTACTATGGAAAATTGCTAATCGTAAGAATGAGAGGAAGTAGGATAGACATATTTCTGTCCTACTTCCTCTCATTTAAAAAAACATTTCAAAAACTTTACTAATTGTGGGAATTTAAAGTTTGAGTAAATTAAACAACGCGCGCTGGCGCACGATTAGTGTTGGCACATTTGTGCTGTCAACAATTATAAATACTCTAAATATAAGATTTAAAAAAAAATAATTATGCAGGAGAAAATTTATAAACTTTTAGAATAGCAAAAAAAAATTGAAATTAAATAAAATAAATGCAAATTTTGCAATATAATTGAAAAAAAATGAAATTAATTAAAAATTGGAAAAAGTAATTTAAAAAATCATAGACATGATTTAAGAATAACAAAAATCATTTAAATTTAAGAAAAATGCTTGAAAATATTAAATAAAAAAAATTGAAAAAATATGATTGGAAATAGAGATAGATAATTTAAAATTAAAAAAAAAAATTAAAATATGAGAAAATAATTGAAAATATTACACAGTATATTTTAAATAAAGAAAACTTCAGAAAAATAATTAAAATTTTCAGAAGTTCATTGAAAAATAAGAAAGTAATTTAAAACTAGAGAAAATAAATGAAAAAAGAAAAAGATATTTTAAAATTTAAGATAATAATTTAAAACTTTTTGGAAATTATGAAAATGAACGAAGGCAATTGAAAATTGAAGAAACTATTATAAAGAATAATTTAAATAGTTGAAAATTGAATGAATTAATTGAAATGTAAAGTAAATATATAATTTAAAATTTTTGAAATTCTAAAACAAATGAAGGAAATAAATTTTGGAAAATCATTGTAAAACAATTTAAAAATTTGAAACTGGAAGAAAATATTTGGATTATGATACAAGCAATGATAAGTTGTGAAAAATAAATGACATTTGAGTCAAATAATTGAAAATATTACAGATTTTTTTTAAATAAAAAAAAATATTAGAAATTTGATTATTAAAAAATTGAAAAATACATAAGGATATTAGAAATTATCTGAAAAAAATGAGAATAACTAAAAATTGGAGAAAAGGATTGAAGAAAACTAAAAATAATTGAAATTTAAAATGTTAAAAAAAAATTTTGGAAATTATGACAAGAAATGAAAATAATTAAAAACTGAAGAAAATAATTGAAATTTTAGAAAAATACTTAAAAATCTTAGAAAATGAGAATAATAATTAACAATCGAGGAAAATAATTAAAAAATTATAAAAATTATTCAAAATTTAAAAAAATAACTAAAATATGCTAAAAATTATTTAAGATTGAGAAAAAACATGAAACATGATGAAAATAATTTAAATATGAAAAGTTGATAACAGTAAGTAAAAGTTGAGAGAAATAATTGAAAAAATCATAGAATGTATATATATTTAAAAAAAGAAAATAATTACAAAAATACTTACAAAATTTTAATTAAATAGAATAATTAATAAATCGCAGAAGCAATCGAAAATTGATGACAATAATCTAAATTTGAGATAATAAATAAAAAGTTAGGAAATTAATTGAAAAATAATAAAAAGAAATGAACATTGAACATAATAATTGAAAATTAGAGAAAAAATAATGAAACAAGATAAACATAATTTAAAAATGAAGAGCATAGTTTTTAATTAAAGCGAAATAATGAAAAACTTTTTGGAAATTTTGAAAAAGAACGGACGTAATTATAAATTAAAAAGAATAATATAAATAATTAAAATTGAATGAAATAATTGAAAAAGCAGAGAAAAACTTTAAAATTTTGGAAATTATAAAAGAAATGAAAAAAATTGAAAATTGAAGGAAATGAGTTTTGGTAAATAATTTATTGTAAAATGATTTTAAAACTTGAAACTTGAAAAAATAATTGAAATATAATACAAACCATGATAAGTTGTAAAAAAATAAATGACATTTGAGTCAAATAATTGAAAATATTACAGATTATTTTTAAATAAAAAAAAAAAATAATGGAAATTTGAGAAAAATACATAAGGATATTAGAAATTAATTGAAAAAAATGAGAATTACTAAAAATTTTAAAAAAAGAATTAAAGAAATCTAAAAATAATTGAAATTTACGATAATAATAAAATTTTTCAGAAATTATGAAAGCAAATGAAAATAATTAAAAATTGACAAAAATAATTAAAATTTTAGAAAAATACTTAAAATTCCTAGAAAATAATTTTAGAAAATGAGAATAATAATTAACAATCGAGAAAAATAATTGGAAAATGATAAAATTAATTCATAGTTGAAAGAAATAATTGAAATATGCTGAAAATTATTTAAGATTAAGAAAAAAAAAAGGAAATATGATGAAAATAATTTGAATATGAAAAGTTGATAACAGTAAGTAAAATTTGAGAGAAATAATTAAAAAAATCATAGAATATATGTTTAAAAAAGAGAATAATAGCAAAATTACTTACAAATTTTTAATTGAAGAGAATATTTAAAAAAATCGCAAAAAATAATCGAAAATTGATGAAAATAATTGAAATTTCAGATATATAATGGGGTCATTCACATATCACGTGATATCTTTGTGGGAGGGAGGGGGGTAGGCAAAATATCACGGTCCATGAAAAGTAAATTTTTTAACAATAGAAAAAATATCGTGAGGGGGGGGAGGGGGTTCGAATTAGCCAAAATTTGTATCACGTAATATGTGAATGATCCCTAATTGAAATTTTAAAAATTATCCCAAAATAATGAAAAAAATTAGAAAATAATAGAAAAATTGCGGAATTTATATTTAAGCAAAAGAAAATAATTGAAAAATTGTTTAAAACATGGAAAAATTATGACAATAATCTAAATTTGAGATAATAACTGAAAATTTAGAAAATTATCTGAAAAATAATGAAAATATTAAGAGATTTTTACAGAAACATTTATTTTTTCAACACTTTAATTTTTTAATAAATAATAATCAGTATCTAAACGGTAAATTCCAGTCTTTCAAGTGAATTATAATCCCTAAATATTGAATTATTTTTGCTTTAATTTTGAATTAAAACCTAATTGTACATCAAAAGTTATTAAGTCATGTATTTCAAGTTACTAATTTTTTTTTTTACATCGGACATTAGAAAAATGCAAAATATTAAGAAAAATAGTGAATTTTGGAAGACAAGAACTCAGAAACTGTACGGTAAAATTATCTCAGATTTAACAATAATGTGCTTAATATTTTATTTATTTTTGCTGAAAATTTCAAACTTGTACCGACGATTAGTGATTTTCAACTAACCTCCTTAATGTGAAGGAGAAAATAATAAAAATTTAAAAAACTGAACAAAATATTTGAATTTTAAGAAGGTAAATTTAAGATTTAGGGGAACAATTTAAAAACAGTTAAAATAATTAAAAATTTCAGAAAATAATTGAAAAATGAAAAAAATAGTACAAAATTGTAGTTTAAGTGTAATTGAAATCATAATAGAAAAAAATTATTAAAAATTGAAGAAATTTGTAAATCGCTTTAAATATATTATATTTGAAACGTGGATCAATTGAACTTTTAATCAATATAAGTTTACATTAACTGAATTTTGAAAAAATTAAAATTGTTATAATGGCGTCCCAGTTACGCCACTAATTAAACGGTAACGTAAATATTACAGAGACGCATGAATATTCCCTAAAACTTATTTAGCTTAAATCCCATTCAGCCTAAAACCATACAGCCTAAATCCCATTTAACCTAAAACGCTTTTAGTCTAAATATCATTAACCCTAAAATGCATTCAGCTTAAAAACTATTTGACATAAAATGAATTCAGCCTAAATTCCATTTAACCTAAAATAAATTCATCCTGAAACCCAATTAACCTAAAATGCATTCGGCCTAAATCTTATTTTATTTAAAATGCATTTAGCCTAAAACCCATTTAACCTAAAGATCTTTCAAACTAAATTCCATTTAACCTAAATTGCATTCAGCCTAGATCCCAATTTACCTAAAATGCATTCAGCATTAATTCTATTTTACTTAAAATGAATTCAGCCTAAATCCTATTTAACGTAAAATGCATTTAGCCTAAAAACTATTTAAATAATGCATATAGCCTAAAACAATTTGGCCTAAATCCCATTTTACCTAATTTATAATGTAAAATTCAGATAAAATAGGATTTAGGCCAAATGGTTTTAGGCTATATGCACTTTAGGTAAAAAGGGATTTAGGCTGAATGCAATTTAGGTAAAATGGGATTTAGTCTGAATGCATTTTAGGTTAAATGGGTTTAGGCTGAATGCATTTTAGGTAAAATGTGTTTTAGGCTAAATGAATTTTAGGTTAAATGAGATTTAGGCTGAATGCGTTTCAGGTTAAATCAGATTTTGGCTGACTGCATTTTAGGCTATCTGGTTTTAGGTTGAATAAGATTGAGGCTAAATGGGTTTTAGGGAATATTCAGGTGCCTCACATTGAAATGCTAAAAAATGATGTTAATATTTTTGTGACTGAAGGAACTGCAGATTACTATAAAATGTTTTTATTTCAGTAAGAAAATTTTAAATAATGTACAATATAAAATTTGTAATATTGATCATTTAAGACACTGAATTGAGCTTCCCATGTCGGCGTAAAAGCGTCGGCGAAAAGCGTAATCCATGCGCCAGGTAATCAAGAGTACATATCACTTTCTCTCTTTCTCACACGGTTTTCGCTTTCCACCGACGATTTCCAAAATGTGACATCTTCAAACCTCAATATTTTAACAAAAAATTCCAATAAACTCAAATAAAATGCAAAATTAAATACTCATCACACCCATTTCGTTACGATTACCTCGTTAATCATTTCACTGTAAATCAGCTTGATTATACAACTAAAACTTGATCCCGAGACTGTTTTATTCTCGCGTTTAAAGTTTCCAGACAATTTGCAAAAGCAGTTTTACATAATAAGGGGAGTAGAGTTACGGGGAGAAATTTAGGTAGCGCGAAAATGTTATTTTTTTTGTTTTGTTTTTAGTCGCATCGTTCTCCATCGAAGCGTAGATTGTGCGCGAGGTATACATCAAAAGAGGTCCGTCTTTTGAAAAAGCGGGTCTCTATTAATGCTTGCATATTTGTATTCCGACATCTCCGATTACTGGACCGATGCCGTGAACAGGCCGACAGACCACCAGGCAATATACTCGTGCAGAAGGATTGCTTTAATTTTTCCGACACCTACGTCAAATATATCACAGTAAGGGTGATAATATATTAACCGACGTGGGCCCCGGCGCTGAGAAACATGTCACGTCTTGAGAAAGCATATACTTCCAAAAACTGTAACCAAACACCGGCATAGGCCCAGAACCTTTGTCGATTATTATAGCGATCTTTTGAGCTGGACCACCGATTTCGGAATCGAGTTAGACTTGTCTTTTTGTGCGGCTTCCCGAGATTTTGCGGATGAGAACGATAGCGCACTAATTGAAGAGAAACGATAGGTGCGTCCAGGCTTAATTCCTCTCAAATAAGTGCCTCTTTATAGTGTGTTTCCACAACGTATCCCGAGATCGTCCTCGAACGACTCTCTATCGGTCGCACTTTGGGTGGCGAGAGAATCTCGTTTCTCGTTAGTCCTTTAAGCTGTGTTGGGAGTCCAAGATCTGAGGAGCATGATATCACCCTCGGTGGAACTTAAACGTCATCTAAACACCACCATGTTTTGCACATAGTTAGTACACGGAATGCAATTTCGTACCCAATTACATTTCACTCTAAAAATTTTTTTATGCCTGTTTTAACCACGGCTATTTTTAGTCATTTTTCCTTGGCAATTTTTATTGGATTAAAAAAAATCGTATTAAAGAATCTTATAATTAGATTTGTTTTAGAATTAATTACTCTGGATCCGAATTAGTTACTTTTTTACTAAGGGGCTGTAGAAAAATTACGTAAGCCGTTAGGGGGTGGGGGATGATGAAATCTTACATAAAGGAGAGGGGGGTTCCTACGAAATCTTACGTAATATTTCTTTAAGTGAAAGAAAATAAGATTTCTGAACAAAATTTAAAGAGGGATTTAACTGATGCACTCAAAAGATTTTAGAGATTAAGTATTATAGTTTATTCATTTATTTTTACTATGGAAACTATTAATTTGGGATAATAAAAAAAGATCATTTTTCCCAGCAAAGATAGTACAGTTTTAATCCAGGATATATAGGAAATTTTATATATTTTTAGAAAAATTTTAATCCTGGATAGATATTTACATTTTTACATTAGGATTTACATTAGGATATTTACATTTTTTAAAGAAAATTTTCCATTCGCGCATTGAAAAATGTAATATCTTCACTGGAAAAAATTTTTGTTTTACACGATTATCCCAGATTAGAAACCTGATGGTAAAAATTATTTACTAAAGTTTTTCAGTTTATATCTTTAAAACTGCAATGAAAGTTAGTATAAATTAATAATCTGTTATCTACTTTTAAAAATACTGTAAATATAACATATATAATACAAATTTTACTTTAATTAGATTAAGAAATTGCTTTTAAAACATTATTTTGGCCAAAATTAAGAAAAAATGGATCTTAGTAAAATTTCTGGGGAAGAGAGGGGGTCAAGAAAAATTTTATGGTATCTTACAAGTGTGAGGGAGGGGGTAAAAATCCTAAAAATTGGCTAATGTAATTTGTGATTCCTAATTTAATTAACAATTGAGTATTTGACTAATTAATTTTTTAACTAACAGTTATTCAACTAATTCAACTAACCATTATTGAACTGTTACTTAAAGAACTTAAAGTTCTTAAAGAAGGGTTTTAAGGAAAATTGATGACGAAAACTTTTATCAATTATAATGGAGAACCGGTTAAAAGGCCCTTGTAAAAGTTTGGAGTAAAAAAATAATTATTAAATCATATTTTTGGAAAATATACACCATAATATAACACATTAAGATAGAAACTTTTGAGAATTAAATAATATAGTTATTTAAAGAATTTATTTAAGGGAACATAGAATAAACATTTATTTGTTTTTTAAAATCAATCATCTTATTCAAGTTATAAAGAGTTCCTTTCAATCTAGGACATATAACATTTTCCCGTGAAAACTGGAGTAAAATCAAAGAACGGTGCTTAATAAAAGAAAAAAAAGACTATAAAAATTCATGAAGCTCCTATGATTGAAATAACTTGTAAAGTTAAATTTCTAATACTCTAATTTTTTATATATAAATACCTGCTTGCTTCGAAAAAGCGTGAGTTTTAGAAAAGAAACCTAAAATTTGATATTCAATGACAAATGTGACAGGTTAACCGCCATGATTCTTTAATCAGGTTACTCACGTGACTGTCGCACTCATACGCATTTTTCCGCGCATGCGCACTTCTTTTGATTAATCCCGCGCTTATTTAAAATTATGTTTACAAAATATAAATCGATTGATGAAAATATAAATCGGCTCAATCGATTGAGCCGTTCTTAAGTGATATACTTGTGCAAAATATTGGCGTCAGACAGACAGACAGACAGACAGATGTTTTGTCTTATGCATTTTTGCAATTCTTATCACTTAAAACAAGAATTGTGCATAAAAACAGTTTTAATTTAGGTTTTTATATACCTAATTATAAGTATATTTAATACCTTATTTTTTTATAATTAAAAAGTTTTGTTAAATTTATTTATAAGTACATTTCGAAAATTCTTCTAAATTAACATTATTAAAAGAAATTTGTATTAAGAATCAATCAATTCAGAAAAAAAAATTATAAATTCCGAAAAGATTTGTTCAATATTCTGTTAAATTATTACTAAAAATTTATTTTTCAAGTACAAATTAAAAAAACTTAAGTAGTTGTAGTGGATTTTCAGTTCGATGTCATTAAAATTATAAATTGTTTTCATAAGTAAAACTATTAATTTGACATTTAAATACCCATAGCTTAAAATTTAGATCTTTGACTTTTATCCATAATCTGAACTTTTGATCTAGGAAGTCGAGTTTTCGATATAAAATATAAGCTAAACTCCAAATCTGAAAAGTTGAATTTCTGGTCATTAAATAGATATGTATTTGATGATTATAATAAAAGTTTACATCACAGCTAATATCTTATTTTTGTGGCATATACTAAAGATAGACATAAAAATCTTTTATGGTTTATGAATGGTTATAAAAATGGTTATGATACTATTAAGTCTTATAATGTTTTTCACCGACCATGAAAATATTTTAAAATATTTATTTTAAAATTTCCTTTCAAATACCTTGTTCTACACTTAAAAAATTTGTTATTTTTAAATATATTTTTAATTTTCTTTTGAAACAAAAAATCTACTTTTAAATATATTTTTATGTATTGGACCGAAGATTACAGGTTATAAAACCCAAAATTTGGACTTTTTTCAAGTCGCTAATAACAAATCTTTTTATTTTTCAAAATCTAAAATGTCGGATTCAACATGGCGGACTAACTGCAACTTTTTCGACAAAATTAATTTAAAATAGTATTTACCGGTTTTTTTGGGATGTTGGTGATTAATCCGTTCATGACTTTTCAAAAATCAAAATGTGGAGTCCAAAATAACGCGAAAAAAAAATATTTTAGAAAATGAATTTATACTGAGTTTTCTTCTCTTCTTCATTTTTACGAAAAATTGTGAACAAAAATGAAAAAATTTTGACAAAAAAGATATTTTTTGAGGTTAGGTTTCATGGTTTTGGTGTTCTTAATAAAATCTCAAGTACTTGGTTTGTAACTAGTCTACTAATAACACAAAAACCATGAAACCTAACCTCAAAAAATATCTCTAGGTCTGCATTTCCTCAAACTGTATTATTAAAAAAATTAATGTTATTCAGTCAATAAAAATTTCAGTATTTCAGTTTTTTAATAAAAAAATTAATCATTCGATACTAAATGTTTTTTTAAAAGAAAGTTATTCATATTAAAAATATTCAAAAAATGTAATTAAACGAAAGATTATTATAAGTCTGAAAATATACTTGTAAAAAATTGTTATTTAAATTACTTTAAGTATTTTTTTTTTATTCCATAAATCAATATTTTATAATACATTATTTAAGTGATTATATTAAAATAAATTTAAGTAAATAAGATTGTGAAAATAATTTGAATTAATTGAAGGGGAATTACGAATTCTGAAATATTAACATTAATTGAATTTTTATTTTTTTTTATTCAAAAATCTATGTTGTGCTGATATATTTATTTATTAAATAATCATATTAAGTATAAAACTCTTAGAAATCTTGAAATTAATAAAGGCATTCTAATTATAAATTTTCAAGTTATAATTCTGTCGATTACAAAAATTTCTGTAAATAAATTTACCGAGAGGAGGAAAGCAGCTTTATTAAGTATTGTAGAATACGATTATATTCAGATTAAAAACCATATTTAAGATATCTACGGTATAATACTTATTAATTCGTTATCAGAAATTCATCTGCTATTTAGAACGATCATAATTAATATTTACATTAAACAGAATATAGTTAATGAACCTAAATTGAGACTAGTCCAACTTTTTTAACAAACATATCATTTAAGTTTTTATTCCAAACACCAAAACCATGCAACTTAACCTCAAAAATTATCTCTAGGTCTGCTTCCTCTTCTTACATTTTATAGCCAAGATTAATATTGGCAATGATCTTTGTAATAACGTAGAATTAATAGAAAGAGTTTTATGTATCCGTAATGAGAGTCAGATAAATGATCTTTACTTGTATACGATTAATGCACTTAAAATTAGATCATTCATGTTAAATATGAATAAATTATAAACGAGCGTCAAAATGTTTTAATTGTAAAAACATGCGTAAACCGAAACAATCTCATGTTCTAGTGTCTTATTTTTAATATTTATATAATTTTTGTGTATTCATAAATTGTAATAGCTGTTTGCCGATACAAATAAATATATGTCTATGTCTATAGCCAAGATTATGAAAAACCTTGGCCTTACATAAAGAAGGTTATGTTATGAAAAATTTTAATTATTGACCGCCATGTTGAAAAATAGCGCCTCCAAACATAAATATTTCCCAATCGAGAAAGCAGCACAATCGTTCCGCGGGAATATTTAAAATACGAAAATTAAAATTTAAAATTCCCTAAAAAAAATTGATACTAATAAAATTACCTAAAATTGTCCTAAAAGTGAATGAAATTGCCACAAATTGAATATTAATTTCTTTATTATTCCCATTAAAAACACAATTTCTCTATACATTAAGCATTCCAAAGCAACATTTCTCAACAATATTTTAATCAAAATCGTAAATCATATAAGTCATGATAAGGTTCTTTCTCGAGACTCGTCTTTCTCAGACCCAAATTTCAACAAAAGCCTAAAATGTTATGATAATAAATAAATCCCAAAACTTGTCATAAAACTTATTTTTATTTAAAATCACAACTAATTTCCATTCCACAAAGGAGGCAAAAACAAAATAAAAGAAATTGCCCCTTTTATTTGCCAAAAGTCCTATGAAAACAAATTTTAGAAAATACATTTTATTTGCACTACCGAAATAAGTATCCATGTTAACAGGATTTTTTTTTTTCATTCAAGAATCGAAAGATTTGGATCCTAGTTTGGCAGGTACGAACCGGGAGGTTCCTGAATGAACTCGCTGATTCCCCCTCATTCTCTCTTTGCTCTCTTTCTACTGTGAACGAGTGTCGACCCGTTCCATTCACAAATACACTACAATGCCCTTAACTAACAGATTTCGCCGCCCCGGGGACTAACCAAGATGCTTAGGTTTCCAAGTCCTGATCTCCAGGGTGGTTTCGCGCGTGTGTTACCAGTAACGCACACGCGTTCACAAAAAGTTCAGCTTGGGCACATATAAAAATGACCACACCAACTGGAAATGTGGTCGTGGTGTGGGTTCGACAAGCTGGCGCCACTCCTGAATCTTTCAGGCTCCTTTTCTGGCATTCTCACCCTGATACTCGTCCCCTCTCACTTCCTCGAGGACTCAGGTCCTGGAGGAAGTGAAAGAAGAATATATTGGTACAATAATGAAACGCCCGACAGTCTATCTCTCGCTCTCTTTCTCTCATTCTGCATTGGGCAACATTCTTTCACACGCTAAATGAACAACAATAGGCTTGTTTGGTCTATGATTTAGAGAGGGCGGCTTACTAGTTCGACATTTCTTTCGCTTTGCCGCCGCCTTCTTTCTCTCCTCATCGAGAGGCGACACTTGATCTTATCCTCTGCCGCATTATCCTTCTTCCAATAGTCCAATCTTTCTGCATTCTGCAACCATGTCAAGATCCAAAAGCTTACACGTTCAATTGTTGTAGGTCACGAAAATAGTTTAGTCATTTCCGGTTGCTAATCCTCGCCTCAAGGGGTTACACCAGTGAAACAGCTCAGAAACAATTTGGCGATTTTTTTTTTAACTATTGATGATCCAGCTTCGTATCAAGTGTCTGATAGTTTTCTATAAAATTTATCCGAAGCCGATAGTAGTTTTGGATTGCTCCACGAAAATGTATCTGTTGGATAAGTATCACTATACCACGAGACCATATACTAATCAGCTTAGATGGCACTTGTTTATATACTAATGTTGATAAACAATTGGTAAAAAATAGCATTACAAAACGATACGTAAAAATAGCTAACTTAACTAACATCCCACTTGACGACTTATTCAAAGCAACAGACTTTCTGATGGACTTTTAAATTCAATGACAAATATTATCAACAAAAGTTTGGTACACCTATGGGATCACCAATCTCAGGTTTATTTGCTGACATAGTCATCGACGATTTAGAAACCGAATGCCTAAATTTATTATCCTTTAAACCAATTTTTTTTCACAGATATGTAGACATTATTACTTGTATCTCTAAAAACAAAATTAAAGAAATAGTAGAAATTTTCAATAATTACAACAAACATTTACAATTTACCCACAAAATAAAAAAAATCAATTTTCTAGATATATCATTAATTAGAAGTGACGACAGATTGATTGATAACTGGTACAGAAAACCAACCTTCTCTGGTCGTACACTAAATTTTAATTCAAAACATCCCTTATCACAAAAAATAGCAATGATTTATAATTTAGTCGATAGAGCAATGACACTATCAGGTAAAAAATTTTATAACAACAATTTAAAAATTATAAAAAACATTTTATACAATAACGACTATCTCATAAACTTCACAAAAATATATTAAAAAAAGATTAATAACAATTAGGAAAAACACAAATAACAATAGAAACAATCAAAATATTTACACATTGACACCAAAATTAAAATTACCATATATTAATAATTTCTATGAAAAACTTTCTTATACCTTCAAAAAACTTAATATCAACACAATACCAACAATAAAAAGTAACTTTAACTATTTGGTAAAAAGTATACAAGACAAAACTGAACACAAAACGAAAAACACTCAGTAATGATGGAACATAAAAAATCAAAAAACAGTAACGACAAATCGAAACACGAATTTAATTGGCAAAACATAACAATACTGGATAAAGAACCTTCTAAGAAAAAACGTCTTGTTTCTGAAATGGTACATATAAAATTACAAAAAAATTCTATTAACAGAAAAGAAGATATTTTAACTTTCAACATACAATATGATTCTATAATACGACAAATAAAATTTAAAATTAACAGATGATAATTTCACTAATTGAACCTTGTAATTAAACCTTCAGTTTTAGAATTACCTAAAAATTAATTTTTATAAATAAATATTACAGTTCTGAAGAGGATTACATAGTTAGTCAAAACGTTAAAAAACAAAAGATGTCTTTATTTATTGACTAAACCATCTTTCTACTTCTGACTCGGAGAAATTGATAAAACTTTCATCTCTACTTAAAATACACCAAGTGATAAATTATTCATATATTACCATAATTATATATATACATATATATATTCATATAAAATTGAAATGTGCGTACATAAGGTATACATTTGCACAAGTTGCAATATGATACAGGACAAATAAAATAAAGAAAATAAACAGTAAAATTCTAATCGAGAATTTATAAAAATTTAAGTTTTTTATTTAATTATCAAATTAAGTCAAATTTTCTCAATCAATTTACGAAAATAGAATCTCTAGTGCCATTCTTATTAGTAATGATTTGAATTTTAATCTTAATAGTGAGAATTATATATAATAACTATAGCAGCTTTCAAGACAAACTTTGCATTGTTATTGGTATTTTAAAACTATAAATTTGTTGCAAATTCAAATAATAAAAATTACGAAATCAAAGAATATAAATTTGAAAAATGACGAAAATAATTGACTGTTGAAAACAAAAATCGAAAAATGGCTACAAAATTACACAATTATTGAAAAGAATAATATAAAAAAATAAACAATAAATATATTAAATTTAAACAAAATAGTTGAAAAATTATAGGAATAACAGTTGCAAATTAAACAACTGGATTGGCAATTGAAAAAAATAATTGAAATTGAAGAAAATAATAAAAAACATTGAGGAAATAAAATGAAAATTCGAGAATTTAAAAATTAAAATTTGAAAAAATAATTGTTAATTCAAAAAAACTTACAAAATGACGAAAATAATTGACAAAATTCAAAAAATAGCTAGATGAATACACAACCAAACAAAATAATTTTAAAAATCGAAGAATAATTATAAAATTTTAAGATAATAATAAAAAATTGAAAAAATTGTAGGAAGTAATTGAAAATTGCGGAAAATAATTAGTAATTGACGGAATTAGTTGAAAAATTGAGGAAAATATGTGAAAAATTACGAAAAGTATTGTCAATTGAAAATAAAATTTAAAAAATGACTAGATTAATAGACAACTGAAAAAAATAATTGTAAAAATTAAACAAGAAATATTAAGTTTGAAGAAAATAATTAAATATTAAAAAATTTATTAACATTAAAAAAAAATTACCAATTGAAAAAAAATCGACAAATTGTGAGAATAATCGTCATTTATACAAAAACAATTTTGTAATTAACGAATATTCATAAAATTGAAGGAGAATAATAAATTGCCACGTGAAAACTGATGATAATTATGGAAAAAAATTGTAGAAAATAAATGAAAATTAAAGTAATCAATTGGAAATTCAAGAATTGTATTAAAAGAAAATAATTGATAGTTGAGAAAGTGCGGGAATTAATTAATACTATGGAATTAATTGAAAATCGATAAAAATAATTGAAATTTAAAGAAAACTTTTGAGAATTGAAGAAAAGAATTAAAAATTGAAGAAATAAATTGGAAATTAAAGAATTAAATGTAAATTCCAAGAAAATAATTGATAATTAAAAGAAAAATTTCAATATGCCAAAAATAATTAAATACTGACGAAAATAATTAACTATTAAAAAAATAATTAACAGTTGAAAAAAAATTCAAAAAATGGTGAGAATAATCGGCATTCAGAAAAAAATTTTATTTAAATTGATGAATAATCATAAAATTGAAGGAGAAAAATATAATGTTAATTGAAAACTAATAAAAATAATGAAAACAAATGTAAAAAATTAATGAAAATTAAATAAATCATTTGAAGTTGAAGAATTGAATTTAAATTTTAAGAAAATATTTGATAATTAGGAAAATGTGAGAATTATTGAATTTTAATAAAGTAATTGAAAAACATAGAATGCAATTGAAAATTGACAAAAAGAATTAAAAATTAAAGAAATAAATGAAATATTTAAGAATTAAATTTAAGATTAAAAACTTTAATTGACATTTTAAAAAAATAGTTGATCATCATATTTCAATTATTGTCTTCAAGTTTCAAATTTTAAAAACATTTTTCTATTCTTTTTCACAAGTTTTAATTATTTTTTTTTTAAATTAATTTTTGAAGGTTTTAAATATTTGTCTCCAATTTCCCATTATTTTCTTTAATTTTTAATTATTTTTCAATTATTTAATTCAATTTTCAATTATTTATATTATTTGTTTATTATTTTCAATTACTTACGATCTGTTTCATAATTTCCAAAAAGTTTTTAATTATTTATCTGAAATTTTCATTTTTTTATTCAATTTTCAATTATATCTACGATTTTCTTGTATTTCATGTACCTATATTCTGTATGATTTACAATTATTTCTCTTAAATTAAAAATTGCTTTTCTCAATTTTAAATTATGTTTATCTTTTTTCATTTATTTTCTCTAATTTTTAATTATTTTCTTTTTTTTTTGCAATTAACTTCTAAAAGTTTCAAGTATTTTTCTCAAATTGTCTCTAAATTTCCTTTATTTAAAATATATTATGCAATTTAATAGAATTCATGATTATTAATTTATAATTATAAAAAATTATTAAATAATTATGAAATAATATAGGTAGTTTTTACTAATTGAAACATAAAAGTTTTTTTATTGTTAAATAATTAAATTTGCTTTTTAAAAAGAAAGTTAAAAATTAAATTTATAGAATATTTTTGTATTAATTGAAACTTACAGAAGTATATTATTGAAAATGAAAAAATGATACCTATAAAATAATCTGTATTGTTATTTATTATTATTATTTTATTAATTGTTTGATGACATTGGAATCTATACAATGGAGTTTGTACAATTAAATTTCAAGTAACATTATGTTTGTTCATCACGTTCTATCACTCTCTTCATAAACAAATATACTTTTCTTCCACCTTTTACATCAGTTTCACTTAGCATATCTATCCAAACTTCTCTTAATCTATCTGATTCACAATCCTCAGCTATATATACAATTTTTTCTCCTCACTATAAAATGAGCATTTTATTAACACCTGAAATCCGTCATCCAGTATTATCGCTTCGCATTTATCACAAATTTTAGTTCCATTGAATTTAAAATTTTTGTTATCTATTAAAACTCTAGTTCGATATTTATTTAACACTTTTAATTATGCTACGACTCTTTTATGATCAATCGGAGTATTCGCCAATTAAAATAATCTGTATATTTTTACCCTAATTATTTTAAATATCTATACATAACCTCAACGGTGGATCAAAATATTCTAAAATATTCTGATAACGAATGTTAAGGATAATCGTTTTGTTGAAAAGCTTCTGGATGATTTGAGAGTAAAAAACGAAGCATGAAATGACATGACACGCCTTCATGTTTCACGCTTTCAAGCTCGGTTAATTTGATGTCCGAGAAAATCCTGATTTTACGGACCCACTTTGATATAATTTAATATTACTTTTATTAATTGATTAGTTGAAACTTCTGGTTTATCCAAACATTAATTGATTTAAAGAAATGTATTTTAATATAAATTTATTTTTTAGAATTATTTGTTTTTAATTTTTAGTATAGGCTAAATGTATTATATGCTACTCTTTGAATTACCTTGTTATACTTACGCGGTTTTAAGACACATCAAAATTTGTAAAACAATATAATTAATTATTACTTGATCAATTTGGATTACAAATCTTTTTCTCGACAATCGTGATTAATATTTTGTCCACGATTTTACGATACTAGCAGACGCCAAAGATTTCAGGTTTCCGCGCATGCGTCTCGCCTTTGCGCATTTGTCGAAAAGCGCGCGGTAATTTGATACGATTTTAAAAGTCAAATAGTAGAATACAGAATTTATAAACTTAATAATAGTACATAAAGTGAATAATATTAATAAATAAAACAAATAATAATAAATACTTGATAAAAAATAATAATAAATATCTAATAATAAACAAATAATAATATTAATTAATTGATATAAAAATTCTTTAATTGAGATTCATATTACAACCATTTTCTTCGCTTGCTTTCATATAAATCATTTGTGTCTGACACTAAACCCCAATAATGACTTTTTTAGAGAAGAGACCACCCATCAGTAGATAATGGCAAACAGTAGATAATTTGAATTTTCTACAGAATTATTTTAAAAATTTAATTCAGCTTATCATAAGATTTTAGGAATAAAATAAGGTAACTTAACAATTTTTTTTTTGAAAAAGTATAAATTCTTACCGCGTGAAGATAAAAAAACCGTTTTTGAACTTTAAAAAAAGAACCTGAAATATATTTATAATTTTAATGAAGAATACAAATTTTTTAGGTATCGCAAATGCGTTATTAAAATTCAAGGTTTAGAAAATAATATACGCCACCACGAAGTGTTAGTTTTCTTTATTTATAATTATTTAAGCACTTTTTATGAACGAGTGTGAATTTTAACAGTAGATAATCAACAGAAGATAATCCATTATAGAACTGTCAGAAGTTGAAGTTATGTTTTGATAGCATTTTTTAGTTTCAAACAAATTTTAATTTACATTTCTAATATTTTATTTAATTACTAAAGAATAAACAATTTTTATGTTGACAAACTAATTTTATTTTCAAGAATACTCTTATCAAGGAATAAAAATTAGGGAACAGTTTTTTACATTACGGGTAAAAAGCTGTTCCACAATTTATATTTTTCAAATAAGGAAGGATTATTATCTACTGTTGGCAGGAGGTAAGCTCTTAGTAAATTTTTACCGTATATTATAAAAATTCTTATTATGAATAAGTGGTTAATTTAATACCCATTTTGCTGATTCTAATAATTAATTAAATAGATTAGCTTCATTCTACTGTTAAACATTTTATTAATTACTTCAGCCTGAAATAATTACACCTGTTGGAAATTTTAACTATCCAATGTTGGCAGATCTCCCCTATCTGAATCAGAATTTTTTAAATGTCTAAACAAATATGTTTTAAATCGCCAAAACAATATCCAAATCTAAAGATTTTCGTTATATCAATTGTACTTCATTATAGTTTATACTCATGTATATTTCCTTACCCATTAATGGTCTTTTATGGACTGCGTCGAATCATGTTTGCCAAATAAATAAATATCATTTCTTTCAATTTACTATTCTCAAATGTTTCAAAATTTCCAAACAATTATTATTTTAGTTTTGTTTATCGCTGTTCATAGTAATGTTTGTACTGTTTTATCAATTTTTGAAAAAAATTCTAGTTTAAAAACAATAAATAGTCAATGTCGTGGGAATTGGAAAGAGCCAAGATGTTTGGAAAGAGAATGATGACAGAGAGCCTAGCAAGCAGATCATATGCTGAGGCACGTTCTCAATGTTGTGGGTCCCATAACGACACCATACAATGTAGCAAACCTTTATGGTTTATGGCACTATATTGCTGACAGCTAATTGTATGCACGCTCTGCAACATTGTTCAGCACAAGCTGCTCTCTTGTTCGCGCATTAGTGAACGTTCCAATGAGTCGCACATATGCAATGAATTTTCCCCTTTTAGCATGAGTTGCTAATAAGAAGACGTAGGTATTTCACTCATTCATGTATCACAATCCAAGGGTCTTTTCTATTCACATTCAATCGAAGTACACATATGCATTTTTGAATTTCACATCCAGCTTTAAAAATTACGTGGTTCCATTGATTGCACAAAAAATCCAATCCACAAATTTGAATGAACACGATTTAAATTTACAAGCGTCTAAAACTGAAAACAACAATCCTCGATTATGTAAAAATGTAAAGTCAAATTCGATTTCGATTTCCCATTCGCTTTCACTCAATTGTTACCAATAAAATTTGTTCTTAAAAATAATCCTTGCAGCCTTTCAGTATTAAATTAGCTTCAAATTTTATGCACCTTTAAAAAGAATCATTCCGTCGAGAATGGGTCAGTTTTTGCAGAATCAGCTCCCTAGACGACTATCATAATAAATCTAATATTTACACAAATTGTTAAAATAATTTTGATGAATGGCTGTCAGTGACTGGGAAACGGTCGAGAAACTGAATGAACAAGTGATTAATTAATTTTTATTGTTTGGCGCGATTTGAATGTGCAAAAGAAGAGTCTTTTGACCTGGGGGGCTTTTCTTCATTGTTAGCGGCACTTGACTTTGAGATGGTGGTAACAATGCTCCTTTGAGCAAGAATGCGTCCTGCAATTCAGCTTCTTTTCTCCGATATATACGATTTTGATGAAGAGTAGTTTCTTTTCTCCCTAAGGACCGTGAAAACTGGAGGTGTTGCCGACGGAAACATTAGGCCTATCTTAAATCAACTGCCTATAAAGTCCAGTCGAATGACCCGCTCAAAAAGGTGTCTCTTGTTTTCACATCACCGGAAGCAATGTTTAACAGCCTGTAGATCGGGAAAGAGATAAACTGTATATAGTCATTCTAAAAAACTTACTCAAGGTGTGACATCACTTTGTCTGTTTCTTTGAAACATATATACAGTGAAAAGAAATATTTTTCGGACACACATTTTTACTGAATGAATTCAGGTATTTGGATTATGCTTCTTCTTTGTAGGTCTTTTCCGATGTTTTGCGCTTACGTTTATTACTTTCTAGTTAGTATGAGATGGACCCGCGCCCCGCGGTGCGTGATATATTTTTTAAGATGAATTTTTATAGTGTGAACTGTTTCAAGAAAATTTATAATTAGAATCATTTTAAATAATAATTAATAAATAAGGCATGAAAATGTTAAAAGGGATTATTATAGTTAAATTCGAATAAATTAGAAATTTAGAAACAGAAATAAATTACAGAAAATTTTTATTGTTCACTATACGAACAATTATTTCATTAGTATATTTATTTTAACTACACTCATTTTATAAATTTAAAATATTGTTGCTATAAACTATTATTTTAATTAAGGTAAAAAAAATTAATCACTTGTCAAACAATTCCAATGACAATTATCACGTGAATCACAATAGAAACATATATCCAAACCTCAAATGACATTTATAATTATGATACTTCAATGAAGGAAAAACAATATTACTGTATTAATATAATTAAAAAAAATAAATAAATTAGAAGCTCACAATAAAATGAAATGAAATCATTCAAGATTATTATTATTATTATTTACCTGTCATTAACTATTATCACGTGACTGCGAAATAACAAAAAACATAACCTTAAATTTGAAAGTATAATATTTTTATTTTACAGAAACTTTAAGGACTAATGAATTAGAAATATACAATAAAATAAAAAAAATACCTGAAAATTATTATTATGATTACTTATCAGTTTCACCATAACCAAGTGACCGAAAAGAAATCCGATGATAATCACCACGTGTATCACAATAAAAACAAATGTTCTAATCTAGATGATACATATAATTATGATACTTTCATGAAAAAATACTATTAGTTAAATAACAGAACTACATAACTGATAAATAAATTAGACCTAAAATAAAAATAAATAAAAGATTCAGTGGCGTAGCTGAGAGGGCAAGGGCCCTGGGGCAAAAAGGAAAATTGGGCCCCAATTATATATAATAATAATAATTTACAAATTTAATTTGTTCATTTATTTATTCTCGTCACACCTGACATATGTCACTAAATGTTTTTTTCTTTTAAAATTTTAAATCATATTTCAGCTTTATCAAATGTGCTCAAATTTTAAATTTGTAACAATTTTAATTTCTTCAAATTTCAGTTAATTTTAACTTACATTGAATAAAAGTTCAATTGATCCACGTTTCAAATATAATATATTTAAAGCGATTTACAAATTTCTTCAATTTTTAATAATTATTTTCTATTATGATTTCAATTATACTTGAACTACAATTTTGTACTTTTTTTTCATCATTTTTCAATTATTTTCTCCAATTTTTAATTATTTTAATTATTTTTAAATTGTTCTCCTAAATCTTGAATTTACCTTCTTAAAATTCAAATATTTTATTTATTTTAAAAAATTTTTGTTTTAAATTTTAATTATTTTCCTCTTGACATTAAATTAATTTAATTATTTATTCCTAAATTCTAAATTATTCATCGCAAATTTAACTTAATTTCCATAATTTACCATTATTTTTGTCATTTTGCAATTATTATTTTCAATTTTTATTTCATTTCATAATTTTTGAACTCATTTCCTGAACTTTTAATTATTTATCTCAGTTTTTAATTATTTTACCATTATTATACCCTTTAATCATTAATTAATTAATTAATTATATACCATTATCATAATTTACCATTATTTTTGTCTTTTTGCAATTATTCTTTTCAATTTTTATTCCATTTCATAATTTTTGAATTCATTTCCTGAACTTTTAATTATTTATCTCTGTTTTTAATTATATTGTTCAATTTTCATTCCTTTTTATTATTTTTCAATTATTTTCTCCGTCTAAATCTTCAATTTCTAATTACTTTTAACATTTTGGCATAATTTTTAAAATTTCAATTACTTACCTGCAATTTCAATTATTTTAATGAATTTTCGATTATTTCTGCGATTTTTTTAATTATTCTTTTTAATTAAAAAATTATAAGTTATTTTGTAATTATTTTCTTTTTTTAAACATATATTCTATGATTTTTTCAATTATTTCTCTCCAATTTTATTTACTGTGATCAACTTTTCATATTTAAATTACTCTCATCATATTTCCCCTTTTTTTTAATCTTAAATAATTGTCAGCATATTTCAATTATTTCTTTCAACTTTGAAATAAATATAAATACAACTTTGGAGTAAATTTCCAAAATTTTTTATTAATTATCGTAAATTTCAATTATATATTTAGCTTTCTTCAATTCTTTTCTTCAACTTTTAGTCATTCTCATTTTTTTCTAATGATTCCTAAGCTCATCAAGTATTTTTCTCAAATTTCAATTATTTTTTTTTATTTAAAAAAATTTCTGTAATTTTTTTTTAACTGTTTCACTCAAATCCTAATTATTTTTTGCAACTTATCATGGTTTGTATCATATTTCAATTATTTCCTTCAAGTTTCAAAATTTAAAATCATTTTACATTTATTTACCAAAATTCATTTCCTTCAATTTTGAATTTCTTTCCTTTCTTTTATAATTTCCAAAAACTTTAAAGTTTTTATCTTCTATTTCAAAAATTGTATTCAATTTTCAATTATTTATATTATTTTCTTCAATTTATAATTACTTCCGTTCTTTTTCATAATTTCCAAAAAGTTTTTAATTATTTCTCTTTAATTAAAAACTATTCTCTTCAATTTTAAATTATGTTAATCTTTTTTTTTTATTATTTTCTCTAATTTTCAATTATTATATTCAATTTTCATTTCTTTTTAATATTTATCAATTAATTTCTTAAATTTTCAGTTATTATCACAAATTTAGATTATGTCATCAATTTTCGATTGTTTCTGCGATTTTTTAATTATTATCTTTAATGAAAATTTTGTAAGTACCTATTTTTGTAATTATTTTCTTTTTTTAAACATACCTATATTCCATGATTTTTTCAATTATTTATCTCAAATTTTACTTACTGATATCAACTTTTCATATTTAAATTATTTTAATCATATTTCCTTTTTTTTCTCAAGCTTAAATTATTTTTAGCATATATCAATTATTTTTTTCAATTTCGAATAATTTTTATCATTTTTCAATTATTTTCCTCGATTGCTTATTTATTATTGTTCTCATTGTCTAAGATTTTTAAGTATTTTCTAAAATTTCAATTATTTTCTTCATTTTTTAATTATTTTCATTTGTTGTAATAATTTCAAAAAAATTTTTAATTATTTTAAATTTCAATTATTTTCAGCTTTCTTCAATTCTTTTCTCAAATTTTTAGTTATTCTAATTTTTTCAATTAATTTCTAATATCCTTATGTATTTTTCTCCAATTTCCATTATTTTTTTTTATTTTCAAAAATTCTGTAATTTTTTCAATTATTTCGCTCAAATGTCATTTATTTTTTACAACTTATCAAAGTTTGTACCATATTTGAAATGTTTTCTTCAAGTTTTAAACTTTAAAATAATTTTTCAACGATTTTCCAAAATTAATTTCCTTCAATTTTTAATTTTTTTCATTTCTTTTATCATTTCAAAAATTTTAAATTATATATTTATTTTACAGTTTAATTATTCCATTCAATTTTCAACTATTTAAATTATTTTTTATAATATTTTCTTCAATTTTCAATTTCTTTCGTTCATTTTCATAATTTCCAAAAAGTTTTAATTCATTCTCTTCAATTTTAAACTATGTTTTTCTTTTTTCATTTATTTTTTCTAGTTTTTAATTATTTTCTTATTTTTC
The DNA here is from genome assembly GCA_037103525.1 of Ganaspis brasiliensis. Lineage (NCBI taxonomy): Eukaryota > Metazoa > Arthropoda > Insecta > Hymenoptera > Figitidae > Ganaspis > Ganaspis brasiliensis. The sequence goes on from JAZKLR010000194.1 coordinate 442,218, forward strand.
AATGAACTTCTGAAAGTTTTAAGTATTTCCTGAAGTTTTCTTTATTTTTCCCTTTATTTAAAATATACTATGTAATATTTTCAATTATTTTCTGAAATTTTAATAATTTTTGTCAATTTTAAATTATTTATCTCAATTTCCAATCATATTTTTTCAATTTTCCATTATTTTCTCTATCATTCTATTATTCAATGTTTTTCAATTTGTTTTTAAGATTTTCAAGTATTTTTCTTAAATTTAAATTATTTTTGTTATTTTTAAACCATTTATATGTATTTTTTAAGTACTTTTTCCAATTTTTAAATAAATTCAATTTTTTTTCAATTAATTCACTGCCCCACTTTGCTTCTTAACAGTTACGCCACTGAAAAGAATATTATTATCATTATTTACCTGTCAAAAATAAATGACAATGTAAACAAAACTTTATTTTCATTATACAATTTTTACATCTGCATATATTAATTTTGTTAAAAGATTTTTACAGGGCCTTTGGTGGTATTTAGAATATTAATATTTTGTTTTGAAACGACATGTTTCGACTCGTTTGAGTGCTCATCAGGCTAAGAGATATATCGGAATCATGAAAAGAAATTCCTGTAATAAAATGATAATTTTTGAGGTTATGTGGTTATGATTATTATATTAAAATAAACATCTATTCAATTGTTAGAAAAATTAAACTTAATTTTAAAAGATTTATCATTTTTCGACGTTAATATATCCAAGTAAAATTATTAGATTAATATTATGATTTCTTTGAAGTTTTTGAGATGACATTTTTTAGAGAGAAAAAAATATTTATTTTTCAATTTTCATTGGTTAATACAATGCAATTATTCAATAAACAAGAATTCAACAAAACCTTGAAGAATACTAGAAATAATCATCTCAACTAGGATGTTATTGTTAATACAAAATATCAAAAATCTGTTATCAAATTAGAAGCCATCTTACACTTCTGAAGTTGGTCGAAAGTCTCGCATAGCAAAATCAAGGTCAAAGCTAATTTCCATATATTAATAATTTTAATAAAAGTTTTTGTTATTTCAGATTGATAAAATTATAAGGAATTTGATAAGATACATTTAAAGTTACAATATTTAATTACAATTTTTTAATTCGCCTGCAAAATAAAAAATCGAAACTGAAAACTATCGATAATAAGGTTTTGATACGTACCGACCAATAGAAGACTCAGAAAGAGAGTTACAAGTCTGAAGTTAGCCAGTTATTTTTAGAATAAGATACTTTGGGTAATTTTTACAATTTTTTAATAACTACCCGAATTTTATAAAAATTCCAAGAAGCAAAATTTTCATGTTTGTTACAACCAGAATGATATATAGTTGATCTAACCGAATTCTGATTGTTGCCATAGTAAAAGTATTAAATTTCAAAATTGATATAATTATAGGTTAGAGAATGTGCCGGAAATAGTTATGGGGATTAAGAGAAGAAGCAGTCATTTTATGTTTGAAAATATTTGGGGTTCTTAGGTGGAGAAGGTGACGGTTTCGGGTATTTCTATAAGGCGAACTGCGGGCACGAGACCCTTAATGAAATTACAGGGAGGGTGATGTTGGCCAATCGGGGTCGTGGCCTTTAAACTATCTTGGTGCCTACCTGAGTAGCTATCGGTACTTTTTCAAGTTCTTGTTCTTCTGTGTTGTACAACGCTATTGAGTTGTCGGCCCGAGGGGAATACCTACCACAACCTCGTGAAACATGATCGGATAGGGATGTTCTAAAATGCTCACCATGTTGGGCCACACTCGAGTCCAAATCTTTATCTCCCTTCTTCTTGTTCGTGAAATCGCTCGTAAAATATATACTCACCTAAATCAGCGCTCTCTGAATTATTGCACTGTACAAATTATTATTTGAAGACTTTAATGCTTTTCTCGTTCAATCTATAAAAGTAACGAGAGTTTATAACACCTTTCACCAGTGACAAGTGATTTAAAAGTTTGATTTTCTAAATCATTGGTGCTGAACAAATTACAAGTCTGTATATTTATTAGTCAGGCTCTTTCTTCCTTTAAATTGAAAAATAGTGATTGAGTTTTGTTTGTGAAAAAGATTTTAATCCGAGGGAAAAATCATATTGCAATTATTAAAATATGTGCTTTGAAAACATTTTATCTTTATTGTAGTGCAAACAGGGCTTTTTTCTTATCTAATAAGTTTCTTTTGAAAAGGATTGTTATTTGAAGGGTTCAGATAAGGTCGGTAGTTTCTACTTCCGCAGCTGCCAAAGAAGTCGCCGACATTGAGCTAACAATGTTGTTTTCAATTATACTTAGGTTTTAGTATCAGTTTAATGATTCAAAGTTGTCGAACATCGGAATTTGTTAACATACTGATGAGCTACAGTTTTATTATTATCATTAGCAAAAATAAAATTATATTATATTATTAATACAAATGTCCATTAAAAGCACACAAAAGATTCTGTTAAGAAATTTGTCAAATACGACAGTTTTATCCAGTTTCATAATCTTAATGAGATGTATAAAGTAAGAAAACTCGATGATTTTAGAAAGATAAGTATGATGTTATATTCCATGCTCGTTTTTAGGTTATTCTAAGATCCTGCATCAAGCATAAAAATTGCTTTTTTAAATCAAGAAAGCCATCGTTTTTTTCGAATTTTTTGGAATACCAATTCTCAATAAAAAAGTAAATATTACTAATTAAATTGATAATGTTCATAATATATTACTTGTTTTTTATTAGATTTTAAGTAAGCATTAAAAATAACTCATAATGATTGTAAGGCCGGGGAATTTAGTATCTTTAATCTTTTTAATTTAATTACTTTTTTGCTGGGAGTTTTTTATTGGAGGTAAAATGGAAATTTGTACAATGTTTTCGGGAGTATACACGATTAACGGCAGTCCACTAATTTGCTACTAATTACTAATAGCGTCTTTTATGTATATGTATACAAATCTGCAGGTAAAAATTTCATCTACCTGAGATCAAGAATTAACGAAATCGTGTTGTACGGGAATTTATTAAATCTAGGATCATGTTTGATTATAGGTAAAACAAAATAGAGAAGCAAATGTTGATTGACGTTTTCTGCCTGTAAGAATTTAGTTAAACACATGTATAAAGATAATTTCGTTTTCAATTTTTAATTCCGGATAAATAAATCTTATTTACATGAAAACACAAATTGGATATTTTTTTTCAATAAAGTAGAATTTTTATTATAAATTTTTTTTTAAAGATTCCAAAGATTTTTATGAAAAAAATCAAGCGTTCCTCTGAACATGATTAAAATTGAGGTAGATAAAAAATTGTTCAATTTGAAGATATGTTGATATCTTGTGAGAGATTATATTCAGCTCCAGCTGAAAATGCGGTCGGTGTTTTCAATCTTTTTTTAGATCAGCGTTGTAGAAATTGAACACTCTAGCGGTCTAGTAGAAAGATGACCCGTGCAGCTTCCTATCTGATTTTAGCAGAAAATCGGTAAAGAAGGCGGCTACCACAAAGAATCAAGGTGGCCATATTGCTGGTTGGTCTCGACTCAACACTACAGGGGTCCTAATAGAGAAATCACCCTTAGTGCTGATACTTGCCGCCATAGAATGCTTCTATGGAAGGCCTCCACCTCTTACGACACCTCTTTGTCAACCGCCTCTACTCATCCTCATAAATCTCAGGATTAAAGCTTCACACCTTCAATTACGAATCACAAAGCTATGTTGTTATATTTCACACACCAAGCTCAAGTCCGAAAACTTTACACCCATACATTTGGTATTGGTATTTTGAATCAGTTTTAAAAAGAGTGGAACAACAATTTTTTGAATTTGTCTAGTAAATTGTTGAATTATTGAAGTGAGGATCAGATATGGTACAATATGGGGTAGTCTGTTTAAGTTGTAAGGATAATGATAAAAGTTACTATACTACCAACATGGGTCATTTTTACAGGACCGAAAGGATAAGAGCAAGGGTTAAACTTTTTAGATTATAAGGATAACGACAAGGGTTAGTATGTTTAGATCTTTAGGATGACAACAAAGAAAAGCACCTTTTGATCTTAAGGATAATAACAAGGGTTGATATATTTACATCGATAACATGATTAAGTAACAGTGGTTACTTACCTAAGATTATAAGAATACCAACAAGGGTTAATTTTAGAGGAATATAAAGATAACAGCAAGGGTTAATATTTTCAGATTCTAATGATAAGAACAAAGGTTAGTATAATTAGATCTATAGGATGACAACAAAGGTTAGTATCTTTAGATCTTAAGGATAACAAGAAAAGTTAAAATATATTTACATCCTGAGGATAAGATTATAAGAATACAAACATGGATAATTATCATTAGAGGAACTTAAAGATAAGAACAATAGTTGTACTATCACAAGTTTCTAAGGATAACAAAAATAGTTACAATTCTAAAATTATAAGGATAGCAACATGGGTAACTATATTTATAGGAACCTAATGATAACAACGACGGTTACAATCTTAAGTTCTTAGGGATACTAACAATAGTTACTATCCTAAGTTTCTAAATATACAAACGATGGTTACCCTCCTAAAATTCTAAGATACCAACAAGAGTAAGTATCTTTAGAGGTACCTAATGATAACAACGATGGTTACAATCATAAGTTCCTAGAGTTACTAACAATAGCTACTATTCTAAGTTCCCAAGGATACTAATAATGGTTACTTACCTAAGATTCTAAGGATACTACCATGGGTAACTATCTTTAGAGGAACCTAAGGACAACAACAAGAATTAATGTTTTTATTTTCTTAGGGTAACAGTACATTTAGATTTTAAGAATAACAACAAGAGTTAATACATCTTGTTGTATGTTGATGTACAATCTTTACATTATAAGGATAACAACATGGTTTAATATCCTAAGTTGCTGAAAATACTAACAGTTGTTACTATCCTAAAATCATAAGGATAAAATTATGGATAACTATCATCAAAGGAACCTAAGTTCATTAAGATGGACTGGTATTTTTAAATTGTAAGGAGAACAAGAAGAATTAGTAACTTTGGATCTATTGGATGACAACAAAGGTTAGTATCTTTAGATCTTAAGGATAACAAAAAGGATTAATATATTGACATGGTGAAGATAACAATAAGAGTTACTGTTCTATATTCCTAAGAGCTTTAAAAATGGTAAGGATAACAACAAATGTGACAATCTTAAGTTCCTTAAGATACTAAAAAGTAAAAATAGTTACTATACTAAGTTCCTAAGGATACTATTAATAGTTACTATCCTAAGTTCCTAACGATACTAACAATAGTTACTATTCTAAGTTCCTAACGATACTAACAATAGTTATACTATCCTAAGTTCCTAAGGATACTAACAATCGTACTATCCTAAGGTTCTATGGACACCGGCATGTGTAACTATTTTAGAGGAACTTGAGGGTAACAAGAAGGGTTAATATTTTTAGTTTCTAAGGATAACAACAAAGGTTCGGGTCTTTAGATCTTAAAGATGACAACAAGGATTAGTATCTTTAGATTATAAGCATAACAACAAGAGTTAATATCTTTATATCATAAGGATAACAACAAGTGTTACTATCCTCTGTTCCTAAGGATGCTAACAATTGTTACTATCCTAAGATCATAAGGATACAAACACGGATCATTAAGATTGATGATATCTTTAAATTGTAACGATAACAACAAGTATGACTATCTTAAGTTCCTAAGGATACCAACAAGGGTCACCTTCCTAAGATCCTAAGTGACATGTGTCAGAATATTTAGAGAAACTCTTACGTAAATCCCGTAGAGTAAAGAGGAATTTGAATATTACCTAAGCGTAGCAAGAAGGTAAAGTATAACCTTAACTGGGCCTGTTAGAAGAACCTTTTTAGAACACATAAAACACTAATTTGGCGCAGTAGGATATCTTCTCCAAAAATACCAACTAATAGAAACAGACTAACCAAACAGAAATATCCATACTGAAATAACCCAAACAAAAATTTTTAATTTCTGATTCCTAAAGAATCAAGGGTAGAAATCGTTATGGTTCGGTCGATTGTTAATTGCTAGTGAATTACAATGAAGAAATTATTGCCAACACCTATGGTGGTGTCGCGGTGTCAAGGTTTTTACGTATAGGAGCCAGAGGATTTTATGGGTTGTGGCGCCGGTATATAGTTGTGGAAGAAAGCGAACGTGGTAGCAAAAGGGGAGAAGAGGAAGACAAAAAGCAAGATAGGTAAAGAGCAGGAGTCTGGTTTCGGTCTGGCTGGACCACAGGGTTCAGCGCTGGATCCTTATCTGTGTATCGCCCAAGTTAACATACCTTACGAGCTCTCCTTTATTTCATTCTTTCTTTTCTACTTTTTCCGTCGTCGTCACATCCCGTTTCTTCAAAGAGCACCCTTTTATTACACTTATGAGACAAACTCGCTACACTTGATGAAACATAACTAAGAAGCACACAATTGTCCAAAAAATGTGTTTTAGGGAAATGGATCTTGTTATGGATCTAGATCTAGATTATCTATTAGAATATCAAAATAGTTTGTAGCAACATCCAGATTATCTACGGGAACATCTAAATAGTTTGTTGTGTCATGTGGATTATCTGTTAAAACATCGAATCATTTATAACAAGGTCCATATTACCTATTAAAACATCAAAATCGTTTGTTACAAGATTCAGACTATCTATTATAGAACATCAAAATAGCTTGTCGCAACATTTGGATTAACTATTGGAACATCTAAATAATTCGTTGTAACATATGGATTATCTGTTAAAACATCAAAATTGTTTGTAACAAGATCCAGATTATCTAATTAGAACATCAAAATAGTTAAGGATTATCAGTTACAATACCAAAATTCTTTGTAAAAAATTCAGATTATCTATTAGAACATCAAAATAGTTTGTCGCAACAATCGGATTAACTATTAGAACATCTATAAATAGTTTGTTGTTACATTTGGATTATCCGTTAAAACATCAAAATCGTTTGTAACGAGATCCAGATCATCTAATTAGAACATGAAAATAGTAAAGGATTACCTGTTAAAACATCATAATTGTTTGTAACAAGATTCAGATTATCCATTAGAACATCAAAGTAGTTTATTGCAATCTTCGGATTATCTGTTGGAACATACAAATAGTTTGTAGTAATATCCAAATTACTTATTGGAACATCTTAATAGTTTGTTGTAACATATGGAATATCTGTTAAACCATCAAAATCCATTGTAACAAAATCTAGATTATCTAGTTAGAACATCAAGATAGTTAAGGATTACCTGTTAAAACATCATAATTCTTTGTAACAAGATTCAGATTGTCTATTAGAACATCAAAATAGTTTGTCGGAACATTCGGATATCCTTGGAACATCTAAATAGTTTGTTAAATCATATGGGTTATCTGTTAAAACATCAAAATAGTTATGGTTTATCTGTTAAAACATCAAAATCATTTGTAGCAATATCAAAATCATTTGTAGCAACATCAAAATCACCTATTGGAACATCTAAATAGTTTGTTCTAACCAATGGATTATCTGTTAAAACATCAAAGTAGTTTGTAACAAGATCCAAATTATCTATCAGAACATCAAAATAGTTTGTAGCTGCATCCATATATATACATAAAAGATCAAATCCTTCCGAAATCCAAAATCTCGATCATTAAACAGAACCTGATTTGCCACTAAAAACACGTGTTTAATTTAAACGGATTAAAAGTATCTTTATAGACTCTAGATGGTTGCAGTGATGGAAATTAGACAGTTAGGTTTAAAAAAGAATCCGAAATGTTTTAAAATGATAGGCATGATTGGTCCAATAGCAGTTTCAAGTGTCTCTTAAAGTTGCGACTTGTGTTGGGAATTACCTGAAAAAGGCAATTTGCAATAAATTTAATCCCTTACTTTTTCAGTGGACGAGAGCGGCGATTTTTAAAAAAGACAAATCTTGGGGCAAAATTGTTTGGAGGCGCGTGGGTCGTGGGAGCATCGGAAAGAGAAAAAGAAGAGATGAGCAGAGAGGGTAAACGTAGACAGATATAAAACGCGAATAACGCATACGATAAATAAGACGAAGCGAGTTTATGCTCGTTAAAACGTCGCCGTAACCAAATCCGGCAGGTCAGTCCGCTGGACCGCCGGTCAATAAATCCCGGAAAAATATGCCCCAATTACCGAAATGACTCATCAAGTAATTGCGCATAAAGCAAACCGCTTCAGAAGAGCGAGAGAGAAAGATGGTTGCGATAAAAAAATCCACGGTGAGTGAACTGTAGATAAGAATTTACTCTCTCAAGTTTGAGCAAATTTATTGTCCTGGGCCAACAGTGTTTGGGCATTATGAGGCTTCCTAACTTGGATCTTGGTTTTTCAAAAAATCTTCAAGTCGATGTTTTATTTTTTGAATGTTTATAAAAATTGATAAACAGATGTGATAAATTATAAATAGTCTTTTATAAAAATCTAAAAAAAATTGTTTAATAGAATTTATCATTATAAAAATTATTATATAAAGAAATGTATCGATAAAAAAAAAAATATTAAATAGAAAATTAATCCTAGGGATACAATTTTGACAAATTTTTATTTTATAAGAAATTTTAAATTCAGAAAGGATTCTCTCCTTGAGTCTGAAAACCCTGTCGACAATTGTGCAATGCCAGTAATCAAAGGACAGGCGTCAAGCTAAAGTTTTCTTTTTTGAGAAACTGAGCGCAAATCTTTAGAGGAAATTTTTTATGACGAATGAATTTAAAATATGTAAAATTACTGTTTGCGTTAAAATTAATTTAATTAGTAGAAATTTTCAAATTATTATTTATATAGCTTCAAGCAAGAGGCTCCATGGTGAGAAAAGAAAGAAGCTCAGTTACAAGTTTTAGTCGGCAAGAAGAGTCTCTACAGTTAATGGAAAATTGTATTAAAAAATAATAGTTAACAAAATAAAATAATGGCAATTAAAATTAATTAATTAATTTAAATTAAAATGAAATTAGAATAAATTCAAGTTTTGCTAAATTAAAGTTGGATAGAAATTTAAATAGATTGAAAATTGGAGAAATCTAGGTTTGGAAATTCGGGTTATTTTTATTTTCCATTCATGGAAATTTAAATTGCTAAAAATTTGGATATTTATTGGAAATTCAATAATTTAAAGTTTAAATCAGTGGACATTTTAATTGTAGAAGAAATTAGAATTGATTACTTGAAATTTGGATTAATTGAAGTTTAAAAAATTTTTAAAATTAAATTCAGAATTCTTTTGAATTGTCAACAATAAAAAGTATTACAAATAATTTAACTTTTTATTACAATTAAAATAATTAAAATTTTGGATTAACTGAATTTGACATTTTTAAATATTTTGATCTATTTAAAGGAAAATCAATTGACATTTGAATGATAAAATGCTAAAATCGAAAATTTATATTTAGTCTAGGCAATAAATTGCATGATGTCTGTCAGATCATCTTCGATCTGAAAAAAATTGAAATTTTTTTTTAACTCACAGTTACTGCCTGGAAGGTTAATTTACCGGTCCACTTGGCTATATAGCTTTTCCGTCAACTTAGATTTTTGTACCATTAATGTTTCATATGATACGTTATTGTGCAAACTATGCACGCGAACGCATAAGAAACATTGCTGGAGGCGAGGTGTATAAATTAGATTTGTGATAATACAATAAATTGTGCTGCGGCTACACGCGGTATTTTATACTCCTTGTGAGCACCACATGAGACATTAATGGCCGTGAAATCTAAGATCTTACCAAACGTATAGTACTTCTCAACAATGTTATTAGCCTGAAAATGGTTGTAATGATTTAATTAAATTACCATATTTACCGATTCTGACAATGTAACCTTTTATCACAAAAAAAAAAGAAACCTAACAAAAACAATTTTATGAACAATTTCATTAATTTTATTGATAAAGTAATTTTTATTTTATATTTTTATATTTTGGAAATGTAACAGACTTTTTTAAACAGCAATTGAGATTTTTTTCCAATAAAAATGATTTTTTAAAAAAATATTGAAAAAAAATATTGAATTTTTCGAAGAAAATCTTAATTTTTCCCAAATAATTGCAATTTTTCTGTAAAAACTTGAATTAGTTAAAAAATATTTGAATTTTTTCAAATACAATTGTATTTATTTTTTCAATTTCGTAGAATTTCTTAGAAATGTAATTATCTTTATTTTGAACTGTATAATTTTTTATAATGAAATTAAATTATTGAAAAAAACTTAAATATCTTAAAAAATAATTGAAATTTTTAAAAAGAGCTTAAATTGTTTTTAACATAATTGAATTTTTTTGAAAAAATAGAATTCCTTAAAAATGTAATTGGTTTCCTTTCTGCGCAAAATTGAAATTTTTTCAATAAATTTTAATCAGTAAAAAAATTGAATATCTATGAAAAAAATTGAAATTTTTCAAAAGAAAATTTAATTTTTCAAAAATCATGAATTATTAACAAAATAATTGAATTATTTCGAAAACATTGAATTCCCTAAAAACGTAATTTATTCTTTTTCTGTAAAAAATTTTATTTTTTCAATAAAATTCAATCACTACAAAGAAAACTTAAATTTCTTTATAAATAGTTGAAAATTTCCCTTTAAATTATTATTTCTTTTACAAATAATTGAAAATATCAAAGAGCATAATATTTTTCGGAACGTAATTCAATTTTTTCTATACGAAATTGTATTTTGTTTTAAAAAATTTCAAGTAGCAAAAAAAATTAAAAATCTTCAAAAGTTAGTGAAATTTTTTTAAAAAACTTATTTTTTTAAATTTAAATTTTTAATTAAAATTTTTTTTTAATTTAACTTTTTAATTTTTGAATTTAAAAAAATTATTTCCAAAATAATTGTAATTTTTAAAATCAAAATAATGTTCGAAGCAGTGCAATTCCAAGACAATTAAAATACTAAAAAAATTGAATATCTATTTAAAAACATGGAATATTTTTAGAAGAATTGACATTTTTCTAAAAAACGTGAATAATTATAACAAAAAAATTTAATTATGTAAAAAAATAAGATTTCTTAGAAGAGTAATTAATACTTTTCTATACGTAAATAAATTTTTTTTAATAAAATTAAATTATTAAAAAGAAAAATTAAATTTATTCTATAAATGTACAATTTTACAAAAATTATGAATTTTCTCCAAAATGATTAAAAAATTTTCAAAAAGCTTAGTTTTTTAAGAAGAAATGCAATTTTTTCTTAGACGTAATTTTTATCTATACCCATTTGAGTTTTTTCTTAAAAAAAAATTTATTTAACTAAAAAAGTTGACTTTCTACCAAAATAATTAAAAATTTACAAGAAAGTTGAATTATTTCTGAAATAATTTAATTTTTTCGAAAACAACAGAATTTCTCTGAATCGTGGTTCATTTTTTTTGTAAGCAAGTAAATTTTCCTGATAAAATTGAATTTTTTAAAAAAAATTGAATTTCTTCCTAAATAAGTGACGATTTTTCAAAAAATTGGATTTCGTTTAAGATGATAAAAGTTTAATCAAAATATTTGAATTTTCTTCTAAGAATTTAGTTTCAGACGATTTTTTGCCCATAAAATTCAATTTCATAAAAATAATAGAATATTTTCGATAAAATTAAAATTTTTATAAACAAATAGAATTTTTACCAAAACAATTTAGATAACTAACCTTTTTCCAAAATAATTGAAATTTTCTCTTGAAACAAGATTTTTTTCTAAAATACTTTCAATTTTTCCAAGAAAGTTGATTTTTGACAAAATGCTTGAATTTTGTTTGAAAAAAATTGAATTTCTTAGAAAAGTAATTAATTTTTTTGTATATCCAGTCGATATTTATCCAATAAATACTGGATAATAAAATAACAACAAAATACTAACAAAATTGATTTTCTTTCAAAATAATTAAAATTTTTCATGCAAACTTGAAATTTTTGAAGAATATGTGATTTTTTTTTAAAGAAATTGAATTTCTTCGAAACGTATTTAATTTTTGCAAACGTACCTAATCAAATTTTTTTCAATAAAATAGAATTTCTTTAATAAAATTAGTTTGTCAAGAACTTGTTTTTTTCGGACCTCAAGTGCATTTCTGCTAATAAAATAAATTTAATTCTTTTTAGGAAATTCAATTCATTCCATAAAATTAAAACTTAAAAATCATTAACATTCTTTTAAAAAATTGAATTTTTTTTCCATAAAATTGAAAATTTTCCAATAGAAGTTGTCCTAAGTAATTAAATTATTTTCAAAGAAAATTTTATTCATGATTATTATTTATTTAAATGAACAGATTCACTGATTCTGTGAAGATAACCTTTAGTCACGAAAAACACAACAAAAACGATTTTATCAACATTTTCATCAATTTCTTTATATAAAATAATTTTTATTCTTTAATCACAATTAAACTATTTTCAATAATAAGCTAATTAAGATTAATTTTTTATTGTCGAAGAATTTTGGCAAAAATTCAATTTCTATCAAAAAACGAAACTATAAATCTTGAATTGAGTTTATACTCGTATTTTAGGAGCCTGTTTTCAATAATAATTTATTGCCTTCTTTATTTCATCGACACTCATTTAAAAAGTATGCGACTGGACCCGAAGATAAAGAAAAGAGCATCAATCGTTCAGCAACCTTTCCTAAATCGGATACCCGAAAGCAGTGATTTAAAATTGCATAAAAAATACGCTTTGTTCCAGTTTAAACATTCAGACTACAAAAAAAAAACTGTTAAATTAATTTATTTAATTTTTTATCAATATTAAAATTGCTACTATATATTAGTAATTTTTTTCATCAAAGCAAATTGAGGAGAGGAGAAAATATTATCAATATACTTATATTTCTCTTATTAATGTTATTATTATTTTTCTGTACACATCTATATTATCTTGAAAAGACTTAAATAAACTAGATTCAAATTAATGTCACTTAAAAATTTTCATCTATCATTTTCAGTAAAAATACGATCGAAAAGATGTTGATTAAAATGTGAGCGTCGGACATTGTAGATTTAAGAAGATTGCATGTGGGATATTATGCAATCTTGTCTCCTGTAGGACAAATAAAATCGACAAATCTAGCGAGGTATGCGTGGAAGATTAATGCACTTTGAGAATCTGCATAATTTACATGCAAATTGAATACGCAGTTGCTCAACACGCCATTTATGTACCGCCGTCAAACCTTATTAAATTAAAATATTCTCGCTGTAAAAATGTCAGCTGAACTAGTTTTAAGGGAACATTATAATTGAGCGCGGGTACTTGACAGTTTCTAAAATTTTCATTAAAATAACAAGTCATTGACATTTCGCCTAAAAAGATTCACACAAAAGTCTTATTATGTTTTATTTTTAAAGACATTAAACGAATCGTTAAAGAAATCCACTTATTATTGAATTTAAAAAAGGTTATTGCTAATTTATGAAGTGAAGTGAATTACAATCTGTAGTGTGGTTAGAGGCAAGTTGAGATATTTTATTTTTTGGTCAGGTTGCTATATATGCATTTTCTTATAAACGAGACGAACACGATTGTGAGTGCTGGAACCAAAGAGTTGTTAGTTCCTGTCTCACAAGAGCGCGATTTTTACTGCCAATAAAAATATTAGTAGGTGATCCTTTCAACTCTCAGTGGGAATTCGTTAACCCGCATCTTTGCCTAACCGTTAACGATATATTTCATTTTTTATGATTTGTGGAATGCTCTTATTCGTGCTAGACTACCTTTTTGATTCTTTAGCCGCTCATCCTCCTAACCACTTGGACTCTAATTTCTGAAGGTCGGTTGACAAAGAACCAGAGATCATTTCACAAACTAGCTTTCTAAAAAAGTTGTTATTTTTGGAAAGATTGGAAAAAATGAGATTTAAGTTGATGGAGTAAGTTGAGGTTACTTAAGTTATTGGAGTAACTTGAAATGACTTGAGATGCCAAAGTAATTCAATGTTAGTCAAGTGAGTAAAGTAACTTGAAATGGTTTAAGTTATTCAAGTAACTTATGGAAAGTTATCTGAAGTTACTTAGTTTAATAAAGTAACTTGAAGTGTCTCAGGTTAATAAAGTAACTTCAAGTGTCTTAAGTTATACATGAAACTTGAAGTGACTCAAGTTATCGGAGTAAGTTGAAGTGACTTCATTGACTCAAGTTAATTGGGGTAATTTAAGTTAAACAAGTTACTTGAAGTGACTTAAGTCATCCAAGTGACGTAAAGTGTCTTCTTAGGTTACAAAGTAACTTGAAGTGACGCAAACAATCCAAGTAATTTTGAGGTGAAAAAATTGATTTCAATAACTTAAAGTAACTTGATTTACCAAAATAACTTTAAACAATTTACAATAGATTCAACTATTCAAGTAACTTAAAGTGACTGAAGGTATCAAAGTAACTTGAAGTGACTTGATTTACCAAAATAACTTTATACAACTTAAATTAAATTTAACTATCCAAGTAACTTAAAGTGACTGAAGTTAACAAAGTAACTTGAAGTGGCTTGATTTACCAAATTAATTAAAAGACATTCAGGCTAATAGAGTAACTTGAAGTGGCTTCATTAATTCAAGTTAATTAGAGTGATTATAGATAACCAAGTAACTTGAAGTGTCTTAAGGTGTCTAAATAAAAAAAGTTGAAGTCACTCTAATTATCATAATAATTAAAAGTGACTTTGGTTATCTAAGTAACTTGAAGTGACTTGAGTTACCAAAAAAATTCAAAGACACTTAGGTTAATAAAGTAACTTGAAGTGATTTAAATTATCTGAGTAACTTGAAGAGGCTTAATTTATTCAAGTTAATTAGAGTGGTTTTAGATAAACAAGTAACTTTGTAGCAACTCAAGTTATTCAAGTAACTTGAAGTGATTCAAGTTATTCAAGCAATAACTCAATGTGTCCTAAAGTGTCTAAATAAGGTCAAGTCACTTCAATTATCAATATAATTTAAAGTGACTTTGGTTATCCAAGTAACTTGAAGTAATCGAGTTATCAAAGTAATTCAAAAACACTCAGGTTAATTGAGTAACTTGAAGTGGTTTCATTAATTCAAGTTAATTAGAGTGCTTTTATATAACCAAGTAACTTTGAAGTGACTTAACCTAACCAAGTAACTTGAAGTGTCTTAAGGTATCTAAATAAAATAAGTTGAAGTCACTCTAATTATCAATATAATTTAAAGTGACCTTGGTTATCCAAGTAACTTGAAGTGACGTGAGTAACTAAAAGAATTCAAAGACACTCAGGTTAATAGAGTAACTTGAAGTAATTTAAATTATCGGAGTAACTTGATGAGGCATAATTTATTCAAGTGAATTAGAATGATTTTAGATAACCAAGTTACTTCGAATTGACTCAAGTTAAACAAGTAACTTGAAGTGTCTCAAGATATCTTAATAAGTTGAAGTCACTCGAATTATTAATATAATATCCAGTGACTCAGGTTATCCAAGTAACTTAAAGTGACTTAAGTCATCCATGTAAATTGAAGTGACCCAAGTCAGCCAAGTAACTTGATGTGACTTAAATTTCCAAAGTAATTCAAAGTAACTTAATTTACCACAGTTATTTAGATTAAATAAATGTCAATTACATTACCTTAGCAGCTCGATGTGCCCTACGTTATTAAAAAAATGTGAAATGACTGAAGTCATCCCAGTAATTTAAAGTGACGTGAATTACCAAAGTAACTTGAAGTGACTCGAACTCCCAAATTAACTGAAAGTGACTGAAGTCATTCAAGTAACTTGAAGTGCCTTAAGTATCATAAAAGTAACATGTTCTGCATTGTATCACTAAAATAATCCAAAACTAACAATAAACTAAATAACGAAAAAATTAAACTAAATGACTTAACTAAAAAAAATGTCACCGAAGTAACAAAAGTTACCAAAGTCATTGAAATATAGTGAAGTTAATACAGTAAGTTGAAGTGACCTTAACTCATTTAAGTAATTTACCCAAAATTATCCAAATTGACTGAAGTTAACAAAGTAACATGAATTGTCTTAAGTTATTCATGAAACTTGAAGTGTCTTTATTGATTCAAGTTAATTAGGGTGATTTAAATTAATTAAGTTACTTGTAGTGACTTAACTTATCCAAGTAACGTAAAGTGTCTTAGGTTGCAAAGTAACTTGAAGTGACTCAAGTAATTCAAGGAACATTGAGGTAAAATAATTGATTCCAATAAATTGAAGTGACTTGATTTACCAAAATAATTTAAAGACCCTCAGGTGAATAGAGTAACTTGAAGTAACTTAAATTATCGGAGTAACTTAATTAAAATGGGATCATTGATACAAGTTAATTAGACGATTTTAAATAACCAAGTAACTTTGAAGTGACTCAAGTTAAACAAGTAACTTGAAGTGTATTGAGTAACTTGAGTAACTTGAGGTGTCTAAATATGTTAAAGTCTCTCTAATTATCAATATAATTGAAAGTAACTCAAGTTATTTCAGTAACTTGAAGTTCCTTGAGTTACCAAAATAATTCAAAAACACTCATGTGAATAGAGTAACTTGAAGTGGCTTTATTAATTCAAGTTACTTAGAGTGATTTTAGATAACCAAGTAACTTGAAGTGTCTTAAAGTGTCTAAATAAGTTTAAGTCACATTAATTATCAATATAATTAAAAGTGACTAAAGTTAACCAAGTAACCTGAAGTGACTCAAGTTAACAAAATAACTTGAAGTGACACATATAATCTTAATAACTTAAAGTGACTTAAATTATCCGAGTAACTTCAAGCGACTTAACTGGTTCAGGTTAATTAAAGTAACTTAAATTGAAAGATATCTCAAAGTGACCAAAGTTATCCACGAAACATAAAGTAACTTATTTATCCTATTAACTTGAATTGTCTTAAAGACCCAAGTACGTTAAACTGACTAAATAACTCAAATTCGGTACACCTTATTTTTGGTCAAAGACATAAATAATATTTCAAACCCAACTTTCAATATCCGTCAATAAACAATTACAACTCACGTTTAAAAAACAATTGTAAACATTATAAATTCTATCCGCCCGTTCAGCATTAATGTTCAGTAAAACAAGATCATTTTTCGTGCACGAAACTGATGATCGATCCGCCAAAAAATTTCAAAATTACAGGTTTTAGCACTATAAATAGTGCAACGTATCAATTATAATAAATTCCAAAACCTGTGATTATCCTCGATGCTGGTAAACTCGTTGAAATATAATTTTATTAATCGCTCTCAGTGATATAGGTCATTGATAGATATTTTGCATTCATTTTACATAAACTATAGAAATGGAGTAGAGATTATGTAATTATTCTCAGTCTCTGTATAATTATATATATGAAACTTCGACGAACCTTTGTGTTTCTCGACTCCTCACAATCATTTCCGTAGAGTCTACTTTAAATTCATTTATAACTCCCGAGTCTATTATCTCTGCAAATACTGTCAAGAAAAAGAGCAGAAAAAAAATTGATAATAAGTTTCATGAAAATTTCCACAAAAAAAAAAAATTACCAGAATATGTCAAATAGAAAAAGCAAAAAAATGTTTGAGCGAGAAAAAAAGAATGAAAAATAAAACGGCGACGTTTTTACCAAAAGTATTTTCTTCTTTTTTTCCCCTCAAAAACCTAAGACTAGAGGAAAAGAAGAAGAACGGGAGAACGGCTAACTTCCAATTACACGACGTTCCTTTTAATAATTATGCAGCGCGGATCGTAGGAGGCAGGATTTAATTTGGGTCTCTCAGTTTTGTTAGAAACCGCCGCCTGGGGCGCCTTACGTGAACCAAGGATCGTCTACTCTACACTGTTTAAGTTCGTGTCCTTGGTCCTGGCCAAGAACACTTTCGTTCTGTATTACATTGCAGTCAAAATCACTTACCCCCGTCTAGTAGTCTCGTTCCCACAATATTTTTTTTTATTGTCCAAAAGACAGAAAAAAGTGGGCGTTATACTTGATGCAACTCATTTTGACTTGATTTCATTTCCGTTGGTCTTCAACTTTAAATTGAAAGTTTTCTTATAGATTGGTAGATTTTAAATACAAATGGCTACAAAAATTGAATATAACAGTTGATAATTGAAGAAAATAAATGAAATTCAAAGAAGATAATTGAGAATTGAAGAATTAAATATTAAACTTTACAAAAAATAATAATTAAGAATTAAAAGAAACAATTAATAATGAAAAGAAATAATTAATAATGGAAAGAAATAATTAAACAATGACAAAGATATTTGACAATTAGGAACAAAATAAAAAAAAATGTAAATATTAATCTACAATTGAACAATAATTGAAAAAATTGAACATTGGTTATTAAATTCAAAGAATATAATTGAAAATTGGTCAACTAGATAGAAAATCCAAAAAAAATAATTTAAAATTTAAGTTTACAATTCAAAATTAAAGAAATAAATTGAAAATTAAATAGGCAAATTGAAATCAGAAAAACACAGAATTATTGAATATTAAAAAAAAAACAATTGAAAATTGAGAAATAAAATTGAAATTCGAATGGGAGCGTTCACATATGACGTCATGCTATAGAGGGGAGGGGGGAGTCTTGATCAAACTTGACGAAACGTGACTTGGGGGAAGGGGGGGGGGGTCGTCCTAAACGTGACGTCACGAAATTTTATTTTTATGTTTAATATGAAGTATTTAATACTTAAAGTTCGAGGTATATGATTTGAAACAGTCATTAATGTATTTGTTGTGCGAAAAATAACAAAATTTTTTTAATCACCGTGTAATAATCTAATTATTAACCAAATATCAGTAATAAACCCAAATGACTGCAAATTTAGAATAATAAAGGGTCAAACCACTGACTTTCGACCAAAGGTGGTCGTTGACATATTTTAATAAATATTAAAACCTATATTATATGTATTATTGAAGTGTCTAAATTCAAGTTCTGAAATTGTTTTAGAGATATTTTATATTTTGCATCCGTAAATTGTAATTAAAGAAGCAAGTGTCAAGAAAAAATGGCGTTTTTAATGCACATTTCAAATATTATTTATTTAGAAAGAAAACATTGAATTCCCATATTGTAAAGAAAATATGATTAATTAATATCCAAATATTTATTTTATTTAATATAGGTAATTTTGTATATAATGAATAATAATAATAATAAAATCAATTTCAATGTGATCATAAATCTGTCACTTTTTACGATTTTTAAAAGTCTATTTTTTAGAAACCTACTTAATAAATTTTATTGAAACTTACCATAATTATTAATTTATGCACTTTAATTGTATTTTCACTAAATTCAAGACAAATATTTACTTTATTACTAAGTAATATCGTCTTAAAATTTCCGAATTAACCCCAAAGCAGACATTTTTAATCTTATATAAGTTTTTTCTGGATGAAATTAAAAATTCAACACTTTGCACATACCTAAGTCTATATAAAATCTTCAACATATTAAATTTTTGCGAGAGTAATTTGCTTAGTTTTCGAATTATTCAAGTTTAAAAAAGTAATGAAAAAAGGTTATTTTGTCATTGTAAAAAATACACTCCCAAGTTTGTCGTTATAAAAATATTTACGAAAATAAGTTTGAATTTAAAATAAATAATGGATCGACAAACTTCGGACAAACTATAAAAACTAAGCAAATTACTCTCACAAAAATTTAATATGTTGAAGATTTTATATAAACTTAGGTATGTGCAAAGTGTTGAATTTTTAATTTCATCCAGAAAAAACTTATATAAGATTAAAAATGTCTGCTTTGGGGTTAATTCGGAAATTTTAAGACGATATTACTTAGTAATAAAGTAAATATTTGTCTTGAATTTAGTGAAAATATAATTAAAGTGCATAAATTAATAATTACGGTAAGTTTCAATAAAATATTATTAAGTAGGTTTCTAAAAAATAGGCTTTTAAAAATCGTAAAAAGTGACAGATTTATGATCACATTGAAATTGATTTTATTATTATTATTATTTTTCATTATCCACAAAATTATATTAAATAAAATAAATATTTAGATATTAATTAATCATATTTTCTTTACAATATGGGAATTCAATGTTTTCTTTCTAAATAAATAATATTTGAAATGTGCATTAAAAACGCCATTTTTTCTTGACACTTGCTTCTTTAATTACAATTTACGGATGCAAAATATAAAATATCTCTAAAACAATTTCAGAACTTGAATTTAGACACTTCAATAATACATATAATATAGGTTTTAATATCTATTAAAATATCTCAGCGACCACCTTTGGTCGAAAGTCAGTGGTTTGACTCTAAAACCGATTGAAAATTATTATTATTGAATTTTTTGTTATTAACGTTGAAAATAAAATTATCATAAAAATAGGGGGGGGGGGCAAGAAACGTGACGTACTTTTAGGGGTACGTGTTTACTTTTACGTGACAGAGCGTGACAGGAGGGGGGGAGGGGTCAAAAAGTTAAAAAAAACGTGTGACGTCATTTGTGAACGCTCCCAATACAATAATTGAGAATTAAAGAAAATTACTGAACAATTGGATTGAAAAAAGAAGAAAATAATTTATAATTAAAAAAAAATGGAAAATGACAGGAATTATTTAATATTGAAGAATACATTAAAAATTGAAAAATAGAATTGTTATTTAAAGAAATTAATTGAGAATTGAAAAAAAATAATTGAACAATTGAACAATTAAATTGAAAATAGAAGAAAATTATTGAAAATTGAAGGAGGTTTTGAAACATAAAATAAATAACTGATAATTGAAAAAAAAATAATTGAAAAAAGTCGAGATTACTAAAATTTTGAAACAAACCAATTGAAAATTGAACAAAATGTCTAAAAATTAAAGAAATTAATTGAAAATTGAAGAAAATAATTAAATATGGAAGAAAGTACTTAAAAATTAAACACAATATTTGGAAACAGCAGAAAAATTTAGAAATCGACGGAAATAATTGCAAATTTATGAAAATAATTTAAAAATTCTCAATTTAAAAAAAAATTGAAAGAAAAACATAATTTAAAATGCTGAGAATTGTTAAATATTGAAGAAAATTAAGAAGAAATTGAAAATTGAAAGAAATTGAGAAACTGAAAGAAATATGAAAAAATAATTGGAAATTGAAGAAAATACTTGAAATTTAAGAAAAAAATTAGAATTTGAAGAAAATAATTGAGAATTAAAAAAAATCATTGTAAAAAGCCTAGAGTTATTGAATATTATAAAAAAAATTGAAAATTAAAGAATGGAATTGAATATCGAAAATTATAATTGAGAATTAAAGAAAATAATTCAAGAATTGAACAATGGGATTGAAAATAGAAGAAAACAAGTGATAATTGAAGAAAAAAGAAATTGAACAACCCAGGAATTAAAGAATTTAAAAAAAAACAATAAAAAATGAAGAATGTAATTGTAATTTGAAGAAATTAATTAAAAATTGTAGAAAATAATTTGGAATTAAACGAAATGTGATTTTATGAAAATCGTGGAATAATAATTGATGAATTGAATTCAAGTTTCAAAAACATAATTAATAATTGAAAAACATATTGAAAAAAGCCGAGAATTATTGATTAAGGGCATGTGATGATAATGCTAAATTTGTCCGTAAACTTTCCTTTAAAGTACTCAATGTTTTGACACCAAACTTTGTAGAATTACTCAAAACACCATTTGAATGGTCTCTCTGACCCAATTTTGTTTCATTTTTGTCTTTAAACTAAATATTTTTCAAATTTACTTTTTTTTCAAAATTTTCCAAAAATTGTAAAATTGAAAAAAAAATTAGTTTAAAGATAAAAATGAAATAAATTTGCGGGTCAGAGAGACCATTCTAATGGTATTTTGAGTAATTCTACAAAGTTTGGTGTCAAAACATTGAGTACTTTAAGAGAAAGTTTACGGACAAATTTAGCATTATCATCACATGCCCTTAAAGGAGAAAATAATTTAAAAATCGAGGAGTTATCGAGATGTCAAATAAATAAATGATAATTGAAAAAAATAGTTAAAAAAAGTCTAGAATTATTGATTATTAAATTAAATAATTAAAAATTGAAGGAAATAGTTGAGATCTGAAGAAAATAATTAAAAATTGATGAAAATAATTAAAAATTAAAGAAAATAACTGAAAATTGAATCAAATAATTGGCAATTCAAAAAAAATAATTTATAGATGAAGAAAATATTTAAAAATTGATTAAAATCATTGAAAATCGTAGAAAATATTTCAGAATTGAATTAATTATAAATTGATGAAAATAATTGAAAATTGAAGAAAATAATTGCCAATTGAAGAAAATAGTAGAAAATCAAAGAAAATAATTGAGAAATTAAGAAATAATTTTAAATGAATGAAAATAATTCCAAATGGAAGAAAATAATTGAGAATTGTAGAAAATAATTGGAAATTGAAGAAAATAATTGAAAATTGAAAAGAATTTATTATTCCAGAAAAAAATTCCCGGTTTGACGGAAAATTCCCGATTAATTCCCGGTTTTTCCCGGTCAATTTAAATTCCCGGTTATTTCCTGATTTTCCCGGTTAGTAGACACCCTGTAAAACTTCACATTTGGGAAATTGAATCTTTCTGATATTTATTTCTTCAGGTTTCACAGTGATAATGAAGAATATTTTAGGGGAAATAGAGGACTCATAATACAAAAATAGGGAACTTCTAGGGTACTTTAAAAACTTCATAAATAAATATAAACAATTTATACACAGTGGAATCTAGATTATTTTATTTGGGTAGGACAAAATTTCAAAGTTTAAAAAAAATTAAATTAAAATATATAATTACAGAATTTTCAAATTAATAAAAAGAAAAGGGAATATACAAATTGTGGAAAGTAATTTAAAACTAATAAATAAGAATTTAAAATTATGGAAAATGAATGCAGAACTTTAGTAATAAATGAAAAGTGAAGATAATAATTAAAATATAAATGAGGAAAATAATTGATAAATAATAAAAATAACTGACAATTGAAGAACATAATTAAGAAATATGAAAAATAATTTGAAAAAGTACGGAATATCTATAAATACACTAAGAGCGAATAATTGAAAAAAGATCAAAATAATGGTAAATAAAAAAAAGATTAAAAATTTAGGAAATTAATTAAAAAATTCTGAATATAATTAAAAATTTGAAAAAAACAATTAAAAAAGATTATAAAACTAATAAAAATTAAAAAAAAAGAATTCAAATTTGAGATAAATAATTGAAGATTTAATAAATCAATTTAAAAATTACTTTTAAAAATTAAAAACTGTTTCTATAATTGCAAAATTATAGAAACAACTGAAAATTGAAGACAATAATGAAAAATTGAGAAAATGATTGAAAATTCAAAAAAATTAATTTAAAAGTGATGAGAATGGTTGAAAAAAAAGTTCAAAATTGATGAAAACAATCGAGAATTAAAAAAAATAATTGAAAACTTAGGAAATTTTAAAAATTAAAAATTGGAGAAAACAATTGAAAAATTATAGAAAGAATTGAAAATTGAAGACAATAATTTAAAATTACGAAAACATTTGAGAATTGTAGAAAACAATCGAGAATTGAGAAGAATAATTGAAAAAAATTACACATTATCTATCAAATTAAAGAAAATAATTGAAAAATGGCAAAAATAATGATAAAATTTAAAAAATAATTTAAACTAAGGATAAATAATTGAACATTTAGAAAATTAACTACAAATTACCGAAAGTAATTTTTTGAAATAATTGAAAAATTCTAAAATTCATTAAAAATTTTTTAAATCAATTGATATTTGAAATAATAGATTCAAGGTTTAGTAAATGATTTTTAAATTATAATTTAGAGAAAAAAGATTGAAAAATTATAGGCATAATTGAAAACTTAAGTCAGTAATTTAAAATTTAGAAAATATTTGAGAATTGAAAAAAACAATCGAGAATTGAGAAGAATAATTGAAAAAAATTACAGAATATACATCAAATTAAAATTAATCAACAATTAATAATTACAACAAATAATTAACTATTAATTAAAATCATTGAAATAAATGATTAAAGGTTTAGTAAATCAGTTAAAAATAATTTTAAAAATTATAATTTGGAGATAAAAATTGAAAAATTAAAGAAATCATTTTAAAAATATTGAAAATTATTGAAAAATGATAAAAATAACTGAAATTTTAAAATCAAAATGTAGAAAGTGCATGAAAAAATTCTTTTTAAAACTAAAAATTGGAGAAATGTTTTCAAAATTATAGAAATAATTGAAAAATGAAAATTAAAGAAAATTTTTGAAAAATAAGTGATAAAATTACGAAACCTTTTTGAAATTTAATAAAATAACTGAAAAATGATAAACACAATGAAAAACATTAGAATCTAAAAAATAACTGCAAGTTTTGGAAATTAATTGAAAAATAATGAAAATATTTAATAAGTAGACAAAAATAATTTAAATTGAATACAATAATTGAAATTTGATAAAACTAGTTGAAAGTTTATGAAATTAGTTAAATAATATTACAAATAAGTATGAATGGTAGAAAAAAATAAAAATAAATGATAAAAATAATTGTAAATTGAAAAAAATAATAATTGGAATCTGAGATGAAGGACTGAAAATTGAAGAGATCTATTGAAATATAATTTAATAAATTAAAAATTGGAGAAAATATTTTAAAAATGATAGAAATAATTGAAGATTGATAATAATTGAAAATCTCTAGATATCTTCACTTTAAATATATTTTCGTGAAAAATAGAGTATTTTAGGGCAACATTTTCTAAATAGGGAACTTTTAGGGACCAATAGCAAAATAGGGGATACTTAAGGGAAATTAGGGGAGCACCTGTGAAGCTTGTTTCTTTTGCAAACAATAAATAATGCGGTAAGTAGCACATAAATAACTTACGTAAGAAAATTTATAAAGTATTTCAATCTCAAAATAAGGTGTTAATGATCTTTTCAATGAGAAAAAAACAACTTTTAGTTTAACCTATAACATAAAAACTGTTTACAGAAAACGGTTGGTAACAGTAGAAAGTTTATTTACCGACAGTCGATTAATTTTAGCGGCAAGAATTAATTTTTTTGATTAATACATTCTTTTTCAATAAAAGTAAGAAATTTAATATTGTTTGAAAAAATAATTACATTGGTTCTATACTAAATAAAATATTAAATAAAACTATTAAATAGTTTCATTATTTCTTAAACTAATAATAATTATCTCGTTTTTATTCAAGAAGTAAGAAACTAATAACGAGACTAAACTGTCCGTCTGTCCGTCTATCATTCACAGACAATTGCTACGATTTTTCGATTTTGACACTGTTCTAAATAATTATTATACGAACTAGTTTCAAATAGTTCCAAACTAGTTATTAATAGTTACGAACTAGTTCCAAAATTCTTCTAACTTGTTTCAAATAGTCTCTAACTGATTTTAAACAATTAAAACTAGTTCTGAACTATTTTCAAGCAGTTTCGAACTAGTTAGAAACAGTTTTAAACTTGTTCTAAACAGTTTTGATCTAGTTCCAAAAAATTACAGCCTAGATTTAAAAAATTTTGAAATGACTCCAAAAAGTTTCGAACCTGTTTTAAACAGTTTTGAATAAACTCTAAACAAATAAAATTTTCGAACTATTTTTAAACTGTTTTGAACTAGTTTCGAACAATTTCAAACAATTTCAAACAATAAGTTTTAAACTACTTTCAAAGAATTTTGAATAAGTTACAAAATCTTTTTAAACTTGTTCTAAACAGTTTTAAAACTAGTTTTAAACTGTTCCAAACTAGTTCTAAACATTTCCAAACTAGTTTTAAACCGTTTCGAACTAGTTTCAAAAAATTTGAACTTGTTTTAAATAGTTGGGAACTAATTTCAAACAGTTTTGAGCTAGTTCCTAACAATTTCGAACTTGCTTCGAACTATTTTTAAACTGTTTCAAACCAGCTATGCTGCCAGTTTGGAATAAGTGCTAAACAGTATATTGAAGTAATTTTAAAAAGTTTTGATATAGTTTCAAAAAGTGACAAACAATTTCGAACTATTTTCTTACAATTTTTTAACAAGTTTCGAATAAGTAACAAAATCTTTTTAAACTTGTTCTAAACGATTCAGTTTTTGAAAAAAGCGAATTTTCGTTGTTTCATATTTAGAGAACAATTTAGAACTAGTTTTAAGCAGTTTGGACCATATTTCAGCAGTTAAGAACTATTTTCAAAAAGTTTCGAACTAGTTACAGACAGTTTTGAACTAGTTCGGAAAATTATTTGCAAACAATTTATAACTAGTTTTAAACAGTTTCCAACCAGTTAGAAAAGCTATTTTTAAATAGTTTCAAACTAGTCCCAAAAATATTTTTAAATAATTACGAACTAGTTCCGAAAACTATTTTCAAACACTTTCGAACTTGTTACAAACAGTTTTGAACTCTTTTCAAACAGTTTCGAACCAGTTCCGAACTTTTTTTACAGTATCGTACTAGTTAGAAACAGTTTTGAACTAGTTTAAAGTATTTTAGTTTTCTGTAGAAAATAAAATTTTTATTGTTTCATATTTAGGGAGCCATTTAGAACTATTTTTAAATAGTTTTGAACCATATTTCAACAGTTTAGAACTAGTTTCAAACAGTTATGAACTAGTTACAAACAGTTATGAACTAGTTACAAACAGTTTTGAACTAGTTCGGAAAATTATTTGCAAACAGTTGGAAAGTAGTTTTAAACAGTTTCCAACTAGTTTGAAAAGCAGTTTACAAACAATTTGGAACTAGTTAAAAAAAATATTTTTAAACAGTTACGAACTAGTTACGAAAACTATTTTGAAACACTTTCTAACTAGTTATAAACAGTTTTGAACCAGTTCCGAACTTGTTTTTACAAATTCGTACTAGTTAGAAACAGTTTTGATTTAGTTTTAAATATTTTAGTCTTTTGAAAAAAAAACAAATTTTTGTTGTTTCATATTTAGAGAGCAATTTGTAACTAGTTACAAACAGTTTTGAAGCAGTTCCAATCAATATTAAATTTTTATATTTATTCCCTTTTATTGACTGGGTAAATAATTTTTATTTGCCGTGTTAATTTCTTTTGTTTAAAATTATTTATCGAAACTTGATTTCATAATGTTTAAAGGTTTGTTTTTCTTGTAAGTTTCTCTAACATTTTCTAAAAAAATTCGATTTATTTTAGTGAAAATTGTATTTAGTTTGTTGACCTTAAAAATATACTTTTTTACTGTTAACACAAGTCAGTTGGTGAGCATTTAATAGTCATCCCACGTTAGACAAAATATGGCAACTTTAACGACCCAAAATGACTAATTTTTCATGTTTTTCTCCGTGAAATGTCATGTTATCATTTTTTAATGGTCCCTTCCAACCAATGAAAATGGATTATCATTATGTGCGTATTGTGTGTGCTCGTAAGTAAGAATTTTATTTGGCATGTCAATGGTACCTTGATTGCTATCTGATCTCTTTAGGCTACAAAGTATATACTACCTGAAAATCGTTCAATTTTTACCCTCGATTTTATTTAATCCAAAAAAATGCAGAACTACGAATCTTCCGAGTTCGTCTAAGTTTATTGATTAAAAGTTTACATAAATTATGTTTAATACATAAATTTAAATTTTAATCATTATGTGAATCTAGATTTTAATACGATCAAAAAATTATATTTTTAACTGACTGCTCATTTTATTTTTCAAGATAAAATTTCAGAGGGCTCAAAATTGACAACAAAAACCTAATTTTTTAATACCGTATGGTGTTTTTAAGAGTGGCAAAATAGGACTAAAAAATTGCATACCACCCCCCCTTTCAATGTTGGACAATTGTGCCATACGGTATTAAAAAATTAAGTTTTTGTCGCAAATTTTAAGCCCTATATTAAAGCTTTTATCATGAAAAATAAAATGCGCAGAGGGGTGGCAAATTTGAGAAAGAATGTATCATAAAGTAAAGATGAACGATAACTGTGTAATTGATGCATAATTGTAATGTGAACATTAATGTGAACTTGAAATTATGTAGAGTAAACGCGTGTAGTTTACAATTAAGCCGAAGAGTAGTTAAGTAAAAGTCAATTAAATATGATTTATCTACCTGTTAAACGTTGCCATTTATCTCATTAGAGGTACACCTTCAGCCGTGTAACTGATAAGGATCTCCGACTTGAAACCAGTTAGGAGTTACCTGTATTAAACTTTCACATACGCAAACTGATTCTTTCATATTTCTATTCACTTAATTTGTTTCTTTCACTATCTGTCAATTTTTTTAATCATCATTCCTAAAATTGGTATAAGAAACTTATCGTTTCTATTTTAAACAGAGAAAATGGAATTATTAATATAGAACTTTTTTTTATTTTGTTCCAACAAAATTTTTGTTGTCTTAACAACTTGGGATTGCTGTCTTAACAACTTGGAATTGTTGTAGTAACAAAACCATTTCGGATTTTGTAAAGAAAACGAACCTAATTGTTGATGCAACAAAACAAATTCGTTATAACAACAATTCAGATTTGTTAGTTCTGTGCCAACAAGAATACATCAATTCCATTTTCTCTTTATTTTCTGAACTAACTTCAGAACTTTTTTTTTTTTTAACTTGAAAGAAATTCCATTGAGATATTTAAAAAAATGTATTTATCAGTATTGTGTAAAATTGTAATTTTGAAGAAAACTAGGAAGTATATATGTGCGTATAGTTTTGAAAAGAAAATATTGATCAGTATACAATTTTTCGATATTCTTCGGCTTATGTATTTTAAGGGTAATATGGGTAATATTACACGAGATCGAAATAACATAACCTATAAATTCACTCCCGCGTATTGCGACGCATTTTCTTATGGCTTCTTCCGCGAATCGTACACTTTATTGGTTTTTAGAAAACGTATCAAATATTGTTTAGAGAGCCTACTTGTCACCTGTCGGAAAGAAAAAAAAAACATCCGTTTAAAAGAAATTAATAATTTGCAAAAATAACTCGATTATTGATATTGTATGATTAAATCATTTAAATTTCTCAAATAATAAGAATTTTTATATTTTAAATGTCGGATTCAGATTTTTTATTTCTACCTGAAAAGCACGCAATTGTCCCAAAGACAAAAGATTTGAGGGAAAAGTTATATATATTTAAAGATCAAATATACCGTGTAGTAATTCTATTACATTACACAACGTATTGGTCTGATATCAGAAAGCAAGTCAAGAATCACAGCATGCGTGATATCACCAGCGATTATGGGAAACATTCTTTCTCTGCAACCTGTGACCTCTTTTGTCTCTTTCCGTACCTGAGTTCCGCGGGATGTAAAATATCGCCGATAAATTTTTACGGCTCCGAATGGCACGACGTTTCTTTCCCCTCTGTTACCGGCACTGAGCTGCTATTATCCTTTGAAATGCGATACAAAAACATCTTTATCTCGCTGACTGTCCTGTTTATTGCTCGCAAATGAACAACTTTCAGTCGCGTTATTTTCAGCATTAACTGCGATTTCAACTGTCCACTTAAATCAGAAAGTTGCACTCTCTCGAAACTGAGAATTCAGAGGAGACTGTCCTTCATCTTCTTTTGTTGACTCGTCGCACTGTGTCATTTTTGGCTCTTTTATCTCGTGTGTATTCTTTCATTATTGACAACTTTTTGCAACAGTGTTTAATTTTTGATAAGAATAGGTAAAAGTAGGTAAAAAATAGAAATAAGTAGTTTTGAGTTTTTGAAAAAAGAAAACCGGGAAATATTGTTAAATTAATTATTATGTAGAAATGTAAGAAATATAATAATTACCTGATTTGAATATAATATATTAGACTTCCTACTTTGTTCAATTTTAAAAACAGTAGTGTGTATTAAATTGGCACATATTTTGAGGTTATAAACAAGACAACATTTAAAATACAGCGATACGCCATCTGGTGTCAAAAAAACTTATTAAAATAACACGGTTCGATTCTGGAAACAGTAACATTAACAACGTTTCTAAATCGCCCGTTTACGGGCGAAATAAGAGCGATGAATTAGTTCGCCCGCTAGAGATTTATAGAGAGGGGGAAAACGGGCAAAATAAGAGAAATGAATTATTTCACCCGTTAAAGAAAAAAGAATTACAATATGTGTTTCAAGACTTGTATACACTGAATATTATAACATTTCACAAAAAATCCAGACACATTACCTCCACTTCTGAAGTTTAACCAGAGTTTAACAAAAACAAAAATGTATCACGATAATAATTTCCTAAATAAGCGAGAATTTTTGAAAAATCTAATAAACTACTTTGAATATTACATTCGTTAATTTGTATGCACATTTTCTTTAAAATTTACGTAATTTATATTATGAAAATGTATATCTTTTTCAACAAGGTAATTTAAACATTATAAAGATAAAAGCTTGATCTGTCAAGAAAAGTTGCCTCCTAGAGAAATACAATTTAATTATTGCTAGCAAAACAAACTTTGCATTGTTGTTGGTCATTTAAAAATATAAATTTTTACAAATTCAAATAATAAAAATTACGAAATTGAAGAATATATCTGAAAAATGACGAAAATAGAAAACAATATTAAAAGAATGGCTACTTAATTAAACAAATTAGAGAAAAATAGTTTAGAAAATTAAACAGTAAATATTAAATTTAAACAAAATAGTTGAAAAATTGTAGGAATAACTGTTTTAAATAATTGCAAAATAAACATCTGTATTGAAAATCGAAAAAAATAATTGAAATTGAAGAAAATAATAAAAATTTGTGGAAATAAATTGAAAATTTAAGCATTACATTAAAATTTGAAAAAATAACTTATAATTGAAAAAACAAAAATTACAAAATGACGAACATAATTTACAATACAAAAAAAAATTCATAAAATGGCTACATTAATACAAAACCGAACCAATTAATTTAAAAAATCAAGTAATAATTACAAAATTTTAAGATAATAATTGAAAATTGCAGAAAATAATAAATAACTGAAGAAAATAGTTAAACATTCACTAGAATAATAGGCAATTAAAAAACAAAATTAAAATAACTAAACAAGAAATACTAATAATAATATTTTAAATACAATATTTAAAAATCAATTAATATAAATAAAATAAGTATTTATTTAGGACAAAAATTATAATATTTTAGAATGAAAAAGAATTGCAAAAAATGATTGAAATTAAACAATATAATTGCCAATTTTGCAAAATTAATTGAAAAAAAATAAAATTAATTATAAATTGGGGAAATTAATTTAAGCCATCATAAAAATGTTTTAAACACAAAGAAAATAATTTAAATTTGAGAAAAATACTTAAGAATCTTAAAAGTAAATTTAAACAAAATTGAATAATGAAAAATTAGAGAAAATAATTGAAAATTGAAAAAACATGGTTAAAAATTGAGATTAATAAATTAAAATTAAAAAAAATAATTAAAATTTGAGAAAATATTTTTAAAAATTACATAAAATATTTTAAATAAAGGAAAGTTAAACAAAATTTGGGAAAAATACTTAAAACTTTCAGAAGTACATTGAAATAAAAGATAATAATTAAAAATCCGAGAAAATAAATGAAAAAAGATACAAATAATTTAAAATTGTACAGAACAAGTTTTAATCAAAGAGAAATAAGTAAAAACTGTTTGGCAATTATGAAAAAGAACGAAAGTAATTGAAAATTGAAGAAATTATATAAAAAATAATATAAATAATAAAATAATTAAAGTCAGATAAATAGTTAAAAAAATTTCGAAATTATGAAACAAATGTAAAGAATTGAAAAATGAAGAAAATAAATTTTGGAAAATAATTGAAAAATGTTTTTAAATTTTAAAACTTGACGAAAATAATTAAAATACGATACAAACAATGATAAGTTGTAAAAAATAAATGACATTTAAGTGTGATAATTGAAAAAACTACAGAATTTTTTTTAAATAAAAAAAAATAATTGAAATTTGAAAAAAATACATGAAGATCTTAGAAATCAATTAAAAAAAAAAAGAAAATGACTAAAAATTGGAGAAAAGAATTGAAGAAATAAGCTAAAAGTAATTGAAATTTACGATAATTAATAAAGAAATTTTGAAATTATGAAAACAAATAAAAATATTTTAAAATTGAAGAAACAAATTGAAATTTTAGAAAAGTTCTTAAAAATCTTAGAAAATAATTTTAGAAAATGAGAATAATAATTAACAACCGAGAAAAATAATTGAAACATGATAAAATTAATTCAAAATTGAAAAAAATAATTAAAATATGCTGATAATAATAATTATAATATTAATTATAATAATAAATATAATAATAAATATAATAAAAATATAATAATTATAATAATAAATATAATAAAAATGATAATAAGATTGAGAGAGAAAATTAAATTATGATGAAAATAATTTAAATATAAAAAATTGAAAACATTCAATAAAAGTTGAGAGAAATAACTGAAAAAATCATAGAGGATATGTTTAAAAAAAAGAAATAATTACAAAATTACTTTAAAAAATTTTAATTAAAGAGAATAATTTTAAAATCGCAGAAATAACGAAAATTAATGATAATAATTGCAATATCGGATAAATAATTGAAATTTTTATAAGTAATGACAAAATAATGAATATAATTATAAATTAATGAGAATCAAAAAAAATTGAAGCATTTATTTTTAAGCAAAAGAAAATAACCAAAAAATCCTTATATAATATAAAATTGATGAAAATGATCTAAATTGGAGATAATAACTGAAAATTTAGGAAATTAATTGCATGTGTCATTGAAAACTGTAAATTTTTACAAATTCAAATAATGAAAATGGCGAAATTGAAGAATATATCTGAAAAATGACGAAAATAGAAAACAATATTAAAAGAATGGCTACTTAATTAAACAAATTAGAGAAAAATAGTTTAGAAAATTAAACAGTAAATATTAAATTTAAACAAAATAGTTGAAAAATTGTAGGAATAACTGTTTGAAATAATTGCAAAATAAACAACTGGATTGAAAATTGAAAAAAATAATTGAAATTGAAGAAAATAATAAAAATTTCAGGAAATAAATTTAAAATTTAAGCATTATATTAAAATTTGAAGAAATAACTTATAATTGAAAAAACAAAACTTACAAAATGACGAACATAATTTACAATTGAAAACAAAATTTAAAAAATGGGTACATTAATACAAAACCGAACAAATTAATTTAAAAAATCAAGTAATAATTACAAAATTTTAAGATAATAATCGAAAATTGCGGAAAATAATAAATAACTGAAAAAAATAATTAAACATTCACTAGAATAATAGGCAATTAAAAAACAAAATTAAAATAACTTAACAAGAAATACTAAATTTAAAATAAAATAATTGCAAATTGAAAAATTAAGAAAATTATTATTAAATAATAGTAATCTCCGTAATCTCCTGAAGTTAGTTAGTATGTATTTATATTTATTCATCTTTTTCTGTCTACGTTTTAAAGTCTGAAGTGAAATTAATTAGTTTTAATATTTATTCATATTTTTCTGTCCACGTTTTAAAGACTGAAGTTAAGTTAGTCCCTGTTATTTTATTTTGTTGTGCTGGTTTTTAATTGTCATTTGGGTAAAAAAAAAGTTACGATAAATGCTTTAAAAATTTATTATGGTTTTTGAAGAAGTTTAAAATATATATACACATGCAATTAATTTCCTAAATTTTCAGTTATTATCTTCAATTTAGATCATTTTCATCAATTTTATATTATATAAGGATTTTTTGATTATTTTCTTTTGCTTAAAAATAAATGCTTCAATTTTTCTTGATTCTCATCAATTTATAATTATATTCATTATTTTGTCATTACTTATAAAAATTTCAATTATTTATCCGATATTGCAATTATTATCATCAATTTTCGTTACTTCTGCGATTTTTAAATTATTCT
Source organism: Ganaspis brasiliensis (assembly GCA_037103525.1). Lineage (NCBI taxonomy): Eukaryota > Metazoa > Arthropoda > Insecta > Hymenoptera > Figitidae > Ganaspis > Ganaspis brasiliensis. The sequence goes on from JAZKLR010000194.1 coordinate 476,200, forward strand.
CTTTAATTAAAATTTTTTAAAGTAATTTTGTAATTATTTCTTTTTTTTAAACATATCCTCTATGATTTTTCAGTTATTTCTCTCAACTTTTATTGAATGTTTTCAATTTTTTATATTTAAATTATTTTCATCATAATTTAATTTTCTTTCTCAATCTTAAATTATTATCAGCATATTTTAATTATTTTTTTCAATTTTGAATTAATTTTATCATGTTTCAATTATTTTTCTCGGTTGTTAATTATTATTCTCATTTTCTAAAATTATTTTCTAAGATTTTTAAGAACTTTTCTAAAATTTCAATTTGTTTCTTCAATTTTAAAATATTTTTATTTGTTTTCATAATTTCAAAATTTGTTTATTAATTATCGTAAATTTCAATTACTTTTAGCTTATTTCTTCAATTCTTTTCTCCAATTTTTAGTCATTTTCTTTTTTTTTAAATTGATTTCTAAGATCTTCATGTATTTTTTTCAAATTTCAATTATTTTTTTTTATTTAAAAAAAATTCTGTAGTTTTTTCAATTATCACACTTAAATGTCATTTATTTTTTACAACTTATCATTGTTTGTATAATATTTTAATTATTTTCGTCAAGTTTTAAAATTTAAAAACATTTTTCAATTATTTTCCAAAATTTATTTTCTTCATTTTTCAATTCTTTACATTTGTTTCATAATTTCGAAAATTTTTTACCTATTTATCTGACTTTAATTATTTTATTATTTATATTATTTTTTATATTATTTTCTTCAATTTTCAATTGCTTTCGTTCTTTTTCATAATTGCCAAACAGTTTTTACTTATTTCTCTTTGATTAAAACTTGTTCTGTACAATTTTAAATTATTTGTATCTTTTTTCATTTATTTTCTCGGATTTTTAATTATTATCTTTTATTTCAATGTACTTCTAAAAGTTTTAAGTATTTTTCCTAAATTTTGTTTAACTTTCCTTTATTTAAAATATTTTATGTAATTTTTTAAATTATTTTCTCAAATTTTAATTATTTTTTTTAATTTTAATTTATTAATCTCAATTTTTAACCATGTTTTTTCAATTTTCAATTATTTTCTCTAATTTTTCATTATTCAATTTTGTTTAAATTTACTTTTAAGATTCTTCAGTATTTTTCTCAAATTTAAATTATTTTCTTTGTGTTTAAAACATTTTTATGATTGCTTAAATTAATTTCCCCAATTTTTAATTGATTTCATTTTTTTTTCAATTAATTTTGCAAAATTTGCAATTATATTGTTTAATTTCAATCATTTTTTGCAATTCTTTTTCATTCTAAAATATTATAATTTTTGTCCTACATAAATACTTATTTTATTTAGATTAATTGATTTTTAAATATTATATTTAAAATATTATTATTAGTATTTCTTGTTTAGTTATTTTAATTTTGTTTTTTAATTGCCTATTATTCTAGTGAATGTTTAACTATTTTCTTCAGTTATTTATTATTTTCTGCAATTTTCAATTATTATCTTAAAATTTTGTAATTATTACTTGATTTTTTAAATTAATTGGTTCGGTTTTGTATTAATGTAGCCATTTTTTGAATTTTGTTTTCTATTGTAAATTATGTTCGTCATTTTGTTATTTTTGTTTTTTCAATTATAAGTTATTTTTTCAAATTTTAATGTAATGCTTAAATTTTCAATTTATTTCCTCAAATTTTTATTATTTTCTTCAATTTCAATTATTTTTTTCGATTTTCAATCCAGATGTTTATTTTGCAATTATTTTAAACAGTTATTCCTACAATTTTTGAACTATTTTGTTTAAATTTAATATTTACTGTTTAATTTTCTAAACTATTTTTCTCTAATTTGTTTAATTAAGTAGCCATTCTTTTAATATTGTTTTCTATTTTCGTCATTTTTCAGATATATTCTTCAATTTCGTAATTTTTATTATTTGAATTTGTAAAAATTTATAGTTTTAAATGACCAACAACAATGCAAAGTTTGTTTTGCTAGCAATAATTAAATTGTATTTCTCTAAGAGGCAACTTTTCTTGACAGATCAAGCTTTTATCTTCATAATGTTTAAATTATCTTGTTTAAAAAGATATTCATTTTTATAATGTAAATTACGTAAATTTTAAAGAAAATGTGCATACAAATTAACGAATGTAATATTCAAAGTAGTTTATTAGATTGTTAAAAAATTCTCGCTTATTTAGGAAATTATTATCGTGATACATTTTTGTTTTTGTTAAACTCTGGTTAAACTTCAGAAGTGGAGGTAATGTGTCTGGATTTTTTGTGAAATGTTATAATATTCAGTGTATACAAGTCTTGAAACACATATTGTAATTCTTTTTTCTTTAACGGGTGAAATAATTCATTTCTCTTATTTTGCCCGTTTCCCCCCTCTCTATAAATCTCTAGCGGACGAACTAATTCATCGCTCTTATTTCGCCCGTAAACGGGCGATTTAGACACTCCGTAACATTAAATTTGACATTTTAAATTAATTATTTGTATTTAATTGGAAATTATTAGATTATTAAAATGTCACAAGACGTAATTGAAACCGATTAAAAAAAGACAATAAATTATAAGAAGCAAAATAAACAGAAAATATAAATGTTTTAGTTGCTTGTTATGGCAGCGTAGGTACATAACCTATATGTTTATAGTTGAAATACTTTTAGAAGACAATGTTATGTTCTTAAGATAAAAATAAAAGAAATAACAGAAGTTTAAATACATTACTTTGCAAATTTCGTCTATTTTAAAAACTATTATTTGCTTTAATAAATAGCGATAATTCAAAATTTTGATTTCTGACACAAGTTTGCAGCTGTTTACAATAAATCGACTTTCTTGTGTTGGCCATCTTGTTTAATAACGTCATGATGCCAACTGTCGCAAAAAATCGCCAAATGCGGGAAATTAAAAAAAAAAATTTGTATAAAAAATATTCATTTACTTAGGACTTATCGCTTTAATAAATTATACATCTTCTTCTTAACATTTCAAATTAGTGTTGATTGTGTGAAATTGCAACAAATTTTTGGAATATTTAAATGATTTTTGTAAAAAGTTAAATGTAAAGCTTTGTATATATATTCAACAAAAATCGGGCCCGTATCATTTTTACACAAATTTTTTCCGGCAACTTGTTATATTGTACTCCCGAAGATGAATGTTATATTTTAATCCGTCTAAAATCAAAGATTTTTAAGTCTTATTTATTAAATAACTGATTTTAATACATTAAATTTATATTAAAAGACTTTATTAATCCAGTAAGTTCAATTATGGAATAATTAAAACTTAAAAATCTTTGATTTTAGTAGGAGTAAAATATAACATTCATCTTCGGGAGTACAATATATAACAAGTTGCACGAAAAAATTTGTGTCAAAATGTTACGGGCCCCAAAAATCGAAAATTGTTTGAGTTTTGGAAATAATGATTTTAGCTATTTTCATTGCATACCAAAAGTCGCTAATTTTCGTTTATATTAATTAGACCTAACATGACTATACTACAAGCTTTTCAAAGTTTATTGCTTTTTTTAAACCGAACCATAAAAATGACCGCTGTGAGTAGCTGACTGAAGCTCCGCCTTCAATTTGACGAGGTTGAATATTATTTGAAAACAGTTAGAAGAGCTATCAACATTGGTACATGCATATGAATCGACTCATTAAAAAGTAAATGAATCTGCTAAAATAAATTTTTTTGAAAATTGTCATTTATTTTTTAAATAGTATGCATTATACTTAAGTCAAAGTTCGCTTCTTGACTATCACCTCTACAGTAAATCCAATTCAAATTTATATTCTCAAAATAATCATTTTATAAAAATTACTGTCGGTATTATAAAAATTACCTTCTGTATAATAAAAATTATTTTACGTATGGTAAAATTCACACTCAGTATGGTAAATTTTACTGGTCGCCTTCTTAAAATTAAGGTTTAACAAGAGAGAAGAGGGTAAATTGACTAATCATTAAAATCTACGTTAATTAATAATAATTTATCTTCTTTTTTATAATCTACTGTATTTTACCTGTTATAATAAAACTTATCTTTTAGTTTACTATCAGTTTTATTGGTTTCATCATAAAATCTTCTAACCTTTAATTTCACTTCAAGTTTATCTTCGTTTTTAATGTTATGTTTACAGTTTTATTTTCTCTTTTAACTTCAATTTATCTTATACATTATTTAATATTTTACCTTAAATACAACAAATTTATTTATCTTTTATTTTATCTAGTACTTTTTTAACACTTGATTTTTCTTCTATTTCGTCTCCTTTTATCTTTTTTTATCTTCAATTCATCTTGTATTCAATTCTATTTATCTTAAATACTTTTCGTATAACAAAAATTATTGTTTGTATAATAAAAATTACAGCTTATAAAATAAAAAATTGTCTATTTATACCCAAATTCTGTTAATCATATCCAAATTACTCTTTATCCATTTCAACCTATTATTTATTAAAATGATTGCGACTTTAAATTTGTCCTTAATATTTTTTCTAATTTAGCTTCTGTGTAATTTTAGTTTATCATTTGATAATCTTTGAACTTTTCTTTAATTTTATCTTCTGTTTTGTAGCCTCAAATAATCATCAATATATTAATAAATTAATCTTCTATGTTATATTCTATTAAAACTTTTCTTTATCTTTCATTTTATCTTCCCTTAAAACTTTAATTTTTTCTGCATTTAAACATTAATTTATATTTTATCTTATTTTAAATTTAAATTTCTATTTTATCTTTAACTCACCTCTTAATTTACCTTAATTTCACCTCCGATTTACCTTTATTTTATATTCTTTTTTATTACTAATTTCATTATAAATTTATCTTGAAATTTACCTTTAAATATACTTCTATTTTATTAATATTTTTCTGTTGCTTTGACACACTTTTTTATCTTCTATTTTATTTTCACTTCCAATTTCAATTTTTCCTGCGCTTAAACCTTAAATTATATTTTATCTTATCTTCCATTTAATTTTCTGTTTTATCTTCAATTTATCTAACTTCAAATTTACCTTAATCTTATATTGTATTTTATTAATAGTTTCATTATATATTTATCTTTAAATTTTAATTTTACCTTCAAATTTTCTTCAATATTATTATTGTTTTCATGTTGCATTTGACACACAATTTTATCTGCTATTTTTTCTTCACTTTCAACTTCAATTTTTCATCCGCTCAAACCTTATTTTAAATTCTATCTTATCTTCATTTTACTTTTCTGTTTTATCTTCAATTTATCTCGTGTTATAACTTCAAAGTAACATGTCTTTTTATCATTAATTTGTTTTTCATTTATTTTTTTCTTTTAACCTTCTATTTTATCTTAAATTTACCTTATAGTTTAAATTCTATGAAATCTTAAATTTATCTTTTATTTTTTCTTCACAGTATCTTCTATATTATCTTAAATTTACATTTTACACTTTTTACCTCCAATTCATCTTTTATTTACCCTCCAATTACTCTGTCTTTTAAAAAATTCTGTTTAAGCAATTAAAATTACTGCTTACTTACTCAAAATTCATCTTCTCAAAGCCACCATCCACATTCTCAAAATTATTATTTATCCTCTCAAAATTCCAGTTTCTAAAATTATTACAAAATTTAAAAGATTCAGGGTGTTAATTTGTTTATTAAATATTTCCAAAATTTTTATTTTGGTTTTAAATTTCAATCCTAAAAACCTTTTTTTTCAGTTCTTTTTTATTTTAACATCTTCTTTATCTTCTGCATAACCTTAAATTTATTCTTTACTTCACCTTCATTTTTTTATCTTTGGTTTTACTTCCAAGGTAACATTAGATTTATTTTCTGTTTATCATTAGTTCTACTTCTTCCTTTGTCTTCAATTTATTTTTATTTTATGTTCGGTACCTTAAATTTATTCTTTACAATACTTTCAATTTATCTTCAATTTATCTTCAATTCTCTTTCTTCATTTTTGTCTTCAATTTGTCTTTTATTTTATGTTTGGTTTTACCTACAATGACTCTTCAGTTTTCTCTTCATTTCTACCTTCATTTCTTTTTTATTTTAACAGCTTCTTTATCTCCTGAATAACCTTCAATTTATTCTTCACTTTTCCTTAAATTTGTCTTCTATTTTATCTTGGGTTTTACACCCAAGAAAACTGTAGACTTTAGATTTATCTTCTATTTATTTTCGGTTCTCCTCCTCCTCCTCCTCCTTCTTCTTCTTCTTCTGTCTTCAATTTATCTTTTATTTTATGTTTGGTTTTACCTACAATGTATCTTCAGTTTTATCTTCATCTCCACCTACGCAGTTTTTTTATTTTACTACCTTCTTTATTTTCTGAATTACCTTCAATAAATCGTTCATTTTATCTTCTATTTATCTTCAATTATCTTTCTTCTTCTTTTGTCTTCTTTTTATCATCAATTCTCTTTCTTCTTCTTTTGTCTTCAATCTGTCGTTTATTTTATGTTCGGTTTACTTACAATGTGTCTTCAGTTTTCTCTTTATTTACACCTTCAGTTCTTTTTTATTTTAACATCTTCTTTATCTCCTGAATAACCTTCAATTTATTCTTCACTTTTCCTTAAATTTGCCTTGTATTTTATCTTCGGTTTTACTCCCAAGAAAACTTTAGACTTTAGATTTATTTTCTATTTATTTTCGGTTCTCATTCTCCTTCTTCTTCTTCTTCTTCTTCTTCTTCTTTTTGTTCTCTTGTCTTTAATTTCTCTTTCATCTTATGTTTGGTTTTACCGACAATGTATCTTCAGTTTTATATTCATCTCCACCTACACTTTTTTATTTCACTATCTTCTTTATCTTCTGAATTACCTTCAATTTATTCTTTACTTTACCTTAAACTTATTTTCTATTTTATCTTCAGTGTGTCTTCCAAAGTAACTTTAAATTGATGTTTTATTTATCTTCGGATCTACTTCTTCTATACATCATATTAAATTTTCATTCTACTCTTACCTCTAATTTATCTTTTATTTACCCTTCAATTATTCTCCCTTTTAAAAACTCTGTTTATACAATTAAAATTACTGCCTATTTACTCAAAATCCATCTTCTAAAAGCCATCATCCACATTCTCAAAAATATTCATCATCTCAAAATTCCAGTTTCTAGAATTATTACAAAGGATTCATAGTGTCACTTTTTTTTTAAATTAACTTTCCCATCATTTTCCTGCTTTTCCCAGTCAATTTTTTAAGTTCTGGTCATTTCCCGGTCAAGTGGCCACACCGCGAGAACTGCAGTTTTATTCGAAAACGGTAAAACGACAAAGAGATAAAATAAAAGAAGTTTCACAGGACAAGAATTATTGAAACGCAATTAAAGCAGGTAAAAAAGAAGAGTTTTAAAGCTATTTGAACCAGTGAGTTGTTTTTGTGCAATTTTTTTTCAATGACCTCTGTCTCTGTCCCCCTTTCTCTCTCTGTTCATCTCTGTCAGTTTCTAACGAGTGTCTTCGTCTTTTTCCGTTGCAGTGGGTCATCTAATGACCATCCAATGACAAATAAACCTGAACTGCAAGTCCCAGATGTCGGTATAATACACACTCTCGTTGTTTTGCTCGTTTAGATAATTGTCTATCGATAGAACAAGCTTCTTGATTATTTGCCCGACTCTCTGCGAATGACCACCTGTGTTCGCAGGCAGTCTCTATCAACATTGTTTTGTCCCTAAAGAATTTGTTTGTTTCCCATTAAGAATATGAGATTTAATTACCCACGCGTATAAAAATATGTGTTCTCTTATAGTTTATGATTCTTAATGTGCGTCATGTATATTCAATTAACATTTTTATTCCATTTCTCATTACTATTTTTACTTTAAAATTTATAAATTTAAAGTGCTAGAAAACTAAACATCACTACTTTACAGAAAATCTTTTTTAAAAATAAAAATTTAACTTTTCTATTAGAGCAGGCCCAGATTAGACATTCGGGATACTGAGAAAAATTGTTCCAATTCTACAACTATTTTCAACAATTCTTAATTATTATTATCTTTAACTTTCAATTCCATTCTTCAATTTTCAATCCAAATCTTCAATTTTTAATTTCATTCTTCAGTTTTCAATTATTATTTTCTTCTATAATCAAGAATTCTAGACTTCTTCAATTACTTCTTTCAATTTTTAATTATATTTTTTAAATTTCCATTACCTTCTTCAATTTTCAATTATCTCCTTCAATTTTTCCAATTTTCAATGATTCTCATAAAATTTCATAACTAATCCTTAACTTTTTAAATTATTTTGTTATCTTTGGCAATTATTTTTTAGTGCTTCACGATATCAAGACGATACGATATCAAAAAATTAAAGCTGGTTGAAAATCGAAGAAAATAATTGAAAATTAGAAGAAATAGTTGAAAATTCAAGAAAAGAAAATTTAAAATTAAAGAAAATAATTGTGAATTGAAGAGAATTAAAGAGAATAGTTAAAAAAATTAAATTAAAAGTTCAAGAAAAATATTGTTTATTGAAAAAATCATCGAAAACGGCCGAAGTTTATTGAATATTGAAGAAAATAATTTCCAATTGGAAACAATTCTAAACATAGCAAGATTATTAAATTGACAATTGACAGAAATAATTTTAAACAGAAAAAGATAAACATGAAATTAAAAAAAACTAATAAAGAAGAAAGAAAATGATAGGAATAATTCTTGAAACAATTGAAAGTTTAATTGCTTTTTGAAAAATTAAACTGTATTAAAATTTAAAGAAAACACTTGCAAATTGAAAGTGTAATTAAAAATGCAAAAAATAAGTATCAATAAACGAAAAGAATTGTGATTGGATACAATTAGTTGAAGAATTGAAGAACTGAATTGAAATTTCAAGAAAATGAGTAATAATTGGAAAAAATAATTAAATACAGTCGTGAATTATCGAATATGAAAGAAAATAATTGAAAAAAGACGAAAATAAAGGACAATTGCAAAAAAATCGGAAAATTGCAAAAATTAAAAAATTCACATTTCAACAGAATAATCTTAAAACTTGAGAATATAAATTTAAGATTTAGAACAGAAATAATTAAGAATTAAAACTGAAAGAAAATTGTTGTAGTAATTGTAGAAAATAATTGTAAATTTAATTGGATTATAAAAAATTGAACTGGATTGAAAATCTTTGAAAATAATTGCCTATTGAAGGAAACAAGTGAAAATTGAAAACATAATTGAAGAAGATCGAGAATTATTTAATATTGACTGAATTAATTGAAACTCCAAGCAAATAATTGAAAACTGAAAAATAATTGAAGAAACGAGAATATTTGGAAATTGAAAAAATAATTGGAAATTGAAAAAAATAATATTGAAAAAATTGAGAATATTTGAAAATTAAAGAAAATAGTTGAAAAGTGGAAAAACAATTGAAAAAAATTAGAATTATTAAATATTGAAGGAAACAATTAAAAATTGATAAAAATATTGAAAGAAGCCGAAAATTAATGGCAGCAGAGAATGCTATTGTTCAAGAAATTCCAAATAATTAAATTATTGATAAGTTGAAATAAAATAATTTTATAATTTAATATTGTTATATTTTATTTTTAAGGTTATCATTTTTTGAATATTTTATTTAACGAGGATTCAAAAAGATGGTAAAAATTACTTTTTTTTAATTAATCTGGGTCATGTTTAATTTTCCATACGGGAGTTTGATAAAGAAAACAATTGTTCATTGTTTGAAGTAATTTTGTTTTAAAAAAGTGCCTTGAATGTTTATGGTGTATGGAGTAAGTTTGAAAAATACACTTAGAAGTATCTTTAGGACAAGCTTGAAGAAATTGCTCGGCATTTACACAAATTTATCTGCTCCCAACAAGAAAGAAGAGGACGAGATAAAGAAGCAGGTGGTTCTCTTTTTTCGCCTCGAGCACATTTACACGAAACGCTGTGGGCGGTTTACGAAAAGCCACCTGACGTCTTTTCGCGAGCGTGACGTGCCTCTTTTGCTCACCAATCTTACTCTCTAAACATCTTAATATCACTCACGTACACTTGTACTTTACTACGCCTTTTTTTCCTCGAGAACATCCTGGTGAAATGTTCGTCTGCCGTTGATTTGTAAAAATACATTTTTTTTTTGATTTTTCTTCAGGAGCGTTTCTTGTATTGATCTTTTTTTATTTTCGAATTGTTTCTTAATTTTAAATTTATCTTCTATTATACCTTCAATTTATCATTTTTATCTTAAATTTATCTTCTGTTTTATCTTATATACTTCTATTTTATCTTCAATTTATCTTCTACTCTATCACTTGTCTAAACTTCAATTTCTCTTCTATTTTATCTTCTGTTACATATTTTCTTCTTTTTTAAACTTCAATTTATCTTTTTTTTATCTCCTGTATTATCTTCTATTGATTCTATTGATCTTTTTTTATTTTCGAATTGTTTCTTAATTTTAAATTTATCTTAATTCACAAATGTTGAATTTATTTTACCTTCTATTTTACCTTCAATTTATCATTTTTATCTTAAATTTATCTTCTGTTTTATCTTTTATGCTTCTATTTTATCTTCAATTTATCTTCTACTTTATCACTTGTCTAAACTTCAATTTCTCTTCTATTTTATCTTCTGTTACATATTTTCTTCTTTTTTAAACTTCAATTTATCTTTTTTTTATCTCCTGTATTATCTTCTATTGATTCTATTGATCTTTTTTTATTTTCGAATTGTTTCTTAATTTTAAATTTATCTTCTATTTTACCTTCAATTTATCATTTTTATCTTAAATATATCTTCTGTTTTATCTTATATACTTCTATTTTATCTTCAATTTATCTTCTACTCTATCACTTGTCTAAACTTCAATTTCTCTTCTATTTTATCTTCTGTTACATATTTTCTTCTTTTTTAAACTTCAATTTATCTTTTTTTTATCTCCTGTATTATCTTCTATTGATTCTATTGATCTTTTTTTATTTTCGAATTGTTTCTTAATTTTAAATTTATCTTAATTCACAAATGTTGAATTTATTTTACCTTCTATTTTACCTTCAATTTATCATTTTTATCTTAAATTTATCTTCTGTTTTATCTTTTATGCTTCTATTTTATCTTCAATTTATCTTCTACTTTATCACTTGTCTAAACTTCAATTTCTCTTCTATTTTATCTTCTGTTACATATTTTCTTCTTTTTTAAACTTCAATTTATCTTTTTTTTATCTCCTGTATTATCTTCTATTGATTCTATTGATCTTTTTTTATTTTCGAATTGTTTCTTAATTTTAAATTTATCTTCTATTTTACCTTCAATTTATCATTTTTATCTTAAATATATCTTCTGTTTTATCTTATATACTTCTATTTTATCTTCAATTTATCTTCTACTCTATCACTTGTCTAAACTTCAATTTCTCTTCTATTTTATCTTCTGTTACATATTTTCTTCTTTTTTAAACTTCAATTTATCTTTTTTCTTATCTCCTGTATTATCTTCTATTGATTCTATTGATCTTTTTTTATTTTCGAATTGTTTCTTAATTTTAAATTTATCTACTATTTTACCTTCAATTTATCATTTTTATCTTAAATTTATCTTCTGTTTTATCTTATATACTTCTATTTTATCTTCAATTTATCTTCTACTCTATCACTTGTCTAAACTTCAATTTCTCTTCTATTTTATCTTCTGTTATACATATTTTCTTCTTTTTTAAACTTCAATTTATCTGTTTTTATCTCCTCTATTATCTTCTATTGATTCTATTGATCTTTTTTTATTTTCGAATTGTTTCTTAATTTTAAATTTATCTTCTATTTTACCTTCAATTTATCATTTTTATCTTAAATTTATCTTCTGTTTTATCTTATATACTTCTATTTTATCTTCAATTTATCTTCTACTCTATCACTTGTCTAAACTTCAATTTCTCTTCTATATTATCTATTGTTACATATTTTCTTCTTTTTTAAACTTCAATTTATCTTTTTTCTTATCTCCTGTATTATCTTCTACTGATTCTATTAATCTTTTTTTATTTTCGAATTGTTTCTTAATTTTAAATTTATCTTCTATTTTACCTTCAATTTATCATTTTTATCTTAAATATATCTTCTGTTTTATCTTATATACTTCTATTTTATCTTCAATTTATCTTCTACTCTATCACTTGTCTAAACTTCAATTTCTCTTCTATTTTATCTTCTGTTACATATTTTCTTCTTTTTTAAACTTCAATTTATCTTTTTTCTTATCTCCTGTATTATCTTCTATTGATTCTATTGATCTTTTTTTATTTTCGAATTGTTTCTTAATTTTAAATTTATCTACTATTTTACCTTCAATTTATCATTTTTATCTTAAATTTATCTTCTGTTTTGTCTTATATACTTCTATTATATCTTCAATTTATCTTCTACTCTATCACTTGTCTAAACTTCAATTTCTCTTCTATTTTATCTTCTGTTACATATTTTCTTCTTTTTTAAACTTCAATTTATCTGTTTTTATCTCCTGTATTATCTTCTAATGATTCTATTGATCTTTTTTTATTTTCGAATTGTTTCTTAATTTTAAATTTTTCTTCTATTTTACCTTCAATTTATCATTTTTATCTTAAATTTATCTTCTGTTTTATCTTATATACTTCTATTTTATCTTCAATTTATCTTCTATTCTATCACTTGTTTAAACTTCAATTTCTCTTCTATTTTATCTTCTGTTACATGTTTTCTTCTTTTTTAAACTTCAATTTATCTTCTTTTTATCTTCTGTATTATCTTCTATGCTATCTCTTGTATTATTTTTATAATAATTGTTTATCTTCAGTTTTAACTTCAATTTAACTTATATTTTAGTTTTAAATCTGCTATTTATCTTCTTTTTATCTAAAGTAGATATTGTATTTTGTCTAGAATTTATCTTTTATTTTGTTTTAGTTTTACCTTTAATAATGATCACTTTATCTTCTTTTAAACCATCAATTTTATTCTTTTTTATCATATGTTTATCTAACTTCATCTTCGGTTATGTCTTCAATTAAACTTATATTATATCTTCTATATTAACTTCTATTATATCTTCTTGTTTGTTTACTGTTCTAGTATACCTTCAATGTTTCATTAATTTTAATCTTAAGCATTATTTATATATCTTCAATTTATTTATTTTATCACTTTTTTCAGTTTCAACTAAAACTTACAATCCACTTTATCTTCATTTTATCTTCTATTTTATATCCGGTTTTGTCTACAAAGTATCTTCAATTTTATCTTCGTTTTTTAGTTTTATTTTAGTTTCTGTTTACCTTCAATATATCTTCAGTTCCAAGTTAAACTTCTATCACTTTCTTTCAGTTTTAACTAAAACTTACAATCCATTTTATCTTCATTTTGTCTTCTATTTTATATCCGGTTATAACTACAAAGTATCTTCAATTTTATCTTCTCTTTTTTTTAACTCTACCTTTGATTTTTCTACGATTTTATCCAGTTATAAGATAAGTCATCATCATAAGTTATAAGTTTCATATCTTCAATTAAGATATCAGCACTTTTTACTTTACTACCTTCTGCATTACATTAAATTTATTTTTGACTTTACCTTCGATTTGTCTTCTTTTATCTTCAATTTATCTTTTACTTCATGCTTGGTTTTAACTACAATGAATCTTCAGTTTTCTCTTCATCTACACCTACAATTTTTTATTTCACTATCTTCTTTATCTTCTAAATTACCTTCAATTTATTGATTTATTCTTTATTTTATCTTCAATTTATCTTTTATTTTATCTTCAGTTTTACAAAACAAAAGTTTTTATAAAGTTACAAGGTAACTTTATAGATTGATCTTCAATTTATAATCGGTTCTACTTCTTCTTTTCTCTTCTTTTGTCTTCAGTTTATCTTTTATTTTGTGTTTGGTTTTACCTATGATGTATCTGCAGTTTTCTCTTCATCTCTACCATCAGTACTTTTTACTTTACTACCTTCTGCATTACATTAAATTTATTTTTGACTTTACCTTCAATTTGTCTTCTTTTATCTTCTATGTATCTTTTACTTCAAGTTTGGTTTTAACTACAATGAATCTTCAGTTTTCTCTTCATCTACACCTACAGTTTTTTATTTTACTATCTTCTTTATCTTCTAAATTACCTTCAATTTATTTTTTATTTTATCTTCAATTTATCTTTTTTTTTATTTTCAGTTTGACAAAAAAAAGTTTTTATAAAGTTTCAAGGTAACTTTATAGATTGATCTTCAATTTATAATCCGTTCTACTTCTTCTTTTGTCTTCTTTTGTCTTCAATTTATCTTTTATTTTATGTTTGGTTTTACCTATAATGTATCTTCAGTTTTATCTTCATCTCCACCTACAGTTTTTGATTTTACCTTTATCTTCTTTATCATCTGAATTACCATCAATTTGTCATTTATTTTATCTTCGGTTTTACTTCCAAGATAAATATCTTCTATTTATCTTCCGTTCTACTTCTTCTTCTTCTTCTTCTTCTTCTTTTGCCTTCAATTTATCTTTTATTTTATCTTCGATTTTATTTCCAAGGTAACTTTATAGATTTATCTTCTTTTTATCATCGGTTCTACTACTTCTTTTTTTTCTTTTGTCTTCAATTTTTCTTTTATTTTATGTTCGGTTTTACCTACAATGTATCTTCAATTTTATCTTCATCTCCACCTTCAGTTTTTTTATTTTAACATCAAATTTATCCTCTGCATTACCTTCAATTTCTTCTTAACTTTACCTAAAATTTATCTTCTATTTTATCTTCAGTGTTGCTCTTAAAGTAACTTTAGATTTATCTTTTATTTATCTTCGGTTCTACTTCTTCGTTTGTTTTTAATTTATCTTTTCTTTTATGTTTGATTTTACCTACAATGAATTTACAGTTTTATCTTCTATTGATCTTCTTCTTTTTTACATTCACTTACTTTTTATTTTATCATCTTATTTATCTTCAATTAATACTTTTGTTTACTTTAAGTTTATCTTTTGTTTTAAACGCAATTTATTTTGCAGATCATCTTATTTGATCTTTTATTTTATCTTAAACGTTTTTTCAGATTTACTGTTATCTTCAAGATGTCTTCAGTTCCACTTTAAATTTTACTTCAGTTTTGTCTTTTGACTTATTAAACTTGCATTTCATTTTATTTTCAATTTATTTTTATTTCGTGTTCTGTTTTACTACAGTTTCGATTTTTATTTATCTTCAGCTCTATATTCAGTTTTTATTTTATTTTATCATCTTTCTTATCTTCAAATAATAATATTTTTTTAATCTTAAGTTTACCTCCTTTACTACCTTAATTTATCCTTGATTTCACCTTCAATTTATCTTTTATTTGGCCTTTAATTTATGTATAAATTTTATTTTCTCTTTTACTTAAAATTGATCTTGCATTTCACTTTAAGTTTTACTTAAATACTGAGTGAAACTTCAGTTTTATCTTCTATTTATTTTCCTTTTCTACCTTAATTTCTTTTCTATTTCATCACCTATTTCATCTTCAATTTATTCTCTTTTAACCTAAATTCATCTTTTGTTTTGCCTTTAACTCATCTTTTATCTTATCTTTAGTTTTACCCACGATTTATTTTCTATCTTACCTTTAATTTACCTTTTATTTTCTTCATTTAATTTCTTTTAAAATCTTCAATTTTCATCTTCCTCAATTTTCATTTTTCATTTTCCTTAATTCAAGTTATTTAAAAAATTTTGCGGTGATTTTCCCAGCTAGAGAATAATATTGTTTAAGCATGCACTTTTCAGAAACTATTCAATAATTTCATTGAAAGTGAATTTAAACCTAGAAAATTGATCAAGCTGAATTAATCAAGAGAGAAAGAGAGTCTATTAGCAGAGGTGGGTTTCCTCCGATCTGCCCACATTATTTCCTCTCCTGATCAAACTTATTTACTCACTCCACTTTTGGTCCTCGATTATCAATATAAAAATGCGAGGCAAATTTTAAGCGATAAATCTCACATGATGAGCTGCACATCCCAGGAATACTTGATCCTTAAATCTGCATAAAGATCGACCATCCAAAATTATTCTGAAATTTACTTAAGAATCCAGTTGAATTCTTCATCTTGTAAAAAATTTGTCATGCAGTAGAAAAAAAATTACAAATCTAAATCAACAGTTAGTTGTTAATATTCATAAAATTAAGTAACAGTGGAACAGATACAACAGTGGGACAGCTTAAACACTGAGTCAATTATTTAAAATTCCACTGTCATTTTTTCACTTTATCACAAATCAAAACGTTAAAAACGATAATTATTGTAACGCAAAAGTTGACAATTTTTTTGATTTCGTGTAAATTTTCGGAATTAATGAACAAATAATCAAAATAATATAAAATTTGTGCAAATCATTACAAATTAAAAAAAAATTTTAAAATTGACTAACTTAATTGAAATTTGAAAAAAATAATTGGAAAATGAGATAAATAATGGGAAATTATAGAATTTAATTGAGGAATAGTAAAAATAATTAAAAATTGAAAAAATTGATTGTAAATGATAACAATAATAATTGAAAATTTGAAGAAAATTGCTAAAATTTGAGAAAAATATTTTAAAATCTAGGAAATTAGTTGAAGAATAGTGAAAATAGTTTAAAATTCGGGAAAATATTTGCAAAGTAATAAAAATAATAAAAAGTGAAGAACATACTTTTAATTTGTGAAAAATAAATGAAACAATTACAACATATATTTGATATAAAAGAAAATTTTATTGCAGAATGATAAAAATAATTGTGAATTGCAAAAAACTGGAATTTGAGATAAATAATAAAAAAAATTAGAGAATTTATTAAAAAATAATTGAAAATGACAAAAACTAATTGAAAAATGATAAAAATAATTGAAAATTTTTTATAAATAAATTTATTGAAGAAAATAATGGAAAATTGAGATCTTGTATATTAACAAATATTCAAAATAATGTAAAAATTGTGAAAATCATTGCAAATGATTGTGTTTAAATAAATAAATTAAAAAATTAAAAATTGACGAAGTAATTGAAATTTGAGAAAAATAATTGAAGAATTATTAAAACATTAAAAAGTGGATGCAATAACTTAGATTTGAGATAATAAATGAAAATTTAGGAAATTAATTGAATAATAAAAAGGTGAAGAACATAATTTCAAAAGTATAAAAAAAAAGAAAATTCAAAGAAAGTTATTGTAATATAAGATAAATAATTCAAAGTTTAGGGATTTAATTGAGGAATAGAAAAATAATTAAAAATTGAAAAAATTGATTGCAAATGATAACAATAATAATTGAAAATTGAAGAAATTTATTCAAATTTGAGAAAAATATTTTAAAATCATGGAAATTAATTGAAGAATAATGAAAATAATAAAGAATTCGAGAAAATATTTGCATTGTAATAAAATAATTAAAAATTGAAGGAAATAATTGAGAAAATTACAACATAAATTTGTAATAAAGAAAAATTATTGCAGAATGATAAAAATAATTTTAAATTGAAAAAATAACTGGAATTCAAGATAAATAATAATAAGGAATAGAAAATGAATTAAAAAATAATTGAAAAATTATAGGTATTATTGAAAATTAAAGAAAATATTGGAAATTTGAGATAAATAATTGAACTTTTTGGAATTAATCAACAAATATTCAAAATAGTATAAAATTTGTGACAATCATTACAAATTAAAAAAAAATAATTAAAAATTGACGAAAGTATTTGAAATTTGAAAAAAATAATAAAAAAATGATTAAAAAATTGAAAAGTGGATACAATAACTTAGATTTGAGATAATAGAAAAAGATTTAGGGAATGACTTCAAAAATAATTATAATACCTAATTAAAAGGTATACAAATTATTGCGGAAAGATAATACAAAATGAAAATTGAAAAAAATATTTGAAAAATGAGATTAAATAATTGAAAATTTAGGAATTTAATTGAGGAATGAAGTTTAAGATTAATTAAAAATTGAAGAAATGGATTGCAAAATGATAATAATAATAATTGAAAATTGAAGAAAATTATTAAAATTTGAGAAAAATATTTTAAAATCTAGGAATTTAATTGCAGAATAATGAAAGCAATTAAAAAATCGAGAAAATATTTGTAAAGTAATAATAATAATTAAAAATTGAAAAAAAAAAATTTTAGTTGTAAAAAATAATTGAAAAAATTACAACATATATTTTTAATAAAAGAAAATAATTGCAAAATGATGGAAATAATTGTAAATTGAAAAAATAACTAAAATTTGATATAAATAACAAAAAAAATTAGAAAAATAATGGAAAATGGCAAAAAGTAATTGATAATTAATTGAAAAATAAATGTAATAAAAAAATAATTGATAAAAATAGTTGTAAATTGAAAAATAACTAGAATTTGATATAATAAACAAAAAAAATTCGTAAAATAATTGAAAATGGCAAAAAGTAATTGAAAATTAATTGAAAAATAGATTTAATAAAAAAATAATTGATAGAAATAATTGTAAATTGAAGATAATAATAAAAATTTGTAAAAAATAATTGAAAGAATTTCAGAATATATTTGAGATAAACAAGACTACAATTACAATTATATAATGTTAAAATTCTTCGAACATCAATTTAAAATTCTTCAAACATGAGTTTGAAATTTCATTAATTAAAATTTTAATTAATCCATGCTTTGAGAATAATAAATTTAAAAATATTTAAAAATGTCTTCAATTTTTAACAATTCTTTTCTATTATGATTTCAATTCATAATACAATTTTAATCTATTTTTATCATTTTTAAAAAATTTTCTTCAATTTTCAGTGATTTTCATTATTTTTCAATTTTTTCCCTAAATTTTAAATTCAAAATTACCGTAAGTTTTAAATTTACTCTAAATTTTTCAAATAAAACTTTTTCATTTGTGATTATTTCCTTTAATATCAAATTAGTTTCATTATTAATTAATTAATTTTTAACATCTCTCGTCCTTTTTCAATTATTTTTGCAAAATCCGATATTTTTTTTTAAATTTTAATCTTTTTCTTCGAATTGTAAATTCATTTATCTACATTCTTATTAATAAATTTATTTTTTATCTCTAATTTTGCCATTTGGAATTCCACATGGCGACTTTTGTGCTCTATGAAATTTGCAGATGTACAATACACAAGTCGCCGCCCCTGACGATAATTCAAAAATTAAAATTGAATATTTCAGTGCATTTTCTGAGAAATTATTTTTTTTACATGACTGTTGTCACGAACTGTTTACCAAGCATCAAAATCCTGACGATAAGTTGCGTCTTTCATCAAAAATGACAATTAGTCATTTTGTTATTAGAATTTATCGTGAAAATTCGAGGAAATAAGGATTATAAAATTGAATGCAGGATTAGCAAAATTATTCATATCTAGTTCAACTAAAATAAGAACTTCCTGTCAATCAAATCTGATAAGGATGTTGAGCCTTTTTTTTATGTTTAATCGTTCGTATACTTTAGAGCGGAAAGTGACGTAAATCGGCGTGCACCTTGAGTGACTTGGATGATAAGATGTTGTGCGAATGAAGTGAGAAAAGGGTAACCGAGGAGATAACAGGTGCAGGTGATGGGGTGACATAATCGTGCCATTGATGCGGAAACCTGTTGATTTAGAAATCTCCTTTCAACGACTTCTATACCTGAATTCAACTTTTTTTTAATTAAATACATTTTAACGTTATATTTATTGCTTATTTTAGTCAAATCCACAAAATTGTTCCTCTCTTTTTTGTTTTTTCTTAAACAAGTTATTTTACCCAAAAAAAAAAAAAAAAAAAAAACTTCTTTGGGAATTGAATTAAAGTTTTAAAGTAGATGTATTGGAATGCTCGTGAGTGGCCTTAGAGGTCAGAACAGACACAGAATAGACAATTTGTCGAAAACGAAAATACATTTTAGGTGCATTGATCGCTCCTGAATCACCAGACAATTTTACACTTCTTGTGCGTTATAGGTAATAGTTCGATTTGTTTTTAAGTATCGATTCAATGCACACAAGACCTCCTGGTGATTCTCACAGTTTAGATCAGTGCTAATTTTATAAATGATCTCTGTGAAATTAAATTTACGAAAACGAAAAACAACAGGTCACTTAATACCGAAAATGCCCAACAATTTTTAATTCTAATAATTAAAGTTAATTTTTAAGTTGTAGAAATTTTAAAATTAAAAGATTAGTGGATAAAATGACCAAAATTGAGTCGATTTAGTCAAAAATTGTAAATTATTTTCCTAGGGCAATAAAGTGCACATTATTTTTCAAGGGCAATAAAGTACACATTATTTTTCATGGGCAATAAAGTACACATTATTTTTCAAGGGCAATAAAGTGCACATTATTTTCTAAGAGCAATAAAGAACACATTATCAACCTAGGGCAATAAAGTACACATTATTTTCTAAGAGCAATAAAGAACACATTATCAATCTAGAACTAAATTTCACATAATTTTTTTTACAACAATAAAGTGTACATTATTTTCCTAGGGCAATAAAGAACACATTATTTGCCTAAGACAATAAAGTGCACATTATGTTCCTAGTGCCATAAAGTACACTTTATTTTTCAAGGGCAATAAAGAACACTTTATGTCCTAGAACAATAAATTTTACATTATTTTTCTAGAACAACAAAGTGCACAGTATTTTCCTAGGGCAAAAAAGTACACATTATTTTTCTAGGGCAATAAAGAACACATTATGTCCTAGGATAATAAATTTTACATTATTTTTCTAGAACAACAAAGTGCACATTATTTTCCTAGGGCAAAAAAGTACACATTATTTTTCAAGGGCAATAAAGTACACGTTATCGGTCTAGGATAATAAATTTAATTATTTGCCCAGGGGAAAAAAGTGTTTTTCAACTGGATATACAGAATTTTAATTGACACTCTGACAAAATAAAAATTCTTTCTACAATTTGAGCTGACAATGAAGAGGGCACGTAAATTTCTTCCAGATTCGTCAGCGGGTGAAATCATCCTTTCCTGTCCCTTTAGATCGATTGTCTAAGTTAGGGTGCTATCGTGATCACGGACTATCGAGAAACCTAATGGACATGCTATGTTTGGTAATCACCTGAGAAAAAAATGATTGCCGGAGGCTTTATAGCATGACATCATTGACCCAGGGCGACCGGAATCTCTTGTAATCCTTGGAGGCGTAAAAAAAAATCTGGACCTGTGAAAGACTTGTAGAAAGATATAGCAATACACCGCTCTGTGTGTTCTGATCACACCTCTTCTGATCTCAATTTCTAGACTTTCGAGTTGAAATTTCCAATTTATTATTTCATCGAAATGATCGAAATGATCATTTGTAAATTGTTTCTTCAACCTATTAATGCCTAAGCCATAAACTGGCAGTTGAGGAACCAAAGTAACAATTAAAATGAGAATATTTTGAAGAAACATTTTAAAAAATGCAATTTTGTCGTTTTAGAATTAATTTCAACAATGTTTGTTTAGAGACATTTTTTAAACAATTTATTTTTGAAAAATCTAATAGCAGGAATCAAAAGTGCAAAAAAAAGGAGTAAAGGACTTTTGAAATGAGGATATTTTCCCTAAAGGTACTGAAATATTTTTAAAAAAAAATTTGGTATTTGTTTAAATAGTAAATGTACAAATTTCTAAACAACGATTTTTAGAGAAAAATCTATTAATACCCAGGCTTAGGGAAATAGGGATTTGAAAAAAGTGAATACTGTAAAGAGGACAATGGACAAAATGATGATTTTTGAGGTTAGAAGTTGTTTAAAAAATAATTTGTTTAAACAAATTGTTATGAACAAATTAGAAAAAACTGAAAATTACGAAAAATAAGTGGCGTCATTCGATTGTACGCGAAAAATTACTAAGGGAACAGGTGCGGTATTTTCAATTTTTTGAATATATTTGTTTATAATTCATAAACAATAACATTGACTCTGTACCTATCTCATATCACATGTTTAGGGAAAAATTGATATAAAAAAAAGTGAATACTGGAAAGAGGAGAGTGGATCAAATAGTGACTTTTGACGTTAAAAATTGTTATAAAAATAATTTGTTTAAACAAATTGTTATAAACAAATTAGAAAAAACTGAGAATTGCGAAAAATAAATAGCGCTACTCGATTGTAGACAAAAAATTACGTTAGAAGTTGCTTAAGAAATAATTTGTTTAAACAATTTTATAAACAAATAGATAAAACAAATAGAATAAAAAAAATAGAATAGATAGAACAAATAGAATAAATGTTATAAACAAATAGAAAATAATAGGAATTATGAAAAATAAATAAGACCATTCGATTATAAGAGAAAAATTACTAAAAGATTAGGTGTGACATTTCTAAATTTAACTTCCTAAAAGCCTGGACTTAGATGGGTAAAGAATTATTGTTATTATTTGTTTACTATTAATAAGAATTAGCTTAAAAAATCTGGAAGTGTAACATGTGTTCCTTTAGTAAATTTTAGCCTACAATCGAGTGGCGCTATTTATTTTTTTGTAATTTTTAGTTTTTTCTATTTGTTTAGAAACAATTTGTTTAAACAAATTATTTTAAAAATCATTTTTCACGTCAAAAATGATCATTTGATCCATAGTTCTTTTTCCCGTATTGACGTTTTTGATATGGGTTGAGATTTTTTTTTTATTGATTTTTATTGTTTATTAATTATCTATAACAAATAGTATCAATAAAGTGGAAATGTCACATCTGATCCTTTAGTAATTTTTCGCTTATAATTGAACGGTGCCATATATTTTTCCTTATTTTTAGTTTTTTTTCTATTTGTTTATAACAATTTGTTTAAACAAATTATTTTTTAAACAACTTCTAGCTTAAACAATCATTATTTGGTCTACGGTTTTCTTTGCAGTATTAACTATTTTGATATCCCTATTTCCCTAAGCCTGATGGGCATTAATGAGTTTTTCTCTAAAAATAATTGTTTAGTGTTTAATCAATTATTATTAAAACAAATTGTAATTTTTTTATAATATAATATAATTTCATTTTAGAGCTAAAAAACAGTTTTTCTGCAGCTTTTGTATAAAATATACTGTTACTTCGTCATTTTTGGTCCGATTTCAAATTTTTTTTTTTTTAAATTACAGCTAAAAAACAAGGCTTCCTGCCTTTGTTTTTCCTGCCTTGGTCCGATTTCAAAAATTTTTTTTTTAATTTAAAGCTAAAAACAAGGCTTCCTGCCAAGATTTTTGTTCAATTTTGTTCGTTAATAGATGAAAAAGTTTAAAATTAGACATAGAAAATTAAAAACACAATTGATTTTTCTATTTATTTATAACAATTTGTTTAAACAAATTATTTTTTAAACAACTTCGAACTTAAACAATCATTATTTGGTCTACGGTTTTCTTTGTAGTATTAACTATTTTGATATCCCTATTTCCCTAAGCCTGATGGGCATTAATGAGTTTTTCTCTAAAAATAATTGTTTAGTGTTTAATCAATTATTATTAAAACAAATTGTAATTTTTTTATAATATAATATAATTTCATTTTAGAGCTAAAAAACAGTTTTTCTGCAGCTTTTGTATAAAATATACTGTTACTTCGTCATTTTTGGTCCGATTTCAAATTTTTTTTTTTTTTAATTTACAGCTAAAAAACAAGGCTTCCTGCCTTGGTTTTTCCTGCCTTGGTCCGATTTCAAAATTTTTTTTTTTAATTTAAAGCTAAAAACAAGGCTTCCTGCCAAGGTTTTTGTTCAATTTTGTTCGTTAATAGATAAAAAAGTTTAAAATTAGATATAGAAAATTAAAAACACAATTGATTTTTCTATTTGTTTATAACAATTTGTTTAAACAAATTATTTTTTAAACAACTTCTAACTTAAACAATCATTATTTGGTCTACGGTTTTCTTTGCAGTATTAACTATTTTGATATCCCTATTTCCCTAAGCCTGATGGACATTAATGAGTTTTTCTCTAAAAATAATTGTTTAGTGTTTAATCAATTATTATTAAAACAAATTGTAATTTTTTTATAATATAATATAATTTCATTTTAGAGCTAAAAACAGTTTTTCTGCAGCTTTTGTATAAAATATACTGTTACTTTGTAATTTTTGGTCCGATTTCAAAATTTTTTTTTTTAATTTAAAGCTAAAAAACAAGGCTTCCTGCCTTAGTTTTTCCTGCCTTGGTCCGATTTCAAAATTTTTTTTTTTAATTTAAAGCTAAAAACAAGGCTTCCTGCCAAGGTTTTTGTTCAATTTTGTTCGTTAATAGATAAAAAAGTTTAAAATTAGATATAGAAAATTAAAAACACAATTGATTTTTCTATTTGTTTATAACAATTTGTTTAAACAAATTATTTTTTAAACAACTTCTAACTTAAACAATCATTATTTGGTCTACGGTTTTCTTTGCAGTATTAACTATTTTGATATCCCTATTTCCCTAAGCCTGATGGACATTAATGAGTTTTTCTCTAAAAATAATTGTTTAGAAATTTGTTTAATCAATTATTATTAAAACAAATTGTAATTTTTTGAAAAGTTTTTTTTTACTTTTAGGAAAAATATCCTTATTTTAAAAGTTACTTTGGGTTTATATCTTATTAGAAAAAAGAGGTTTTTACATGCTTCGTGGCACTATAAATTTACAATATAAAACAAATTTGTTTCTAAATAATATGTTTTGTTTTTAATTGCAAATATTGAAACTTTACTAATTTTTTCTGTACTTTCGATTGCTGCTATTAGATTTTTCGAAAAAAATTGTTTAAACAAATCGTTTTTACAACAAATTGTTTAAACAAATCGTTTTAACAACAAATTGTTTAAACAAATCGTTTTAACAAAAAATTGTTTAAACAATTTGTTTAAACATTTTTAAGAAAAAAAATTGTTTGAACAATTTGTTTAAACAATTTTACGAAAAAAAATTGTTTAAACAATTTTTGTTTAAAAAAATTCTAAGAACAACAAAATTGCATTTTTTCATATTTTGTCAAAATATCCTCATTTTAATTGTCACTTTGGTTCCTCAACTGCCATAGTTTTGGTTGAGGTATTAATGATTTGATCAATTGCTTAAATTATTATTAAATAAATTTGCCCCTTTTTTTCTTAGCACAGCGGCATAAATATTGATAAAAATATAATAATATTGCAACCCGTCAAAAAGACAAACATAATCAATAAACAAATTAGCAAAAATCGATCATGATCGATTACATAATCCATTTTCTCAAGAGTCGGTGGTCTCACAAGATTTCCATACGTGTCATTTATTCCAGTATGTGCAGCTGCGAGTAATGTATATGTTTCCGAGCATTTGAGTTCGCACTTAGCTTATCGTTACATTAATTCGAATCCGGGTGGCAAAAAACAGGACTGAAATATGAACAGCAAAATATCTCCGATCGATTGCGCACTCACGTATAATTGAATAATAGACAGGCTGCGAAAGATTGAAAAATGACAAACTCGCGGCTAATTACGTTTCACTGATGAAGATACATTTCTTATTACTCATAATTGCACCAGAGTAAGCGCTCTTATTCTGCCGGGGTATTTTTTTTTTATTTTTTTAATTTCGAAAAAGCATCAATCAATTGCCAGCGTTGAAATCGATTAATTCGCCGAGAGAGATTAATTTGTATAAAAATATGAAAGAGAGGCAAGTTATGATAAATCTCTGTTAATAGCGTAGCAAAAGTTGTATTTTACAATGTTATAACTCGCCATATAGTCATTGATATTGCGTTAAACTGTAAATTTATATATACATACATTGCACGGCAATAATTTATAAACACGCAAGCAATAATTATATTCCTTTTAGTAAATAATTAATGTTTAGGCGTAACTTCAATATACGATTGATTTTAAATAATAGTAGGCAGTAATCCAGTTTTACTCACGACCCTGCCTGTCATTTGTTTTCTTTCAGCGATGCATTAAAATATTGTATACGCAACATTTCCTGAGATATGTTCCAATTGTGTCTCTTCTAATGGCAATTTCCATTTTCTTATTTGTATCTTTTGATTTTAATTCAGCGATATCTCTTTTTCCCCTTGAATTTGATTTATTTCGAACGGTAATTCACTTTGTTGGATAAATGAATTGATATTAGAGGATTAATTAGTCAAGCGATTTAACAGTTGATTGATCAGTTAATTCAATAATTGATTCTATCGATTAATTGTGCTAGGAAGTTTATCGGTCAATAAAATTGATCAGGTGATTTGATTAATTAAACAAATAGAATGTACAGGGGCATCAGAAAGTTTTTTAAAATTGGATTAATTGAAGTTTGGATTAATAGAAATTTAAAAGGACTGATGAATTTTTATTTGGAATTTTAATAAATGGAAATTTTGATGATAGAAATTTATAATTTGAAAGAATAGAAATTTAAATCAATTGAATTGTAAGAAAATTAGAAATCGAACTATTAAAAATTCCCAAGAATAGAAGTAATGGAAAATTAGATGAATGTACAATTTTGTTATTTATAATTTGAATGAATGGAAATTTGAGTTAATTGGAATTTGGATGAATACAAATTTCGATGAATATAACATTTTAATCAATTATTATGTTTTTCATCAATTGAAATTCCAAATTTCGATAACTAGAAATTTGAATTAAATTGTATTTTTGGTAATAAAAATTTTGTGATTTGCAATTTCGATAAATGGAAAATTGTAATTAATTGAAAATTGGATGAATGGGAATTTGAAATAATTGAAATTAGAAAAGGAACATGGAAAATTTATTGAAATTTGACTAAATCGTAATTTGAATAAGCGGAAAATTTTATTTAATTGAATTAATTAATATAGAAATATGAAATAATTGAAATTATTTGATAATTAATAAATCGAATTAATTGGTTTCGTAAAATCAAAATTTAAAATAATTGAAATGTGGATGAACAAAAATTTGAGTAAATTAGAGTTTGGATAAATACAAACTTTGATGAATATAAAATATTTATTTATTTCTTTATTTGTTAATAATCGGGTTTAAACCCTTTATAATACATATATATATATATATAAGGATAATATAGAAATATACATTTTTTACAAAATTATTTTGTTGACAAAGTTGATCGCAAAGCGGAGACAAATCTATGTAGTCTATTATCTATGTAGTTAATATTAATTAATTATATTTTTAATGAATTGAAATTTAAATTAAATTATATTTTTGTTAATTAGAAATTTGAATTTACAATTTAAATGAATAGAAAATTCTAATTAATTGAAAATTAAATTAATGGAAATTTGAATTAATTGATATTAGAATATGGAAATTTTATTGAAATTTGACAAAATCGCAATTTGAATAAGCAGAAAATTTTATTAATTGAATGGATTAACAGAAATATGATTTAATTGAAATTATTTGATAATTAATAAAATAAAAGTTTGGATAAATACAAACTTTGAAGAATAAAAAATATTAATTTATTATATATTTGATGAATTGAAATTAAACATTAAATTATATTTTTGTTAATTAGAAATTTGAATTTGCAATTTGGATGAATGGAATAGTACCTAATTAACTGAAAATCGGATGAATGGAAATTTGATTTAATTAATTTTATAAAATGGAAAATGGTAATTTTATTGAAATTTTACTAAATCGAAATTTAAATAAGCAGAAAATTTTATGTAATTAAAGGAATTAATTGAAATATGAAATAATTTGAATTATTTGAAAATTAATAAATCGTATTGAGTGAACTTTCGTTAAATGGAAATTTGAAATAATTGAATTTTGGATGAAAAGGAATTTGAGTACATTTGAACCTAGATAAATAGGTACAAATTTCAATTAAAATAAAATTTTAATTAATTATATATTTTATAAATTGAAATATCAAATTGCGATGAATAGAAAATTAAATTAATTTATATTTTTGGTAAATAGAAATTCGAATCTACAATTCGGATGAATTGAAAATTGTAATTAATTAAAAATTTGATAAATAGAAATAAGAAATAATTGAATAATTTGGATGAACGGAAATTTGATTTAATTGGAATTTGGATAAATACAAATACAAATCGATGAATATAAAATTTTAATTAATTATTATGTTTTTGATGAATTAGAATTTCAAGTTTTGATAAATAGAAATTAGAATTAAATTATATTTTTGGGAATTAGAAATTTGAATTTGCATTTCGGTTGAATGGAAAATTGTAATTAATTGAAAATTGGATGAATGGAAATTTGAATTAATTATGTTTAGAAAATGGAAAATTTATTAAAATTTAACTATACCGCAATTTTAAATAAGTAGAGAAAATTTTAATTAATTGAATGAGTTCATAAAAATATGAAATTATTTAAATTATTTGAAAATTAATAAATCGAATTAATTAAAGTTTCGTTAAATGGAAATTTGAAATAATTGGAATTTAGGTGAACAGAAATTTGAGTTAATTGAAATTCGAATAAATGCAAACTTCGATGAATATAAAATATTAAATAATTATATTTTCGATAAATGGAACATTGTAATTAATTGACAATTGGATAAATAAAAATTAAAAATATGAATTAATTGAAATTATAGAAAGGAAAATGGAAAATTTATTTAAATTTGACTAAATTGCAGTTTGGATAAGTGGAAAATTTTAATTAATTAGATGAATTAATAGAAATATAAAATAATTGACATTTTTGAAAATTAATAAATCGAATTAATTAAAGTTTCGTTTAATGGAAATTTTGAAATAATTGGAATACATTGGTATTTGGATAAATACAAACTGCGATGAATATAAAATATTAATTAATTATATTTTTAATGAATTGAAATTTCAAATTTCAATACATGGAAATTTGAATTAAATTATATTTTCGATAAATTTTAAATAATAATATTTAAAATTGGATAAATGGAATTTTGAATTAATTGATATCAGAAAATGGAAATTTCATTGAAATTTGACTAAATCGCAATTTGAATAAGCAGGAAATTTTATTTAACTGAATAAATGAATAGAAATATGAAATAATCGGAATTATTTGAAAATTAATAAATCGAATTAATTAAAGTTTCGTTAAATGGGAATTTGAAATAATTGAAATTTGGATGAACAGAAATTTGAGTTAATTTGAGTCTGGATAAATAGGTACAAATTTCAATTAATATAAAATTTTAATTAATTATATATTTTATAAATTGAAATATCAAATTGCGATGAATAGAAAATTGAATTAAATTATATTTTTGGTAAATAGAAATTCGAATCTGCAATTCCGATGAATGGAAAATTGTAATTAATTAAAAATTTGATGAATGGAAATGTGAAATAATGGAAATGTGGATTAATTTTTTATATAATTGAAATTTAGATGAAGGGAAACTTAACTTAATCGGAATTTGGATAAAGACAAATTTCAATCAATATAAAATTATCATTAATTACAATTTTCATGAGTTGAAATATCAAATTGCGATGAATAGAAAATTGAATTAAGGGCATGTGATGATAATGCTAAATTTGTCCGTAAACTTTCTCTTAAAGTACTCAATGTTTTGACACCAAACTTTGTAGAATTACTCAAAATACCATTAGAATGGTCTCTCTGACCCAATTTTGTTTCATTTTTGTCTTTAAACTAAATATTTTTTAAATTTACTTTTTTTCAAAATTTTCCAAAAAGTGTAAAATTGAAAAAAAAATTAGTTTAAAGATAAAAATGAAATAAATTTGGGTCAGAGAGACCATTCTAATGGTATTTTGAGTAATTCTACAAAGTTTGGTGTCAAAACATTGAGTACTTTAAGAGAAAGTTTACGGACAAATTTAGCATTATCATCACATGCCCTTAAATTATATTTTTGGTAATTAGAAATTTGAATTTGCAGTTTTGCTTAATGGAAAATTGTAATGAATTGAAAATGGGGCGAATAGAAGTTTGAAATTACATTTTTTTTCTTTAGAAATTCGTATTAATTGTAATTCGGATAAATGGAAAATTGCAATTTATTGAAAATTGGATGATTAGAGATTAGAATTAATTATGTTTTTTGAAGAATAGAAATTTATAAATTGAACGAATACAAATCTGAAAGAATTGAAAATTTTGAAAATTAACATATCGCGAATAAATTTAAAATTTCTTGATTGAATGGGTCGCCTGCATTTTCTAAAAAATCCAATTGACCAAACTTACAATTGCCTGAAATTTAATTGTCCGAATTTGTAATTCGCCGAACTTGCCTTTATCTGAACTTTTAACTTCCCCAATTTGCATTTGTCATAACTTTAAAATCACCGAATTTGAATTTGGCCGAATTTTTAACTTCCTCAATTTGCATTTGTCATAACTTTAAAATCACCGAATTTTTAACTTTTTTAATTTGCATTTGTCGTAACTTTAAAATCACCGAATAACATTTGCCGAACTTTTAAATCAACGAACTTACATTCGTCCGTTTAATGTAAATTTGAATGCAATTATTCATATCCACATAAATAGAAAATTAATTTTAAATTAATTGAATTTACATTCAATGAATTTATATCTAATGAATTTACACTTGAATTTATATAATAATTGAAACTTGAATTAATCACAAATTAGATAAATGTGAATCTTAATTATTTTCAATTTTAATTAATGTAAATTTGGGTGATAATTAAAAAAAAAATCGAGCATGGTTAATTGTTAAAAGTTCCTGTTTTCAAAATGCTTTGTGGCTTTTGTCGCAAAACATTAAAAGATTTTTTTGTCGGGGGCGTCTTGTATGAATCTCATCTGCATGTATATATTGTGTCATTTATGTATTGGTGCTCGGCAAGAACAGGAAGAGAAGGTGCTTTCATTTGTCGTGGAAGTGTTAATGGCCTGGACGACAATAGGAGCGAGTGGGCTCAAGATATGGGACACTGTCTTATGCGAGATGTAAAATTGTTTGCAATTTCATGAGGAACAAAGAAGAAGGATGAACACCTTCGAATAATGCTCTGATCTCGAAACCGAATGCATCACAATGAATTATTAAATATTCCCAAAAGGGAGTCCAAATGAATTGTAAGAAATTAATTCAGTGTCATTCCTGTTATTAAAATTTCATGCAATCTTATTCCACAGACAAAGGAATGGTATATTACAATTAAATTATTAACCTTAAATCTATCAAAATGAATTTTCTTCAATTTATTATTATTCATAGATCATCTTTCTAGATCTAGAAATATTTTAAAATAATCTTAATTCTTATCTTTCAGTCTTTTATAATTGTAATTAT
The DNA here is from genome assembly GCA_037103525.1 of Ganaspis brasiliensis. NCBI lineage: Eukaryota > Metazoa > Arthropoda > Insecta > Hymenoptera > Figitidae > Ganaspis > Ganaspis brasiliensis. The sequence continues at coordinate 507,489 of JAZKLR010000194.1, forward strand.
AGAGTTTGAAAGAAGGATTTATTCGAATGAGATTTGGAATTTAAATAAACGAAGATGAGGTTTCTTATCTCATTACTAGAGTGATATTTTAGTTCTATGCAACTTAAAATCGACAGTAGTATCTTCTTTTATAGGTTTGATATTTATTTAGAACCTAGTACATAAACATGTCGTATTATTTGCATTAACGAAAGAAATTTACTTTTTTATCTAATCGAGGATAATCTACAGAATCGTGAACTTTTACTTTCTTGTACCACCTTCGAGAATTTGAATCTCAAGAAGCCTTATGGTAACATCCACCTTCGGTATCTATAGACATCGTAACAGTCACAACAGTTCAGACATTAATTTTCCCGTTTCAGGAACACGTGGGTCTCGTGATTCACCCAACACTGTATCAAAAGTTCTCTTCTATGAATCACATTTCCAGATTTAGGATAGAGTTCATTTCAGAATTTAGAACTAATGAAAGTTTTTTTTTAAGCGGTGAGTCTATTGATCTTGTTTTTTATCTAATTGTTAGTAAATAATTAGGACTGATCCAAAAAAGACAAAATTCCAAAATGTTTTGATCTGACCCTCCGGATTTGTTCCAAATTGAAAAAATTACCTTTGGGAATACTTCCCGATTCGGCATTTAAATTTTCAAGATAAAAGGCTTTATTATAGCTTAAAATTGTTGTCAACAAGTAGATAAAAAAGTTTTTCAAACGATTCGCAAACTTTAACACTAAGAAGAAGTACCTATGAAACTTACCTCTAATAGCATCAAAAACAAACTTTTAAAATCCTCCCTTAATCATTAATCCAAAAAATTGACAGTCTTTATTAAACAAATAAATTAAAAAAAAAAAATTTGAGAGAGATCGACGACTTTAAAAATTGCTCAGAAAATATTCCGATCTACCTTAAACTTAATAGCATGAACAACCAATCTTTAAAACCATCTCTTATTCATTATTCCAAAAAATTGAACAATTTTTATTAAACAAAGAAACTAAAAAATTTTTTGAGAGAATTTGCCGGCTTTAAAATCAAACAGAAAGTATTCCTATCTACCTTAACACCATCATCAGAAACAACCCTTTAGTATCATCCCCTAAATATAAATTCATAAAATTTGACAAATATTCTAAAAAGAAGTAGATAATCTTGTAAGAAGGATTCACAAGGTTTAAAACTTGTTAAGATTTAATATCAAACTTACCCTAACAGCATCAAAAGAAACCAAAATTAATGGATGATTTTAAAGGGTGGTTTTTGATGTTGAAGGTGTTAGACAGGAATACTTTTTGTCCGATTTTTAAAGACAGCGAATTCTCTTAAAATTTTTTCACTTTATTTGTTTAAGAAAAATTTTCCTTTTTTTGGGGTTAATGATTAAGGGATGATTTAAAATGGTGGTTTTTCCTACTGAAGGTGTTAAGATAGATAGGAATATTTTCTGTTCGATTTTTAAAGACAGCGAATTCTCTCAAAATTTTTTATTTGTTTAAGAAAAATTGGTCATTTTTTAGATTAAAGATGAAGGGATTATTTTAAAAAGTGGTTTTTGATGCTATTAGGGGTAATATAGATTTCTTTAGCGTCCTCTAAATAAAATAAAAAAATACGACTAATTTTTTTTATCAATCTAGAACAAATCTGTGGAGTCAGAGCAAAAAATGTCGGACTTTTGTTTTTTGGACTACCTTAGTATATATTTTTTACTAGTCTGGGTAATTTAAAATTAATATTAGTTGTACTAAAAAGAAAGACTCGATATCATATATATTTACCACATATGCTGAAAAAATCGCTTAACGAGACTCGTAACTCAAGTTTTTTTTTCAAAATCATATAATTTTATTGATATTTGCAGTAGTTTTATGACTGTTCCACTAATAGATCCGTGTTGAGATTATGTTTTACACTATAGGGTGTATATCGTACACGATCTTAGTTATAAAACACAAGATCACGTCACTCGATCATGATATTCTCAGAAGATCCTAGGAAAAGGAATCCCAAGAGTTTCAATGCGTAGGCCGCAGTCAGACTCAAGGTCTTATCGTCGCCTTGAAAAACCCGAATTGAGATCAATTTTCAGATCCTGAAACACCTCTTATCTTTAATACTTGTCTATTAAATTTGCATAATCCCTGTCTTTGAGACTCATTCAATAAGACACTTCAAGTGCCATTTCGACAAATTCAGTCACTTTTTCAAAAGATCCGTTTAATTAATTTTACAAGTCCAATTTCCGCAAATTGAAGTTGTAAAATCTCTTTAAAATACTTAATCCTATATCTAAAGTTCTTGAATCAATATCTTTATTGACGATATTCTTTAATTTATTTGAAAGAATAATTTACAGTTATTGAACAGTATAAATAAAGCTAAAAAGTGACTGTTTTGTAAAATAAATTTATTATATCAAAGAAATTTTGTCACGATTCCGAGTGATGGATTTTTTGCATCGACATTTAAGAGACGTCAATTTGTATGATGATAGTTGTAAATAATGATGTTAATGGGCATTGAAAGAATGCATGTTCGATTAAAATAAAGTGACGTGTTTGATATTTGTCTTGGTATACAAATTGGTCACGTACCTAGCTTAATAAAGTCCACTGGGACTCCAGAATGACTTGCAATTGCGCGCTACGTTTCTAGCTAATTTTTCCAGGAATTCGCGAAACGATTAAATATTTCCCTCGTACCGTTTATCCAACTCCAAACAAGGCAAGCGGATTGACTTTTTTTCTGCATAGTAGCACGCATTCGGTAAAGGTTTTTTTAACTTTTGTGCCTGAAACCATTTAAAGGACATGGAACCCCAAGGAGTATCATTAACGACAGTTGTACTTAGAATCTTGAAAGTATACAGTCCAGAGAATTAAATAAATATCCATCAACACAAATTCATTGACAGTTAATTACGAAATTTGTTATTATTGGAATTTTTGTTATGAAAATTGGATTGGCTGCTTTTAAACAAATGGAGTGTAAGGGTAACTTGAAAAAAGACAAAAAATTTTGAATAAAAACCAATCGACTTGAATGAAAACTAATAAAGCTTGAAACCATTTGCATTATTACCAAAGTCTGAATAGAAGATTCGAGAACATTGGACACAACGCCCAGTATATTGCGTCAGTTCCTGATGCTTTGTGCAGCTGAATCCAAGTGAAAAATAGAGCCTTCTATAAACCTTCGGTGGTGACTTAGGTATGCCAGTAACACAAATGAAAGCACAAAAATCGCCGTAAAAAATGAATTATGGTGATGACGTCTCGCGGAAAAAAGGAACAATGGAAATGAGTTGGGTTTAAGGACGTGGGACGATGCACAGGGTGTGCGACGTCGCTAACCATATACTCGCCGGTCAAGAAATGGAATCCTCTCTGTGTCCACTGAGTCTGGGACTCGATTGTTGTTGGCCCTCCATTTGTACCGTCCTTTCTACATCTTTTGACTTTTCTTCCTCTTTATTTCATTCTTGTCTCACTCTAGTTCTTTCTTATTGTTTCTCTCTCTCTCTCTCTCTCTCTCTCTCTCTCTATTTCTTTCTTTCCCATCTGTAACCCCGAGAAAGGATGTTTCTGCATTAACTCACCCACCACGTGGGATGTGCATTTCCGAACTCTCTCGTCATCGACCTTTTTAGCATCAGCCGCCTTTAATGTCGTAAGCATTGGCTAACAAGGTCGTATCCACAAGTACAGGTCATGACATTAAGTCTCTGAGAAAATTATCTATTACTCGGCTTTCCCTCCTAGGCGAGAATAACAGTCATTCATAGATTTCTCAAAGGAAAACAATTTTATGATTGTAATTGGTGAAATAGGTTATGTATTGATGATTGCTGTTTTAGACTGGGTGAATTTTGAATTTGTTCCACTTTTCAGATCCTGTGGTCAAATTTCCAGATTCAATTTTCTACTTTATATTTCTAATGTTCAACACTCCATTTACCACATCCCACCTTTTATTTTCCGATTTTCATATTTCATATTACACTTCTCACACATCTTCCTCTCTAATTCTGAATAAGTCAAAACATTTACACTTTTTTCAATAAGTGCATTAAGTTTAGATTTAATATCCCAAAGTTTATTTTCGATAATTTTTACATTACACATACAACTATTCAGTTTTCCCTTCTTATATTCCACATCATATTTTTAACACACCTTACATTATGTACCATATCGACATTTTCAATTTTCCCTTCTCATATCCCATATTCCACTTTTCCCTTTCCACATTTCTCACACTCCATATTTCACTTAAAATTTTGCAGATCTTCTATCACAGTTTAAAATTCCTACATCCTATGTTTCACTTTTTACCTTTCCCTTATCACATTCCACATCCATTTTTCCCATTTTTCACCAACCTCACTTCATGTTCCACATTGAGATTTTCAATTTCCCCTTCTTATATTCCATATTCTACTCTTTACATATAATATCTTACGGTTCACTTGTCCTAATTTATTTTCCACATTTCTCACACTTCATATTTCACTTTTAATTTCGAACATCTCCTATCCCATTTTGAATTTCCATATCCTATGTTTCACTTTTTACTTTTCCCTTATCACATTCCACATCCCATTTTGTAGAATCTCACCTTATGTTTCCCATCGAACTTTTCAATTTCTCCTTCACATATCCCATATTCCACTTTTCCCTTTCCACATTTCTCACACTCCATATTTCACTTTAAATTTTGCAGATCTTCTATCACAGTTTAAAATTCCCACATCCTATGTTTTGCTTTTTATTTTTCCCTTATCACATTCCACATCCCATTTTTCACCAACCTCACCTCATGTTCCACATCGAGATTTTCAATTTCCCCTTCTCATATCCCATATTCCACTTTTCACATATAATATCCCACAGTTCACTTATCCCAATTTATTTTCCACAATTCTCACTCTCCATATTTCATTTCAAATTTCGCATATCTCCTATCCCAGTTTAAATTTCCCACATCCTATGTTTCACTTTTTACTTTTCCCTTATCACATTCCACATCCCATTTTTCACACACCTCACTTTATGTTCCCTATCCAGCTTTTTACCCAATGGAAAAAATATGATTAGCGGAACATTGTTACAATATTGGGAGCCTTGTTACCAATATTGGTTCAATACTGTCGCCAATATTGGGCCATGGCTGGGAGTATAGAAACCAATCCCATGCCTCAGAATAAAATATTGGACCAATATGGAACCAATATTCTAGTTATTAATTTTTACAAAATATAAAACTGGATAACGGCATATTCTAATGTTTTAGAGGTCGCTAATTACGAATCTAAAGTCCGATTTTCAAAATTCAAAATAGCAGATCCAATATGGCGGACGAATTTTTAAAAATTGATTAAACTTGTTACTCGGGAGGTTTTAGGGTCACTGATTATGAATCTAAAGTCCGATTTTCAAAATTCAAAATGGCGGATCCAATATAGACTCTTAATAAAAATTAATTGGAAAAAAATGAAAATCATTGAAAATTGGAGAAAAACATTAAAAAATCATAAAAATAATCAAAAATTAAAGAGAATATTTGAAATTTGAGAGAAATAATTGAAAAAAATACAGAATACATATATTAAATAGAAAAAAGTAATTGCAAATTTAAAAAAAATAATTGAAAATTTTGGAAATTAATTGAAAAATAATAAGCTAGGTAAAAATTATGTTCATTCCTGAAAAAAGCTTCCTCATAGAAGAAGCTAAATCGTCAAAACATTTAATAAATAAATAAATTAATTAATTAATTAAAATATATTTTTAGCGTGAACTACAATAAAAGATCATATTATAGGATTCTTCATAGAAGAAGTAAAGAAATAAGACTAGGAATTAAATTTAAATTTCTTTAAACAAAAAATATTTTCATAAATTATATTCATTTATGGGGAAATATTTACTAAAGAAATATCAATCAATTCGTTTTTCATTGTAAAATATTTTTTGTAAAGGGACCATTACTTAAAAATGACAAAATTTCAATAAAAATTAAGAATCTTCATTATTTCTTTAAATGTCGGATAAAAAAATGAATAAAAAAAAATAAAAATTTTTTTAAAAAATTTAGTTAAATAAATATAATTAAATTAATCCATTTTTTCATATAGAATATTTCGTACAGAGAACGTATAATTATAAAATAAAAATTGGAGAAGTTATATAAAGAAAACTATAGACTTTATATAAATAAATTGATTCATTTTGAGACAACAAATATGATTCTTTTATTTGTTAATTTGTATTTATTGTGTAAACAAAATTTTTGCCAAAAAATGGTGCTTAAAAAAATTTGGTTGGGTATTTTAAAAAATCCCTGTGTTCAAATTTAGACATTTGCTGTCCAAATTTAAATTAGTATTAAAAAAATTTTTTAGCGTAAAAAAAATAATTGAAAAATAATGAAATAAATAAATTATGGGTGTAATAATTATAAACCCATAGAAATATTTTAAACTTGAAGAAAATAATTTAAATTTGAAAAAAATACTTGAATTTTTTAAAATTATTTGAAGAAAAATGAAGGTAATTAAAATTGGGGAAAATAATTGACGAATGATAAACACAATCGAAAACTAAAGAAAATAATTTATATTTGAGAAAAATGATTGAAAATTTAGAAAATTAATTAAAAAATGATAAATAAAATGGTAAATTGAAAGAGGTAAGTAAAATTTGATTGCAATAATTGAAAAATTGAAAAATTAATTGAGAAATATGGAAATAATAGAAAATTGATGAAGAAAACTGCAAAATCAACAAAAAAACTACAAATTGAAGGAAGCAATTAAAATATGAGAAAAATAATTGATAAAAATACAGAGTATATTTAATAAAAAAAAAAAAAATTATTTAAAAATTTTTTTTTAAGAAGAAAATAATTAAAATATCATAGAAATAATTGATAATAGACAAAATTAATTAAAATACTAGATAAATAATTAGAAAATTATTTTAAAAATGAAATGTTGAATACATTTCATTTGAAAGTTGATTTGAGATAATCAATGAAAATAAGGGAATTAATTAAAAAATAATGAAAGCAGTCAGCAAAGTGGAGAAAATAATTCCAAAATGATAATAATGAATGACAATGGAAAAAAGAATTGAAAATTGATATGGATAATTAAAAACTAAGGAAAATAATTTAAAAATAGTGAAAAATGATTCAAAATTAGAAAGCAATTAAAATTTGACATTTAAGAGAATTGATTGAAAAGTGAAGCAAATAATTAAAATTTGATAAAAATAATTGAAATTTTAGTAAACTAATTGAAAAATAATAAAAACAATTGAAAGGTCGGTATATAATAATTGAAAAATCTCAGAGATGTTTTAAATTGAAGAAAATAATTGGAATTTGATAAAAGCACTTGGAAATCTAAATAACCAATTGAAAAAATAAAAATAATTAAAAATTGGGGAAAATAATTGAAAAAATTACAGAAAATAATTGAATATTAAAGAAAACAATTTAAATTTGAGCAAAAAAATTGAAAAAAGTTACACAGTATAATTGAAATAAACAAGATTATTTGAAGAATGATGAAAATAATTGAAAATTTAATAAAGTTTTAGAAATTTTAGAAATAATAATTAAGTCAATCACAGATTACATTGGAAATAAAAAAAGAATAATTAAAAATCGGAGAACATTATTCGAATAATTAAAAAAAATAATCGTACAAAAATCGTTAAAAATTTTAGTAAAGAATTAAAATTATAATAAAAAAGAAAATTATTAAAAATTGAAGACAAGTTTAAATCTTTTTAAATTTTGTGTACTTAAGGGAAGGTACCAGTGAAATTTTAACCCATCCAATTTTATAACGCCTAGAGCTGCCAATTTTTTTAAGCTTAATTTGGGCATATTAAAAATAAAAAAATGAAAATTTTTAAAAATCTATTTCCTCCCACAATTTTTACTATTTTCTATCATTAATTTTTTAACTGTGTTTTTTTACAATTCTGAACAAAATTACGTATGAGTTTTAAACAATTTTTTTTTAACTCAAAAAAGTTTATTTTTCAATTTTTAACAATATGCTGTAATTCTAGATCTTAAATTATGCCAGAAAAAAATTGATACACATTAGGAACAAGTTGAAATTTTGTTTTCTCTCTGACCTAAAATATTTATCTTCTTCTACAATTTTCCATTTTTTTAACGACAATTTTTTTACGGGCTTCTTTTACAATTTTGAACAAAATTACATATGGATTTAAAAAAATTTAGATTGTAAAAAAAAGAAAGTTCTAAAACCCATCAAAAAAATTTTTTTTTTTTGATTTTATAACTGTATAATAATTTTAAATCCAAAATGTTGCTAGAAAAAAATTCTGTTTCTCTAAACAGCGTAATTTATGAAATGTTGAAATTTCACTTGTGCCTCCCCTTAAAGCGTGGATTAATTTAATTCTTAATCTATGCATGTTCAAATTAATAACACTAGTTTACAGCCAAAATGTACATTTAATGCCACTATTTTTTTATGTACTATGGTTCTCTAAACTTAAAAATGACATTAAGAAATTTTTCTATGGATAGGTTTCCGAAATATGAATTTTTTAAATTTTTTTACGTTTTTTTCGGAGGTGATTTCACGTTTTAGGCCGTATCTCGAGTTACAGACGTCCGATTAAGTTTTTCTAGGTGTCAAATTAAAGGTAATCTAATTCCAAACAATCGCTTTAAACATTATTATTCAATCGCTTAAATATTTTAAGTGATATAGTCCAAAAAAAAAAATAGAAAATTTGAGTTTTTGGCCCAAAATCTGGAAAACAAATTCATTCTACCGCCATTCAAAAATAGAAAAGTCAAATTATGTCCAGTTTTAAATTTTTTACATATATGGCTCACTTTTAGGAAGAAAAAAATGTATGAATGAAAAAAATCTATGGGTAATTATTGAAGTTATAAGCCAGGGTACTGAAATTCTCGTTTTACGCCATTTCGGTATTTTACCTCCTTTTATAGTGATTATGTTCATTAATTTAATGAATACAATATCTAATTAGAAAATGGACTTTTTTCACAGATTTCAAATAATTTTCAGTGCTTTACTAATTCAAATTTGTCTGAAAAATTTTTTGGAGTTTTTGACAAAAATTTCTGAAAAGCATAAATTGTATTATATTACACAAAGTAGTTAAGAATATTTTTCTTTAATGGGAAATCAAAGAAAATTGATTCTTTCTTAATTTATAAGGAGAAAAACCATTGACTTTCGTCTGAGGGCTGCTGCGGACATATTTTAAAAAAAAAAAATTAATTTCATATTTCTATATCTAATTTCAAACTTTTTCATCTATTAACGAACAAAATTCAACAAATCTGTTTCAAATTGTCAAAAAAGCAGATTTTAATCAATTTATGCCTCGTCAGAAATTTTTGTCAAAAACTCCAAAAAATTTTTCAGTCAAATATCATTTATTTTTCATATTTCGATAGCTAATTTCAAACTTTTTGATCTATTAACGAACAAAATTTAACAAAAATTGAACCACTGCGCATCTGATTCAACTTGTCAAAAAAGCAAATTTTAATCAACTAATACCTCTTCAGAAATTTTTGTCAAAAACTCCAAAACTTTTTTCAGTCAAATATCATTTATTTTTCATATTTCTATATCTTATTTCAAACTTTTTCATCTATTAACGAAGAAAATTCAACAAAAATTGAACCTCTGCGCATCTGATTCAACTTTTCCAAAAATTAGATTTTAATCAATTTATGCCTCTTCAGAAATTTTTGTCAAAAACTCCAAAAAGTTTTTCAGTCAAATTTGAATTAGTAAAGCACTGAAAATTATTTGAAATCTGTGAAAAAAGTCAATTTTCTAATTAGATATTGTATTCATTAAATTAATTAACATAATCACTATAAAAGGAGGTAAAATACCGAAATGGCGTAAAACGAGAATTTCAGTACCCTGGCTTATAACTTCAATAATTACCCATAGATTTTTTTCATCCATACATTTTTTTCTTCCTAAAAGTGAGCCATATATGTAAAAAATTTAAAACTGGACATAATTTAACGTTTTCTATTTTTGCATGGCAGTAGAATGAATTTGTTTTTCAGATTTTGGGCCAAAAAATCAAATTTTCTATTTTTTTTTTGGACTATATCACTTAAAATATTTAACCGATTGAAAAATAATGTTAAAAGCGATTGTTTGGAATTTGATTACCTTTAATTTGACACCTACAAAAACTTAATCGGACATCTGTAACTCGAGATACGGCCTAAAACGTGAAATCACCTCCGAAAAAAACGTAAAAAAATTTTAAAAATTCATATTTCGGAAACCTATCCATAGAAAAATTTCTTAATGTCATTTTTAAGTAACGAGAAGCTTAGTACATAAGAAAAAAATAGTGACATTGAATGTTCATAAAATTTTTTTTTTTTTTGTAAACTAGTGTAATTGAAGTTTGAGAAAATTAATATTGTTATAAATAATTTAATTTAATTTAATTTTAATTTAATTTACAGATTTTTCTTTTGCTTTAAACTGTTAAAAAAAATAAAAACGTAAAATTTAGGTATAAATGAGAAGTACTTATCAATTAAGAAGGTTAATTCGTAATTATTGTTATTTGACTTGCTGAATTTAAGACAAGTATTAAATAAAGATTCTCTTTTTACAGTTTGTGTATAATAAAATAAATAATTAACGATTTTGTAAAGTGGGATGTGGAAAATTTGTTGTGAGATGTAGAAACTTAAAAATGGAATCCGGGAATTGGATGTGGAAAGTAGGAAATAAAAATTGGATTATAGAATCCAGAAAGTAATAATTATAAATTTGGAATATGGTTTTTAGGAAATAAAAATAAATAAAAGTAAAAAATAAATAAATAAAGTAAGAAGTAAAAATGTGGGATATGAGTAGTAGGAAGTGAAAAATGGGATATGAGGAGTAGGACTTTTTCTATTATCATAAAAATCTATCGCTTAAAAATATACCATATATAAATTAAGTCCCTCATTGTTTTCAACAATCTTTGACACCTTTACGAGCTGCTTGTGTCGCAATTAGGGTGAACAAGTTTATCTCTTCCGAATTACTAATTCCACATTTTACATATGCATACCAACCGAAGAACTAAATTCGTCTACCTGGGATCGTGAGATTTCTCGTTAACTTAACCACGTAATAACGAGTACATTAAGTCTAGTAAAAGAACACACACATCGTTGATTATACGTTCATCGCTCCGACGATCGGTTGATTTTTCAATTTGCATATAATCTACAAGGCGTTGGCGCTTAAAATCCTCGGATACCCAATATTTGGGACTCGTTTGCATAAAACTGTAGTAGCAGTAACACCAAAGTAGCAGTATTCACAAACATTTTTCTTTGACACATTTCGAATACACATTTTTATTCTTATTACAAATTATCACACACTGAATTAAAATTCAATATTCATTAATTTTCCAATTTATATTAGTTTAATTTAATTTCACGCTATATTTACATAAAGAAATTGAGTTAGATTTAAAATGTTAAATATTCCATTATAATCAATTTGACACAAACTTTGTGGTTTTGTGATGTATTTAGATAAAAAAATGTTAATAGGTCTTTGCTAAAAGGTTACACTGTTCAATCTGTCAGACACTTCCGGTTGACAGAAACAGGTGCTACTTCCAGATAAAGAAGAGTAAAAGGATACCGACTCGCTTAAAGTTCACATTAGGTAAACATCATTTTCTGTTTTTTTTTACAATCATTAAAAATCATTATCCCAAGATGGAACCTCGTAAAGAATTGTTCAATTAAAAAAAGGGTTATTTCTCGCGAAATTGATTTCTTTATTTTAAAAATGTACAGATCATAGTTTAGACAAAGGAAACTGCTTTGTAAGTAGTTTTGTTAACAAAGCAAGATTAGCTTATCGATACTCCGACTTCCGTTGATAAAATTTCTGTACCTTTTGTAATTCTATCCTGTTTACAAAAGTATCATAGGCGCAAATGATTCTTGAATCTAACTAACAGAAAAAGGTGCTAATTCTCTATAATTTAAATTAGGCTCGATATATCTTTAATTGAATCAAAAAATCTTCAAATTTTTAATTTAACCCTAGATCCAAATGATTTAAAAAGAAGGAAAACTTTGAAAGCCTCATCAAGAATTATTTGCCAATTTTGTTAATTTTTATTCCCGAGCAAAATTGGTATCACGAATGGAGGTGTGTTGTGAGTCTTTGATTTACGAGACATATTGTTGTACCTTTTTATTCCATATTATTTACGACCGATAATTTATATTCAAAGAGTAATGTACCCGAGAAAATTTTTAGTTTTTATTAAAACCAAAAAAAAAGCCCCAATGTCTCGTTATTAAAAGGATACTGTTTTATAAAGAAATTTATAATTTAAAAGGATATCAATGAATCTTAATGCATTTGTGACAAATATTGTGCGATGAATAAAAAATTGTCAACGCGTACAAAGTAAAATGTACATAAAATTTTATATATAAAAATTAAGTACCTCGTCAAGCTTCAGCCTTGAAATAAATTATGATAAACATCCAGGAATGATTTTTAGGTGGAAGATTGGTTCTTCTTTACCCAGCGGGACAATACTATCATGATCGAGAAAAGATGCTTGAGCGCACTACTATAAATTGCAATATGCAAATGTAATAAGTGCAGGATCAGGACAGACTTGGCGATCTTCATTGCACAAGTACTTTTGAAACGAGTATTCCTTTTTCGCTGACAAATACAGAAACAACTTCTGATAACCATAACATGCAAAATTTAATTCACTTTTTTTTTAACAAACCTAATTTACTCTTTCACGATACTTTTTTTTGCAAAAGTATGCATATGCTTTTCCTATATAAAAAGTGTTATTACCAGTAAATCAGCAGTTACTGCTTTTTATTGCTTTGTTTTTCTTGCATTGGTTTTTCCGACATTTTTTACTCTTGAGTAGCAATCTTACGAACCGTTGATAGATATAATTATATGGTAGAGATAACCTGACCCGTGCAAGTTTACTCTGTGATTTACAGCAGTGTGAGTTGAATTGAAAATAATTATGTCGCCGTAAATCATTCTCTCCCTTTAGTGCCTTCAATCCTTTCCTTCGATTGGTATTTTTGGTTTTTTTTAGTCTTTGATTTTCAAGCAACGATTCGGCTTTTTTTATTGCAATCCGTCTTTTGCGATTTTGAGGGATTTTTGAGATTTTGTAACTAGAAATTTAATGATAGTTAACAAAATTAAACTAATTAATTATTTTCGCAATTGTATTTTAATAATTTAGATTTAACAATCCAGATTCCTCATCTCAGATTTCCGGTTCTAGATTCCACGTTCCAGATTTCGGGTTCTGGATTCTAAATTTGACATTCCAGATTTCACGTTCCAGATTTCATATTACTAATCCAGATTTCACGTTCCACATTGCATATTCCTATTCCAGATTCCGCACATCCAAAATTTATTTTTCATATTTTATGTAATACATTCCCTATTCAAAATCCCAAATTTCGAACTTCACTTTGAAGATTGCACATTCCAGATTCCACGTTCCAGAATCTACATCCCGCATTCCATATCTTGGATTTTACGTTCCGGATTCCATATTACTAATCTGGATTCCACGTTCCACATTCTATATTCATATTTCAGATTCCTCACATCCAAAATTTCTAGTTCTTCATTTTATATTTTAAATCCTAGATTTTGCACCTCGCATTCCGGATTTCACTTTCCTGATTCCACATGCCAAATTCTAGATTCGATATTCAGAATTCCAAATTTAACATCCCAGATTCAATATTCCGGATTCCATATTTTATGTATAATACATTCCCGATTCATCATCCCAGATTTTGAATTCCAATTTGAAGATTGCACATTCCAACTTCCACAGTACTAATCTAGATTCCACATTCCACATTCTACATTCCACATTCCACATTCTACATTCCACATTCCATATTCCATCAAAAATTCCTAGTTCTACATTTTATATTTTACATCCCAGATTTCAAATTCCGGATTTCACTTTCCTGATTGCACATGCCAAATTCTAGATTCGAGATTCAGACTTTTAATTTTGATATTCCAGAATTAATATTCCGGATTCTACATTTCACATTCCGCACCTAAAAAATTCCTTCTTCCACAATTTAGTGAATTCATTCTCGATTTAACATCCACGATTCTAAATTCCACTTTGAAGATTGCATATTTCAGATTCCAATTTCTGGATCTCAAATTTGACATTCCAAATTTTGCGTAAAAGAATCCAGAACCCACATTCCACATTCGATATCTTAAATTTCACGTTCAAGTTTTCACATTACTAATTCAGATTGTACATTGCACATTCAATATTTCAATTCCAGATTCCAAACATCCAAATTTGCCATCCCAGATTCTAGGTTTCAGACTCCATATTCCATATTTTTATTCTAGATTTGTCATCCTAAATTCCATGTTGAAAATTCCACATTCAATTTTCCTATTTCCTATTTCCTAATCCTGATTCCAGATTAAAAATTTCGGGCCTCAAATTCCGGATTCCGTATTTTTTAAACTAAATTCAGATTTTAAGTTCCAGGTTCTATTTCTCAGATTCTAGAATTTGGAATTTCAGATGTGAAACCTGCAATATGAAATTTCAGATGTGGTATCTGGAATGTGAAAACTGGAATCTAGAATCTATAAGGATAAAAAATCGGCAATGTGAAATATGGAATCTATAATGTGGAATAGGAAACCGGAATTGTGAATCTAAAATTCAGAATTTGGAATTTGTGGTTGTGAAATCTGGAATGAAGAATGTGGGACGTGGAATAAAAAATTTGGAATGAGGAATCTAGATCAAGGAATCCAAAATATGGAATCCGGAATATGGAATTCGGGATATATGTTCGATGTGGAATCTGAAATACTGAATCTTGAATTTGGAATAAAAATGTGGAATCTGAATCCAGTTCAGATTCTAAATACTACAGGATTTATAATAAAATATCTAGAATTGCGAATTAGGGTTGAAAAGTCCGGAATAAGGAATCTGGGATTTTGAATTTGAAAACTGGAATCTGGAATCTGGAATTGAAATCGGAATCCGAAATGTGGAATCAGAAACCGGGATGTGGAATCTGATTTGTGGAAGATGGAACTGAAAATCTGGATTTTGAAATATGGAATCCGGAATAAGGAATATGGAATCCTGAAAATGAAATTCGGCACATAACATTTACTGGAAAACGTGGGATCTATAATACTAAATCTTGAATTTAGAATCTAAAATGTGGAATCTGAAATGTCTAATGTGGGATGTAGAATTTAGAATCTGAAATGGGAAATCAAATATTACCAATTAGGTTTAAAAAATCAGGAATATGGAATCTGGAATTCAGAATTTGAAACCTGGAATGTGGAATCTGAGATTAAGATCGGAATCCGAAACGTAGAATCAGAAACCGGAACGTGGAATCTGAAATGTGGAATATTGAACTGGAAATCTGGATTTTGAAATATGGAATCCGGAATAAAGAATATGAAATCCTGAAAATGGAATTCGGCACATAAAATTTGCTGGAAAACGTGAAATCTATAATACTAAATATTGAATTTAAAATCTAAAATGTGAAATCTGAAATGTCTAATGTGGGATGTAGAATTTAGAATCTGAAATGAGAAATCAAATATTACTAATTAGGTTTAAAAAATCTGGAATACAGAATCTGGAATTTATAATTTAAACCTGAATGTGGAATCTGAGGTTTTTGGAATTTGAGATCGGAAACAGGAAAGTGGTATAAGATACCGAAACGTGGAATTTAAAATGTGGAATTTGAAACTTGAAAAATAGATTGTGAAATAAGGAACATGGAATCTGGAACGTGGAAACTGGAAACAAGAAACTAGGATAAAAAATCGGTAATGTGGAAAAGTATACTTGAATTCTGAATCTATAATTCAGAATCTGGAATTTGGGGTGAAGAATTTGTCATGTGAAATGTGGAATATAAACTCTGGAATGCCGAATCTTGATTGAGGAATCCGGAATATGGAATCCTGCATATTAATTTCGGGATATAAAATTTTCTGGGATGTAAATCAAGAATCTGAAATATGGAATTTGGCATATGAAATATGGAATGCGGAATTTGTAATCTAAGACGTTGAATCTGAAATACTGAATCTGGAATTTGGAATTTAAAATGTGAAATCTGACATGTCTATTATGGGATTTTAAATTTAGAATTTGAAAAGGGGAATCAAGAATTATGAATTAAGTTTGAAAAATCAGGAATATGGAATCTGGAATTCAGAATTTGTAACCTGGAATGTGGAATCTGGGATTAAGATTGAAATCTGAAATGTGAAATCAGAAATTGGAACGTGGAATCTGAAATGTGGAATATGGAACTGGAAACCTGGATTTTGAAATATGGAATCCGGAATAAGAAAATATGAAATCCTGAAAATGGAATTCCGAACATAAATGTTCTAATGTGGGATGTAGAATTTAGAATCTAAAATGGGAAATCAAATATTACCAATTGAGTTTAAAAATCAGGAACGTGGAATTTGAAATGCGGAATTTGGACCTTGAAATCTGGATTGTGAAATATGAAATATGGAATCTGGAATGTGGGAACTGGAATCTAGAATCTAGGAAAAGAAATCAACAATGTGGAATAGGAAACGTGAATTGTGAATCAAAAGTTCAGAAACTGGAATTTGAGGTCGTGAATCTAGCGTGTGGAATGTGGAATGTGGAATCTAAAATCTGGAATGCCGAATCTTGATTGAGGAATCCTGAATATGGAATCCTGCATATGGATTTCGGGATATAAAATTTTCTGGGATGTAAATCGGGAATCTGAAATATGGAATTTGGTATATGAAATATGGAATGCGGAATTTGTAATCTAAGACGTTGAATCTGAAATACTGAATCTGGAATTTGGAATTTAAAATGTGAAATCTGAGATGTCTATTGTGGGATTTTAAATTTAGAATTTGAAAAGGGGAATCAAAAATTACGAATTAAGTTTGAAAAATCAGGAATATGGAATCTGGAATTCAAATTTGAAACCTGGAATGTGGAATCTGGGATTTG
The DNA here is from genome assembly GCA_037103525.1 of Ganaspis brasiliensis. NCBI lineage: Eukaryota > Metazoa > Arthropoda > Insecta > Hymenoptera > Figitidae > Ganaspis > Ganaspis brasiliensis. The sequence continues at coordinate 524,636 of JAZKLR010000194.1, forward strand.
AGATCGGAATCCGGAAAGTGGTATCAGATACCGGAACATGGAATTTGAAATGTGGAATTTGAAACTTGAAATATGAATTGTGAAATACGGAACATTTAATCTGGAATGTGGAAACTGGAATCAAGAATTTAGGATAAGAAATTGACAATCTGGAAAAGGATACTTGAATTCTGAAACTATATTTCAGAATCTGGAATTTGAGGTCTAGAATCTAGCGTGGGAAATGTGGGATGTGGAATCTAAAGTCTGGAATGCGGAATCTGGACTGAGGAATCCGGAATATGGAATCCTGAATATGAAATTCGGGATATAAAATTTGCTGGTAACCTGGAATGTAGAATATGAAACCTGGAATGTGGAATCGGAAACCGGAACATGGAATCTGTAATGTAGAATTTGGAACTTAAAATCTGGATTATGAAATATGGAATATTGAATCTAGAATGTGGGATGTGGAATCTGAAAAATGGAATGGGGAATCTAGATTGAGGAATCTGGAATATGGTATTCGGGATATAAAATTTGCTGGGATTTAATTCGGGAATCTGAAATATGGAATTTGGAATATAAAATATGGATTGTGGAGTATGAAATCTGAAACGTGGAATCGGGGATATGGAATGTTTGATGTGGAATCTGAAATACTGAATCATGAATTTAAAATTAAAATGTGGAATCTGAAATTTCTAATGTGGGATGAGAAATTTCGAATCTGAAGAAGGCAATCAAGAATTACGAATTAGGATTAAAAATTCGGAATATCTAATCTGGAATTTAGAATTTGAAACCTGAAATGTGGAATCTGGGATTTGAGATTGGAATTTAAACTGAATTCCCATAAAAGTTTAAAAATTACAAAATTCCTGACAAAAGCTAAACCTAGCAGGAAAATTATTGAAGTTTCGATGAAAAACGAATGAATTTTCTGCTAAATTTGAACCGAACTTTAACTTAAGACGAATTTTTAATAATTACAACAACAAAAATTACAAATTAATTTGATAATCAAAATTTATGATAACTACCAGTTTGACATATTTCTTGGGGAATTTGCCCTCAAAGTTTTGATCTAAATTAATTAGTTAAATAAAGTCCTGACTTAATTCTAAAAATTAATTAATTAAATAAAGTCCTGACTTAATTCTAACGAAATTCCAACTGAAATTCAACTGACTAACGATTAAATAACAACAGGAATTTTCCCTTAATTTCAAAAATCTCTATTCCCTCAAATTTCCTCTAATTCAAATCCCAACCTTATTATCGATACAAATCTTCAAAATTCTCTTTTTTCCAAACTATAATTACAATCGCTCTTTGATTTCTACAGTCGGGATCCACAATCTTAAATTTCATTTAAAACGAAATGAATTTCGAAAGGAAATAAAAGTTATCATTGGGTGAGAATATTGTTTGTTTACTTTTTACCAAGTATCTTTAAAAGCAATCTAAAATAGTGAAGAAGGTGCACTGGTCGTAATATATGTTATCAGAAGTGGAGAGTAGAATCGGCGAGCACTTGATAGAGTCCTGCAATGTCGAGATACCTGTAAGGGAGCTCGGAATTAATGGAGAAACTTTTAACGAATCTGAAGCACGTATAGAGGAAGGCCGCTAGCAAGACGCAACAGAACTCAATTCCATATTCATTCTTTTAATTGCTCTCTACTTAGCACTCAATAAAAATAATTGTTTATGTTAATGGTCTGTAATAAACTCTTTACTGACTTTACTCATCAGGGTCTTTTTCTCTTTCATTCACTTTTCAACTTATCAGAAACCTGGTCGTCGTTAAATCCTTTTTATTTTCAAATTAAGCTTCTATGTTCTTTTCACTTCACTTCGTATTTACTACTTACCTGTTACATTCACTATTTAAAGATTTTTCACAAAAATTTCCAAATTTGATTTCAATTTTCAAATTCCAAAAATTGAAATAATATTATTTATTTGTTTTTGATTAAATTTTCTAAAATTTGTTATTAAAAAACCTCAAGTCTCCAGATTTAGATTCAGCGATCAAAATTGCTTTAGGAATTCGTGTTCCGGTTTCATGAGTCAAAAAGAAAAATTATTTGGTCCTGTGTAATTACACATTCCGAAGTAATTTTTCAGGTTTGAATGAGACCGAGTAAATAATCTCAAAAATGGGATTTTTATTTTTCGACAAATGTTTGATAAGTATCGTAAAACAAATGATGCAGAGGTTCGAAAGTACGGAGTTTGACTGTTATTGGTGCGGGTAACAGGTAACATTGATAAAAAACTCAAGTCTCGTGGCAACACAACTAGCAGGACCTAAAGAGAGTCCTTGCCCACGCGACCTCATTAACCTGCTAACCGTGACGTCATCGACATTAACATCTTACATGCTTCGAGAGTAATCAATGATCTGGTACATCGACACCCTTAAGAAGAGCTGCTGCTTAATTTTAATTTTCCTCCTCGGATAAATTTTTGTTACATACCTACTCTTATTTTAATCCTAAATTCTACTTATATTAAAGCTTACATATATTTATATTAACTAATTAACTAAATTAATAAATAATATTCGAAATATCATAAGCATTAATAAATATATACACTGTGACGCATTTTTCCAGATTATGTTTGATGCTTAATGTTTCTTAATTTAATTAATTTAATTTACTAACTGTCAAAATAGTAGCAGACGATCGAGATACAGGGGTGGGCGGACAAGGCCACTACCTCACCGCGCGACAGAGTTCGGTCGCTTGCGGTTGCTACGTAACGGCGTGAGCTAAATCAAAGTTCGTAAGTTACGCCGACAACCGTCGCCGTTACGTAGCAACCGCGAACGACCGAACTCTGTCGCCCTGCGAGGTCGTCGCCTCGTCCGCCCACCCCTGTATCTCGGTCGTCTGCTAATATGTTTACAGTCAGTAAACAAACTCCGTCGACATCGTCTTCTGATCCTGGCACTCTTGTCAGGACAGGACTCACATCATACTTGTTGCCAGGACAACTTTTCAGAAAATTAAAAGTGGAGAATTCTCCACTTATTAATATGGAAGCGAGTCAGTGTTCATGTAAAAGTAAAACAGGTTTTTGTAAACAAGATGTTGTTGTTGTCAACAATACAACAATTTTGGATTGGCAAGTAGGCAGGTAAACTTAATTAGAATTAATAATTGAAATAAAAAAAAAAACAAATTTTTAAATTAAATAAATATGAGTTAAATTAAATAAACCAATTAAAAAATAAATTAAATAAAACTTTCTTTGATTTCAGAGTGCAAGCTCAAAATAATAAGGCACAGATCGCCAAGTTTACACCCGACTGTAGAGTTGCGAAAAAGTAATATTACCTGGAGAACGGTAATGAGAACGAGAATATAACCGGGAGTATAACCGACCAAAATTTTAATCGAGAATTTATAAGAACTTAAGTTTTTTATTTATTTAAAAAATTTATTTATTTTTAAAAAAATAAACAATAAATATATTAAATTTAAACGAAATAGTTGAAAAATTATAGGAATAACAGTCGCAAATAATTGCAAATTAAACAACTGGATTGAAAATCGAAAAAAATAATTAAAATTGAGGAAAATAATAAAAAATTGAGGAAATAAAATGCAAATTTAAGAGTTAAATTAAAATTTGAAAAATTAATTGATAATTGAAAAAAAATTGCAAAATAACGAAAAGAATTGAATATTGAAAACAAAATTTAAAAAATGGCTAGATTAATATACAACCGAACAAAATAATTTAAAAAATCAAAGAATAATTATACAAATTTAGGATAATAATTACAAAATTGAAAAAATTGTAGAAAATAATTGAAAATTGCAAAAAATAATCAATAATTGAATGAAATAGTTGAAAAATGGAAGAAAATATGTGAAAAGTTACGAAAATTATTGTCAATTGAAAACAAAATTCAAAAATGACTAGATTAATAGACAACCGAAAAAAATAATTGTAAAAATTAAACAAGAAAAATTGAGCTTAAAGAAAAGAATTGCTTTAAAAAGTAAGAAAATTATAGGAATAATAGTTGGAAATAATTGCACATTTAACAACTGTATTGGAAATCGAAAAAAATAATTGCAAATTGAAGAAAGCAATAAAAAATTGAAGAATTAAATTACAATTTATAGAATATACTTAAAAATTGAAAAAAAAAATAATTAAAAAAATCTGAGAATTAATGAACATAGAAAAAAACAATTGAAAACTACAAAATGGAAATAAAAAAAGAAAAATAAAATTAAAAATTAGAAAAAATAATTAAACAATTCTATTGAAAATTAAAGAAACTTAATAATATTTGAAAAAAATAAACAAAGGCGATAATTTTTTAATATTAAAGAAAATAATTGAAATTTTAAAACTGTAATTTAAATTTGAAGAAAATAACTGAGAATTGAATAATTGAATTGAAATTTTAATACAATTTTTATGAGTGAAAAAAATAATTGTAAAAATGAGAGAATTATTGAATATTGAGGAATTAATTGAAAATCGATAAAAATAATTGAAGATTAAAGAAAATATTTAAAAATGGAAGAAAATAATAAAAAATTGAAGAAATAAATTGAAAATTCAAGAATTGAATGGAAATTTCAAGAAAATAATTGATAATTAAAAAAAACTACAATACGACGAAAATAATTAAAAAATAAAAAATTTATTAATGAAAATTATGGGAAAAAATTGTAGAAAATAAATGAAAAATAAAGAAATCCATTGAAAATTCAAGAATTGCATTGAAAGAAAATAATTGATAATTGAGAAAAGGCGGAAATTAATTAATATTACGGAATTAATTGAAAATCAATCAAAACAATTGAAATTTAAAGAAAATTTTTCAGAATTGAAGAAAATCATTGACGAAAATAATTAATTATTAAAAAAAATAATTAACAATTGGAAAAAAAATCCGAAAAATGGTGAAAATAATCTGCATTTGAAAAAAAAAATTTTAAATTGATGAATAGTCATAAAATTGAAGGAGAAAAAATAAATTGTCAATTGAAAACTGATAAAAATAATTAAAACAATTGTAAAAAATGAATGAAAATTAAAGAAATGATTTGAAAGTTGAAGAATTGTATTGAAATTTCAAGAAAATATTTAATAATTGAGAAAATGCGAGAATTTTTGAATTTTGAATAAAATAATTGAAAAACATAGAATGCAATTGAAAAATGAAGAAAATAATTGAAAATTAAAGAAATAAATAGAAGATTAAGGATTAAATTGAAGATTAAAGATTAAAATTGAAATTTTAAAAAAATAGTTGATAATTGAAAGAAAAATAACAAAAATTTTTTCAACTTATCATTCTTTTCATTATATTACAATTATTGTCTTTAAGTCTCAAATTTTAAAATCGTTTTCCAATTGTTTTCAACAAGTTTTAATTATTCTTATTTTTTAAAATTATTTTAAAAAATTTTTAAATATTTTTCTCAAATCCCCCATTATTTTCTTTAATTTTTAATCATTTTTAATTATTTAATTCAATTTTCAATTATTTATATTATTTGTTTATTATTTCTATTTACTCACGTTCTTTTTCATAATTTACAAAAAGTTTTTAATCTTAAAATTTTAAATCTGAAATTTTCACTTTTCTTTTCAATTTTCAATTATATCTTCGATTTTTTTGTATTTTATGTACCTATATTTTGTATGTTTTGCAATTATTTCTTTTAAATTAAACATTGTTTTTATCAATTTTAAATTATGTTTATCTTTTTTCGTTTATTTTCTCTAATTTTCAATTATTTTCTTCTTTTTTTTTGCAATTAACTTATAAAAGTTTCAAGTATTTTTCTGAAATTTTCTTCAAATTTCCTTTATTTAAAATATATTATGCAATTTTTTCAATTATTTTTTGAATTTTTAATTATATTTTTGAATTTTAAATTATTTACATTATTTCTTGCACTTTAAAATTGTTCATAATTGTTATATTTAATAATAATCTTTACACTTCATTGACTTACAGTTAATTTGTAATGATAATTATTTTGTTATTTATCCATTTTTTTTGGTAATAAATTGTTTGTGTTTCAAAATAGTTTTGCACATTCAAACATAGAAAATTCTCATAAATTTTCCGGAAAGAGAATATTCTCGGCTATATTCTCAAAAATGTAACCGGATTTTAAATTACCGAGAATTTTGCATCTTTACCCGACTGTACAACAGTCGAAACAAAATTGATTCCAGACTGGGTGTTTATTCATATTTTTATAAAAGTTAATTTGAAAACATTGTGCGAGGTAACATTTTACCGAGTCACAATACTTACTCTACATAATTGGGTAATAATTTTATAATTATAGGTAAACATTTTATGAGCAGGTAGAAATTTAATAATTTAGTATAATAATATAATAATCAGGTAATAAATTAACGCATCTGTTTTATAAAGATTGAGCACGTTAAATAAATATAATCTGAAGATCAATTTTCCACATGATTACATCACGTTGCATTGTATCTTCTAAGGAGAACACTTGCTGTAAAAAAAGAAGATGAAGATGCATGATAATCATCTTTCTTTATCGGCAGATGCCATCGACCATTTGCTGGGATGCTGTGACATTGATATATCCATTAATACTAACTTCTCGACAATTTATGAACACTTGACAATGTAAATGTGACGAATCCTAGAAGTTTCTAGCACATAAATTATTGCATCAATTTTTACCGTGTCACTTTTATGAATTGATCGATTTTGTATAAATTACGCGTTGAATCGTAACCTAATGAACCATTTTTTGCAAATCATATAATGATCCATTTCATATAAACAATATGTAAACATATAAACTGTTGATCCATTGTTATAAATAATCAATTGATCCTTTTTAAAAAGACATTGATCTATTCTTGTAAATATTATTCTGTTCTTGTAACCTATTTTATGATTTTATACTACCGGATTTTATGAAGTGGACACCTTGCAGAGTGCGACTAAAAGTACGACTGTCTTTGAACTGTGATAAATCCGCGAAAAATAATGCTGAAAAAATTTCCAAAACTGATTTAAGAAGATTGTAAAATTTCTAAAAAGATGATCGGTATACGAAAGCTATATCTTAAATATTTTTTTAATTATCACGAGGGGAATATTAGGTAATTTTTCAATTTTTGAAAATTTTAAACTTCAAATTAAACTCTTTCCCTAAGTGAGAAAAATTGAAACTTTGTATGCATAATTATTGTCTTTTTTTTCTTTAATTGAAGATTTATAAACTTGAAAAATTTCAACTATTTTCTGACCCAGAAAAAATCTTAATGTTTTAGATCATAAACATTAAGCTCTTTTCTGGCTTAGGAAAAACGTTAAATATGAAGTTAATAATTTTCAAAAATTGAAAAATTACCTAATATTTCTCTCGTGATAATTAAAAAACTATTCAAGCTATTGCTTTCGGGTACAGATTATCTTTTCAGAAATTTTATAAACATTCCGAATCATTTTGAAAATTTTTCCAGCATTATTTTTCGCGGATTAATCGCAGTTGAAAGGTAGTCGTGTTTTTAATAGCGCTCCGCGAGGTGTCCACTTAATTTAGTGTCCGGCAGTGTATCTTGACCCATTTTTATAAACCGTGACAAATCCACTGCAATTTTTCACGAATTATGCATGAGCATACAAAGTGTGATAAAAATTGTCTTTGACCAAAACAAGGTTTCATCGCACGAGGAGAAGGGAAAACATAGTAATCAGCAAGTTATCCAAGATTGATGATACTTTTTGTGAAGCATATTTAACTGACATTATACTTAAATGACTTTATGAGTCGAGAGAAGCGATCGCGCGCGATTTGCCGCATTTTTTCGTTCAACTATCGATAGGGCTTGGAACATCTGACAGTTATTTGTGCGTATCCTCTGGGGTTGCAACTCATAATCAAATATCTGCCCAGTGGCAACGCATATCAGGTCCCGTCCGCAAGTATACCCTCTTGCTGTTAAACGACTCAAGACATGTTATATATTCACACACACACACACACACACACACACACATACACAGACTAGGGTTACCTCATTTTTTTTAATAAATTACACGCGAATTATCTGCCGCTACTGCCGCCCAGACTCTCTTCTAGATCAGTGCTTCGGGCATCAGGGAAGTAGTGTCTAAGACTCGGAAAAGGGTTGAATTCAGGTATGAAATACATTTTCTGGTGGTGAATGTAAAAAAAGGGTAGGAGAGACGGGAATATGGAAAAAGGGTTGAAATAACAAATCATTAATGATTTTTATTTTATAGTGTGTTCTGGAGTTTCCATGAGATTTCAGGGAATATTCAGAGAAAAATTTTGGGAATTATTTACTAATATTTACGGATTTTCCACAAAATTTCAGGGAATATTCACCAAAAAATCTTGGGGCATATTCATTAATATTTAAGGGTGATTCTACCTCAGAAATATCACAATCTGCAAGTGGTTCACAGAATTTAATAAAACTTGGTGAAATTGTAGTATAATATGAGAGAAATTAATCAGCAAAAAGAATTTTCAAAATATCATAAATTGTAGGAGTTATAATACTTTGAATTTTGATGCAACATTTTCTTAATTATTTTATATCTCGGTCAATTTTGAACCGATTTTGATGAGTCACACACCAATTTCTTCATAAAATTGTGTATTTTTAGAAAATCATAAAGCAAAAAACAAAATTTATTTTTTAGATAGTAAAAAAGTGAAAATAAAACTTTATTTATATTTTTTTTCAATTTTGACCCAATTCTTTAATTTTTTAATTTTTTGATAATATTCCCCTTTATTTCATCTTTATTTTAAAATAAAGATCATCCTGGAGACTTTATTAGATCTTGTGATATCGTCCTTTTAGTATCATCATCTCAAAGAAAAATACTACGTGAAATTATGTTTTTACCTTCATTTGTTTTTCGACATTTTTTTTTAAAATTAGAAACTATTTACTGTGAAAATTTCTATTCAATTTCTTTATTAAATAAAGTAAAAATTCAATAAAATTGTTATTCTATTAACAGGTTTGGAGATAATTATTAATTTTATGTAAAAATAAAAACATTTAATTAAATTATGGAAATTAAACAATTCAATGCAGAAAATATTTTGCTGCTAAAGAAACCTTCAAATTTTAAGTCTAAGTATCATAAAAACAAAAGCGATAGATTTTAGGACAATTATTTTGTTACAAATTTTTTAATGTTTAAATTTTTTATTAAGGCAAAATTGCTTACTAAATAAATCATTGTATAAATATTTATTATATTATATTATAATTATATTGTTATTAAATAAATAATGATTTAACTACCTAATTTATTTAATTATATTAAAATTAATTTTTAATTAAATTTTTTTTTATTTTTACTTAAAATTAATCATTATTTCTAAATCTATTAATAGAATAACAATTTTGTTTGATTTTCACTGTATTTAATAGAGAAATTAAAAAAAAATCTTCACAGTAAATAGTTTCTATAATTTTAAAAAAAATGTCGAAAAACAAATGAAGGTAAAAACATAAATTCACGTAGTATTTTTCTTTGAGATGATGATACTAAAAGGACGATATCACAAGATCTAATAAAGTCTCCAGGATGATCTTTATTTTAAAATAAAGATGAAAGAAAGGGGAATATTATTAAAAAAATTTTAAATTAAAGACTTGGGTCAAAATTGAAAAAAAATATAAATAAAGTTTTATTTCCACTTTTTTACTATCTAAAAAATAAATTTTGTTTTTTGCTTTATGATTTTCTGAAAAAACACAATTTTATGAAGAAATTGGTGGGTGACTCATCGAAATCGGTTCAAAATTGACCGAGATATAAAATAATTAAGAAAATGTTGCATCAAAATTCAAAATAGTATAACTCCTACAATTTATGATATTTTAAAAATTCCTTTTGCTGACTAATTTCTCTCATATTATACTACAATTTCACCAAGTATCATTAAATTCTGTAAACAACTTGCAGATTGTGATTTTTCTGACGTAGAATCACCCTTAAGGAATTTCTACAACATTTCAGGGAATATTCATCAAAAATTTTTGGAATTTTTAACTAGGTAATATTTACGGATTTTTAACAACATGTCGGGGAATAATGACCAAAAAATCTTAGGGAATATTCGCTTTTATTTGCCAATTTTTTACAAAATTTGGAGAAATATTTTCACTACACAATATTACTGAACAATATTCACCAAAGCAATGTAAAATAAGTGAATACAATTTTTATAAACATGTTTTATTGTAATTCGAGTATATACACTTTGTTTATAAACATTATATAATTTACATAAAAATTATATAAAGTTAAAAAAAAAAATTTTAATTATAAAACATGTTTTATATAATTATAAATTATAAATGATTATTTATTTTATAAATTATAATTATAATATTAAATATATTAATATTAATATATAATTAAAAATTTTTTTAACTTTATATAATTTTTATATAAAATCAATATACATTGTATATAATTTATATTGTATATGTAAATTTTATGTAAATTATATAATGTTTACAAAGTGTATATACTCAAATTACAATAAAACATGTATATAAAAATTATACTTTTTTTTTTTACTTGGGAAATATTAATAATAAATTAAAATAATTGCAAAAAAAAAAAATTTAACGCTTTTATTTAAAAAAAAAACAGGGTAAAAATTTCTGAAGTGGCCCCCTGATTTGGAAACATATATATTGAAATTTGAAATTAATGCTATATTCCTATACTATTATGTTAGAGATAGATTGCATAGAAATAGTTTCTCTTAATGTAAATACTGTCAAAAGTTATAAAAAAATGAAATTTTTGCATAATTTTATTTGAAAATTAAATTATTTTTTTTCCATATTATTGAAAATTAATAAAAATTTTTTGACTTATGTATAAACATATAAACTTTAAGATAAAAATAATTCCGACCACGTGCATTTATTGTTTAATATAAAATTAATGATTATTTTTAAATAATTTAAAAAATAAACATGTTCTGGGCCTGATCCAAATTATTTTTACCTTAAATTTTATACTTTTATACAAAAATAATACAATTTTTATTAATCTTCAATAATATGAAAAAAAGATATGAATTTTCAAATAAAATGATGCAAAAAGTTTCATTTGGTTATAACTTTTGACATTGTTTAAATTAAAAAAAATTATTTATATGCAAACTATCTCATATAATAGAACACGAATATGATATTAATTTCAAATTTCAATACATGTTTCCAAACCAGGGGGACACTTCAGAAATTTTTATCCATAAGTTTCATATCAAAAAAAAAAAAAAAAATTGCTCTAAAAATATGGAAAAATATTTTCATCCCCCACCCCTGTTTCTTCAAAATGACGTATTGAATTTTCAAAAAGTGGCATTATGCAATTTGTAGTACTTTGGTCTAAACTTTATTTTGTCCTCAAATCAAAAATACTAAGTCTTTCGTAATCTTTTTTTACTTAAGTGAACACAGTTATTTCGCAAATAATAAAAAATTACAAATGGCGAATTCAAGATGGCGGACAAATATTTTTAAAATCGATAACATTTTCTGAAAATGATTAACCTGGGGCTTTTAGGGTCGCTGAATTCGAATACTTATGTTAAATTTAAAAATTCAAAATGACGGATTTAAGATGGTGAACAAAAAGTTTAAAAACCGTTGAATTTACCTTAAAAAATCATCTGTGGAGCAATGATCTTTTTGGGAGCACATTTAATTGAAAGAAGTTAAAATAATTATATCTAGAAATCTCAAATCTGAATTTGTTCTAAATAATATCCTTTCCCTAACTTTATGTGTTAAAAGAATTTCATTTGAAATTTATACATTTTTTTTATACATTTTATACATTTATACTTTATACATTTTTTCTTTATTTTCCCACATTTTTTGTCCACCATCTTGAATTTTTAAATTTACCATTCAACGACCTCAAAAACCCTCTAGTAACAATTTTCAGCTAATTTTAACGATTTTAAAATTTTTGTCCAACATCTTTAATCTGCCATTTTGAATTTTTGAATTTTCCAAACATATTCGAATTCTGCGACCTTAAAAACCTTCGAGTAACCATTTTCAGCTCAATTTAACGATTTTTAACTCTTTTGTCCCCCATTTTGAACTTTTTATTATTTACGAAATAATTGAGTTCTTAAGTGAAAAAGATAACGAAAGACTTTGTACTTTTGATTTAATGAAAAAATAAAGTTTAGACCATGGTAAAGTGCATTATATCATATTTGAAATTTCAAGACGCCATTTGGTGAAAATGTGTTTCCATATTTTTAAACTACATTTATCAATAATTGTACTTTTTATGTGGTTTCTGTCTGTCAAAAAAATTTTTTTTGCCATAAAACTTATATTTTATCAAAATAAAAGCGCAAAAAAAGTGTAAAAAAGTATTAAAAAAATTTTTTAAAGAAATTTTCGATGACATATTTTGAAAGAGAACATTTAAATGCATAAGAAATGGTAATTAAAACAGAAATCTTCATTCTCATTTGCGAATTAACAGAGCTCAAATTTAAACTAAAAAATCTAGGCATTTTGGCGTTAATGGACTAATAAGATACAATTAGAATACAATCTGAATTAATTAATTTAATTATTGAATTCTGATGCAATTTCATTGAATTTTCGTCAGAAGTTCGATAAATAATTATCAATATTCCAGGGGGAATTTAGATAAAAATTTTATTAAAATTAAATTAAAATCAAGTCAGAATTTCGTCGAAATTCAGTCCAAATTATATTTAAATTCGCTCGGAATTCAATAGAATCATAATAATCGAAAATTAGTTGAGATTCAGCCAAAAAATTCTTTAAAAGTTAACCACAATTTTGTCAACATTTTTATAATTATCGGAATTTAAACCCAGAAGAACTTCTTTGAAATTTTTCAAAATTCTGTTAAAATTAGGCTAGAATTTCGTGGAAATTTTGTCCACTTAATATTTAATTCGCTCGAAATTTAATATTAATTTATCCATAATTCAATTCAAATTCAGTCTGAATTTCTTCGATTTCTAATTATTAATTTTAAGTCTCTAACTAATTAATATTTAGTATCTAATTAATATTTAAGTTTATAATTAATATTTAGTATCTAATTAATTAAAAATCGGTCACTAATTCAAACTTGTAAAAATTCACTCTATTTTTCACTCAAATTTCCCTCTTTTGAATTATTAAATTTCATTTGGTTACTAAAGTTTTATTAATAAGTGACTAAAAACTAATAAAATTGTTCACTAATTTGAGTTAGTCACTAATTAGGCACAAATTTTTAACTAATTCGGATAAAAAAACTGTCCTTTACAAATTAGGGTAATTTCAGGAGAATTCCTACGAAATTTAAATAATTACAGGTATTCTGTTAAAATTCTAAAGGATCCCCGACTGAATTTTACACTTAACTCCTTAGATAATTTTTACCCAAATTTTTTATCTTACTTAGTTTGATATATTTTTAATCAAGCCTTTAAATAACTTTAAAATCTTTTTCTGTGGCAAATTAGTCTAAATTTTTTATATATCTTGATTTTTTACAGCTTTTTCAATAAATTGTAATCGTATTGTTAATTCATAAATCGTATAAATCTCTCAAAAAGAACATAATAAATGCAGAACTAAATACATATAATCACACATTAATTAAATCAGGTTTAAATGAGCTCGACAACACTTTTACCTGTTAACAAGTTGTTTTTTCTTCATCCACAGATAAGAAAGATAATTTATCCTTGGCAATAATAATTTATAATTAATTTACTATTTTTCGTGTATTTCGAAAAAAAAAAAATTGTTTCTCGTGTCCTGAAAAAGAATCTTTATCAAGAAAATTGCACGTATCTTAATTAACCAGTGAATTCTTGTTATAGTCGTATCGATTACGTCTATGAGGAATTGCGTTTACACGATTTCCTTGATTATTCGAGAGTGCCTGCAATTTGTCAAGTTAGTGCTGTAAATCTATATGAAGAATGAAAAGAACGCAATGGAGAAATTCACTGCGTTTCCTTTACTGCCTAGTTGGCTCAATCATTAGGTGCCAAACTCGAGCAAAAGGAAATTTCAATGGTGGACTTGTCATGGCGAATTTCCCAATCAGCTTTCTCCGATTATCCATTCATTTCCGTATACTGACTCGACAATTTTACTATCTTTAATTCAACTCATAATTGTAATGACATGAGAGTTAAAAAAACAACAACAACAAAAAAAGTCAAAATTTAAGTTAAATAGAGATGCGGAAAAATAAAACGATAAGTTCAGTCGTTCACTGTGCCAATAAATTTCACTTCTCCGTTTTTGGACGCCCTTCAAATCGAGAAAAATTACGCGTATTTGTTTTAGCAGTTTCTCCTCTCGAGTTGTGAAAGTCATTTCTCAGTTTGTAATATTCCTGTGGAAATTGACGGTCTTTTTGACAAGACTGAAAAGTTGGTAAAATTTTGAATAATATGTGAGTTAAGAAAAGAAGAAAAAATAAACGTAAAAAAGATAGAAAAAAAATAAGAAAGGTTTTGACAAGGATATACGAAAAGAAAGATATTAAAAGGGATTGAGAAATGAAGATATGTGAAGAAAGAAATTGAGAAATATTGAGAGAAGAAGATAATAGAGAAAGATAAAAAATCAAGATATATGTAAAATGATATATAGAAGAAGATAAAAAAAAGAAGATATGAATAGAAAGGAATTAAGAATTAAGGAAATTAACTATACAAAAACAATATTGAAAAAGATAAAGAAAATAAGATATGAAAATTAAGGTATAGAAAAATATTAAGAGAAGAAAAAATACGTAAGAAAGATATTGAAAGAGACTAAGAAAAGAAGATATTATGTCAAGAAAAATATAGGAAAAGATAGAAAAATGAAGAAAAGTCAAACAGATATATGGAAGAAGATAAAGAAAAGAAAATATGTATATAGAAATGTATTGGAAAAGATTAAGAAAAAATTTAAGGAAAAGAAAATGTGTATAGAAATGTATTGAAAATTATTAAGAAAAACTACAATGAAAAGTAGATGGTGAAGAAATATATTGAAAAAGATTAAGAAAATAAATAAATTAAAAAAGATACTGAAATGGATTAAAAAAAGATGGAACAAATAATGTATTAAAAAATTTAAAAAAAAAGGGTTTATACGTAAAAAAATATATTAAGAGAGATTAAGAAAAAAAGATATTATGTTAAGAATGATGTGGAGAAGAAAAAATGCAGATTTATAAAGGGAGAAATAGAATAAGATGAAAAAAAGAAAATAAGCAAAAAATGGATTAAAAAAGATTAAGAAAAAAATATAAGGAGTAGAAGATATGTATAGAAATGTATTGAAAAAGAATAAGAAAAGAAAATATATACACAAAAAGAATTGAGAAGTATAAAGAGAAGAAGATATAAAAAGTAAGGAATTGAAAAATAGTCAAAAAAGATATTTGGAAGTATAGAAAAACGAAGATATATAAAGAAACATATAGAAAATGGTAAGAATAGAAAGATAGAAAAAATGAGGAATTAAAAAAGATTAAGAAAATAAATGCACGTAAAAAAGATTTGAAGAAAGATGAAGAAAAGAAGACACTATGTCAAAAACAATATAGAAAAAGATATAAAAATGAAGATGGGCAAAGAGAGATATATAGAGAGAAGAAGAATAAGAAAAGAAGATATGTGCAAAAATGTATTAAAAAAGATTAAGGGAGGAAAATATATATAAAATTATATTGAAAAGAATAAAGAAAAAAAGATAGAAGAAATAAGGAATTAAAAAAAATTAAGAAAATAAATACACGTAAAAAAGATTTAAGGAGATATTAAGAAAAGAAGATATTATTGTCAAAAAAGATATAGGGAAGGATATAAAACTGAAGATACATAAAAAGAGATATAGAAAAGAATAAGGAATAGAAGATATACATTGAAATGAATTGGAGAAGATTAAGAAAAAATATAAGGAAAAGAGGATATGTATTGAAATGTATTGAAAAAGACTGAGAAAAAAATATATTAAAAAGTTACTAAAAGGATAAAAAAAAGATAGAAGAAATAAGGTAATAAAAAAGGTTAAGAAAATAAATATACTTATAAAAGATTTTCAGCGAGGTTAAGAAAAGAAGATATAATGTCAACAAAGGGTTTGGGGAATGAAAAATGAAGATATATAAAGAGAGATATAGAAAATAATCAGGAAAGAAAGATATGCTTTGAAATGGATTGAAAAAGATTAAGAAAAAATATACAGAAAAGAAGATGTGTATAGAAATGTATTGAAAAAGATTAAGAAAGTAAAATATATGGAAAAAGAAATAGAAAAGGATAAAGAAAACAAGATGTGTATAGAAACTTATCTAAAAAGTCTAAGAAAGGAAACTACATAAAAACAGATCTTGAAAAGGATAAAGAAAATAAGATATGATGAGTAAGGTATAGAAAAATATTAAGAGAAGAAAATATACGTAAAAAAGATATTGAAAGAGAGTGTACGTTTAAAAAGAATTGAGAAGATTAAAGAAAAGAATATATTAAAAGCACGCGGTATCAAAAAAGATTAACAAAACGATATAAAAGTAAAAATAATATTGAGAGTTTAAGAAAAGAAGATATAATGTCAAGAAGGATACGTGAAAGGACAGAAAATTGAAGATATGTAAAGAGAGATATAGAAAGAGATAAAGAATATAAAATGTCTATAGAAATGTATTGAAAAAGATTAAAAAAGAAAAATATATACATATATAAAGGAATTAAAAGGGATAATCAAAAGAAGATATGGATAGAAATGAATTTAAACATATTCAGAAAAAATATAAGGAAAAGAAGATATGTATGAAAAATGATTGAAA
The DNA here is from genome assembly GCA_037103525.1 of Ganaspis brasiliensis. Taxonomy (NCBI): domain Eukaryota; kingdom Metazoa; phylum Arthropoda; class Insecta; order Hymenoptera; family Figitidae; genus Ganaspis; species Ganaspis brasiliensis. The sequence goes on from JAZKLR010000194.1 coordinate 541,521, forward strand.
AAGATTAAGAAAAGGAAATATATAGGTAGATATATATACAAGAAGTATTGGAAAGAATAAAGAAAAGGAGATATAAAATATAAGTTGTTAAAGAAGATTAAGAAAAAAGTATAAACATAAAAAGAATATTATGATTGATTAAGAAAAGAAGATATTATGTGAAGAAAGAATTAGAAAAAGATAGAAAAATAAAAATACATAAAGAGAAATTTAGAAAAGAATAAGGAAAAGCAGATATGCATTGATATGAATTGAAATGTATTGAAAAATATTAGGAAAGGAAAATATATAAAAAAAGAAATTGAAAAAGATTAAGAAAAAATATAAGAAAAAGAAGATATGTATAGAAATGCATTAAAAAAAATTAATAAAAGAAAATATAGATGCAAAAAGTATTGAAAAGAATAAAGAAAAAAAGTTATAAAAAGTAAGATATTAAAAAATATAAAGAAAAGAATATAAACGTAACAAGGATATTAAAGGAGATTAAGAAAAGAAGATATTGTGTCAAGAAAGATATAAAAAAGGATAAATAAAGGAAGATATGGATAGAAATGAATTTATAAACATTAAGAAAAGAAAATATATAGGTAGATATATATGTATATACAAGAATTATTGGATAGAATAAAGAAAAGGAGATATAAAATATAAGTTATTAAAGAAGATTAAAAAAAAAGATATTATGAAGAAAGATATAGAAAAAGATAGATAAATAAAGTTACATAAAGAGAGATTTTGAAAAGAATAAAGAAAAGAAGATATGCATTGATATGAATTGGAAAAGATTAGGGAAAAGATATAAGGAAAGATGTGAATAGAAACGTATTGAAAAATATTAGGAAAAAAATAAGAAAAAGAAGATGTGTATACAAATTTATTGAAAAAAATTAATAAAAGAAAATAAAGATACAAAAAGTATTGAAAAGAATAAAGAAAAGAAGTTATAAGAAGTAAGGTATTAAAAAAGATTTAAAAATATATATATAAATGTAAATAGGATATTGAGAGATATTGAGAAAAAAAGATAATATGTCAAGAAAGATTTCGGAAAGAATAAAAAAATGAAGATAAATAAAGAGTGATATAGAAAATGTTAAGAAAAAGAAGATATGTATAGAAATGTATTGAAATAATTACAAAACGAAAAATGATATTGAAAGGATAAGGAAAAAGGTAAAAGAAGATATACAAGGGAAAAATACACACAAAATAAAGTAGATTGAATAATATAAATACAAAAAAAAATCAAAGAGAAAAAAAAGAAAAAAGAGAAAACGAAGAAAACGAAAAAGAAATGATAAAAACAGAAAATATAGAGAAAACAAATAAAAAGGATGAAATGATATCAAAAAATGAAGGTAGTAAAAAACAAAGAGAAAAGTAGAGATAATGAGAAAACTAGAGATAAAAATATAAATAAAACACTCAAGATAAAAAATTGTAAGTCCTCGTTAGTATAGTTTGTTGGAACAATATTTTCTTTTACTCCTCTTTTATTACATACAAGTTGGGAGGTGAAGATAGGTCGGTCATCAGGCGTCTTTGTTGGGATGGTTTATTTAAATAAAGCGCATTAATATTTAATATTCGAAGAGTGTTTAAGTGGGAGTTGTTTTCGTTGTGTGCCGCGAGCCCTATGTAATTACGAAACCGGATGCCCGAAAAGTAAAAACACTAAAACACCCTGCTTAACTTTTGGTCCGTCCTTCTTTTGCTAGTCTTTCCTCTGTGAACTGAGACAGTCTTCTCTCGCTTACATATAAATGTAAAGAAACGCGGCACAAAAGCTGCTTCACAGTATATCCACTCAGATTATGATAGAGGCGGTACCTGTTCGTAAAATGTTCATTTTGACGTGCGGACAAATCACCTGAAAAATCATTCAAATATAATTAAGAATTAAATTTTTGTTTTATTAATAAAGAGAAATCTTCGAATATGTGTGATAAATAATCTTTATTTCAATCACTATCTTAAATTTAAATTTTATTATTAAATTATTCAAAAATTTTTTCCGACAAATGGTAAATAATAATAAAAAAAGAAAACAGCAACAAAAAAATCATGCGACTTGAAAGACGATAATCGTCGAGTATATATAATACTTAAAATTCCAATGATAAAGAAGTGCGAAAAATTGTACAGGTTTGAAAAATGGTTAGACTTGGATTTCAAGGAAAGAAAGTAACCCAGAAAAGATGACTTCTCACCCTTTTCGTGTTTTTTCAGAAGAATAATTTCAGTGACTGGTTGCAAAAAAAGGCAGCGATGTGTCCGAACTAAAACGGGACCAACAAGAAAACAAGAGAGACAGAGATTGTTTGAGAGCTGAGCCATATAATTTTGTTCTGAGCCGCAAACCATCATGTATCATTTGCGCAAATTATAAATTCATTATTTCACAATTATCATAATGCATTTGCGAAAATGCCGATGCCTTGACTTCAAACCCTTTATCGGATTCCGTTGCTCCTTTAAAAACTGGATAAGTAGCGACTGTATTGTATATCTTCCAATATTATTAAAAAATGTGGCTCCAAATTGCTACATTCACACATTTACACATGTTCTAATAAATTCAAGAATATTTCCAGAGACACCGTGGTTCAACAAAAACAAAAAAAAAAAACATTTCCTAATTGAATAAATTTCGGAAAATAAAATAAAAATTATCGCAAAAATTATCGGATAGAACGGAGAAAAAGAAATCAAATAAGATGAAAACAAAGAGATAAAATGTATATAAAACATTTTGTCATTGATAAAGGTATTTTAATTTCGTGTTGGAACAAGAGTTGGAATTAATTTGTTCCAGCTCGTGAGCAGTTTAGGGTCTCATCGCTTTATTAGGTCTGTAAAAGGTTTAACACATGTTATATGGAAGTGGGATTCATTACGTAGTCACGACGGTGGCGCTAATTAATTTTATGAGTAACTTTTAATTCGAGGCGATCGTAAAAATTGCGATCGAGAGCCTCCGCCTTTCGGAAATTCGATTATTGGCGCGACGACTTTGGTATCAAATTCAGGTCGTTAATTTTTGAATAATAATTACACCGGGAACCGGCTGTTGCAGATAAAATCTGCTATTATTTCGTGCCTTAATTCTTCATTCTTTTCGCACTTTTTTTATTTTTAATTTTCAGTTAGTATCACTTTAGCTGTAAAAATCACTAAAAAATCATCTTTTAATTATTGCGCATTTTAAAGGGGCGTATGATTATGTTCTAAAATTAATTATTGAAAATTTTCATTTCATAGAATTTCATGAGGTAGAATTTTCTTGCAGTCGAAATTTCACATTTTCGAATTTGTTTTCAATTGAATTTAAATGAATTCGAATTTTTACCTAATAGAATTTTTAGGTCACCGAATTCATATTTATTTATTTATTTATTTATACAGATTAACGGGCTCTAGGCCCTTTTTTGTTTAACAGAATTTTCATTTAAAAGAATCTCAATTTAAACGAATTTTAATTTAGAAGAATCTTAAATTTACAGAATTTGAAGTTAATCGAATTTTTAAATGACAGAATATTCATTTGACCGAATCTTCATTTATCCGAAATTGTATTAGTACAAATTGGCATTTGATAGAAAACTAAAAACGTAGAATGTCCATTTGAACATTCAATTTTCAATTGAAAATTGCCGAAGGAGCATTCGACAGAAATATTTTGACGCGAATTTTAAAATTGACCAATGTGAATTTTTTCATATTTTCTGACTGGTCAATTTCGAAATTCGTGCCAAAATATGTCTACCTGATGCTTCTTCGGACATTTGCAATTTCTGACAAATGAACATTCTACGTTTAAAGTTTTCTATCAAATGTCAATTTGTACTAATACAATTTCAGAAAAATGAAGTTTCGGTCAAATGAATATTTTGTCATTTAAAAATTCGATTAACTTAAAATTCTGTGAAATTAAAATTCTCCTAAATTAAAATTCATTTAAATTGAGATTCTTTTATAAATAAAAATTCTGTTAAATATGAATTCGGTGACCTAAAAATTCTATTAGGTAAAAATTCAAATTCATTTAAATTCGATTGAAAACAAATTCGAAAATGTGAAATTTCGGCTACAAGAAAATTCTACCTCATGAAATTCTGTTGAATGAAAATTCTAAATAACTAATTTTAGAACTTAATCATGCGTCCCAATTTAAAACATAAAAAATTATCCTTAATTTATAATTTCAAAATTAAAGATTCAAAATTTTCAAGGGGTCGTCCATAATTTACGTTACACCTTTTTTCCTTTTTTTTGAGCCCCCCCCCCCCCCTTTATTATAAATCGTGTTGAAAAATTATTATTGAAATTTTTTTATCTACACTTTAAAGTATTGAAATTTTTGTGTTTTGAACTGTTAAAAATGACTCCGTTTTCAAAAAAACATAAAATGAAACTTTGTGAAACGAGATCTAAATTTTTTAATATATTACAAAATTGAAAAGATTAAAAATCTTTTAAGCAAGAGGTAAAATTTACTAATTCAATAATCATTTTGAAATTTTAATTATTTTCTACTGTCATTTCCATTATTTACAATAATTATCAACTTTTTAAAATATTTTTTTAAATTATTTTCTTAATTTTTAATATTTATTCTCATTATTGTTTTTCAATTTTTTTCCCAATTTTAAAACTCACTTCCAATAAATTATAATTATATTCTTCTTAAAATGTTTTCTTTTTTCCTATTACATTTTTCCCTCAATAGTGAATTAGAATCTTTATTTTATTTATTAAAATTATTCTCATTTATTTTCAGTTTCATTTTTCATTTATCAATTATTTTCATAAATTGTCAAATAATTTCTTTAACTTACCATTATTATAATCTTCCATTCATTTGATTAACGTAATCAAAACTTAATCATTAATAGGATTTTTCAATTACTTTTGTCAGATTTTAATTATTCCCTTAGTTTTCATTTTTTTTATCGTTTTGCCTTCATTTTTAATTTTGTTCATAAATTTTTCTTTATAATTATCAATTGTTAATAATTTTTAATATTTTTCAATTCTTTCTCCAATTTTCAATTATTTTTATTATTTATCAATGTAATCTCCAATTTTAAAATATTTTCATTATTTTTTAATTAATTTCTTAAACTTCCAATTATTTATTAATTATAAATATGTTCTCAATAAATAAATAAAATAAAATTTATGTCAAATATCAATTATTTACTTCAATTTTCAATTTTTAATATAATTTTTTAATTAATTTCTCTAATTTTTAATTTTCTATTATCTTTCCATTAATTTCATGGATTGTTAATTATTTTTATCATTTTTCAAATAATAGTCCCAATTTTTAATTTTTTCATTATTGAATTTTTTTTTCAATTTCGTTAATTGTGAATTATTTTTATCATTTTTCAAATATTTGTCCCAATTTTTAATTGTTTCATTATTTTCATCAATTTTTAATCGTTCTTATAATTTTTAAATTAATTTCTCCAATTTTTATATTATTTTTATTTTTCAATTAATGTAATTAACTTCCAATAATTCACGTCGAATTTCCATTAGTTTTATTAATTTTCATATTCAAAAATCATTTTACAATTATTTGCTTTCATTCATAATTTTGTTAATATTTTTTTTTTATTAATTTCATCAGTTCCTTATTATTTTTAATTCTTTTTATCGAATATCATATTTATATCAAATATTAGTTATTTACTTCAATTTTCAATTTTTAACATAATTTTTTCAATTTTAAATTTTTTCATTATCTTTCCATTAATTTCTTAAAATGTTAATTATTTTTATCATGTTTCAAATATTTGTCCCAATTTTTAATTTTTTTTCAATTTCATGAATTGTCAATTATTTTTATCATTTTTCAATTAATGGTCCCATTTTTAAATTTCTTAATTATTTTCTTCAATCTTCAATCATATTTATAATTTATAAATTAATTTCTACAATTTTCATATTATTTTTATTTATTTTCAACTAATGTCATAAACTTCCAATAATTCATGTCCAATTTCAATTAGTTTCTTTAATTTTCATATTCTAAAATCATTTTACAATTATTTGCCTTCATTTTTACTTTTGTTAATAATTTTCTTTTTAATTTCATCAATTCCTTATTATTTTTATCATTTTTAAATTTTTTTCTCAACTTTTTAACTTTTTCATTATTTTTTCATTCATTTCATGAATTGTTAGTTATTTTCATCATTTTTTAATTATTTTCTCCAACTTTAATTTTTGTATTCCTTTTTTAAACTATTTTCCACAATTTTCAATTATTTTTATAAGATTTCAATTATTCTCTCCAATATTTTCTATTATGTTAATCATTTTTCAATTATTATCACTAATTTTAAATTATTTTAATTATTTTCTCATTAGTTTTATAAATTGTTAATTATTTTTATCATTTTTCATTTACTTTCTATAATTTAAAATTAGTTTTAGGACCATTCTAAAAAATGGCATTTGAGCAGTATTGTAAAGTTACATTAAAATGCTACAAAAATTAAAAAAGATATCAATATTAACACATGTAATCTTGAATCTTTAGTTGTATATTTTAAAGATGCAAATTTTCTCATAAGAATTTACTTTAAGTATAAAAATTTATTAACACCTAAAAAACGTCAATTTTTTTTTAAACATTTTTAGTAATATTTCTTCAATTATAAGAATGAAAAAACACAAAATACCCTTAATATGAGACGTAATTTATGAACGACCCCCATTGTGTTTTTATAAAAAATTTAAAAAAATTAAAATTCACCAATTAAATTAAAATTTTTAAAATCGCTTTTTGAAATGCCTTCTGAAATGCTACACTTATGTACAGTTTCCCGAAACATCTTTTTAACACCTACGCGTGGTCCTGGCTCATAACTTCTGCGATCCACTCTATAGATTTGAATATTAGACTTATGACTCTCCACGAGAGAAATCTACATTCGCTCTTACCATCCTCGATAAATTTCTTATTTGCAAAATTAATCTTTTCGATATTTGCCGCAAAGTTCAATACACTTTTGCAACCATAATTACGTGATAAGTGCAAAATTATATAGAAAAAAAAATCATTTAAAAAATCGATAATTTTATCTTGAGAACTTCCGCGTGAAATTGTAACAGTTCCGGAAACTTGTAATATGTTACAAATATATTTACTTTTAGCTGGTGTGTACTTTACTTTCGATTGGAGTCAAACACCCACGTGCGAAATCGGAAGTGACTCGCTCCTTTCATTGAATTATGTCACTTTAAGAGTATATATATATATATATATATATACTATTCCAATTATAGTATTGAACGGTCAACTGTAACGGTTTAACTCTCTTCCGGTATTCTTTCGGTAAATATTGAATCAATGATGTGCATCGGGGATTTTAACGTCACCATTACGTCCAAGTTTCAATGACGTAATGACGATTCGACGATTTGTGACGTTCCACGAATAACACGGGATTCACCTTTTCAGCACACAGTGATTACACTTTTGTTGACCAATTTGACGTAATAGTAGTGATATCATGAATTTAGGAATAATTCCAAATTTATCATTAAAAATTAGAGAAAAATTTTCCTACGTGGCTGAAAATAATAAGTAGGTATATACAAGCTGATTAATATTAACAAGAAAATGAAAAAAGTCATTATATGTAAAGGTGATGAAAAAATGAGAATGAGAGATTAAAGGGAAAAATGAGACTAAGAAATAAAGGATAACTGAAAAGTCGAAAAAAATACTAGGAAAATACAAAATAACTAGAAACTGACGAGAATAATTATAGATTGATGAAAATTAATATAGATTTTAATGGGAATTCAAGAGGTTCTTTCCATTTACATAACCTCAAACTAGAAATTCGTATTTCAGTGCAAATAAAATTATTATTAAAATTAATTTCACAAAATGTTGACAGATCCGTACATTTTCCGGAAAAAATTAGGTTTAGTTAAAATTTGTTGTCAAATAATAATTATTTAACATTTAATTTTTTTTCTTTTAAAATCAATAAACAAGTGCAATTTTCATCTAATTCTGATAAATAATAGCTCAATTTTCTCGTTAAAACATTAATTATAATTTTATTTGTTGAGGTTTTTTAAATTATATTCTATTTAAAAATACGTAAAGAACAAATTTTATTTGTTTAATAACTGTTAAACAAAATATTAATTAACTAAACTCAACAAATAAAATTGTAGAGAATGTTTTAACGAGACAAATAAAATATTATTTGTCAGAATTGGATGAATTCTGACAATTCAGATAAACTGAATCTGTTTCTGTTCATTGAATTTAAAGAAAAAATATAAAAGTTTTAAATAATTGTTATTCGACAACGAATTTTAGATAAATTTATTTTTTCCTGAAAATATACAACTGGTTCTTTCAAAATTTGGTGAAATTAATTTTAATAATAGTTTTATTTGATGAGAATGTCATTTATCAGTTTGAGGTTATGTCAATGGAGAGAACTTCCTTTATCAGAAAATGAAGAAAAGTCCATTGAAACTGTAAAAATAACTAAATTTAAAAAAAAACTAGGAATAGAAAACAAATAAGGTAAAATTAGATTTTGACATTTAAAAAGATGACAGTAAAGTAGAGGAAAAGTACTAAGCAGTAAAATAATCACTAGCGTTTGGTTTAAAATAACTAGAAAAGGAAAAAAACTGTATAATGAAAAAAGAATTTCAGCCATAAAAAGAAAATAATTATAAAATAAAGAAACAGTATACTAGAGAGTTAAAAAGCAACTATGAATTGATGAAAATTACCAGAATACATTGAAAAATAACTAGAAAATGTAGAAAAATTACTAGAATGTGAAATAATAACTAGAAATTGAATAAAACTAACTAAAAAATGAAGAAAAATATTGAAGATAAAAGAGGAATGAGAAATTATATAGAAAAGTCAAAACAATGAAAAAGAATTATACTTAAAAAGAGAAAAACTAGTAAAAATTTACAAAGTGACTAGAAAAAGAAAAAACTATCTATAAATTGACGAAAAGTTACTAGAATTTATTCGAAAATACCAAAAAAAAGAAGGAAAAATTCTCGAAAGTATTTATAAAAATAAAAAAGAGAAATAGAAAAAAATTAGAAAATAAATAGGAATAAAACAATAGAAGCGAAACAATCTTTAGATCTTAAAAAAGATATCTTAAAAATTAGAAAAAATAGCTAGGAAAAAAACTATGTCTGAAATACGAAGAATTTAAAATTAAGAAAAGATTTAAATGAGAAAAATACATTATCAGGAAAAAATAACAAGAATTTTACTTTCAACTACTTACAAAATTACAAAAATATTACTGTAAGGTAAAAAAAATATCTGGATGTGAAAAAGAGACAACTGAAAATTAAGAAAGGATAAAATTTAATAATTATTAGAAAATAAATAAACAACCAAGAGTTGAAAAAAATAATTGGTGAAAAAATTATAAGAATTTATAAAAATAACCAGAAAATTTTAAAAATATCTAAATGGTCAAAAATGATAAAAATATTTTTGAAGATAACTAGCAAATGCAGGAAAATTACTAGACTGTAAAATAATAGTTAAAATTTAGTTACAATAACTAAGTAGAGAAAAAATTAATATTAATCGAAAAGAAATGATAAATTTTAAAACAAAACTACAAAATAAACTAAAATGTGAAAAATAGTAAAAAGTTAAAGAAAAATACTGGATAATTATAAAATTATTTTAAGTTTTAAAAATTACTTAGGTGATATAAAAAGTAACTTTGTACTGATAAAATTGACTAAAATTTATTGCTAAATAACTAGAAAACAAAGAAAATTTACTATAAAGTTAAAAAAACATAAATTAAAGAAAAAAAACTAAAATTGGTAGAAAAATAACTAGGAAATAAAGAGAATCACTAGAAAGTGAATAAAAAACTAAAGTATAAAAATAATTACTAAAATAAGAGAAAATAAAGGAATATGGTAAAAACAATTGCAGATTAATTAATATTACCAGAATTTATTAAAAATAATAGATAAGTAACAAATGTAGAAAAATTACTAGAATGTAAATAATAACATAACTATATAATAAAATAACTAAAAGCATAAAAAATTATTATTATTTGAAAAAAAATTATAACTCGTAAAAACCAAACTACAAAATAAACTAAAATGTGAAAAATAATGAGAAGATACAAAAAATACAGGAATATTAAAAAAATATTTTCATGTCTGAAAAATTAACTAGTAAATATAAAAACTAACTTTGTACTGATAAAAATTACTAAAATTTATTGCAATATAACTAGAAAATAAAGAAAATTTACAATAAAGGAAACAACAAAAATCACAAATTAAAGAAAAAAACTAAAATTTGTAGATAACTTGAAAATGAAGAAAAATCAATAGAAAGTGATTAAAAAACTAGAAATTTAAAAAAATACCTAAAATATAAAAAAATTACTAAAATGGGAGAAAATAAAGGAATATGTTTTAAAAAAGTGCAGATTAATTAACATTACCAGAATTTATTAAAAATAACAGATAACTAATATATTTAGGAAAATTACTAAAATGCAAAATAATAGTAGAAAACTGGTTTAAATTAACTGAGAACAGAAAAAACTTTTTAATATTATCGAAAAAAAAATGATAAATTGTAAATACAAAACTACAAAAAAAACTACAATGTAAAAAATAATAATAAGTTAAAAAAAATACTGGATAATTAAAAAAATATTTTTAAGTCTTAAAAATTGACAAGGTAATATTAAAAGTAACTTTGTATTGATGAAAAAAACTACAATTTATTGCAAAATAACTAGAAAACAAACAAAATTTACTATAAAGTAAAAAAAATCACAAATTAACGAAAAAAACTAAAATTTGTAAAAAAAAATAACTAAGAAATGAAGAAAATCACTAGAAAGTGAATAAAAAACTAGAAATTCGAAAAATATCTGAAATATTAAAAAACACTATAATGGGAGAAAATAAAGGGATATGGTAAAAACAATTGTATATTAATTAACATTACCAGAATTTATTGAAAATAACGGATAACTAACAAATGTAGAAAAATTACTAGAATGTAAAATAATAGTTAAAAACTAGTTAAAAATAACTAAAACATAAAAAAATTATTATTAATCGAAAAAAAAAGATAAATTGTAAAAAAAAGTAAAAAATAAACTAAAACGTAAAAAGAATAACATTACCCGAATTTATTAAAAAAATAACTAGAGAAAAATGAAAAATCTCGTGAAACTTTATGCAAAAAAGAAAACCAATAGAAATAAACAAAAATTAATAGAAATATAAACATATTTTGACACTTTAAAAAGATAAACAAAAACAGAGGAAAATTTCTAGAAAGTAAAATAATTACTAGAATGACTAGAAGTTGATCAAAAGTAGCTAGAAATGGACGAAGAATTACTAGAAAAAATAGGAGTTTAAGAAAAATAAGAACCATGAAATGTAAGATGAGATGATAAACCTCTTTAAAAAAAAAAAAAATTGAAGTTTTACCTGTCATTTCGCCCCTTAAATTGTGTACAGATAACAGTAGGTAACAGTAGAAAGTTTGTTTATCAACAGTCGATTAATTTTCCAGCAAAAATACTTTTTTTTAAATATTACTTTCTTTCTTTTTAAATAAAGATGAAAAATTTATTAATCTAATGACTAAATTCAGTAACTACAACGATTATTCATATTTTTTATTGCTAATTAATATAATAATAATATTTTTTAAAGTTTTCTTTTAAATATTTTAAAAGTTTTTTTTAAAGTTAGGGTAATTATTATTATATTAAGTAGCAACAAAAATTATGAATAATCGTTGTAGTTACTGAATTAGTCATGAAATTAATAAATTCTGTATCTTTAATTAAAAAGAAAGAAAGTAATATTTAAAAAAGAAATATTTGCGGGAAAATTAATCGACTATCGATAAATAAACTTCCTACTCTTACCTACTGTTATTATAGGTCAAAATTCCCTTTTTAGATAATATTTTGCTTTTTCTTAAGGGTGTTGCAAGGAGAGCAGCTACATAACCTTAAAAATATTTTTCCAGGCAGCGTAAAATTTCGACACTTAGCCAATTTTTTCAGAAACACAAAATGTAAATAAAAATATGACCATGTACCCATAATTTAAATTTTATGCAGATTCTAAAACTAATTTGACATTTTAGAAATATGTATTATTAGGGCTTCAGTTACTGAACAAAATATTGAAAATTATGAACAAAAAAAAGAACACAATTTCCAATATTTTGTTCAGAAACTGAAGCCCAAATAATACATATTTCTAAAATGTCAAATTAGTTTTAGAATCTGCATAAAATTTAAATTATGGGTACATGGTCATATTTTTAATTAAATTTTTTGTTTCTAAAAAAATTGGCTAAGTGTCGAAATTTTACGCTGCTTGGAAAAATATTTTTAAGGTTATGTTAATTCTCTCCTTGCAACATCCTTAAATAAATTTATTTAAGAAAAAACAAAGTAATATCTAAAACAAAGAATTCTCGCCTCCAAGCACAATCTGAACTTTAAATGATAAATTAAAAACTAAAAAATTTCAAATTAAATATCAACAAAAAATACTAAATCACCTGGACTAATTCAACAAAAGAACTCTTTTATGTCGCTCTTGTAAATTATTCAAATTATTGAAAAATATGAAAATCTGATAAGAACAACAAAATGAAACGTCCACCTTCTGACATGATGAATCACATAAATCACACTTGAGTAATCCTCTGAAGAGATCGGGTTTTAGTTTTGCCATGACGAACTTTTTTTTTTTTGGGAAGAACAATAAACATTGTTTAATGATGAGTCAAAAACTGTCGTAAGGTTGATAAACTTCTTCTACTTTGATTTTAACTATAATCCAAAAACCAAAACGCACAGTAAATGTCCTGGAATTTCAACTTTTTGACGGATTTTCAAGAAAAAGTGAAAAATAGTGTGAAAAGTAGTGTGAAGGTAAAAAGCTCCAATTGCAATTGTCCTATTTAAATGACGATAGAGCAATTCGTTTGATGAGATTCCAGAGATAAAAAAGAGGTGCTGACTCACCTGGGAACGTGTCTATTATGCGAACCACTTAGCATTTTCAGCACGTGTGCCGACTGAATGAACAGGTGTCAGTGAGCGCCAGCACTACTCAGTCAATGGGATGTTCAATCCAACAGGTCCGCCTGACCTTCAAGACCAATCCAGCATCATATTATCAAGCCAGTAAAATTTCCTCTTCACGAAATTTTTTCTCAAAGTAGCATCTTGGCATCCCACTTTTATGATTTTCATTTGCATCAGCGACATCTTATTCAGTGCGCTCCTCCCAGAGTGAAATAAATGTGTCTCGGTATAATGTTGTAAATCAGATAAAAGATCGAGTATCAAATCGACGAAAATGGATATGTCCAGTTTTCTTTGTCACTGGCCACATTGAGATACATAAATTGTTGCACTTTATGGCTCACTGAGCTTCGCAGACCACACGAATCGGATTGCGGAAGTGAAAGTATACGTCATTCGAGTGACATCATCTGCATCATGGTCATGGTCCTGCAATTTTTCAGCAAAATTCATCCAAATTTATTGGAAAACGTGTAACAAGAAGACAATGTACTCTAAAACTTGAAAGTGGATTTTTTTGGTTATGTTGGTTCATTGATCTCGACAAATTTGTACTTATATTTATACTTTAACAAAGATTTATTTATACTTATCCAAACATTCGTTTATTTACAGCTTCACAAAGATTTTCTAAATCATCTACAAATGAAAATTCCTATTTTCGGAAAAATCGATTCGTGGAAATGGTATTTGAGATTTTATTAGACATTCGGAATTTTAGATATTCGGGATAGTGACCGAATTGTTTTGAGTTGGAAAATATAGCTCAATTTTCAAAGGGGATTTATTCTACTCGTAAAATAAAAGACAACAAACTTTTAGGTTAGGAAACTTGTGATCTGACAGATACGAATGCGTAAAACAGAACGGCGCAAGTGACAAACGAATACTGGTGCTAATTTTAAAAACCGTAAACTTTTTATTCTAAAATAAAAATAACTGAGTTTTTTCAATTAAGGAAAGAAATTGTTAATTATAATGTTGTAAATTCAGAGACTAAAATAACTATTTGTGCAATATAGTTATTAAGTAAGCAATAACTGGAAAATGACTTTTTAAATTTAGCGCCATGACAGTGGCGCCGCTGTTTTTTGTTACACGGTTGGCACTCCTGTCTGTCAGATCACCAGTTTCCTAACCTAAGAGTTCGTTGCCTTTAAGTTTTCGAGTAAAATAAATTTCCTTTGAAAATTAAGAAGTGTTTTCTAAACCAAAATAATTTGGCAACTTTCTCGAATATATAATATTCTGAATATCTAACAGAATCTCGAATATCTTCCCCACAAGTTGATTCTTGTTAAAATAAGAATTTTGTTTTGCAGTGAAGGGTGATTTATAAAATCTTTGTAAAAGTGTGAACATTATAATCTCTGTAAAAGTATAAATTCACGTTCCCTGTTGATAAAATGTTTATTAAAAATCCAGTGATAAAATGCTAATCATCCAGAAAAGAGTGATATAATATTCTTATTTAATTGTCTGTGTAATATAATGTTAATTAAAGTATCCTGACACAAAATTCTGATTTAATCAAACACTAAAGATGTTAATTCGCTCGCTCAATTATATTTATTAATAAAGATTGCTTATCTAAGTTTAAATATTAAAAACTATGATGAACTTATCATTTATTCTATTGTTGTTATTTTTAAATCTTTTAAAAATTATATATAAAGATTATAATTTTGTTTTAAGAATTTTTTATTAATTAGTAATATTAATATTATTAATATCAAAATAAATTGTTTAATAATTTTGTTTAAAACAAATAATATACTAAAATTGTTTTTAATAAGGGAGTGTTATAATATTACGATGATTTATACAAAATTTTAAATAAATTAGTTTTATATTAATATCAATATTAAATCAGTGTCAAATTCATCCTTCCAAACTATAATTTTATAAATTCCGAAAACATATACTTATCATTTAAAGATATGGATAAATCTTTTGGTATTGCAATTGTGAAACAATGTGCTTTTGAAAGATAAGCATATTTTTTGTCAAATTTAATATTTTTGACATGAACAATTTTTAAGAAGAGCAAAGGACTTTTTAAATTCCTTTTGAAACTTTTAAAAAATGAAACGATTGGAATTTTTTATTTTTAACCTCACAATTTTTAAAATTGTACAGCTAAAAAAAATATACAAATATTATTATAGTTCTTATTATCTACCTTACGTTACAGAAAACTTGTCTATTTATTATTAGAATAAATAGCAAAAATTTTGAATTTCTCAAAAAAGTATACTAAACTCTCAAAAAATGGTATTACGTTTAATTCAAGTGGATACAAAGTTTAATATAAATTTAAATTAGATATTAGTAAAGTATTTAATTCTTCAATTTTAGCATATTAAACTTAAAAATAATATTAATTAAAAGAATTTTTAAAATATAATCAAATTAAAATTTTTTAGGTGCAAGCTTAGAAATAGAATATCTTTTATATAACCTTGCCTTAATATTATATTAAGGCATATTATTATATTAATATTATATTATATGCCTTAATATTTTTGAAAATAAAATATTATTGCACAATTTTATAAATAAACATTATTTTGAATGTTTGATTAAGAGGTCTTGTAAATTTTTTAGGCCTTAAATAGAAGGTTTTTTAATAATTTTTTTCTCAGAAGTTTTAATATATAATAAAGTAAATTTTTTTACATGTTTTCAAGTATATTAATAATTATTAAAGCCGAAATTTTGGTCTTAAAAAATGTTGTCATATGCCCTACACAGACAGAGCAACTTGATACTGACTTAAAAAACGGTAGACATCATAACTCAAGAAGCGTTCGATCAATTTAAAAAATTCTTGTTTGATTCAGTTCTTTGAAAGTTTTTCACTGAATCTCTAACATTTTTAAAATTTTCAAAAATAAAGAAAAATAGTTATCCTTTTACTGTAAAAAACTGAGAAAAAGCAATTTTTTCTTCTGAAATAATTTAAAAAAAATCATAATAATAAATATTATTAGTAAATTACAGGTTCACTACTTGAAGAAATTTCCAAAGAACCGAGTAAAAAAGAAATTTTAAAATTGTGTCAAACGGTTTTTGAGTTATGATATCTATCGTTTTTTAAGTTAAAATTTTAGTTGCGCCCTCTGTGAAGGGAATATGACATTTTTTAAGACCGCAATTTCATTTTTTAATAGTTGTTATTACACTTGAGAACATATAGAAACATTCACTTCATTACATATTAAAACTTCTGAGGAAAAAAAATGATTAAAAAACCTTCTATTCATGGTCTCAAAAATTTTCAAGACCCCTTAAATCTGCATTTTATAGCTGACAACTTTAATTAACATTATATTCCACAAACAATTGAATAAGAATCATACAGCACTCTTTTTTGAATTAGCATTTTATACCACTGGATTTTTAATAAGCATTTTATCAACGGGACACGTCGAATCACAGTGGGCAAAAATTTCCCCTGGAAATTCCCAAAAATGCCCACTGGGTTACTATTTAAAAAAGTATAAATATCTTTATAATTTCAAAAATCTATTTTGAAAAATTGTATTTTTATTATAAAATCGCCAATTAAATTGAAATAATTGTTTGCAGATGACGATTTCTCTTTTCCTATTGATTTCGATATCGAAATGTCCGGAGGATTTTTTAGCTGATGACAAGCGCTGAGGCTTGATCGGCGTTGAGTTTGCATCCAACGCCTCCTCCGCAGGAACCTACCGGTCTACTGTTTGGACTCGAATGACTTGTACTCGCCTCTTGTCTGGCAATGAATATTACTCTGAACAACGAGACATGAAGGACAGAATGAAAAGGAAACGACTGGTAGAAGAAGAAATGTAGAAAAGACAGTGACGTCACTGAATAAGTCAAACCATCGAGCCTTCTATGGGTTTCTGGCTGGGAGTTCATGGTGTACCCACGGGCGACAGTACCAAGTGAGAGTAGAATTTGCGAGAAAAATCATCTTGTCAAACTGCTAAGTTAACAGTACACGTATCAAGTCTGCGAACCAATGGAGTAAATTTTATGAATTGATAATGAGCCCTCGTTGCAAAAAACCGCACGAATTTTTTTCCGTTTACTCGTCCTATTTGCATACCGTCTCTAAAAGAAGTGCAGTTGCCAAAAATAAAAGAGGGATTTAGAAATTGAGAGAGAAGTGAACCGGTTGATGGTACTTCCAGTGAGGAACACTTTTTTCTCCAAGTACAAATATTTCGGAAAGTATCCGCATTTCAAAATTGTTAATTATTTTTTTTCTTTTAGGATGGTAGATGAAAGAAAATTCGTAATAGCTGGCCAGTTCAGGACCAAGAAGGGATAATTTATTCAAGGTATAGTATTGTATTCCTAAAAGGGAATACACTTCTTTTACCAAATATCGTCTTCATAAATGGTAAAGCCACATTGGCACTTTAGGACCAAGAAGAGAATTTATTTAAGGTATAGTATTGTATTTCTAAAACGAAATACACTTCTTTTACCAAATATCGTCTTCATAAATGGTAAAGCCACATTGGCACTTTAGGACCAAGAAGAAAATTTATTTAAGGTATTTCTAAAAAGGAATACACTTCTTTTACCAAATATCGTCTTCATAAATGGAAAAGCCACATTGTTTGAATGGGCAAAAAATGTTTGTTTGAGAAGTGAGTGAGAAAATGATAGAGATCGTTATGCATTCGGTGTGCAGCGATATCTTAACTGTTCTTAATGATTGAAAAAGTGCAAATGGATCTGTGAGAAGTCATTTTGAGTCTTGTACAAGGCATTGCCCTGTTCCGCTCATTAGGGAACTGGACATGGAAGGTAATTGATACTTTCATAACCTAGCAGCATTCCCACCTGCAAATAGCTGAGTTTTTCAACGTCCTCGTTAGAGGTGACAATAAGTAGTTAGCCGTTTCCAGGTACGTACCTACCTACCTGCCTGACTGCTTGCCAGGAAGAACGTCGCAACAATTGCAAGAAGTTTAGTGTATTGGAATTGTCATTCGTAAGTAATCCATTGTCTCCTCTCCTTTGGTGTTGCAATGAGAAATAATTTTACGCTAGAATTCTTGCCGTTTCTAATATATAGCTTCCCATTGGGAAAGAAGGATCGAACCTAGTCTCGAAAGAATCTTGAGGTATTGTTTATAAAGAAATGACATCGAGATTTGCAAATAAGTGCAAATTACAAATGTAACAAAAAGTTACATCGACATCCGGAGAAACTTGTCGGCTTTCAATTGTACCCTGTAATGAATTCTATTACCGCGGTAATGGTTATTATTAAAATTATTTTTAAACAGTCTTGTTCAGTGGTAATAACATGGCTCACTGATGCACAGATGCGAGAAGCCCGTTTTATGTAAGTTGCTTTTGTATACATGTATATATATATATATATATATACACGTGCAAAACGTTTACAATTTATCGGCGATCGTGCGTGTACCGAGTGTCGACGAACACTAATCACGCTTGATTGCTGAGAGAGCAACCGTCGTTGGGATAATGTGTTTGTAATTGGTTCAGCCCTGTCAACTTCTCTCACATCTTAACCCATAGAGCAGGGTACGTGCGGCACGAAACCAACTATATTTTCGCAAAACTATCACATTATTCCTCTTGTAATATTAAATCCTTTCGCGGAAAACCGTCCCTTTGAACTAATCACTCGAAGGACGTACACTATTTACGTATACTTGCATAAATAATAATTGCGAGTGAATTAAGAAACGTCATTGATACACAGAGATGTAGAAACGAGAGGATATCTCGAGAGACTGTTTCTCTGAATATGAAAATAGTCGTCGTTTTTTTAATATGATTTCAACTTTTACTCAAATTATTCATTTTACTCAAATTCTTTCCATTTAATTTTATTTAATAAATTATCATTTATTTTATTGGCCATGAAAAGTAAGGAACGCTTTATTGACCTAGATAAATAATACTTCACTGAGAAGCATAGGGAGTAATTTAATTACCTAGAGGATAAAACGAAGAATAATTTCTTTTACTCAAAAAACATGTACTTTTTTGCAGAAAAGGAAATAATTTTTTTTTTCCCCCCATTTCCTTTTTTGTAGCACATAAGAAATGCACTATTTTTTTCTTTTGTCCGGAGAGGCATTCTGAATGGAGGAAAAAGTTGGCAATTTGTCAGCGATGGAAGTAATGCTTTCTTTTTACGTGAAAATAAATATGTCGATAATTATTTAAAGACAATCTTTAGAGTCTTCTTGGGAACAAGTCTCTTCTTACAGAAACAGAAGTAGATAGAAGGAACGACGAAGACAATTCAGGAATGATTCTTAGTGGCGAGATACTTCAAAGTGGACGTGCGCCACAAGAAACTCTTCCTGGAACCTGTTGCTTCTTCGTGCGATTTGTCCTTAGGATCTTTTCTTTGTGATTCAGTTCTTTTAGTCTGGTTTCTGTCTCTGGTTCCCACGGGAGCGCGGAAACGAAGCGAATGGTGACCCTTCAGGATTTGCTGCTTCTGAAGTCCTATACTCCTATCCTGTGATGACCTCTCTTGGACTTGGGACTCCAAAATATTAATATAAGTTATAGCAGCTCGATAGTATTTTCTGGGAAGGTGAAAGAGAGACCCAAGGTAGCAACAATGGCTGTCGCACCACGGGAGGCCAGACCGGAGATTTGCTCGGGATAGAGCGAGTTTGACAACGCGATCGCACAGCATCCTGCGTGCAGGTCCGGCAGATCTCAGATAAGGACACGTTTGAGAAACCGACGAATTCCACTGTCCAATAGGGCCCTTCTTTCGCACGCATTTCCTTATACCTTTCTGAATAACTTTAGAAATTCGATTTCGATTCTTCGTTATAGCTGAGCGCCGGTTAAAGAGGGGCGCCGCCACCAAACCAGAAAGTCAAACCGCGAAAAAGAATTGTCTTCACAGTTGCTTGAACAATTTCTTATTTCTTGGTCACCTTGATGCATTGTAGTTTAGATTATTTGTTGTATTAGTCATTAAAAGGTGTTTGTTTCAATGGAAAAATTGATAAAAAATTACATTTAGTAAAATTGCGGCAAGAAAATGAATTTATTTAACTAGTGCAATAAATAGTATTATTTACCTTAGTGCAATAATGTGGGCTTTATTAAATGGACCGAAAAAATAATGTACCCTTTTATTAACATAGGACAATAAATTGCACTTTATTCACCTAGGACAATAAAATTGAGTTTATTGACCTAGGAAAATAAAATGGACTTTACTGACCTAGTAAAATAAAATACACTTTATTGTCATAGGAAAATAAAATGCACTTTATTGACCTAGGAATATAAAATGCACTTTAGAAAAATAAAGGCATTTTATCAACATAGAAAATTAAAGGTATTTTATTAACATATAAAATAAAGGCACTTGATTAGCCTAGTCAAATAAAGTCATTTTATTGATCAAAGAAAATTAAAGCACTTTACTGACCTAGGACACAAAATGTATTTTATTGACCTAAGAAAATAAACTGCATATTATTAATCTAGGAAAATGATTCATCTAGTCACATTATTATTCAAGTGCCTTTTTGTACCCAAATATAAATTAAACCTAAAAAAATGAAATGGATTTTATTAACCTAGAAAAATAAAATGCACTTTATTGACCTAGGAAAATGAAGGTATTTTGCCAACATGAAAAATTGAATGTATTTCATTAACATAAAAAAATAAAGGCACTTGACTAACCTAATTAAATAAAGATACTTTATTGATCTAAGTAAATAAATGCACTTTATTGATCTGGGAAAAAATGTATTTTATAAACCTTGGAAAATAAGTAGCACTTTATTGACCTAGGAAAATGATTAATCTAGTCAGATTATAAATTAAGTGCCCTTTTGAACTTCAAAATAAATTAAACCAAGGAATATAAACTTTTGATTATTGACCTAGGAGTATATAAACTGCACATTATTGACCTAGAAAATTAAAATAAAATTTATTGAGATATGAAAATAAAGCATACTGTATTGACGTAGAAAAATGAAGGCATGTTATTTACCTGAATAGGTAAAATTGCACTATATTGGTTTTAGAACGTAAGTTCCCTTTATTGACCTAGTTTAATAAAGTACCCATTATTGACCTGGTTCAATAAAGTACCCAATTATTTATCTAGCTCAATAAAGTACCCATTATTGACCTAGTTCCATAAAGTACCCATTATTGACCTAGTTCAATAAAGTACCCATTATTGACCTAGCTCAATAAAGTACTCTTTATTGACTTAAGAAATTGAAGTAGACTTTTGATTTAGAAAATTATTTCATAAGTTAAGTACAATCTACTTTCTTATAAATGTTTATTTACATAATAGTTACAGTGCGATATGGATAAATTAAAATTTGAAATAATTAACATTTGAGTCAATAGAAAATCCAATTTTTTAAAATTGTAATTCATTATTCGGATACATATAATAAATAAATAATACATAAATTGTAAATAAATTATAAATAATAACAAATGCAGGCATCACAGTACCTTTTATCTTCAAAATATCTGAAAAATGACGAAAATAATAAACATAAAAAAATCAAAAAATGGCTTGACTAATAAACAACCGAACAAAAAAATTGAAAAAATCCAAGAATAATTATAAAATTTTAAGAAATTAACGGAAAATTGAAAAAACTGCAGGAAATAATTGAAAAATTTCGGAAAACAATTGAAAATCGAAGAAAATAATTAATAATTGTAAGGAATAATAGAAAAATGACGAAAATAATTGAAAAATTGAAGAAAATATCTAAAATATGACGAAAATGATAGACAATTGGAAACAAAATTCGAAAAATGGCTAGATTAATAGACAACTAAAAGAAATGATTAAAAAAATTATGCAAGAACCATTAAATTAAGAAATTCAGAAAATAGAAAAATTAAGAAAATTATAGGAATAATTGTTGAAAATAATTACAAATTAACTACTGGATTAAAAATCGAAAAAATTTGAAAATTGAAAAATGGAATTCAAATTTAAAGAATATAATTAAAAATTGAGAAAAAGTAATTAAAAAAGCTGAAAACTGTAGAGTGTAGAAGAAAATAATTGAAAACTGAAAATTTCAAATTTGAAGAAAATAATAAAAAATTAAGAAATAAATTGAAAATTTAAGAATTAAATTCAAATTTGAAAAAAATAATTGATAATAATTGAAGAAAGGTAAGAATTACTAAATATTGAATAAAATAATTGAAAATTGAAGACTGGGATTTATAATTAAAAATAATAATTGAGAAAAGAAAATAATTAAGAATCGAAGAAATAAATTAAAGATTAAGGAATTAAATTAAAACTTTAAGAAAGTAATAGACAATTGAAAAAAAATTAATACACTGTCGAGAATAATTGTGAGCAGAACAAAATATTAAAGAATAATTATAAACTTCCAGAATAACTGTAAATTGAAAAGTTTGTAGAAAATAATTGAAAATAGCGGAAAAATGAATAATTGAAAGAAATTATTGAAAAATTACGAGAATAATTGAAAAATTTAAGAAAATATCTAAAATATGACGAAAATAATAGATAATTGGAAACAAAATTCGAAAAATGGACAGATTAATAGACAGCAAAACAAAGAAATTGAAAAAAAAGAATAATTATAAAATTTTAAAAGAATAATTGAAAAAATTGTAGGAAATAATTATAAATTGTAGAAAATAATTAATAATTGAAAGAAATAATTGAAAAATGACGAGAATTATAATTGGAGAAAATATTAAAACTTGAAGAAATAAATTGAAGATTAAAAAAATAATTAAATTAAATTTGTAAGAAAATAATTGCTAATTAAAATAAAGATGACTTAATTACTAAAATAAAATATTAAGAAAAATACTTGAAAATTGAAAAAAAAAGTAAAAAAAAACGAAAGCTGTCGAGAATAATCGACAACAGAACAAATAAAGTAAAGAATTTAAGAATAAATTTTAAGAATAATTAGGTACAAAATTGAAGAAGAATATTAAGTTGTCAATTAAAAACTGAAGAAAATTAAAGTAAACATTTTAGGAAATAAATAAAAATTTATGAAATCAATTGAAAATTGAAGAAGATAATTAAAGGATTATATTGAAAGTTCAAAAAAATAATTGACAATTGAAAAAAGACGAGGATTATTGAACATTGAAGAAAATAATTGAAAATTGAAGAAAATAATTGAGAATTGAAGAAACTAATTAAAAATGGGGGAAAGAAATTGAAAATTTAAAAATTAAATTGAAATATAAATAAAATAATTGAGATTTGAAAGAAAAAGTACAAAATGACGAAAATGGTATGTTATGGTAATGTTAATTCTATTTACATGAATAGCAGGAACATAGAAAAGATTAGCTAACTGTTTATTTGACTCTATTCTTTTTTATGGCTTTTTTATTAGTAAATCGGATTTTTTGTTGTTGTATCAATCATCAATAAAACTAAATTCAAACATTAAATCTGAATTTTATGAACATCCTTCGAAATGTTTACAAAAAATTATATATTTTTAATTCAAAAAAAGGTAAAAAAAGATGTAAAAAGGTGACAAGTCATTAAAAAAGGTGAAAAAGGTGACAAATTATAAAATAATGTGAAAAAGGTGACAAAATTGAAAAAAGGTGGAAAAAGGTGAAAAGGTGACTGTCTGTGATGCCTGAAAATGGTAATAAATAAATAAATAATAATAAAACATAAATAATAATAATCTATAGATCATAAATAATCCTAAATAAATACGTTGTTTTAAAATAAAGAATAATATCAAACAAATTTTCTAATTGTAAAAATTGAAAGGATATTGGAATTTCAAACTATTGACTTGTGATGTCACTTTATTATACATATTAATGCTTTATTGCACGTAATTTGATGTGGTTCTAACAAGAAAAACAATTATTTTTAATTGCGGATGCTGAGATACTTTTGCGATTTCAATAAAGTTGTTTCGTAACTTTTTAATCTAAACGCGTGTTTAGAAATAATATTGATATTCTTTTTATTTGTTTATAGTATGAAAATAAATTACAACTTCACAAGTTATCTGTTTAATAACAAATAAATTATAAATGCGTACTTGCAATATGTATAATACCTATATAAAATATATGAAAATATGTCACATAATAAATTGAATTTATAATTTTGTCAAATATATTTTTAACTGTATTTTATTTCTCAAGCGCTATAAAGAGTTTTTTTTAACTTGTACTATAAAATGTACTTTATTTACCTATAGTACAATAAGATCAGTATTTGTTACAACTCATTTGTTATATCCCTTTATCTAATTAACCTTTTACAAAAAATATTATATTTACCGAGTGAAATAAAGTCTACTTTATTCACCTAGTACAAAATCCACATTTTTTTTTCTCCGAGAACAATAAAGTTAATTTATTATCATTCAAATTAAAATATTACTATTATCAACAATATCAGAATAATCTTATATCTCGTGTTTTTCCGTTATCTGCTGTTAAATAAACAAATTATAAATTGACAATAATTACCAAACAACAATAAATAAATATTAACATAATGTTTATTCTTATTTAACCTCACAGGAAATAGCCCCTGATATGATTATACTATTTATAGAATTATCAAAATCAATTTGCACAAACATGACACATCGCCTATAGGAATGTGATTTATTACGATCGATATTAGAATTAGTCATTCGTTTCTTTTTTATTAAGATCCAGACAAATACTTATTGTCTTTAGCATCTAATTGATAATCTTTTTTCGATTATTTTTTTGTAGATTATATTGAGGCGCTGATGTCAGGCCACTGTCATCACCGGAAGTATCTTTATATAAATATATATATATAAATATCTGTATTTACAAACAGATAAGACTGCACTTATTATCTTAATAACAATTTGCGCATAAATTTAATAAATCCCAAAAAATTTGCGCTCAAAATGAAAACAATCACTCGTACTGCGCCGTCAAGTCCGCAAAAGTTTATAAGATTCGTTTATTAGCCAAGAATCAAGATTATTTGGACTTATCGAGAAAGAAAGCGATGACTCGTCACCTCAAAATAAACGATTATTTTATTATAACAAGAATGTGTGTCAATTTGACTTCTGTAAAGGACGCGTGGCACCTTTTCGGACACATTCTTTCTAGTTGACAAGGTGCAAAATGGTTTCTGAGAAATAGCAGCGTCGTCCACGTGTTAAACGATGATCACCGGCGGACTGCCGGTGATCGCCCACAATCTGGTTATAAACTCGTGTGCTCCTGGGAAGTTTCATTCTGGCCTATTCATTGATCCTATCCTCATTTCTATTCATTGATTTAAAGAGCGCGCACAATATTTTCACTTTCAATTGTTTCACTGACCCGATTCGCGCGCATATCGTTACCATCGGTTACTTATAGTGTGTTACAGTGACATCTCAGATTTTTGATATAACTATAGTGCCAACATCTCTGCTGTGACGTCATAAAGAGTGGATTAATAAATTTATCTTCTTGTACGATGCAATCAGGTAAGAAATTTTTCATCGTTAGTTAATTTTTTTTGTGCATTGATATTTACACCTCTTTTTGTGTTAAGAGGCAAGAAAATGTGAAAAGAAAGTTAGAGATTTAAAAATTTTAAAAATGGGGTTCTGGAGCGTATTTTATTTTTGGAGGTCGATAAAGTGTACTTTGTTTCACAAGGTCAATAAAGGTCCTTTATTTCTCTAGATCAATAAACGTTTTTTATTTCTCTAGGTCAATAAAGGTTCTTTATTTCTCTAGGTCAATAAAGGTTTTTTATTTCTCTAGGTCAATAAAGGTTCTTTATTTCTCTAGGTCATTAAAGGGTTTTAATTGAATAAGTTCAAAATTGTGGAATTTATTTTCTTATTTTATTATAATACAGATTTTTCTAAGTGAATAATGTAACTTTGTTTTTCTGGATCAATAAAGAACATTCAGTTTTCTAGATCAATAAACCAACTTTTTTTTCTTGGTCAAAAAAGTGATTTTATTTTGCTAGGTTAATAAAGTGTAGTTGTTTTCCTAGGTTAATAAAATACTTTTATTTTTTCAATAAAAGTAGAATAAAGTCAATAAAGAAATTTTTCCTAGGTAAATAAAGTGCAGTTTCTTAAAACAGTAAAAAATGTGCTTTTATTTTCCTAGGTCAAAAAAAGTATTTTATTTTACGAGGTCAATAAAATTCCTTTATTTTTCTAGGTTAATAAAGATGTTTTATATTACTAGGTCATTAAATGGTTCGATAGCTTACTAGGTAAAAAATATGGAGTTTAATTCCCTAGTTTAATTAGGTGCAGTTTTTATTAGGTCAACAAAATATACTTTTTTTTTGCAAGGTCTATAAAAATATCTTATTTTGTAGGTCAATATAGAGTTTTTATATTACTAGGTCAATAAAAGGTACTTTAATTAACTAATTAAAAAATGTGCACTTTATTTTGCTAATCCAATAAAGTATACTTTTTTCTAAGACAATAAAGTATCTTTATATTACTGGGTTCATAAAGTGGCTTTATTTTCCTAGGTCGATAAAGTGGCTTTATTTTCCTAGGTTCATAAAGTGGCTTTGTTTTCCTAGGTTCTTAAAGTGCCTTCAATTTCGTAGATCCACAAAGTGGCTTTATTTTCCTAGGTCCACAAAGTGGATTTATTTTCCTAGGTCCATAAAGTGGCTTTATTTTCCTAGGTCCATAAAGTGGCTTTATTTTCCTAGGTCCATAAAGTGGCTTTATTTTCCTAGGTCCATAAAGTGGCTTTATTTTCCTAGTTTCTTAAAGTGCCTTTAATTTCCTAGATCCATAAAGTGGCTTTATTTTCCTAGGTCCATAAAGGGGCTTTATTTCCCTAGGTTCATAAAGTGGCTTTATTTCCCTAGGCCCATTAAGTGGCTTTATTTTCGTAAGTTCTTAAAGTGCCTTTAATTTCCTAGATCCATAAAGTGGCTTTATTTTCCTAGGTTCTTAAAGTGCCTTTAATTTCCTAGATCCATAAAGTGGCTTTATTTTCCTACGTCTATAAAGGGGCTTTATTTCCCTAGGTTAATAAAGTGGCTTTATTTCCCTAGGCCCATAAAGTGGCTTTATTTTCCTAAGTCCATAAAGTGCCTTTAATTTCCTAGATCCATAAAGTGGCTTTATTTTCCTAGGTCCATAAAGGGGCTCTATTTCCTTAGGTCCATAAAGTGGCTTTATTTTCCTAGGTCTATAAAGTGGCTTTATTTTCCTAGGTTCTTAAAGTGCCTTTAATTTCCTAGGTCCATAAAGTGGCTTTATTTTCCTAAGTCCATAAAGTGCCTTTAATTTCCTAGGTCCATAAAGTGGCTTTATTTTCCTAGGTTCTTAAAGTGCCTTTAATTTCCTAGATCCATAAAGTGGCTTTATTTTCCTATGTCTATAAAGGGGCTTTATTTCCCTAGGTTCATAAAGTGGCTTTATTTCCCTAGGCCCATAAAGTGGCTTTATTTTCCTAAGTCCATAAAGTGCCTTTAATTTCCTAGATCCATAAAGTGGCTTTATTTTCCTAGGTCCATAAAGTGGCTTTATTTTCCTAGGTTCTTAAAGTGCCTTTAATTTTCTAGATCCATAAAGTGGCTTTATTTTCCTGGGTCCATAAAGGTGCTTCATTTTCCTAAGTCCATTGAGTGCCTTTATTTTCCTAGGTCTTCAAAATACCTTTATTTTCCTAGGTCATTAAAGTGCCTTTTTTCCTAGGGCAATAAAGTTCCTTATTTTTCGCAGTTTAAAAAAGTGCCTTTGTTTTCATCTTACATCTTACATCATAATTTAATAATTTATAAATTGCAAACTAATTATTTAAAAAATTAAAACACTGTGTACAACATAATTATACTAAAATATACCACTATTAACTAAATTTGAATTATGTAAATTTTTTTATTTGATTCTTCAAATTATCTAATCTAAACGATCAATATGTTATCCTAGGTCATTATCTCAAATTAAAATTAATCACAGGTGAATATAATGTATTCATCATAAAATACAATTTTTATCCAAGGTCACTGTTTTTTGATAATATCAAAATTGTTATTAACAATAAGATAAAGTTGTTGTACCAATAAAGTTGCTATTTACAATAAAATAATTCTAAAAATTGCCATATTGATAAAATTAACTTAACAGCTTGATGAAATTAATTTTATTATTCAAGTAATAAGAAACAATATATTATATAAAAATAATAATTAATTATCAATTAATGGTCGATGTGTCAGGAATATTTCGATATTGCTAAAATCTAAAACGCAGAGTGCGAAAATGTGCTTTTTAAATTTATATTATCTAAAGCTGCAACAACTGTCAAAATGGAAGAGGAGCACTATCGAAGGATTTCGCGACACATCACCCGAAAGGATGAAGGATCTTTTCATGCTGTTTACACGATATCTCGAGTTACTCAAGCAATTTTATTTTCTTTTTCTATAATCCTGTTTCGCTTTTACGTGTCGAGAGTATAATGGTCGTGAGATGGACCAGTCCGGGTGGTCGAGCGTTGATCTCCCTTGAATGAATCGCATTTCTAACTTTTCTTGAGATTCGTTTAGTTCCCAAATTTTATCCAGACAATTGCTCCTGCTGCCATTTTATCACCATATAAACACAAAAAGAAGAAAATCTTTCACTTGAGAATAAATCAGTTAAATGAAAATGAGTGATTCATCAGATTTCATATCTTCCTTATCATTATCATTTTTTCACCTTTTCGTTATAATCAGTTAATTAAAAGTCTTGAACTTTCGGTAAAGTGGTTAATTTTTTTCCCTTAATTTAATTTTGAATTATATTTTTTAATTTTGTTTTCAAATTTCTTTCCGTTTTTTAGGGATTCGGGACTGAAACCCTTATAGTGAAATTTTGTTGTCCGTCCGTCTGTCCATCCATCGTTTACACTTCAACCTGTTGAACCACGTAACTCCATTATACATCAAGATTCACGTAACTAACTTTTACCACTAGAACCACGTTACTTCCCTCATACATTTAGAACCATGTAACTCCCTTCTACCTTTATAATCACGTAACTCCCTCGTACATCAAAAACCAAGTAACTCCCTTCTATCTCTAAAACCACGTAACTCCCTCATACATCAAGAACCACGTATCCATTTCCGGCTTCATTACTTCCTCTCTCTCTCGCACACAATCTTAAACTGACAGCTATTGGCTGAGTTACGTGGTTCTAGAGGTAGAAAAAAGTTACGTGATTTTAGAGGTAGAAAAAAGTTACGTGGTTCTTGAGGTATGATGAAGTTACGTGGTTCTAGTGGTAGAAAAAAGTTACGTGGTTTTAGAGGTATAAGAAACTTATGTGGTTCTTGATGTGTTAGAGAGTTACGTGGTTCTTGACGTATGATGGAGTTACGAAGTTCTTGATGTATGATGGAGTTACGTGGTTCTAAAGGTTGATGTTAGTAACATTGTTCTTGATGTATGAGGGAGTTACGTGGTTCTAGAGATAGAAAAGGGGTTTTGGTTTTAGAGGCAGTAGGAAGTTACTTGGTTTTTGAAGTAGGAGGGGAGTTACGTGGTTCTAGAGGTAGAAGGAAGTTACGTGGTTCTTGATGTAAGAAAGAGTTACGTGGTTTTAAAGATAAAAGAAAGTTACGTGGTTCTTGATTTATGATGGAGTTACGGGGTTCTTGATATATGATGGAGTTACGTGGTTCTTGATGTAGAAGATAGTTACGCGGTTTTTTATGTAGAAAGGAGTTACGTGGTTCTAGAGGTAAAAGGGAGTTACGTGGTTCTTGATGTGTGAATGAGTTACATGGTTTTAAAGGTAGATGAAAGTTACGTTGTTCTTGATGTATTAGAGAGTAACATGATTCTAGAGATAAAATGGAGTTACGTGGTTCTAGAGGTAGATGGTAGTTACGTGGTTCTTGATGTATGATGAAGTTACGGGATTCTTGTTGTATGATGGAGTTGCGTGGTTCTAAAGGTAGAAGGTAGTTACGTGGTTCTTGATGTAGAAGGGAGTTACGTGGTTCTTTAGGTATGAAGTAGTTACGTAGTTCTAGAGGAAGAAGAAAGTTACGTGGTTTTAGACGCAGAGGGGAGTTACTTGGTTTTTGATTTATGAGAGAGTTACGTGGTTTTTAATGTTTGGGGAGTTACGTGGTTTTAGAGGTAGCAGAAAGTAACGTAGAGCAGTGCGTTTGCTTTTTGTGCTGTTTAGTCAATTTAAAAATTTTTTTTTTTAATATTTCCCATTGTATTAATTTTCATCTAACTCTGCGTTTGGACGATCTCGCGAAATGCAAATCGCAGCGAAATTCAGAGATTTTTAAACAATTTTCGCGAAATGACACATCACTGGATTTCAAGAAAGCTTAGAAGGTTCTGCTCGTATGAAATTATTCTGGGGAATTAAATTACGAGACATTAACATATTACGGTGACCCATCTAAACGAACCTGAGCTTGCTGGTAACTTTAGACCTTGACTCACCTTGATGGCGCCAATCCTTCAGCAAACGCACAAGACCCACAGTGATACTTATATCGCGATGAACAATATTACAAATCAAGATAGCATTCCAATCATATTTCCGATCTTCAAGAATTGTTTAACTCGACTGTAATCAATGATGAATTAATATTTTCACTTTCTTCCAGTTTATAATCATAGTGAATCATTTTATTATAATTATTTTAAATTGAATTTGTAGATATAATCATTATTCTGATATTGATTATTAGCTATTTTTATTATTTTGATTTGTTTAGATTATTTTGAATCGATCAAAACTGATATTAAATTTTTATTTGCTCTGTTAGAAAGACTTTTTTATAATTATTATGTCTGTTATTATTTTTACTATAACTTTGACAAACATTCTTATTTTTAACATCGTTTTCAGCCCCTTTCACAAATAAATTTCTACAGTTATTTTAAATTTAATTACACAGCCCCACAAAAAAAAAAAAGTTTCATGTACTTTTGACCGGAATACCCTAGCCCTATGTATTTTGACGCGCTGAACACGAATCCGAAGTCAGTTTTGCTCCATCACGTCAGGATTTTTTCCTAACCTCAAAATCAATAAAATGACACTTTTTGTTCATTAGCATGTGAACCCGACTTAACATTAATACATGCCTAGGGCGAATAGAAAGCTTGGATTGTGACCTTTAAAACGCTTTTTTAAAAATTGTTCTACGATGATTTTTAATGAAGTTATGATGTTTTATTTAAAATCATTTTTTTCCATTACACCATACCACATCAATAATTGAAGTGTTATTTACATTTGGAAAAAATTTATATTTTAAATAAAACATCATAACTTCGTTAAAAATCATCGTAGAACAATTTTTAAAAAAGCGTTTTAAAGGTCACAATCCAAGCTTTCTATTCGCCCAAGGCATGTATTAATGTTAAGTCGGGTTCATATGCTAATGAACAAAAAGTGTCATTTTATTGATTTTGAGGTTAGGAAAAAATCCTGACGTGATGGAGCAAAATGGACTTCGGATTCGTGTTCAGCGCGACAAAATACATAGGGCTAAGGTATTCCGGTCAAAAGTACATGACACTTTTTTTTTTTTTGTGGGGCTGTGTTATTTTCTGAATTTTTTTTATTTACAAAATATATATTTTCAAAACATTTTTTAAAAACCATATTTTAATATATATATTTTTAGTCAAATTAAATTAATTTTTTTAATTATAAAACAGTAGTTCTTTTACCGTTAAGTTTATTTTAGTTTTAATAATTTTTAGTTATTTTGTCATTTTCTTGGTACTTTTTTAATTTTTCAGTAATTTTTATATTTTTTTGTTAAATTCAATTTTTCCAATTAATCTGTTCTCTTATAATGAATTTTTTTTTTACATTTTTAGACGTTTTTTGAAATTATAATAATGTTTTATAACTCACAGTTATTTTTTGAAAATTTATAACATGTTACTTTTTTTTGGCAATTATTCTAAGGTTTCATTAATTTCCTGTTATTTTTTCATAAATTTCAATTTAATCCCCTTCTGTTTCACATAAATTTCCAGTTAATTAATTTACTTTTTATTATTATATATATTATATATTTCATAATATTTAGCTTTATCTTTCATTTTCTTATTATATTTTAAACTCTCAAGAAACTATATTATTTTTTAGTTAATAAAATTTTCAAATTATTCTTTTACCCTTTATTATTCTTTTTTACAATCTCTAGATGTTTTCTTAACTTCTAGTCATTTTATTTACTACTAGTTATTATTTTCAAATTTTTTAACATTTTAAAGCTTTCTAGTAACTTTTTACAAATTTCTACTTATATTTTCTTTTCTTTTCATTTATTTTTCTCTTTTTATGGAATTTAAAAATCTTCTAGACTTTAATCCCCAGTTAATTTTTCGCAGTTTAATGAAATTTTTCTACATTACAGTTATTATTTTTTAAATAATATTTTCTACTTTCTACTAAGCTTACGAAACTTTCTAGTTTTTTGTTTCAATTTTTCAGATGATTTTTTTTGTAAGATCTTTTAATATCTTCGAGTTCTTAATCCCTAAATCTAGTTAAGTTTTCACATTTGACTCTCTAAATCTGAATTAGTTAAAAATAATTAATTCAAAAGCAAAAACTCAGTCACTAATTCAAATAGTATTATTTCTACTAATCATTTAGTAAGAAATAACTAATTATTGGTCAAATTCATTTTTAGGTTATTTTATATATTTTACATATTATCTATATTTTAACGGTGCTTTTTTTTGTATAAAATTGACTTTTTTCACAAATTTCAAGTTATTTTCATGTTATTTTTTAACTTTCTAGTTCTTTTTTCCTTTTTTAGTTATTTCTTTTATTCCTAAATTATTTTTTTGCTTAAAAATTTTTTTTTTTAATAATTTTTCATTTCTAGTGCTTTTCTTAATTCTCGAGTTATCTTTCTTTATTTCATTGATTTTTTTTCTATTTCAACATGATTTTTGAACATATTTATCCCAAATATAGTTATTTTTCAACGTTTTTATAATATTTATAATTTCTAGTTATTTCTTTAAATCTAGTTATTTTACACATCTTAATAATACTTTCCATAATTCTAGTTATTTTTCTAAATTTCTAGTTATTTCTTCACTGTTTAATTTTCTTTCTCAATATTTTTGTTATTTAAGTGACTTTTTTATTTCCTAATTAATTTTCATAAATTTCATGATACTTTTTTACTTTCTGGCAATTTTTTGTTATTTTCTATAGTCACCTTCCTTTATTTTCAGGTTTTTTTTCTTTCTAATGCTTTCTAGTGTCTTCTAGTTTTAAAAATCAAAACCTAATTAGTTTTTATCATTTTAGTAATCTTTTTTACTTTTTAGTTAATATTATTTTTTAATATCTAGCTAGTTTTTATTTCTTGGTTATTTTTCATCAATTTTAGTAATTTTTCTCCAATTTGGAAGCTATTTCTTTTACTTCAAAAATTTACATAGTTACTTTCTTCCCTATCTAGTTACTTTATGTTCTTTCATTCTCTTATTATTTGTTTACTTTTTGGTAATTTTTTTCATTTTTTAGTTACTTTTATTATTTTTACAATTTGTATTTTTATAACATTTTTCAATTTATAGTTTTATCATTTTTTTCAATTATTTTTTTTCTATTCACAAGTTTTACACATTTTTTAATTTTTAATTTTCAATTCCAAAATATAGTTATTTCTCAGCGTTCAGAAACATTACTTATTTCTAGCTATCCTTTTCGAGACCTAGGTATTTTTAGTTCCTGGTTACAATTTTTCACCAAGTTATTTTTCTAGTTATTTCTTCCTTTATTTCAATTACCATTTCACCAATTCTATCATAATTTTCCCAAATCTAATTTTTATCTCATCTAACTTAAAATAAAATTTTCCAAACAATGCACAAAAATCGTTTTCATAAATATCTCCAAGCCAATCAGATCAGAAACAATGCCACAATTATGAATCATCAATTAAGTAATTACATTGATTAAATCATTATTCAAAATCTTTTCTGAAAACAATTTTTGTCAATTTTGTTATTTTCATCAACAATTTCCTTTTGCAGAAAAATGTCAAAATACACAAAAGCGCATTTATAACGTCAAAAATAATTCGCCAAAGAATGACCATAAATCACTTTTTCCAATGAAAAATATTCCAATATATATTTAGCAACTTTGAAACAGTTTTTTGACACATTAAATTGTAAATTTTTCTTTCTCCTTTCGTCACTCAATGATCTAAATAAGTAGACAATAAAGTCCATTTCCGTGGAAATATCCCGACATATATGTTAATCTGCAGAATATTTCCGTGACCGAAATTAAGCTATCTATTGACAATGCCATATCAGTCGTTCTTTATCAGACTCTTATATCGTGAATCTCTTATCATTGACGTCGATTTCAGTTTTCGTGCCGAGTATATTCTCATTGCAACAAAGACAGGACTTTCACACCTGTGAAATTTAGTTTCTGATTCGTTATCTATCCGCCTATTCACAAATACTTGTTTGCGAATTTTCTTTCAAGTATATTGAGCAAACGTTAAATCTAAAGTCAAGATTCTCTATAGTCGCATAGAGGTTTACCAGTTTTCCAAGTCACCGATTCCGAGAATTCGAGAACTCTCGAGTGTATACTAACTTATTAGTATCAGAGACAACTCGAGATTTGCCAGCAATGTCCTCTGATTTTCCACGCAATCGTATTCCGAGCTCCAGATTCCAAACGAACATCCGGTTACTCAATGGATCATTAATTTTACGACTCGCTGGAATCGTTCCTTAATAATTGTCAGATAGAGCAAAACACTTCTTTCTTGTTTCGTCTATTTAAACCTCGTATAATAATTAATATTCGCGACCTCGAAATTTTATGTCCGATTATTATGTCCAATTGTATAAATATATAGAACAAAGTTATATTGATAATAGGAATGATTATAGAGACCCAGAAAAGAAAATAAAGTTCCTAGATCTAGGCATGAGACCTAGAGTTGCGAAATTCTCGGTAATTTAAAATCCGGTTACATTCTCGAGAATATAACCGAGAATATTCTCCTTCTGGAGAATTTATGAGAATTTTATATGTTTGAATGAGCCCCACTTTTTTGAAACACAAACAATTTATTTAAAGAAAAAAATGGTCTACTAATTTCGTCCCACAAAATTCCCGGTTTTTGTTCCTATTTTTCCCGGTTTTTTCTTTTGTTAACTTAAAATTTATTTTAAGTATAAATAGACCAACAAAAATTGAAGATAACAGTTGATAATTGAAGCAAATAATTGGAATTCAAAGAAAATAATGGAGAATTGAAGAATTAAATATTAAACTTTACAAAAAATAATAATTAAGAATTAAAAGAAACAATTAATAATGAAAAGAAATAATTAATAATGGAAAGAAATAATTGAACAATGACAAAGATATTTGACAATTAGAAACAAAATTTAAAAAAAGAAGTAAATATTAATCTACAATTGAACAATAATTGAAAAAACTGAACAATGGTTATTAAATTCAAAGAATATAATTGAAAATTGGTCAACTAAATAGAAAATCCAAAAAAATAATTTAAAATTTAAGTTAATAATTCAAAATTAAAGAAATAAATTGGAAATTAAATACTGAAATTGAAATCAGAAAAACACAGAATTATTGAATATTAACAAAAAACAATTGAAAATTGAGAAATAAAATTGAAATATTCGAATACAATAATTGAGAATTAAAGAAAATTGCTCAACAATTGGACTGAAAAAAGAAGAAAATAATTTACAATTAAAAAAAAATGGAAAATGACAGATATTATTTAATATTGAAGAAAACATTAAAAATTGAAGAATAGAATTGTTATTTAAAGAAATTAATTGAAAATTGAAAAACATAATTGAACAATTGAACAATTAAATTGAAAATAGAAGAAAATTATTGAAAATTGAAGGAGGTTTTGAAACATGAAATAAATAACTGATCATTGAAAAAAAAATAATTGAAAAAAGTCGAGATTACTGAATATTGAAACAAACAATTGAAAACGGAGAAAAACAATTAAAAATTAAAGAAAATAATTGAAAATTAAAGAAAATAATTAAAAATTGTAGAAAGTACTCAAAACTTAAATACAATATTTGGAAACAGCAGAAAAATTTAGAAATCGACGGAAATAATTGCGAATTGATGAAAATAATTTAAAAATTCTCAATTTAAATAAAAATTGAAAGAAAAACATAATTTAAAAAGCTGAGAATTGTTAAATATTGAAGAAAATTGAGAAGAAATTGAAAATTGAAAGAAATTGAGAAACTGAAAGAAATATGAAAAAATAATTGGAAATTGAAGAAAATAATTGAAATTTAAGAAAAAAATTGGAATTTGAAGAAAATAATTAAGAATTTAAAAAAAATCATTGTAAAAAGCCTAGAGTTATTGAATATTAAAAAAAAATTGAAAATTGAAGAATGGAATTGAATGTCGAAAATTATAATTGAGAATTAAAGAAAATAATTCAATAATTGAACAATGGAATTGAAAGTAGAAGAAAATAACTGATAATTGAAGAAAAAAGAAATTGAACAACCCAGGAATTATAGAATTTGAAAAAAACAATAAAAAATTAGGAATGTAATTGTAATTTGAAGAAATTAATTAAAAATTGTAGAATACAATTTGAAATTGAAGAAAATGTGATTTTATGAAAATTGTTGAATAATAATTGATGAATTGAAAAAAAATATTTAAAAAAATCCGAGAATTATTGATTATAGAAGAAAATAATTGAAAAATGGAGGAGTTATAGAGATGTGAAATAAATAAATGATAATTGAAAAAAATAGTTGAAAAAAGTCGAGAATTATTGAATATTAAATTAAATAATTAGAAATTGAAGGAAATAGTTGAGATCTGAAGAAAATAATTAAAAATTGATGAAAATAATTAAAAATTGAAGAAAATAATTGAAAATTGAATCAAATAATTGTCAATTAAAAAAAAATAATGTATAGTTCAAGAAAATAATTAAAAATTGATTAAAATAATTGAAAATCGTAGAAAATATTTCAGAATTAAATAAATAATTTAGAAATTGATGAAAATAATTAAAAATTGAAGAAAATAATTGGCAACTGTAGAAAATAGTAGAAAATCGAAGAAAATAATTGAGAAATGAAGAAATAATTTTAAATTAATGAAAATAATTCCAAATGGAAAAAAATAATTGAGAATTGTAGAAAATAATTGGAAATTGAAAAAAATAATTGAAAATTGAAAAGAATTTATTATCTCAGAAAAAAAATTCCCGGTTAATTTCCGGTTTTTCCCGGTCAATTTAAATTCCCGGTTATTTCCCGGTTTTCCCGGTTAGTAGACACCCTGATAAAGTAATTTAAATTTCAGAAAAATACTTCAAAATCTTAGAAATAAATTGAAAAAAATTTGGGTAATGAAAAATTGGAGAAAATAATTGAAAAGTGAAAAAAATGATTTAAATTGAGATAAATAATTAAAAATTTAGAAAATTAATTCAGAAAATGATTAAAAATTTAATAAAATTATAAAGAAATAACATAAATAATTTAAAATTGAAGAAAATAATTAAAATTTAAAAAAATAAATGAAAAAAATTGCATAATATATTTTAAATAAAGGAAAAGTAAAGAAAATCCCAGGAAAACACTTAAAACTTTTGGAAGTTAATTGCAAAAAAAATAAAATAATTAAAAATTGAAAGTAATAATGATAATAATTGAAAATAATAGACAAATAATATAAATAATTAAAAACTGAATTAAATAATTGAAAATGGTTAAAAATTAAAGAAAATAATGGGAAATTTAAGAAAAATATTTAAAAATTTTAAAAAATAAGAATAATTAAAACTTGTGGTAAATAATTGGAAAATGATATTAAAATTTGAAACTTGAAGACAATAATTGAAATATGTAGAGAACAATAATAAGTCAAAGAAATTTTTGTTATTTTTCTTTCAATTATCAAGTATTTTTTTTAAATTTCAATTTAAATCTTTAATCTTTAATTTAATTCTTTAATCTTCCATTTATTTCTTAAATTTTCCATTATTTTCATCAGCATTCTATTGACAATCTATTTTTCTCCTTCAATTTTATGATTGTTCATCACTTTTAAAATCTTTTTTTTTTTCAAATGCCGATTATTCTCACAATTTTTCGAATTCTTTTTCCTATGGTTAATTTTTTTTTTTAATAGTTAATTATTTTCGTAATATTGTAATTTTTCTTTTAATTGTAAATTATTTTCTTGGAATTTCCATTTAATTCTTTAAATTCCAATTTATTTCTTCAATTTTTAATTATTTTCTTAAATTTTCAAATATTTTCTTTAATCTTTAATTTTTTTAATTGATTTTCAATTAATTCCTCAATATTCAATAATTCTCTGCTTTTTTCAATTATTTTTTTCACTCATAAAAATTATTTTAAAATTTCAATCCAATTATTCCATTCTAGAATTATTCTCTTCAATTTTCATTTATTTTTTTTTAAATTTAAATTTCACTTTTAAATTTTCAATTATTTTCTTGAAAGTTAAAAAATTATCGCCTTTTTTCTATTATTTTTTTTCGATTATCATTAAGTTTCTTTAATTTTAAATACAATTGTTCAAATATTTTCTTTAATTTTTAACTCTATTCTTCAATTTTTATTTCTATTCTTCAGTTTTTAATTGTTTTTTTTCTAAGTTCATTAATTCTTGACTTTTTTTAATTAATTTTTTTCAATTTTTAAGTACGTTCCATAAATTTTAATTCAATCCTTCAATTTTTTATTACTTTCTTCAATTTTCAATTATTTTTTCAATTTTAATTATTTTTTTTCGATTTTCAATCCAGTTGTCAAATGTGCAATTATTTCGAACAATTATGCCTATAATTTTCTTAATATTTAAATTTGCTATTATTTTCATTAAACTTAATATTTCTTGTTTAATTTTTACAATTATTTTTTTCGGTTTTCTATTATTCTAGTCTTTTTTTGAATTTTGTTTTCAATTGACAATTATTTTCGTAATTTTTCACATATTTTTATCTTAAAAAAATTATTATTATCTTAAAATTTCATAATTATTCTTTAATTTTTTAAATTATTTTGTTTTATTTTTATTTTTAATTATTGTCTTAAAATTTTATAATTATTCTTTGATTTTTTAAATTATTTTGTTCGGTTGTGTATTAATCTAGACATTTTTTAAATTTAGTTTTCAATTTTAAAATATTTTCGTACTTTTGTAATTTTTGTTCCAGTTTTCAATTATTTTTTCAAATTTTATTTTAATTCCTTAATTTTCATTTTATTTCATCAAATTTTTATTATTTTCTTCAATTTCAATTTTTTTTTTTTATTTTTAATCGAGTTGTTTTATTTGCAATAATTTGCAACTGTTATTCCTATAATTTTTCAACTATTTTGTTTAAATTTAATATATTTATTGTTTATTTTTTTAAACTATTCCTTTCAATAATTGTATAATTATGTAGCCATTTTTCGAATTTTGTTTTCAACAGTCAATTATTTTCGTCATTTTTCAAATTTATATTCCTCAATTTCGTAATTTTCATTATTAAAAATTACTTAATCCATGGTTAGAAAATAGTCGATTTGAAATTTATTTAAAAATTTATGCAATTTTTAACAGTTCTTTTCTATTATGATTTCAACTATTTGCTACAATTTTCAACTAATTTTATCATTTTTCAAAAATTTTCTTTAATTTCTAATTATTTACATTATTTTTTAATTTTTTCCCTAAATGTTAATTTCAATTTCCGCAATTTTTAATTAATTTCTTTAATCTTTTCAAATAAAACTTTTTCAGTTTTTATTATTTTCTTCAATATCAAATTAGTTTCATTATTTATTTATTTATAAATTTGTTCACACAATTCTTACCACGATCCAAAAGGACCATAGATGGGTTCCAAAATGTTAAACAAAATTTAATATACAATATATAAAGTCTAAAATTAAATATCATAACTTAACCGAGAACAGTGGCTACACTGAAACATTCAATAAACAATAAAAAACAATTTTATTTATTTATTATTATTTTTATTATTATTATTGTCTTTTTTCTAAACTCGAATTGACTCTAGTATTTCGCAGATAATCTAAATAACTATTTACTTGTGGAATGAAATACAAAAAATAAATCAATATTAATGTCCAACACAGTGAACGTATGATTGGTATGATAAGATGCAAAATAAATTGGTGCACAAAATTAATTAATTTAGTAATTAATTTTCAATTTCTTTCATCATTTTCCAATTATTTTTACAAAATATGAGTTTTGTTTTTCAAACTGTATATTTTTTCTTGAAAATACAATTAATTTCTTTAATATCGAATTTTTAATATCAATTTGTAATGTCAATTAATAATTATCAGCTTTTCTATTTTTATCGTTTTCTATAATTATTTTTCAATTATTTTTCAACATTAAAAAATCTGTTTCATCCTTCATCACATTTTATTGAAAAAAATAAATAAT
Organism: Ganaspis brasiliensis; assembly: GCA_037103525.1. Lineage (NCBI taxonomy): Eukaryota > Metazoa > Arthropoda > Insecta > Hymenoptera > Figitidae > Ganaspis > Ganaspis brasiliensis. Next base: position 582,200 of record JAZKLR010000194.1, read on the forward strand.
TAAATTTTTATTTATTGTTTTGGAAGTTTAGTTTTATTTTTCAAGTATTTAAATAATATTCTTTCATTTTCAATAACTTTCTTTTATATTAAAGAAATTCTGTTATTTTCTCCATTTTTTTTTAATTTCCATAATTATCTTTAATTTCCAATTATTTTTATTATTTTCACTATTTTTTAAGTAGTCTTGTTTATCTCAAATATATTCTGTAATTTTTTCAATTATTTTTCAAAAAATTTTGTTATTTTCTTCAATTTTCAATTATTTTATCATATTTCAATTACTTTTTTGTCATTTGCAATTATTTTTTTAATTTAAAAATTTTTTTTAATTAATTTTCTAATTTTTTAAATTATTTATCTCAAATTCCAGTTATTTTTTTAATTTACAATTATTTTTATCATTCTAAAATTATTGTCTTTTATTGCAAATATATGTTGTAATTTTTTCAATTATTTTTTAGAACGTAAAAATATTTTTCTTTAATTTTTAATTATTTTTATTATACTTTGCAAATATTTTCTTAACTTTTTTATTATTTTCATTATTCTTCAAATAATTTCTTAGACTTTAAAATATTTTTCTCAAATTTTAATAATTTTCTTTAAATTTCAATTATTATTGTTATCAATTTGCAATCAATTTCTTTAATTTTTGATCATTTTTACTATTCCTTAATTAATTCCTAAAATTTTAATTATTTATCTCATTTTTCAATTATTTTTTTCAATTTTCGTTTTCCTTTACCTTTTACCAAAAAAATTAGATATATTAATTATTTTTAAATTAATTTCCTAAATTTTCAATTATTATCTTAAATCTAAGTTATTGTATCCACATTTCAATGTTTTAATCACTCTGCAATTATTTTTCTCACATTTCCATTATTTTTTTCAATTTTCGGACTCTTTTTATAATGTTTTAATTAAAACTTTTCCTCAATTGAAAATTCTTGAACTTATAAATTCCATAATGTTTTTTAAATAAATATAATTATTTTTTAAAATATTTTGATTAACCTGCTCTAAATAATTAAAATTATATCCGAATAAAAGATAAATAATATAAGATAAATGATAAATAATAAGGAAGCGAAAAAAATTTTTTTCTATAAATAATATTTATTTTCTATTAATATTATTAAATTATTGGGTGACATCAAGTTAAATATTTAACATTTTGAATTTCCCGCATTTGGCAACTTGGCGATTTTTTTCAGCATATTTTAAATTAAACATCATATCTTTCGTTAAAAAGCATCGAAAAAGGATTTTTAAAAAAACATTTTAAAGGTCATAATTCAAGCTTTCTATTGCTAATAGACTTGTATTAATGTTAAGTCGGGTTTAGACTCTATATCGAACAAAAAGAACCATTTTATTGATTTTGAGGTTAGGTTACAAAAAAATTTGTGAGATATATTTTATAGTGAGATTTTAGAGTGATTATAAAAGCAACTATAACAGTAATTATAATAGTAATGGATTTGTTCTATACTGAATATCATTGAGTGAAAAAAAAATATACAAAGCAAGTAAGGGTGAAGTAAAATTAGAAGAATGACGAAAAAAATGCAGTATTAAAGATATTAAGATTGAGAAAGATAAGAATTTTGTGTCGACTTTTTGAACGATTAGAGGCGCACTTTGTGATAAAAATAAGGAAAGTGTCATTTTTGATGGTATCTTTATTTGTTTATCAAATAACGTGGGTCGGCCACCTTCAGTGCTCGATTTCATAAATTGAACTCGATGTACTAGTTCAGTGATCCTTAATACGTAGATAATTGGGTTCCAGAATTACGCAGATTGATGATATTATTTTTAGTTATTTGGATCAATCACATATCACTGAAGGATTTGTAATTTTTTTATTTATAATACTCAAAAAAATTTATAATATTTATTTATTTGTATTTCCTTACTTATTTTTTAGATTAAAATTTAGTTATAAACAACTTAGTCAAGTTATTTAAAAAAGTTATTTTAAAAAGTTATTTCAAAAAATAAATCGATCAAATAAAATGTCTGGAGTAAATAAATTAATTTTAATTTTAATTATTTTTTTAAATAAATTTATACAAACTCTGTAGATTTTAATTAGTGAAAAGTTGGCTACTTTTTCAATTATTATTATTTTTCGTAAAATTTAAAATATTTTTTAACTTTACAGTAATTTTACCCTATTTTTTCGTTATATCTTCCATTTTCTTGTTAATTTTTAACTTTCCAGTAATTTCTATATTTGTTACATAAATTGAAATTTTGTCAACTAATCAAGTAAATGATTAAAACATGATGAAATTTTATAGAAATTTTTGTAGATTTCTAGGCATTTTGTTAAACTTCTAGTATTTTTTTCATTTCTTGTAATTTTTCTTAAACGATATTTTCTACTTTCTAGTAAATATTCAAAACTTGATTATTTTTTAAATTAATCAACTGCTTTTTTATCTTTCTAGAATCTTTTAACATCTTCGAGTTCTTAATGCCTAACCCTTGTTCATTTTTTATATTTTAGTGGTAGTTTTTCCTTTTTGGTTATAGTTTTCTAATTCCTTAATTAATTTTTGATTTTTTTATATTTTATTATTCTATTTTATTGTTAGGTTATTTTTAAAATTTGTAGTTACTGTTTACAAATTTCTAGTTATTTTCATCCCTTTATACCTATTTTTCACCTTCTAATATGGTTTTTCCATATTTTTGAGTTATTTTCTTTACTTTTTTGTTATTTTCTAATTTTTGTAGTAATTTTTTCGCCTTTTGGTTAGTTTTTACATTCTTAAATTTTTTTCGGTTTAAAGTATCTATTTATTTTTTTCAATTTTTAGATGTTTTTTAATAGCAATAAATAGTATTTTATTCAGGACCGTGTGCAGAATTTGATTCTAGGAGAAGGAGGGGGTTAAAAAAATCGTAAAAACTTCGTTTTTTATTAAAAATAATTTTTTAATCAGAAAGATTGGAAATTTTTAAAATGAGTTTAGACCTCTCTAAGGGAGGGGGGGGTTGAACCCCCCCTTCAAATTTTAATTAAGTTGGTCAATTTTTAATTTTTTAATTTATAATGATTTGCACAAATTTTACATTATTTTGATTATTTGTTTATTAATTCCGAAAATTTATTAGAAATCAAATAAATTGTCAATTTGTCTGGCAAATAATTTCAGGATTCAAATAATAAAAATTAATTAAATAATAATAATCTTCGTAAACTCCTGAAGTTAGTTAGTATTTATATTTATTCATCTTTTTCTGTCCACGTTTTAAAGTCTGAAGTAAAGTTAGTTAGTATTAATATTTATTCATCTTTTTCTGTTTTCGTTATTTCTGCGATTTTAAAGTTATTCTATTTAATTAAAATTTTTTAAGTAATTTTGTAATTATTATTTTTTTTAAACATATATTCTATGACATTTTCAATTCAATTATTTTTTTCAATTATTAATTAATTTTATCAATTTCCAATTAGTTTTCTCGATTGTTAATTATTATTCTCATTTTCTAAAATTATTTTCTAAGATTTTGAAGTATTTTTCTGAAAATTCAAATATTTTCTTCAATTTTTAATTATTTTCATTTGTTTTCATAATTTCAAAATTTCTTCATTAATTATCGTAAATTTCAATTACTTTTAGCTTATTTCTTTAATTCTTTTCTCCAATATTTAGTTATTTTCTTTTTTTTTAATTGATTTCTAAACTCTTCATGTATTTTTGTTAAATTTCAATTTTTTTTCTTTATTTCAAAAAAATTCTGTAGTTTTTTTAATTATCACACTTAAATGTCATTTATATTTTACAACTTATCATTGTTTATATCATATTTTAATTATTTTCGGCAAGTTATAAAATTTAAAAACAGTTTTTCAATTATTTTCCAAAATTTATTTTCTTCAACTTTCAATTATTTACATTTGTTTCATAATTGCAAAAAATTTTAACTATTTATCTGACTATTTAATTACTTCATTATTTATATTATTTTTTATATTATAATCTTCAATTTTCAATTACTTTCGTTCTTTTTCTCGTTCTTTCTCATAATTGCCAAAAAGTTTTTACTTATTTCTCTTTAATTAAAACTTGTTCTGTTCAATTTTAAATTATGTTTATCTTTTTTCATTTATTTTCTCTAATTTTTAATTATTTTCTTTTACTAGCCAAACAAAGCGCGCGCTAGCGCGCGATTAGTTTTTCATACATTTTAGAAATTATATAATATTTTAAAAATAAAAAGAATTGCAAAAAATAATTGCAAATTTTGCAAATTAATTGAAAAAAAATAATGAAATCAATTAAAAATTAGGGATAGTAATTTAAACAATCATAAAAATGTTTTAAACATAAAGAAAAAACTTTAAATTTGAGAAAAATGCTTGAGAATCTTAAAAGTAAATTAAAACAAAATTGAACAATGAAAAATTCGAGAAAATAATTGAAAATTGAAAAAACATGGTTAAAAATTGAGATAAATAAATTAAAATAAAAAAAAAATAATTAAAATTTGAGAAAAATATTACACAAATTACATAAAATATTTTAAATAAAGAAAAGTTAAACAAAATTTAAGAAAAATCCTTAAAGCTTTCATAAGTTCATTGAAATAAAAGAAAATAATTAACAATTAGAGAAAATAAATGAAAAGAGATAAACATAATTTAAAATTAAACAGAACAAGTTTTAATTAAAGAGAAATAAATAAAAACTTTTTGGCAATTATGAAAAAGAATGAGAAAAAGAACGAAAGTAATTGAAAATTGAAGAAAATAATATAAATAATGAAATAATTGAAAATTCAGATAAATAGTTAAAAAATTTTGAAATTATGAAACAAATGTAAAGAATTGAAAATTGAAGGAAATAAATTTTGGAAAATAATTGAAAAATGTTTTTAAATTTTATAACTTGCAGAAAATAATTAAAATATGATACAAACAATGATAGAATTGAAAAAAGTACAGAATTTTTTTTAAATAAAGAAAAAATAATAGGAATTTGAAAAAAATACATGAAGATCTTAGAAATCAATTAAAAGGAAAGAAAATAACTATAAAAATTGGAGAAAAAATTAAAGAAATAAGCTAAAAGTAATTGAAATTTTCGATAATTGATAAACAAATTTTGAAATTATGAAAACAAATGAAAATAATTAAAAATAGAAGAAAACAATTAAAATTTTAGAAAAATTCTTAAAAATCTAAGAAAATAATTTTAGAAAATGAGAGGAACTAAAAATTGGAGAAAAAACTGGAAGAATGCTAAAAGTAATTGAAATTTACGATAATTAATAAAATTTTTTGGAAATTATGAAAACAAAGAAAAATAATTAAAAATTGAAGAAAATAATAGAAATTTGAGAAAAATACTTAAAAAATTTTAGAAATTTATTTTATAAAATAAGAAAAACTAAAAATTGGAGAAAAGTCTAGAGGAAAGCTAAAAATAATTGAAATTTACGATAATTAATAAAAAAAATTTAAATTCTGATAACAAATGAAAATAATTAGAAATTGAAGAAAATGTTTGAATTTTCAGAAAAATACTTAGAAATCTTAGAAAATAATTTTAGAAAATAAGAATAATAATTAACAATCGAGAAAAATAATTGAAAAATGATAAAATTATTTCAAAATTGAAGAAAATAATTGAATTATGCTGAAAATAATTGAAGGAGGAATCGGAAAAACAATCCGAACAAAAGTTAGTCCAAATGAATAATTTTGATTTTTGATATAGAAGACATATAAGTTAATGTAATTTTTTTCAGGGGAAGTGTGAACACTTTTAGTTTTTACAAAATGAGCCGTTAAAAATTGCAATTTGATGAAAATTAAAAAAAATTGACGTATGAAACGATTATTCAATTTGAGGTTCAAATTAACCGAAATTGAATAATCGTTTCCAACGTCAATTTTTTTTTAATTTTCATCAAATTGCAATGTTTAACGGCTCATTTTGTAAAAAATACAAGTGTCCACACTTCCCCTGAAAAAAATTATATTAACTTATGTGTCTTTTATATCAAAAATCAAAATTATTCATTTGGACTAACTTTTGTTCCGATTGTTTGTCCGGTTCCTCCTTAAGATTGAGAAAGAAAATTGAATTATGATGAAAATAATTTAAATATGAAAAATTGAAAACATTCAATAAAATTTGAGAGAAATAACTGAAAAAATCATAGAATATGTTTAAAAAGAAATAATTATTACAAAATTACCTAAAAAATTTTAATTAAAGAGAATAATTAAAAAATCGCAGAAATAACGAAAATAGATGATAATAATTGCAATATCGGATAAATAATTGAAATTTTTAAAAGTAATGACAAAATAATGAATATAATTATAAATTGATAAAAATCAAGAAAAATTGCAGAATTTATTTGTAAGCAAAAGAAAATAATTAAAAAAATCGTTATATAATAGAAAATTGATGACAATAATCTAATTTTGAGATAATAACTGAAAATTTAGGAAATTAATTGCATGTTTATATTTTTTAAACTTCTTCAAAACTTCTTTTTTTTACACAAATGATAATTAAAAACCAGCACAACACAACACATTTAACGAAAAAAGTTACCTTATTCTTTCAATTTAAATTTCAAATTATTTCCTGTTAATGATAGTCAAAATCAATAAAATAACAGAGACTAAGACCAACTTCACTTCAGTTTTTAAATCGTGGACAGAAAAAGATGAATAAATATTAATACTAACTAACTTCACTTCAGACTTTAAAACGTGGACAGAAAAATATGAATAAATATAAATACTAACTAACTTCAGGAGTTTACGAAGATTATTATTATCTAATTTCAATGAACTTCTGAAAGTTTTAAGTATTTTTCTCAAATTTTAATTATTTTTCTAAATTTTAATTTATTCATCTTAATTTTTAACCATGTTTTTACAATTTTCAATTATTTTCTCTAATTTTTGCTTCCTCATAGAGGAAGCGTTGTGATCGTTAAGATTTTCGATTTTCCAAAAATAGTGTAAATCGACTCAGTTTCATCTGAAAAGTTCAAATTTTCATTCCTGAGAAAATGTCCAGATGTGTGTGTGTGTGTGTATGTGTGTGTGTATGTTGTAAATTTTTTGTCGCCAGGATATCTCGAGAACGCTTCAACGGATTTTAATAAAATTTGGATGACATATGAAGCTCACAAATATCTAAATTTGGACACAGGGATTTTTGAAAATACCCAATCAAATTTTTTTGAGCACCTTTTTTCATCAAAAATATCGTTTTTTGGCAAAAAATTTTTTCATGCTAAAAATTCAGACAAATGAATGAAAAAATCATGTTCCTTGTTTCAAAACGAATCGATTGACCTATATAAAGTATATAATTGACCAAAAACTCACGTAATAATTCATGATTTTTCAGTTTTTTTCATCAAAAAATCTCGTTTTTGGAAATTTGTTTAAAAAAAAAAATTTTTAATGCTAAAAATTCAACCAAACAAAATCATATTCCTTGTCTCAAAACGAATTGATTGACCTATATAAAATATATAATTGACTAAAAACTCACGTAATAATTCATGATTTTTCATTTTTTTTTCATCGAAAAATCTCGCGATTTGCCAAAAAAAATTTTCATGCTAAAAAACCAACCAAACGAATTACAAAATCATATTCCTTGTCTCAAAACAAATCGAGTGACCTATATAAATTTTATATTTGACTAAAAACTCACGTATTAATTCATAATTTTTAATTTTTTTTTATTGAAAAATCTCGTGTTTTGCCAAAAAAAAATTTCTTGCTAAAAATTCAAACAAATGAATTAAAAGAATCATATCCCTTGTATCAAAACGAATTGACTACAAATAATTGACTAATAATTGACTTTATTTATTTATAATAAATAAATAAATAAAGTTTTGGAATATAGAAAAAAAATATATATATTGATTTATTATTATTTTATTATTATTACTTATTTGCATAAAAATAAATAATAATTAATTTAAAATTGAATTATTATTTTTTATGTTATAAATAAATTTATTGCTTCCTCTATGAGGAAGCAAATTATTTTGCTTTCTTGGAAGCGAAGTGTCCATGAAATGGACAGAATTCACACCTAGTTCTTTAAGTATTTTTCTCAACTTTAAAATATTATCTTTAGGTTTAAAACATTTTTATAATTGTTTAAATTACTTTCCCCAATTTTTTAAAGTTGATTTCATTTTTTTTTCGATTAATTTGCAAAATTTGCAATTATTTTGTTTAATTTCACTTATTTTTTGCAATTCTTTTTAATTCTAAAATACTATAAATTTTGTCCAAAATAAGTATTTATTTTATTTTGTATTAAGGGCATGTGATGGATTATGACGTCACTGGTATAGGCAAAATTTGTCCGCAACTTTTCTCTTAAAATATTGAATATTTTTTCATGAAACTTGGTAGAATTACTTAAAATGTCATCATGAAGGTCTCTCAGACCCGAATTTGTTTAAATTTTGGCCCAAACTTAATTTTGGGAAATTTTCGAAAAATTGGAAACTTTTTTAAAAATCAATTTTGAGACAAAATTCAAACAAACTCGGGTCTGAGAGACCTTCCTAATGACAATTTAAGTAATTCTACCAAGTTTCATAAAAAAATATTGAATATTTTAAGAGAAAAGTTACGGACAAATTTTGCCTAATACAAGTGACGTCATACTCCATCACATGCCCTTATTTGATATTTAAATATTATATTTAAAATATGTATTTCTTCTTATTAGATAAATATTATTTACCGATTTGTTATATTTATTATTGTATTTTATAATTTCTAAAATGTATGAAAAACTAATCACGCGTTTTATTTTCCTAGTTACTAATAAACTGTCAAGTTGTCAAAATTTTTGAAAAATCTTATAAAAAAGAATAATGTTCAAATAGTTGAAAATTTTGTCGATAGAGTGAAAATCTTTTGCTCGTAGTCAGTTACTGATTGCCCTAACCCCTTCTCAGATTCATGTCTTGGCAGGCAAAGCACGCAGTGCGTTTAATGATACATGTAATGAAATCGCGTGGCCCGGGGGTCGAGCCCGTACCCCCACGCGTGAGGGTGTAAGTTGGTGGGGAGTTTGTGGAGGTACCCGGGTAAAAGATAGAGGTGGGACCGAGGCGTGAGTGAGTGAGTGAATAGTGAGTCCCGACCAAGTGAGTAAGACCCACTCAGCAGTGTCTCAGTCACCACGAGATCGGCCAGCTGAATGGTCAATCGTGTTTCAGTCGTGCTAAAGAATAGATCCTCTCAAGAAAACACATTTTTACCCTCTCGCATCCTTCCTTATTTTTCCCATTAAATTGAGAAGTTGCTTCTTTCCAGACTCGAAATTTCCTAACCACGATAACTTGCAATTACGATTTTACACGCAAGTTACATTATTAGTGCACGAGAATCGTTAAAAAACGTTTAAAGTTTCCAAAATCGTAAACGGTTCATACAATTTTTCCAGTTTTTAATTCTCCTTTTGAACCTCTTAAAAATTTGTCATAACCTCCAAATCATTTCTTCACAATTTTTGAACATTAAAAATTTTTGTTTATAAATTTGATAAAGTTATTGTAAAAATTCCTTTCAGTTTAAAATTGCCTATTAACCAAAATCCTCGGTACGAGATTTAAAGTTGTTTTGAGCCTTGAGAATCGAGGATGAGAAAAGGGTGGTTTTGGAGAGAGACTGAAGAATCGAAAGAGATGTTTCGCGGAGAAATTTGGTGCGATATTAGACTGTGCTAAGGGTGATTTAATTAAATCGGAGAAAATAATTTTTCGTGGACAAAAAAAACTTCCCTGAGTAAACCGGAAGTGCGTGAGTGGATGCGAGGAAGTTGTATCGTCGGGAGAAGCCGAGTCTCCTGTCGGAGGAAGAGGAAGAGATGATCTTCGAGTTGCTGGTGGCTGGAGCGATTGCCCTTGCCACTCTGAGGCGGTGTGTGTACATTGCTAATTTTCTTTTGTATTATTAACTTAATTTAGGATCTATTAACACTCTATAATGTGATTCTTTTATTGTGTACTATTTCAACTTAATGATCCACAAGTTTTGTTGATTTATTTTTTATTTAATCGTCTCCAGAATTTTGGTGAATTTGATTTATATGAGAAAGCGAGTTTTGTTTATTTGATTTTTGATAAGTGTCTTTTTTGATAATGTGATATTTTAAAAATCAGTTTTTGCTAATTTGTCTTTTAAGAACTCGATTTCTGTGGGATTTAACTTTTAAGATTTCCATTTTTGTGAATTTGAATTTTTATCCAATTTTGTGAATTTGATTTTTAAGAACTCGGTTTTGTTAATTTGGTTTTTGTGAGCCTGGAATTTTAGAACCTGGTTTTTATTACTTTGATTATATTGGTCTTTTTTGTGAATTCTTGTTGAGAACATGTTTTTTGTAAATTTGACATTTGTGATGTCAATTTTCGTTTAATTGAATTTTAAGAAGTCTTTTTGATATTTGAGAACTCGGTTTTTGTTAACTTAATTCTTGAAATCTCTATTTTTGTTAACTTGCATTATAAAATTTTTAAAATTTAATTTGTGTGAACTTGATTTTCGAGAATCCGATTATGTGAATTTGTTTTTTGTGAACTTGAAATTTTAGAACCTGATTTTTGTGAATTTTAATATTATGTTCTTATTTTTGTGAATTCATTTTGAGTGCACGTTTTTTGTGAACTTGACTTACGAGAAGTCGATTTCTATTTACTTGATTTTTAAGAAGTGTTTTTGATACAGAACTCGGTTTTTCTGAACTTAAAGTTTTGAGAAGTCGCAATTTTTGTGAATTTGATTTTCGGGAATCCCATTTTGTGAATTTGATTTTTGTGAACTTGAAATTCCAGAACCTGATTTTTGTTAATTTGAATATTACGATCTTATTTTTATTAATTCCTTTTGAGATCATCTTTTTGTGAACTTGACTTTTGAGAAATCGATTTTTATTTACTACGATCATTTTCAGAAGATTTTTTGATATTCAAGAACTCGGTCTTTGGGAACTTAAAGTTTTAAGACGTCAATTTTTATGAATTTGATTTTTGGGAATCCCATTTTGTGAATTTGATTTTTGAGTACTCGGTTTTGTTCATTTAACTTTTGTGAACTTGGAATTTTAGAACCTGATTTTTATTGATTTGATTATTTTGATCTTTTTTTGTGAATTCTTTTTGAGAACATGTTTTTTGTAAATTTGGCATTTGAAATTTCAATTTTTATTTAAATTCAATTTGTGTGAATTTGATTTTCGAGAATCCCATTTTGTGAATTTAATTTTTGGGAACTTGATATTTGTGAACTTGAAATTTTAGAACCCGATTTTGGTTAATTTGAATATTACGTTCTTATTTTTGTGAATTCATTTTGAGTGCACGTTTTTTGTGAACTTGACTTATGAAAAGTCGATTTTTATTTAAATGATTTTTAAGAAGTGTTCTTGATATTTAAGAACTCGGTTTTTCTGAACTTAATGTTTTGAGAAGACGCAATTTTTGTGAATTTGATTTTCGAGAATCCCATTTTGTGAATTTGATTTTTGTGAACTTGAAATTTCAGAACCTGATTTTTTGTTAATTTGAATATTATGATCTTATTTTTATTAATTCCTTTTGAAATCATATTTTTTGTGAACTTGACTTTTGAGAAGTCGATTTTTATTTAAATGATTTTTGAAAAGTGTTTTTGATATTTAAGAACTCGGTTTTTGTGAACTTAAAATTTCAAGAAGTACATTTTTGTAAATTTGATTTTTGACAATCCTATTTTGTGAATTTGATTTTTGAGTACTCGGATTTTTGTTAATTTCATTTTTTTGAACTTAAAATTTCAAGCACTTGATTCTTATTAATTTCATTAACATGATCCTTTTAATGTAAATTTTTTTTGAAAACACGTTTTTGTGAACTTGACATTTGAGATGTTTTTAGAAACATTTTTAGAAACTCATTTTTTCTGGATTTTATTTTTGGGAACTCGATTTTTACAAATTTAATTTTTGTGAACTTTATTTGTGACTTTTACTTTGAAAACACGATTTTTGTGAACTTGACGTTTGAGAACTCGATTATTCACTTATTTGATTTTATGGAACACTTTTATGATGTTGAAGAACTGAATTATTGTTAATTAGATTTTTAGGAACTCAAGTTTTGATAATTTTATTTTTGCGACCTTGATTTTAGTAAATTTAATTTATGTAAACACATTTATTGTGAGTTTTATTTTTAAGAGCACGATTTTTGTGAACTTGGCGTTTGAGAATTTGATTTTTATTTATTTAATTTTATGAAATACTTTTTGACTTTTAGGAACTCATTTTTATATATTTTATTTTTGTTAACACTATTTCTGTGAGTTTTATTTTCGATAACACGACTTTTATTTATTTGATTTCATAAAACACTTTTATGATTTTTGAGAACTCATTTTTGTGAATATGGTAGTCAAAAAATCGACTTTTGTCAATTTTATTTTTAAGAACTCGAATTTGTGTATTTGATTTTTGTGAACACAATTTTTGTGAGTTTTATTTTTGAAAACACAATTTTTCTAAACTTGGCTTTTGAGAACTCGATTTTTATTTAATTAATTTTATGAAGTACATTTTATGTTTAAGAACTCAATTTTTGTTAATTTGATTTTTAGGAACTCATTTTTCTGAATTTTAGTTTTGAGAACTCGATTTTTGTGAATTTGATTTTTGTGAACCCTATTTTTGTGTATCTTATTTTCTAGAACACGATTTTTGTGAACTTGAAGTTTAAGAACTCGATTTTTATTTATTTATTTTTATGCAACACTTTTTTGATGTTTGTGAATTTGATTTATTTTAACACTATGTTTGTGAGTTTTATTTTTGGAGCACTATTTTTGTGAGTTTTAAATTTAATTTTTTCAAACCCAATTAATATTTACTTTACCTAAGTTTTAAAAACTTAATTTTCATCATTTTTATTTTTAAGAACTCGTTTTTTGTGAATTTCAATTTTTTAGAACACGATTTTTGTGATTGAGATTTAAAACACCAGTTTTGTGAATTTGTTATAAAACTCGATTAATCGGAATATTTGATTTCAATGCTTTGTCCGATTTTTGTGTTTTTTACATTTTTTCACCCATCTATTTTAATTTTTAAAAGATCAAATTAAAATTCCCTATTTAAAATATTCATAATTTTCAATAAAATAAATATTAATATTTTAAGCGTATAATAAATGTTAACACGTGTCAGTACATATAAATTAGTTTAGATAAACTTGACTTTGATTTTTCGACACGCGCTCCAAAATGATCTAATAAACGTCACAACAAATCGTCGGTCAGTTTAGAAAAAAATTCGAAATGTAAACTATCATGAAACTGGCAATTTACCATTTCAAAAAAAGTCACTCCGCATCATTTGCTTTTCATATGTATTTAGTGGTTTGTAATATAAATATAAAAGAGTCTGGTCTAGCTTAATCGTGATGATTCATTACCCGCCGTGGTTATCTCGTGCGATCATTCGAGTCTGAACTCGTTTCGTACTCGTGCACTTTGAAATCAGATGATGTATAATTTACGATTATTTTCAAATACGAACAATGACCTAAATTTTTTCACAGCCATTAAAAGTGCCAAATTAATGTTACAAATCTCATAACCTGAAAGATCTTGCTCTAATTATGGGGCAGAAGTTATTTATCGCAATGTTATTCATTACAAAGAAGCTAATTTTTGTTCTTTTATTTACCAATTAAAAACTCGGAATTTCATGGTTGCCTACTGAAAATAAATTAACGAATTAATTCACCTTCTAATGACATTTGATTAATTAAAAATTGCCCTCAATTAAAATCTCAAAATTTGAAAAATGTTATCAATCGAAATGTGGATAATAATTTGGTGATAAAAACAGATTAGAAAAGAATATTATTTTGAGTTTGTAAAAGTAAAAGAAGAACCTGAATAAAAATATCAAACAGACCAAAATATTATTTTTGAAAAATAAACGACGGTAAAAAATTGAATTTAAATTAAGCGACATTGTATTATGGAGAAAAAAAAACCCTATTAAAAATTTAAGCATATTCGTTTTCTCTAAGCTTGACTTTTTAGAACTTTTAGAATTAACAATTCAAAGTATAATACGACTGAACTGAGTCATTATCGGAGCAAGGTACCCTCCAAGTGTTTATTTGGCTTCGTCTCAAAACTGGCTCCTAAGTAGATAGATATCGTTCGGCTTAAACTCGCGACCCTCGTATCATTGACACTCAGCTTTTATTACTCATTTCTTCATTTTTTTTATGACTGTTTGTGTCAAGATTTCTGAGGATTTTTGAAAAATTATACCTGTTTTAACAAATTTGTGAACTTGTTTTAAACTGTCTTCAACAAGAACAACTGCAAACAAGTCCTAAACAATTTTATGAGGTTCTAAACATTTTCATCAAGTTCTCACTAGTTTTCAACTAGTTTAAAAGTTTTTGCCTAGTTATGAACAATTTTGAACAAGTCCCAAAGAGTTTAGAACAGGTTTAAACGAATTCTTAACAGTTTTAGGTACTTATTAACTGTTTCAAACAAGTTCCAAACAATTTAAAGTAAACAAACAATTTTAAACAAGGTTTAGAAAAATTGAACTAGTTATAAATAGGTTTGGACCAGTTTTACAGAATTATAAAATATAAACAAGTTTTAACAAGTTTTCAACAATTTCAAACAAGTCCTAAACAGTTTCACAAGGTTCTAAATATTTTTATTAAGTTCTTACTAGTTTTGAACTAGTTTCATAATTTTTAACTAGTTATGAATAATTTTGAACAAGTTCCAAAGAGTTTAGGACAAATTTTGAACAAGTTCTAAACCGTTTTAGGTACTTATTAACGGTTTCAAACAAGTTCCAAACAATTTAAAGTAAATAAACAACTTTAAACAAGGTTCAGAAAAATTTGAATTAGTTACAAACAGGTTTGAACCAGTTTTACAGAATTATAAAATATAAGCAAGTTTTGAACTGTTTTCAACAAGTTATAAACAATTGAAAACAAGTTCTAAACAGTTTTACGAGGTTATAAACATGATTAACAAGTTCTTACTAGTTTTAAACTAGTTTCATATTTTTTAACTAGTTATAAACAATTTTGCACAAGCTCCAAAGAGTTAAGAACAGGTTTTAAGCAAACTAAAAAGGTATTAGGTAATTATGAACTTTTTCAAACAAGTTCCAAACAATTTTAAGTAAACAAACAATTTTAAACAAGGTTTAGAAAATTTTGAACTAGTTATAAATAGGTTTGTACCGGTTTATAAAATATAAACAAGTAATAACTGTTTTCAACAAGTTCTAAACAATTTTGAACTAGTTATAAATAGGTTTGTACCAGTTTATAAAATATAAACATGTTTTAAACTGTTTTCAACAAGTTCTAAACAATTTCAAACGAGTCCTAAACAGTTTTACGAGAATCTAAACATTTCTATCAAGTTCTTACTAGTTTTGAACTAGTTTCATAGTTTTTAGCTAGTTATAAATAATTTTGAACAAGTTCCAAATAGTTAAGAACAGGTTTTAAACAAATTCAAAAAGGTTTTAGGTACTTATGAACTGTTTTAAACAAGTTTCAAACATTTTTAAGTAAAGAAACAATTTTAAACAAGGTTTAGAAAATTTTGAACTAGTTATGAACAGGTTTAGACCAGTTTTACAGAATTATAAAATATAAACAAGTTTTAAACGGTTTAAAAGAAGTTTTGAACAATGGCCAAACAGTATCAAATAGTTTTTAACAGTTTTAGACAAGATTTAAACGGATTTAGGTTCTTCTAAATGGTTTCAAACAAGTTATAGACAGTTTTAGGTAGTTCGAAGCATTTTTTAACAAACATTTAATAGTTTTAAAATAACCTAAACGATTTTCAACTAGTTATAAACAGGGTTGAACGATTACTAAAAAGTTATATCATATTTTGAATAGTTTTAAACGCGTTCAATAGGGTTTTAATTATTACCAAACAGTTTTGAACAAGCTCTAAACAGTTTTAAGTAGTTTTAGTATTTTTCACAAATTTTTAATCAAGTTCTAAACAATTTTAAGTAGATCTAACTTTTTTATCAAGTTCCTAATTGTTTACAACTAGTTTTTATAGTTTAAAACTAATAATAAATACTTTTAAACCAGTTTTAAACAGTTAAAAACAGGTTTTAAACAGTTTTAAGCAAGTTCTAAACTGTTTTTTCTTTTAAACAATTTTAATCAAGTTTTAAACAGTTTTATGAAAACATAATAATTTTTAAGTCAAGGTCTAAACAGTATTAAATTAGTTCTAAACCGGTTTGATCTAGTTTTAAAGAGTTATAAACAAGTTTTAAACAGTTTTAAACTAGTTTTAAACAATTTTGGGTAGTTCTAAATAATTCTGAACAGATACAGATAGATCAAAAACGTTCTAAACCGCTTCTGAATAATTTTACACATAAACTGTATAAAACAAGTTTTAAACAGTTTTATATCATTTTAATCAGTTTTATATCATTTTAATCAGTTTTATATCATTTTAAACAAGTTCTAAATAGTTTTATGTAGTTTTAACTACTTTGAAACAGTTAACCAATGTCCTTAAATGTTCTAAACCACATTTGAATAATTGTAAACAAGTTCTAAACCTTTATAGATATTGCTCTCTGATTTAAAAATTGTGATACTAAGTTCTAAACTTATTTAAACCACTTCTGAATAATTTTAACAAGTTCTAAATCTTTTTAGACAAATCACAAAAAGTTTAAAGTAGTTCTAACTAGTTTCAAGTAATTATAAGAAATTCTAAACTGATCTAAACCACCCCAAAAAATGTTTAAACCAGTTCAAAACCTTTTTAAACAAGTTTGAAACAGTATAAAATAATTTTAAACGATTCGAAATACTTTTAGGCATGATATAAACAGTTTTAATTAATCTCAAAGAACAATTCTGAATAGTTTGAAACAAGTTTAAAATAGTTTGGACTAGTTTCAAAACAGTTATAAACTAGTTCTAAACTGCTTTGGACTAGTCATAACCAATATTAGGCAGTTATAATAGTTTTTATTATTTTTTTAACAATTTAGGTTTTTCTAAATAGTTTTAACAACTGTTAATAATAACTTAAAAATGTTTAGAACTAGTTTAAAATGGTTTAGAACAAGTTTCAAATTGTTCATAAGTGATTTAGACCAGTTTGAAAACTTCCAAACAGTTGCAAGAAATTGTGAACAAGTTCTAAATAATTTTAAACAATTTCTAAACATTTTTAAACAAGTTCTAAACAATTTGAAACAAATTTAAGCAATTTAAGTGATAAACATTTTTAGTTTACATAAAACTCGAATTGGTTAAAAACAGTTTTAAATCATTTATAAGTAGTTCAAAAAATTTTTAAACCGTTTCAACCAAGTTTTAAACTGTTTAAAAAAAGTTCAAAATTTTTTTCTCAAAAACCAGAACTCCATTTTTAAGTAGTTCCTAATAGTTTGGAACAAGTTAAAAATAGTTTCAAACTATTTATAAACAGTTTACAAAAGTTGTAATAAACAGTTTTAAACCGTTATAAACGAGGTCAAAACAGTTTCAAACAGTTTTTAAAGAAATCAAAAAATTTTCTTTAACAATTTCTAAACAATTGTGAACAAGTTAGAAAGAGTTTGAAACAAGTAAAAAAAAAGTTTGAAATAAGTTAAAAACAATTTAAAACAAGTTAAAAACAGTTCAAAACAAGTTATAAACAGTTTCAAATAGTTTTAAACACTTTCAACCAATTTCTAAACAGTATTAAACTTGTAACAGTTTTTAAAAGTTTTAAATATTTCTAAAAAAGTTTTTAACAGTTGAAAATAGTTTTAACCAAGTTCTAAATAGTTCGAAGCAGTTTTAAAAAGTTTTTTTTGTTTGATAAATAGAATCAATCACGGATAAATTGCTGCGTGTTTTGTCAACAAATTTGATTGAATGAATGGATAATAAATCTTTATATTGTGTATTTAAGTGTAGTTCGATCTCAGAAAGTTTAACAAATAGATGTCCAATCGTCGCAGTTGACAAATTGCGCAACCTGAAATTTATAACTTTATAATATAAAGCTATGAAAGGGTGACAACAATGTATTTAGTTCATGGTGGGCGAAATCTCTTTATAACAATGTCGCACTCAGATCTGTGTCGTGTTACACTGTCAGCAACTTAGCAGATTATGATATAAGATCTCCAGATTTATAAATCATATAAAACTAAGTTCACAATAAGATCAAATAAGACATTACTACTGAATTGGCATAAGTACAATTTTATTTATTTTATTATAATTTTGACATTTTTTTAATTTATCGCTTATAATTAATTTCGAATTAGTTAAACTTTTTCCAATTTTTAAACTTTTCAAATTAAACGCCACAAAATTAAAGGAAATTTGGCTTGTTCGAAACTTGAAAACTTTACTGAATTTAAATATGAGAGGAATGAAAATTGTACTCAATACAAAGTAAGTTAAAAAATAAAGATTTTTAAATTTCCAAAAATGGCTAAATTTGGCAAACTTGGTATTTTAATGCTTTTTAAGAGGATCTCCTTATTGACATAATCTCAAACTAAAAAATGACTCTTTTCACCAAATAAAAATATTATTAAAATTTAATTTCACTAAATTTTGAAAGACCAAGTTGTACATTTTTCAGAAAAAATAGGTTTTTCTTTAAATCTAGTTTGAATCCAATTTAAACAAATAATAGCTTTTTTTTCCCTGAAACATTCTCTACCATTTTATTTATTGGGTTTTGTTAAAGAATATTTTTTAAAAAGATTTAAAACAATTAAAATTTGTTTTTTTACTTCTTGTTTAAATAAAATAATATTTAACAAAATCAGACAAAAAAAATAGGTTACTTCTTCGTTAAATTTTGTTTAAATCCAATTTAAACAAATAATAGCTTATTTTTTTCCCTGAAACATTCTCTACAATTTTATTTGTTGGGTTTTGTTAAAGAACATGTTTTTAAAAGTTATGAAACAATTAAAATTTGTTTTTTTACTTCTTGTTTAAATAAAATAATATTTAACAAAATCAAACAAATAAAATTGCAGAGAATATTTCGATGAGAAAAATGAGCTATTATTTGTCAAGATTAGATAAAAATTACAGATTTTAACTAGATTAAAAAAAAAACATAAAATGTAAAATAATTATTATTTGACAAAAAATTTTAGCTCAACCTAATTCTTCTGAAAAATCTACAACTGGATCTTTCAAAATTTTATGAAATTAAATTCAAAAATACTTTTATTTGGATTGAAAGACGACTTTTTAGTTTGAGGTTATGTAAATGTCAAGAACCACCTTAAGGTCGTAGAATCCGAACATGATATTAAAATTGAAAAATAAAAAAGACGGACTAATTTTTCACTTTAATTTTAATCAATCACGGATTTTTAATTATTTTTAAGCTCACTGAATCCAAATATGACATAAAATTGAAAAATCCGTTCCAAATTGTTGAATTAATGTTAATTCACTAGCCCCACCCAGACATTATTAATTATTATTATTCAAACTAATATTAACACATTAAAAAAAAAACCAAATCCGCACCTAATTTTCATGACTTTTCCCCGGACTCTGATTCATTAAAATTACAAATCAGTTATTTTGATTAGCCGTATATTAAAAGTTGCGACGGAGAAATGATCACGACAATGATTAAGTGACAAATGACGGGCAACATAACTCGAGATAAAGTGCTTGAAACATAAATCCAACGTGATGTTAGTCCAGGACACACACGTGGATTGTTTGTATATTGAGGGGGGACCATCGTGAGCCCCTTTTTCACTCTCTACCGAAGAGTTATCAAAACACTAGTAAAGTTACAAAGCCAAAGCAAATATATCCGGAGACGGCCTTAACCAGTTTATCAAACATTTCAGAGTTGAGAAGATGGAGGTGTCGGTTGTATTTGTATATATTTATATATATATATGTGATTTAGATGTGCGGCATTGGTGACCGATGGAAGAGTCGCTTCTTCTTTGTCAGTGCAAGGTGCGCTCAGGTGTTTTCATTACTAGGTAAATCCACAGAAGAAAACCTCATGGATCTTGTTAATATGGGGAAAGAGAGTTTCTCGCGTGAGCTGGGGAGGAGCGGGTGAGGGAGGAGTCAAACACCTCTAAGGCAAACCCTCTCTTTGCTCTGGTACCATCGTACCGTCGTCAACCAGCAGCGGAACGAACCGGCGCAAACTATCGTCACACAATGCGCCGGCGCTTCAAACCCTTTCTACATTAAAACTCGATTTAATCCGATTAATCAATTTTTATCACTTGGAGTGGATTTTAAGTAACGTGGTTTTTAGGGAATGTTTGTGTTTTTTTTTGTTGGTTAAATGATTAAAAGATAATAAAGATGATAATGGACAAAAAGGGAAAGAAGAAAATAATAGAGAAGATGATGGAGAAGGTAAATATGAAAAAGGAAAGGATAGGAAAGAAATGATAGAGAAATTAATTTTGTCACTGATTTCATTATTTTATGGAGTGGATTTTAAGTATAACGTGGTTTTTAGACAATGTTTGGGTTTTTTTTGTTGGTTAAATGATTAAAAGATAATAAAACGGATGATGGAGAAAATGGGAAAATAGAATATAATAGAGAAGATGATGGAGAAGGTAAAGATGAAAAAGGAAAGGATAGAGAAATTAATTTTGTTACTGATTTCATCATTATAAGGAGTGGGTTTTAAGTAACGTGGTTTTAAGAGAATGTTTGGGTTTTTTTTTGTTGGTTAAATGATTAAAAGATAATAAAACGGATGATGGAGAAAATGGGAAAATAGAATATAATAGAGAAGATGATGCAGAAGGTAAAGATGAAAAAGGAAAGGATAGAGAAATTAATTTTGTTACTGATTTCATCATTTTATGGAGTGGGTTTTAAGTAACGTGGTTTTAAAAGTGGTCTTTAAGAGAATGTTTGGGTTTTTTTTGTTGGTTAAATAATTAAAAGATAATAAAACGGATGATGGAGAAAATGGGAAAAGAGAATATAATAGAGAAGATGATGGAGAAGGTAAAGATGAAAAAGGAAAGGATAGAGAAATTAATTTTGTTACTGATTTCATCATTATAAGGAGTGGGTTTTAAGTAACGTGGTTTTAAGAGAATGTTTGGGTTTTTTTTTGTTGGTTAAATGATTAAAAGATAATAAAGATGATGATGGAGAAAATGGGAAAATAGAATATAATAGAGAAGATGATGGAGAAGGTAAAGATGAAAAAAGAAAGGATAGGAAAGAAATGATAGAGAAATTAATTTTGTCACTGATTTCATCATTTTATGGAGTGGGTTTTAAGTAACGTGGTTTTAAAAGTGGTCTTTAAGAGAATGTTTGGGTTTTTTTTGTTGGTTAAATGATTAAAAGATAATAAAACGGATGATGGAGAAAATGGGAAAAGAGAATATAATAGAGAAGATGATGGAGAAGGTAAAGATGAAAAAGGAAAGGATAGAGAAATTAATTTTGTTACTGATTTCATCATTATAAGGAGTGGGTTTTAAGTAACGTGGTTTTAAGAGAATGTTTGGGTTTTTTTTGTTGGTTAAATGATTAAAAGATAATAAAGCATATGATGGAGAAAATGGGAAAAGAGAATATAATAGAGAAGATGATGGAGAAGGTAAAGATGAAAAAAGAAAGGATAGGAAAGGTTAAATGATTAAAAGATAATAAAGCGGATGATGGAGAAAATGGGAAAGAAGAAAAAAATAGAGAAGATGGTGGAGAAGGTAAAGATGAAAAAGGAAAGGATAGGGAAGAAATGGATAAAGATAATGGAGAAGAAGGCTATGAGGAAGTAGAAAAAACACTGAAAAAATAATGGTAGATAATAAAAAGATTATTGAGTGAATGGCAATAAAGAAAGAGAAGAGAAAGAAGAAAATATGATTATGGAGAAGAAAGAGAAGAGTTATGAAGAAGAGTGAATGACGAAGAATGAGAAGAGAAAAAAAAATATGGTTAAGGAGAAGAGAGTAGAAAAAACACTGAAAAAATAATGGTAGATAATAAGAAGATTATTGAGTGAATGGCAATAAAGAATGAGAAGAGAAAGAAGAAAATATTGTTATGGAGAAGAAAGAAAAGAGAGTTATGAAGAAGAGTGAATGACGAAGAATGAGAAGAGAAAGAAGAAAATATGATTATGGAGAAGAGAGTTATAAAGAAGAAGATAAAATTGGTGCTGAGGAAAAAAGGTTTTTAATAAAGAAGGAAAAAAGAAGAACAAAGAATGAGAATCAAGTAATAGAAGAGGACCAAAAAGAAAAAGATAGTATTGAAAAAATGGTAATAAAGATAATGGAGAAGAGGATGAAGATAATGAAAAAGAAGAAGTTAAAGAATACAGTTGAAGAAAAGTTTCAGATTTTTTTTATCACGACTTGTGACAAACACACAAACACGAATTTCTCTCTCAAAAACTCCAATTTTCGAATTCAGATGTCAAATTCAAGAAAATAATTGAAAATTGGGAAAAATCCTGGAAAATCTCAATTTGTATTTTAAGGTATTTGTAAATCTTAAATGGGTTCTTGTTAACCCGTATCAGCTCGTATATACGTATTAAATAAACTCTAAATTATTTTTTTCAATTGCCAATTATTTGATTCAATTTTCAATTATTTTCTTTAATTTTCAATTATTTTCATCAATTTTTAATTATCTTCTTCAGATCTCAATTATTTCCTTCAATATTGAATTATTTAATTCAATATTCAATAATCCTCGACTTTTTTCAACTATTTTTTTCAGTTATCGTATATTTATTTCACATCTCAATAACTCCTCCAATTTTCAATTATTTTCTTCTATAATCAATAATTCTCGACTTTTTTCAATACTTTTTGTCAATTCTTAATTATGTTTTTGAAACTGCAATTCAATTCTTCAATTATTATTATTATTCAACAATTTTTATAAAATTACAATTATTTTCTTTAATTTCAAATTATTTTCTACAATTTTTAATTAATCTCTTCAAATTACAATTATATTTTTCATTTTTATTGTTTTCTTTTAATTCTATAATTTGTGAGTTGTTAATTGCTTTTTTCTTCAATTATCACTTATTTTCTTCTACTTTCAATCCAATTGTTCAATGCTTCAATTATTTTCTTTAATTCTCAATTATAATTTTTTAATTTTTGACATTCAATTCTATTCCTCAATTTTCAATTGTTTTTTTTTTCAATATTCAATAACTCCAGGCTTTCTACAATGATTTTTTTTAAATTCTCAATTATTTTCTTCAATTTCCAATTATTATTATGGAAAATCCTGGAAAATAATTGAAAAAGAACAGAAGTGATTGAAAATTAATAATTGAAAGTCGCAGAAAATATTTTAAAATTAAAGAATTAAAAAAATTGAATTAACATTACGATAACATACCATTTTCATCATTTTGTAATTTTTCTTTCAAATCTTAATTATTTTATTTATATTTCAATTTAATTCTTAAATTTTCAATTTATTTCCTCCATTTTTAATTATTTTCTTCAATTCTCAATTATTTTCTTCAATTTTCAATTATTTTCTTCAATGTTCAATAATCCTCGTCTTTTTTCAATTGTCAATTAATTTTTTTAACCTTGCAATATAGTTCTTAAATTATCTTCTTCAATTTTCAATTGATTTCATAAATTTTCATTTATTTCCTTAAATTTTTACTATAATTTTCTTCAGTTTTTAATTGACAGCTCAATATTCTTCTTCAATTTTGTACCTAATCCTTTAAATTTTTTAAAATTATTTTGTTCTGATCTCAATTATTCTCCACAGCTTTCGAATTTTTTTTACTTTTTTTCAATTATCAAGTATTTTTATTAATATTTAAATAATTTAGTAATTTTTCTTTTAATTATAAATTATTCTCTTAAAAATTTAATTTAATTCTTTAATTTTATTTATTTCTTCAATTTTTAATATTTTCTCCAATTATAATTCTCGTCATTTTTCAATTATTTTTTCAATTATTAATTATTTTCCACAATTTATAATTATTTCCTACAATTTTTTCAATTATTATTTTCTTAAAATTTTATAATTATTCTTTTTTTCAATTTATTTTGTTTTGTTGTCTATTAATCTAGCAATTTTTCGAATTTTGTTTCTAATTGCCTATTATTTTCGTCATATTCCAGATATTTTCTTCAATTTTTCAATTATTCTCGTCATTTTTCAATTATTTCTTTTAATTATTAATTTTTCCTGCAATTTTCAATTATTTTCTCCAAATTTTTCAATTTACAATTATTCTTGAAGTTTATAATTATTCTTTAATATTTAGTTCTGTTGACAATTATTCTTGACAGTTTTCTAAATTTTTTTTCAATTGTCAATTACTTTCTTAAAATTTTAATTTAATTCCTTAATCTTTAATTTATTTCTTCAATTCCTAATTATTTTCTTTTCTCAATTATTATTCTTAATTTGAAATCCCAGTCTTGAATTTTCAATTATTTTATTCAATATTCAGTAACTCTTAACTTTTTTCAATTATCAATTATTTTGTTTTTAATTTGAATTTAACTCTCAACTTTTCAATTTATTCCTTAATTTTTTTATTATTTTCTTCAAATTTTAATTTTTCAGTTTTCAATTATTTTCTACAGTTTTCAGCTTTTTTAAATACTTTTTTTCAATTTTTAATAAATATTCTTTAAATTTCAATTCCATTTTTCAATTTTCAATTTTTTTCGATTTTCAATCCAGTTATTCGATTTGTAATTATTTCCAACAATTATTCCTATAATTTTCTTAATTTCTTAATTTAATATTTCTTGCATAATTTTTTCAATTATTTCTTTTAGTTGTCTATTAATCTAATCATTTTTCAAATTTTCTTTTTAATTTTCCTTTTTTTCGGTCAGTTTTCAGATATTTTCTTCAATTTTTCAATTATTCTCGTCATTTTTTTATTATTTCTCTCAGTTATTAATTATTTTCTTCGTTTTTCAATTGTTTTCCGAAATTTTTTAATTATTTCCTGCAATTTTTTCAATTTTCAGTTAATTTCGTAAAAATTGTATAATTATTCTTGGATTTCTTCAATTTTTTTGTTCGGCTGTTTATTAGTCTAGCAATTTTTTGAATTTTTTTTCTCCAATTGTTTATTATTTTCGTCATTTTTCAGATATTTTCTTTAATTTTGTAATTATTCTCGTAATTTTCATTATTTATTGCATTTGCAAAAATTTATAGTTTTTAATTTTTTTTTTTTCAATTAAAACTCTAAGAAATCGAAATCCATTGAGAAAATTGATGAAGGATTATTATTTTAGGGCATTCCATGAGTTTTCGTTCTATCGAAAACTGATATTATGTTTTAGTTCTCTGTTTTTCTTTAGTATTCTAGGTGCGGAATATGTATGGTAAAAAGTTTCGCAACATTTTTAATTACTTATTTAGCACTAAATTATTTAGCATAAATTAATTTATGTACCTCAAATACTAACTAGAAATTACTCGTTGTACTTTGAAACTTTTCACAGAACTAATTATGGGAGGCAATCTTTGATTGATAGATTGAGCAGAGAAGCAAACCGCTCGAACGACGAAATTGACTTCTTCGAGAGTAGTATCTCTAGATTCGTGTCATTATTGCGTAGACACGTATATTAGATTTTAATTATTATTGCCATTCTAGCTACACGTCTTTGAAATAATGTAAATATATATATAGTTGCGTTTTGTAACTTTAGGATAGTAGTACTTTGTACGAAAGGGCTGGTCCCGTATATATTTCAAATAAATACTAAATACCAAATACCAAAATACTACCATGGAAGTATTTCCAAATTCTATATTTTCAAATTTCTCACGAAATGACCCGAAAAAATAATCGATCGTCAATTTTCTCAATGGATTTTGATTCTTTAAAGTTTTAAGTGTATTTTAATATCTTTTTTCAATTTTTAAAAGGTCCAGAACAGTAAAAAAAACTAATTGTTTATAAACGATTTATAAACAAATTATGAAATTTTTTTTAAATTTTCGAACTGTTATTGGACTTTTGTAAAAATTGGTAACACATTTTTTCGTTTGGTGGAAATATTTTTTTAACAAAAGATAATAATTTGTTTAATATTTCGGTAAGAAAAAAAATCTTATTTTCTGATGCTGATTTCACGAATTCTGACGCACTAACAATTATTTATTTATTAAACAATTATTTATTTTTGCTTATTAGTATAAACATTACTATTTGAATTTCTGGCTAACTTTTTGACATTTTTATTACCATAAATTTAGACACTAATGCCAAGAAACGTCCAGAAATATCAATCACGAAAAATTCGGCAGGAAGATACTTTCTCCAAATTAAAGAAACAACTTAATAATTATATTCACAGTTTATCATTAACAAATTTTTCAATTGCGAATTCCTACTCTCTAAATTGGAATTAGTTGTAAAAAATAACTAATTATTACTCAAATTCATTTTTAGGTTATGCCAAAATAACTAATATTTTAGTTATGTTTTTACTAACAATTAGTCTTTTTTTTTTTACTAATAATCATTTATTTTTAACTAATTGCTGAAATAAAAACTCAGCCACGATTTTACTAATTATTATTTGTTATTTTTAACTAATTCAGATTTAGAGAGTATGTCTAATTAAAAATCTTTTTTAATATTAACACTTCATTTTGAGACTTGCATTCCTCAGGAGAGAAAGAAGCGTAAAAATATGCAAGAAGTGATTGGGTCTTGGGTCGTTTGTGGTTTCGAGTCCATCAATGGAGAAGTTGGCCTCTTCAGCGTGAAATGAAAATATTCCATCTCATGGGCGACATTTGAAAAAAAAAACAAAAACAAAAACAACAAGTAGAAGAAAATAACGTGATGTCCCGAACTTATTAAATACATTTTAAAATGACTTTTATGCGCCCTTGGTGATTTATTGCCGTAATTATTAAAAAATGCGCTGTCTTTAAAACTGGTTTATCGTTCGAATCCACTGAAGACGTTGCTGCTCATATAAGATCCTGTAACGTCTCATAGGTCTCAACTGATACCATAAGCACTCGGTCTCCGTCAGGATCGTAAAGCCAAGACCAAAGATCATTAATTTCATCGAGGTTACCTCTGAATCATCGTAATCGTAACGGCGACTCGCGACTTGTTAAATTATTCACATACTTATCATCGAAGGTAATTTTCACTGGTAGGCAATCACTCCACCCTCAATCTCTAATTCATACTGATAATTTTACACTCATGAAATTATCATTCTTCAATGTCCACCTCGCCTTCTGTTTGATACTGTTTTCAAATTCTTCCGGCTGATATAATCAAAAGAAAAATGATTTTGTTTCTTTTGCCGAGCGAGTATCTTTCGTAAGAGATTAAAGCGCGTTTCAAGTACTTGAGAAATATTATAAATGACTTTGGTGTACCTTTTTGATTGTCTCGGAGGCCTGCAATCATTAATCAGTGCATTAGATGAATTTGCGAACAGGTTCCTGTTTCTACTACTGTAACTGGTGTTTTCAAATGATTCTATATTAGTTTTAAATGAGATTGGTTGTTGACAGATAAGAATTTTGAAATGGAAAATGAATTTGGAAAATTAGAAAATGGTTTTTAGATTTTTGTTAGGTTACGTTTCAATTTTAAAACATGGAAAAGTTGGCCTCGAATTGTACTTTTTGGTGCAGAAGGTGTTTTTAGAAAAATTGATTGGGGATTTTTAAAAATCCCTGTGTGTAAATTTAGATATTAAGGGGTACAAGCAGCTGGACAAATTTTATTAAAATCCTGCTAATTGTTTTTGAGATATCTAGATGACAGAAAAATGCGACATGCACAGATGTTAACAATAACAGATATTTTTTTAACATGAATCTTTTGAAAATAACTTAAAGATAAATAAAAAAATTAAGTTGATCAGTAAAAATTATTAAATTACTTTTGACATGATATAAAATTGTGTTATTTCTACCTTCCTGGATCATATATAATTTCTGGTTCAAAAATTATTAAAATTAAAAAAATACTGAAATTGACAAAAAAAAAAAAAATTTTAAGCGGACACCACAAAATTTTTAAACAATTGTCAGGTTTGTGCAAAATTTGGTAATTTACTGTTTCTGAGGTCGCAGAAGCTGAATATGATTATTAAATTGGAAAATTAAAAAAGGCGGATTCAAAATAGATCCAATATAATTGAAAAAAAAACGGAAAATACAATTAAAACTTCAATAAAACAATTAAAAATTGGTAAAAAATGAGAAAAAGGTTAAAAATTATTAAAGTAATTGAAAA
This sequence comes from Ganaspis brasiliensis, assembly GCA_037103525.1. Taxonomy (NCBI): domain Eukaryota; kingdom Metazoa; phylum Arthropoda; class Insecta; order Hymenoptera; family Figitidae; genus Ganaspis; species Ganaspis brasiliensis. The sequence continues at coordinate 610,550 of JAZKLR010000194.1, forward strand.
ATGACAAAAAGAATTGAACAATGGAGAAGACAATTAAAAATGAAGAAAATAATTGACAAAAGTAGAGAATAAAATTAAATTTAAATAAAAAAATTGAACTAGAAAAAAATTGTAATTTAATAACATACTTGCCTTATTCAAGAAAATAATTGAAAATTCAAGTTTAAAGTTAAAGAAAAATTGAAGAATGAAGAAAATATATTTGAAAAAATTAAAGAGTTTAATTGAAATTTGTAGAAATTAAATGTAGTTAAAGAAAATGATTCGAAAATAAAATAAAAAGTAAAGAAAAGTACCTGAATTTTGAGATCGAAGCTTAATTGAAAAACGTGATTAAAAATTGAAAAAATGGTTTAAAATGAGAAAAAATTGAAAAACTAAATTAAGTAATTGAAAAATGACTGAAATAATTGACAATGGAGAAGACAATTAAAAAACGAGGAAAATAATTAATGAGTAAAATAATTGACAATAGTAAAAAATATAAAATTAAAATTTGGAAGAAAATAATTGCAATATTGAAAAAGATAATTGAAAATTGAATAGAATAATTGAAAATTACATAGAATAGTTTAAAGTTAAAGGTAAAATTAAAGAATCACTGTAAAAAAAAATCTTTATTTAAGACTTGTCTTAAATTCAGCAAGCCCTGCTATATAAATGTTTATGTAAAAAATACTATCTTAATCAGTATGAATTTACAATAATTACAAATTGACCTTTTTCAATTTATTAGTACACCACATTTTTATGCAAATTTGAAGTTTTTAACTTTTTATTTTGGCAAAATTTTAGGCAAAAGAAAAATCTGTAAATTCAGCAACAACTATCTTAAAAATGTTGCGTTTTAAAATAAGACAGCTTTTCTGTCTTAAAACAAGATTTTCATTTTACAGCGATGAAGAAAATAGAGAGTTTAATTCAATTTTGAAGAAATTAATTTTAGTTGAAGAAAATGACTCGAAAATAGAAAAAAAAATAAAGAAGAAAAGTACTAGAAATTGGATATCGAAGCCTAATTGAAGATAATAATTGAAAATTGAAGAAAATACAATATAGCTTTCATTTTAAGAAGAATGTTAAAAAATTGAGAAAATAATTGCATACTCAGAAATATAAAAAAAAATTGTTTCAAATAGTTACATCGTTAAAAGAAATAAATAAAAATTGAAACATGTAAATTAGTTTTAAAATGAAAAAAGAAATGATAAATGGAAAAAATATTTGAAAAAGTAGAAGAATTTAGTTGAAATTCCAAAAAAATTAATTTTAAATTTTTTGTTGAAAAATGATAAAGTAATTGAAACTTAACAAAAATAATTGAAAATAGAAGAAAATAATTTTAATTTAAAGAAAAATATTGAAAAATGGAGAAAATAATTGTAAACTGATGAAAATAAATGGAAAGATTGGTAAAAAAGGTGAAAAAGGTGTAAAATTAAATAAGGTAATAGAAAAATAACAAGAATAATTGAAAACTGGAAAAGACAATTAAAAACGAAAAAAATAATTGATAAATAAGTAAATTAATTAACAAAAGTAAAGAATAAATTTCAAATTTCAATAAAAAAAATTGAACATGAAAAAAAAATTTAATTTAAAGGAAATAATTGAAAACTGAAGAAAATAGTTTAAAGTTAAAGAAATAATGAAAATATTTGAAAAATTAGAATGTTCCATTAAAATTTAAAGAAATTTATTTAAATTGAAATTTCTTCTTTACTTTTTCTTTTATTTTCACCTGAAATTGGGTATCATAGCTCAATTAAAGATAACAATTGAAAATTGAAGAAAATAATTTTAATTTTAAGAAGAATATCGAGAAATGAACAAAATAATTGTAAACTGATGAAAATAAATAGAAAAATTGGTAAAAAATGAGAAAAAGGTGAAAATTTAAATAACGTATTTGAAAAATGACAAGAATAATGAATTGAAAATTGAAGAGAATAGAAAGAATTGAAGATATTGAAGATAATAATTGAAAATTGAAAAAAATAATTTTAATTTTTAGAAGATTATTGAAAACTGAAGAAAATAATTGAAACTTAGAAATAATAATAAAATAAAAATTGTTTAAAATAATTGAAAATTCAAGTATAGTTTTAATATGAAGAAAGAATTGACGAATGAACAAAAAATTGTCGAAAAATAAGAAGAATTTAGTTGAAATTCGAAGAAATTAATCTTAAAATTTAAAAAAAGTTGAAAGAAATTGAAAATGAACAAAAATAATTGAAAATTGAAAATTCAAGAAAAAAATTGGGAAAATTGAATAATACAATTTGAATTTAAATAAATTGTAATTTTTTAAAAATAATTAAAAATGTATTACAATAATTGAAATGGAAAAAAATAATTGAGTATTAAGATAATTGAAAATAGAAGAAAATAATTGAAAAAATTTGAAAAATAATTGCAAATTGAAAAAACTTCTGCTCTCTAAATCCTTTTTAGTTTAAAATATTTAGTTTCTAGTAAAATCGGTAAAAATTTAAAAAGCTGGAATTAAAAAAGCAGGTAAAAAACGGAAACAAAAAACTACAAAGTATAAAAAAATAAAAATTAAAAATTAGTTTAATAATTGAAGAGTTCTGAGTATTACTAGAAAATAGTACAAGAAAATGACTGAAAAATAAAAACGCAGTCTTTATTTACCAAATTTTCAGCTGCTTTTGTTGAGCGCAAAAAAATTTTGATAAACAAAATTTAAGAAATATATTTAGATTTTTATAAAACTTGGTATTTGAATATTTTTAAGATCATAGAATCTAAATATGATAAGTTAGGTTTGAAAATCAAAATATTTGTTGATATTTTTAATTTATTTGTTAGTTAAATTTTTTTATTCTTAGTCATTTTCGTCAAATTGTTTCCTAATTTAATAGATTTTATTCAATAAGAAATTCTTTTGCTTCTAATATCACTCACCTCTAATCATTTTATTCACTTTCTAGTTAGATTTTTCTATTTTCGGTCACTTTCTTTATTTTCTAGATGTTTTAAATGTTCCTCATTTATTTCTTTTAATTTTAAGTTTCTTTTTCATTTTTTATAAATTGTATCCTTTGTTTTTAAGGGGGTTGCTCATTAACATAACCTCAAACTAAAAAGTAGTTTAAAGCAAAAAAAAAATATCTCTGCCAAATATTAATCTAGGAAAATATGAAAAGTTCAACTTGTAAAATATACAAAAAACAAAAATAGATTATGTCACAATCCTCATATATAACTGGTTAAAAATTTCACTTGTTCATTCCACATTTAACAAAATAGTTTGATCCAAATTAATTTCACCTGAAGATTGAACATGAAAATCTTAAAAAATTTTGTAAAATTAATATTTATTGCATTTTTATCTTTTGGTTTTTTTTATGCTAAGTCAAGAGATCAAACACCCTTAATTTACTCACTTCAATTTTCAAAATATTCTCTATATTTTCAAACTACCTTCATACGTTTTTTCAATTTCCTTAATTTTTTTTTTAAATTTGAATTTCAAATAAGACTTCTTGGTAAATTAACTCGATAAAGAGCAAGTTTCATCATAATCTCACTTAATTATATATGTTTTTGCTGGATTTTTTTACCAAGTCGAAAAAAATTCTAACCCCCTCTTGATTGTCCAGAAATTAATTTTTATTATTGCAGGGTTTTTTTATATATATAGATCTTTTCACGACCAAAATTCGATTCAGAAAAGAGGTCTGGAGAGTTGTGTTTGCTACCACAGGTACTTTTACCTTTTGGCAACATCTCGATGCCTCTTCAGGCTCCAGAGAGTTACGAACTCTCATCATCAGAGGGTCCCGATCTCGACCCAGAATTTCGTTACTCGCGCACGAGTTTGCCGAAAGCGATGATAGGGAAATGATTCGTATCTTAAATTCAAATTCAGAATGCTGCGCTCAATTGGCTCCTCTCATTCTTGCATTTAGGCAACTATCTTGTCTCTCCATCATGTCTCTGCTTCTATCGCATTCAATTTATTATGAACGCTCGAATTTAAACATAAATATAATAGAAAAAACAACTTAAAATAAAAAAACCGTTTTATTAACCAATGAAATAAAAATTTTCAATAGCAAAATTAAGCCAACAGAAAAAAAAATCAAATTAATAACAGTGTAAAAATATTAATAAAAAAAGAAAATGATTTATTATACATGTTTTGAAAACTACAAGAGTATCATTGATACTTGATGATTAGTGAATGAAAAAAATTACTAATGAATATATTAATCTTGAGGATTGGTTCTTGTATTCTCATCAAGACGCGTTATTTCTGTTACTGAATACAACCATTTATTATTAATAATTACGAACCTGTATTATTAGAAATTCATATTTTATAATAACATGAAAACATTGTTGCAAACTATACTTAGTTGCCTGTTTGTAATGAGGCAAAAAGTTTGATGGTAGCAATAAAATGTTTTGTAAAAAGTGTCGTATCTTATTGCTCACTTGATCTTGAATATAGGAACCAAATTATCTCCGCTAATTGTATACACCTTGCGTTTAAATTCAAAAGCTCGTATTTTCATTATCTCTAACAACCTCTAATTGCTCGGATTTACGATCACGTTTTAAATATCCACAACTTACTTGTTTCCTTGCATTTCAAGGCGCGTGGGTTGATATTTCCTAATCACTTCTCAAGGAGACTCTTCGATTTTATATAAAATTATTGCCATTATTTTTATTATTTTCATTACATTTGTTCTTTACATTATTTTCATTATATTTGTTCATTTTGTTATTTTCCTTTTTGTTGTTTTCGCATTTGTTCCTTTTGTTCTTTTCATTACTGCTTTTTACATTTATAATTTCAATTACACTTATTTCTGTTATTCATTCTATTATTTTTATTATTTCTATCATTTCAATCAGTTTCAATTGTCAGATTGTTTCAATTTTGATTATAACTACTCTTAGTAGTTACTTTTTTTAACACCAGGTTTAAAAAACCACAGATGGTAAATTTCCGCAGTTACAAAGCGTCACGACAGATGGCGCACGGTAGTGTCGGTAATCCCAATTTAATTATTTCGATTATTATTTCTTAATTTAATTATTGAACTTATGTCTTTTATTCTCTGTATTACTTTTAATATTTTTATCTTTTAAATCAGTTTCCATTGTCAGATAATTTCAATTATTCCAATTATTCACATATTGTTTTTATTATAACAACTCTTAGTAGTTACTTCTTTCACCACCAGGATTTAAAAAAACAAACATGGTAACTTTCAGAAGTTACAAAGCGTCACGACAGATGGCGCACGGTAGTATCAGTAATCCCAATTTAATTATTTCGATTATTATTTCTTAATTTAATTATTTAACTTATGTCTTTTATTCTCTCTATTACTTTTATTATTTTTATCTATTAAATCAGTTTCATTTGTCAGATAATTTCAATTATTCCAATTATTCATATTGTTTTCGTTATAACTACTTTTCGTAGTTAATTTTTTCACCACCAGGTTTTAAAAAAACACAGATAGTAACTTTCCGCAGTTGTAAAGCGTTACGAAAGATGGCGCGCGGTAGTTTCGGTCATCCCAATTTAATTATTTCGATTATTATTTATTAATTTAATTATTTAACTTAGTTATTCCTTTTATTATTTCTATCATTTAAATAAGTTTCAAGATTGTTTCAATTATTTCAATTTTTCACATTATTTTCATTAAAGCTACCCTTAGTAGGTACTTTTCTCACCACCAGGTTTAAAAAACCACAGATGGTAACTTTCCGCAGTTGCAAAGCGTTACGAAAGATGGCGCGCGGAAGTGTCGTTAATCCCAATTTAATTATTATACTTATTTATTTTATTCTTTTGTATTACTTTTATTATTTTTATCTTTTAAATTAGTTTCAGTTGTTAGATAATTTCAATTATTCACATTGTTTTCATTATAACTACTCTTAGTAGTTACTTTTTTAACCACTAGGTTTAAAAAACCAAAGATGTTAACTTTCAGAAGTTACAAAGCGTCACGACAGATGGCGCAGGGTAGTGTCGGAAATCTTAATTTCATTATTTCGACTATTTTTTATTAATTTAACTTATTTATTTTATTCTTTCTATTACTTTTATTATTTTTATCTTTTAAATCATTTTCAGTTGTTAGATAATTTCAATTATTCCAATTATTCACATTGTTTTCATTATAACTACTCTTAGTAGTTACTTTTTTAACCACTAGGTTTAAAAAACCAAAACTTTCAGAAGTTACAAAGCGTCACGACAGATGGCGCAGGGTAGTGTCAGAAATCCTAATTTCATTATTTCGATTATTTTTTATCAATTTAACTATTTAACTTATTTAATTTATTCTTTCTATTACTTTTATTATTTTTATCTTTTAAATCAGTTTCAAAATTGTTTCAATTATATCAATTGTTCACATTGTTTTTATTAAAACTACTCTAACTAGTTACTATTTTTACCACCAGGTTTAAAAAACCACAGAAGGTAACTTTCCGCAGTTACAAAGCGTCACGACAAATGGCGCGCTTTAGTGTCGGTAATCCCAATTTAATTATTTCGATTATTATTTATTAATTTAACTATTTAACTTATTTCTTTGATTCTTTCTATTACTTTTATTATTTCTATCTTTTAAAGCAGTTTCAAGATTATTTCAATTATTCACATTGTTTTCATTATAACTACTCTTAGTAGTTACTTTTTTCACCACCAGGTTTTAAAAAACCACAAATCGTAACTTTTCGCAGTTACAAAGCGTCACTACAGATGGCACGCGCTAATGTCGGTAATCCGAATTTAATAATTTCGATTAATTCCACTCTAATTCTTACAAAAAAAAACGTTTTTCGTATATTTCTTATTATTTCCAGCCTTTTCCCCTTTTCCAATCACAATTATAATTACAAATTCGAATATATCAAATCGGAGAAATCACACCCATCTGGAGAACTCAGCTACTGAATTAGCCGTCAGTAGTATCTAAAATTTTATCTTTTCTTGTTGACCACTTATCTTGCCGCCCAGAGCAGAATTGGATTTGTGCAGAAAAACGAGTTCTTTGAATGCGAATAGTACCTATATAATTATACAGGTAACTTCTGTATTCGTTGGAATGTGGCAAAGGAAACATTACGCAATTCTGTTTTCGCTAATTTTTATATAATTACAAATCAGTTCAATTGCAGTTCTCATGCAAAAATAAATTTTTTTTTCTCTCACAAAATCCAATCACCTGTTATTACTTCTGTTATCGAGACGCACGTTCCTATTCTGTTACAAAATCGCTTTCTTTTATCCAATTCCCTCTGTTTCGTTAAAGTGCGCACTAGATTTAAATTCTCCTCGCGCAAATAGTTTCAAAAAATCCCAATCACCAATTGCAACAATTTTCAAAATTCAAATCCAGCGCGCAATTTATTTCACCGCGCGCCACCTAGTTCTACTTTACCGACCCAACGGAAACTCAGCGATAAAGATAATCCGAGTTTCTTTTCTCAGTTTTTTTTTCTTCTATGCTTGATAAAACAGCAGAAAGTGAGGAATGCGACTTTTTGGTTGATAAAAAAACAAACCAAGTGCCGTTCTCTTATTTGCATTGTGGATGATTAATGATTGCCTGGTGGAGACTTACGATTACAAAAATTGAAAATGGAGAAATGAATTAATGTCAGTTGCGTGGTTATGATTTGAAATGACTGCCTCCTGGGCAATTTGAGTCTATCGGAAATCAGAGGGCACGCATTCAGCTATGTAAATTCGATTTCGCAGCGAACACGGAAACCACGTGGTCCAATGTGCAGAGTGCGGGTGGTACAAATCACATATGAGTAGAAAGTGAGGCAATGTTTAAATTACACGCCCCACAGTGACTCGAGCTTTACGATATTGAGGCCTTCGTCTTCCGTTCCACAACTGACCACAGAAATTACACCAGCTCCAGGCTATATATATATATATATATATATATACATATATATAGACACTTATACGATCATTTAACGCCACCGCAAAAAATTTTCTCCCCTGACAATAAAAGCTTTAGAAAATTAGAAAGTTTAATCGTTTTTTGTGTAATGTTGAGTTTTATGCTCTTTTGGTTATAATACGAAGGAAAATAATATTTTATTTATTATTATTTTGTCATTAAGATGAAAAGAAATTAATTTATGCGAATTGCGTAGAGTTGTTGTAACAATGGAGGTTCATTGGCACAAGGATTCTTTTTGTAATCGAATTTTTTCGTGGAAATTGAATTAACTGGCATTGGTAAATTGAAATGTAGGCACGTGTGTATATGTTGGCGACACAAATAGGTTCGCGTCTAATGACATTTACATGGAGTAAAGAATTTATTACTTGTCAATTGTAAGATAAGGGACATTCATTAACATACGAGATATTCTAATGATCACTTCTATACCGTATCTGGACCATTAGTATAAAGTATGATTCCTGGTATAAAGTCCCATAACGATCAAGTTTGTAAGTGCAGTTTGAATTTATTGCAAAAGTATACTTGAAGTGAGAAACACTCGAGTGAGTGATGCAGTATTTAATGTTAATTGTCTAATGAAAATGAATACGTTTTATTATACATTATTTATACAAAATAGGTTCGGTATTACATTATTTATTCAAATATGTTTATCGTTATATTGTTTATTTAGATTACTTATACAAATATGTTTTCTGTTACATTATTTACATAAGGAGAGATTAAGTTGAATTTATTTTCTTTGAAAATGATCGAGGATTATGGGAGAAACATAACCTAAAAAAGTTTAAGTAAACGAAGAATTAGATTAGAGAATTGAGAAAATAACAATATTGAATGGTTTTTATAAAAAAAAAAAATTACATTTTTTACGTGACACTATTCACGTTATTACTATCGGGGCACTTGAGCAGTAAACGATGCATTCATTCATAAACGATATACACATGACTGAACCGTGCGCCGAGTATGAATGTCCTGTACTGCGTTTGTGAAGGCATAAAGTACTCTTCAATGAATAGACTCTGTGGGTTACGATTCCTTACACCTACACACTTTATTTTAAATCACAAGTTAAAACACAGTTTGCTCTTTTCTTATTTAAAACCAAAAGTAGGTATTAAATACAAAATATAGACAAAACGAACAATTCGCTCTTTTCTGATTCAAAATCAAAAGTATTAAATACAAAATATAGACAAAAAATAAAACAAAATAATTTTCGGAATGTATAATTTTTACATCAGTGAATAAATTAACAATATAATTATAATAAAATGGTTTTGTTGAGACATTTTTTTAAGTTTATTGAAATGTTTTGTTGGCAGTACTAAATACGTGCGCATGCGCGGATGGAGCGATTTTAAACAACTCTTGTCTAGAGTTGCAAATAAATAAAAATGGATAAATAACCAAATAATTATTGTAACAAACTGACTATATAAGTCAATGAAGTGTAAAAATTATTATTAAATATAACAATTATGAACAATTATAATTTTAAAATAAAAAAGAAAATAATTTCAATTTGAGATAAATATGTACTTCAAAATCTGAGAAATAAATTGAAAAAAATTAGAGTAATGAAAAATTGGAGAAAATAATTGAAAAAAATGATTGAAATTGAGATAAATAATTAAAATTTTAGAAAATTAATTCAGAAAATGATGAATATGATTAAAAATTTTAAAAAATTAAGAAAAAATAATATAAATAATTTAAAATTGAAGAAAATAATTAAAACTTGAGAAAAATACTTAACAAGCTTAAATAATAATTTTACAAAAGGAGAATAATAATTATGAATTTAGGGAAATAATTGAAAAATAATAAAAATATAGTAGTAAGATTTTAATACAAAAAGGTCTACAATATCTTCAACAAATTAATAATAAAAGTAGTTTAAAATTGAAATATGATGAAAATAATTAAAATTTCAGATAAATAATTGAAAATTTTGAAAATTATGCAAAAAGATTGAAAATAATTAGAAATTGGAGAAAATAATAGAAAAATTACAGAATTTATTTTTAAACAGAAGAAAATAATTGAATAATATAATCGTTTAAAAAGTTAAAAATTGAAGACAGTAATCTTAATTTGAGATTATGATTGAAAATTTAGGAAATTACTTAAAAAATAATTAAAAGGTGTAGAAAATAATTGAAAATTGATTTTAAAATTTAAAACCTAAGAAAATAATTAATTGAAATATAAAATAAAATAATAATAAGTTGAAAAAAATAAATTAAATTTGAAAAAAATAAATGAGAAAATTACAGAATTTTTGTTAAATAAACAAAAAAAATTAAGATTAAAGAAAAATACTTGAAAATCTGAAAAATTAATTGGAAAAAATGAGAATAATTAAATAAATGAATAAAAGAATTGACGAAAGCTAAAAGTAATCCAAATTTAAGATAATTAATAAAATTTTTTGAAAATTATAAAAACAAATGAAAAAAATTAAAAATTGAAGAAAATAATAGAAATTTGAGATAAATTCTTTAAAATGTTAAATAATAATTTGACTAAATGAGAATAATAATAACAAATTGAGGGAAATAATTGATATACGATGAAAATAATTAAAAATTTAGGATCTTAATTCAGAAATAATGAACTAGGTGAGAATTATGTCCATTTCATGGACATTTCGCTTCCAGGTAAGCAAAATAATTTGCTTTCTCATAGAGGAAGCAAGAAATTAATAATATATAAGTTAATTGGGAAAGTTGTTAAAAAAAAACTTTTTAATGCAAAAATACTTATGTAAAAATATGAATTATTTTACGAATTCTTGATCAATTATAAAAGTAATATAGGTCAATCGATTCGTTTTGAGATGAGGAACATGATTTTTGTATTCTTTAAGTTGTATTTTTAACATGAAAAAAATTTTTGTCAAAAAACGATTTTTTTCGATGAAAAAAGGTGCCCAAAAAAATTTGGTTGGGTATTTTCAAAAATCCCTGTGTCCAAATTTAGACATTCATGAGCTTAATATGTCATCCAAATTTTATTGGAATCCATTAAAGCGTTCTCGAGATATCTTGTACACAAAAAACGCTATACACACACACACACACACACACACATACATACACACACACACACACATCTGGACATTTGCTTAGGAATGAAAATTTACGCTTTTTAGATGAAAATAAGTCGATTTAGACTATTTTTGGAAAATCGAAAATCTTAACGATCACAAAGCTTCCTCTATGAGGAAGCAAAATGATTAAAAATTGAAGATAATACTGAATAAATGATATAACTACTAAAATTGAAAAAGATAATTAAAATTTGAGAAAATAATTGAAAAAAAATTACATAGGTAGGCACTATATTTTAAATAAAGGAAAGGTTAAGAAAATTTGAGAAGAATACTTAAACCTTTCAGAAGTTCATTAAAAAAATAGAAAATAATTAAAAATTAAAAAAAATAAATGAAAAAAGATAAACATTATTTAAATTTGAAGACAACTATTTTTAATGTAAGAGAAATAATTGCAAAAATACAGAAAATACATAAGATATAAGAAAATCATAAATATAATTGAAAATTAATAAAGTAATGGAAATATCAGATAAATAATTAAAAACTTTTTGGAAATTATGGAAAAGAACGTAAGAAATTGAAAATCAAAGAAAATATTAAAAAAAATTACATTAATAATTAAAAATTGGATTAATTAATTGAAATATCAAATAAATAGTTAAAATATTTTAAATTATGAAAAAAATTGAAAATAATTAACAAGTGAAGAAAAAAATTGGATATTTCTCTCTAAATTTGAATTAGTTAAAAATAACTAATAATTAGTAAAATCGTGCCTGAGTTTTTATTTCAGCAATTATTTAAAAATAACTAAATATTAGTAAAAAATGACTAATTGTAAGTGAAAACATTACTAAAAAATAGTTAAAATTTGACTAATTGAATTAGTAAACAAAATTTTGCTAAAATATTAGTTATTTTGACATAACCTAAAAATGAATTTGACTAATAATTAGTTATTTTTTACTAAATGATTAGTAGAAATATAACTATTTGAATTAGTGACTGAGATTTTGCTTTCAAATTAGTTATTTTTAAATAATACAGATTGTCAAAAACATTTTAAAATCTTAGAAAATAATTTTAAAAAATTAGAATAATTAAAAATTGGGGGAAATAATTGAAATAATTATGATCAATGATAAGTTGAAAAAATCAATGAAATTTGAAATAAATAATTGGGAAAATTGCAGAATTTTTTTTAAATAAATAATAATTAAAATTTGAGAAAATTACTTGAAAATTTGAGAAATTAATTGAAAAAAATAAGAATAATTAACAATTGAAGAAGAAAATTGATAAAGGCTAAAAATAATTAGAATTTAAAATATAATTAATAAAATTGTTTGGAAATTATGAAAACAAATGAAAATAATTAAATATTGAAAAAAATAATTGAAATATGACGAAAATAATTAAAATAATTGAAATTTTTGAAAATTATGCAAAAAGAATGAAAACAATTAGAAATTGGAGAAAATAATAGAAAAATTACAGAATTTATTTTTAAACAAGAAAATAATTGAAAAATCGTTTAAATAGTTAAAAATACTCTAAATTTGAGATAATAACTGAAAATTTAGGAAATTAATTGAAAAATAATTAAATGATGGAGAAAATAACTGTAAAATGATAAAAAGAAATGAATATTGAACAAAATAATTATAAATTGATACATATATTTGAAAGTTCAGGATATTAGTTTAGAAATAAGGAAAATGATTAAAAATTGAAGACTATAATTACAAAATAAAAATAATAATAGTAAGTTTAAAAAATTAATTTTATTTTGCCATAAATAATATGAAATTTATCAATAAATAATGAAATTGTTTTATTGTCGAAGAGAAAATAATTAAAATTGAAAAAGTGATTGAAAATCTTTTAAGAAATAATTAAAATTTACGGAAGGTAGATTTATGATTTAGGGAGAAAATTGACAAACAATGAAAATAATTAAAAATTAAAATAATTAAAAAAGTAAATGAAAAATGATAAACATTGTTGAAAATTGTAGTTTAGGTAATTGAAATCATAAGGGAAAAAATTAATTAAAATTTTAGAAATTTTTAAATCACTTCCCGGTTATATTTATATGTATTTATATTTAAATTTATATTTATATTTCCGGTTATATTCTCGTTCTCATTTCCGTTCTCCAGGTAATATTTTTTTTTCGCAACTCTACTCTTGTTCATCTATAATGTCATAAATATGATGCGTGTTTTTTTTTCTGTTTACAAAAAAAGCTTTATAATAAAATATGTTAAATAAGGATATTTTTTAATATGAAAATTCAATAATAAATCGTATTGAATAAAATTTTTTAAGCAAATAACACAAAAAGTATTCTTATAAAAAGTTAATTTATTCTAATTTAATTAATAATTTAAGCAAGTAACAGATATTTTTTATTTCAAAAAGCTTCAATTTTGTGATTAAAAACTGTTTGTAAAACATTTATTAAACTTATTAATAAAGATGCAAAATTAGACAAAAGTCTACAACCTAACCTCGAAATAGATCTGTCACTATATTGATTATAAAAAAAAGTATTATCAACAAAGAATTTTAAATTAAAAAATTTGTGGATTTAACTAAGACAGTTTATAAATTTAATTTTGTTTACTAGAAAAAATTACCAAAACCCTTAAATCCCCTTATTATGATTAACTTTAATTATATAAATACAAAACGTCTTAAATCCACCAAAAAATCTTTTATAACAATATATTACATTTTTCTTATCTTAAAATTAAAATTAGTGGTTGGGTAAACAGAGACTACTAAATTTTTTTTCAAGAAAAGAATTTTTTGTCACTCGTATATAAAAAAAAAAAAAAATTTGGTCTAACCAACAAAACTTTGTTTTATATTACAAACATTTTTTTCAGTATAATATAGTGTAAAAATTAATGTGAAAAACTGTAATCTAGTGTAAGAATGTTATGCATTGTTGTAAAAGGTAACACATAAAAAATGTAATATACTAATATCTTAGTACAATAAATATTTTATCTCAGTATTTGACATTATCAATGAAACTTGAGTCGAGTCAACTTACTGAAAATAGTGAGTAAAATATCGGAACATGAAGGCTGGTATCGAAGGAGTGTGTGTTTTGTTGTAAATGTCAAGCTGTGATAAGAGACTTACAATTCTAATCCGCCTAGACCTAGTGTTCCCGACCACGGACAAGTTTAAGCACCAGACAATGGGCTTGCTTTTATAGAGAAATGACAGACTGACATAATGGAAGTAGTTTATGGGAAATTATATCGTAAATTGAATCTCGTTTGAATTACATCAACTGACACTTAGACATAGTATTATGTCACTTTACTCAAGAGCATCGTGATATAATAAATTTTAATTAGTTTAAAAATACATATTCCCGAAAAAGAGCAATAAGAAAAAGGAATTGTTGGATTTACAAATCGGATTGTTGTAGTAACAATCAGTTCTGTTGTAGAAACAATCAGTTTTGTTATTATAACAATCCGATTTGTAAATCCAACAATTTCTTTTTCTCCAAGAGATGTCTCTCTTGATAAGTATGTTATATTTCTAATGTTTTTTTTTTAAAAATGAAAGTTTTGCCAGGAATCAATATTAAATAATTTTTTTATCGAAACCACTGTACAAAAATAGAAATAACACTCTCACAGACAAATCATTAGTAACCTATTGTTGATTCACTTCCTAACAGGTTTTATCCATCTTTTAACTATTTTTAACGATTTATCACATTTCCCCACTTTGTTAGATAACAAGCAAACGGTACTCTGAATTGTATTACATATTTTAAAGTAAGATCTACACTTGCGATTAAAATAAATAAAAATCGTGGCAACAGTTTAATAAATTTTCATTTGTAAACAAAGGAGTTGCAGATAAAGCACCAAACAAAAGAGTTAAAATAGATTTATAAACGGTACTTGGGGTATAATAGAAAATTTCTGTAACATACAACAACTCGAATATTTTCTAGTTAATTGTTTTAGACTTAACTGAACTTGCCTTTTTTATTGAAAGAGAAGAACGAAAGTGATTTCTAGTATCTATAGTAGTGAGAGAAACATGTGCGCGTTTAAAGTGGTTCTCGCCAAGTTAAGTTTACTCCGTAGGATCGTGGGTGGAGTATAGTTGGGATCGTGCCTGACCACCGACAACTTTGATTCCCTGCGATTGTTGAAGTCGAGCCGGTTCAATGATCGGTAAATCACACCATTCAATGGCTTTTCACTTGAAAACAATAAAGACACGCGATGCCAATATATGTTTATCGTCTTTCCAAAAAAGGCAGCAGTCACGTGTGAATTAAAATTGTTTTTTAAATTCGAACTGTTTGGGTGTCTTGAACGATTGATTTAAACAGTTTTGTCACTTGAGTACCTGCTAATTTATAAATGTAAGATTTTACTGTCATTTTTGGATTTATCTCGTTCCAAACAACAAATCAAATCGAAATTGAAAGTTGTAAGGTCGAATTAGTAATTTATGACGAATTGACAACGTTCCAAATTCTACTTTTCAAATTCTATATTCCAAAATCCATATCACCGATTCCAAATTCCACGTACCAAATTCCGAATTCAAGATTAAAAAACCCGAACTCTAATTTTCGGTTTACATATTCCAGTTTTAATATTCGAAATTACACATACTTAATTGCATATCCAGATTTAGAATTCTATACTCCCGATTCGAAATTCTATAATCCCGATTCGGAATTCCATGTTCCAGATTTGGAATTGTCAAATTTCAGTTTTCTTGTTCGTGATTTCAGATTTTACATTTTGTAGATTCCATAGCGACGATTTCATATGATGGATTTTGGATACTATGTTCCAGATTCCACATACTAAATTTCACATTCATTATTCCAGATTTCGGATTCTAGATTACTAATTCCTTATTCAGGATTCGTGGATTCCAGAGTCTAAATTTCGGATTTTACATATCAAATTTCAGATTCTATATTCTTCATTTCATGTTCCCAATTTTATATCCAAGATTCCGCATTTCGTATTCTTAATTCCACGTTCCAAATTCCGCATTCCGGACTCTAGATCACATATTCCTGATTACACATATCAGATTTCACGTTCTAGATTGCACAATTTTAATTCCATATCCCTAAATCCGGATTTTTATCAATTCGGAGTGTCCAATTCCATTTTACACGTCTTTCATTTTAGATTCTATATTCCAAATTCCACATTCCGGTTTTCATATCAGAGATTTAGTGTACCATATTCTACATTCTACAGTTCAAATTTCACGTTCCAAATTCCACGTCCCAATTTCCAGATTCCACATTGCAGATTTTAAATTCCAGATCCTCCATTTCATATTCCGAATTCTACATTCCAGATAACTCGTTCCTAATTCCATATCCCAGATTTCCGTTTCCAGATTTTCAATTCCACGTTCAGATTTTAGATTATGAACTTTAAATTTCTTATCCGTTGTCACAGATTCCAGATTTCATTTCCCACTTTATAGTTTCTGCATTCCAGATTTCACAGTTCATGATTCCACATTCCAGATTCCTTGTCTCAGATTCCTGATTCAATATTCCAATTTCACAACTTATATTCTGGTTTTCGCATTTTAGATTTCAAATTTCACATTATAGATAGCATATCCCTAATTCCATATCCTAAATTTCTGAATCTAGATTACGAATTCCAGATTTCAAATGCTTAATTCCACATTCCAGATTTTATATTTTTGATTACACATCCTTAATTCTATATCAAAGATTACGGAATCCGGATTCCTAGTTCAGAATTCTAAATTCCAGTATCCACATTCTAAATTTTTCCTAAAAATCCACATTCCTCTTTTATATTCCACATCCCCGATTCTAAATTCCACATTCCGGATTCCACATTTCATGTTCCAAATTCCACGTCCGACATTTCAGATTCCACATTACAGATTTTAAATTCCAGATTCTCCATTTCACATTCCGAATTCTACATTCCAAATAACTTGTTCCTAATTCCACATCCCAAATTTGAATCTGGACGGTGGGAATTTGAAATCAAGATTCAGGAATTTGAAATTTTGGTTCTAGAATTCGAGATATGTGATTTGGAATCCGGAATGTGGAATTAAGAATTTAAAAACCAAAATCTGAGATATGGATTCAGGAACATAAAATTTGCGATTTGAAAAACTAAAATGGAAATTCTGCAATGTGGATTCTACAATGTGGAATCTAAAATGTAGAACTCTAAAATGTAGAATCTGAAATTTAGAATTCGGAATCTGCGATGTGAAATCTGAAATTTCGGATGTGAAATTCAGAATCCGGAACTTGAAATTTGGAATCTGGGACGTGAAATCTGGATGGAGAAAATATAGAATTAAGAATCTGGAATTTGAAATTTAGAATCTGGAATTTAAAACTCAAAATCCAGAATTCTAAATGTGTTATTTGGAATTCGGAATGTGGAATTAAGAATGTAGAAACCAGAACACGGTTACTACGTACCTGGAAAACTTGGAAATGTCATGGAATTTTATAGAGTATCGTTTTAAAAAATTAGTTTAATTAACGCAATTTTTTCGTATTTTTCTGTCAATTGTCAATTATTTTCCTAATTTCTAAATTATTTTCTTTAATAGTACATATTTACTTATTTTCGTCATTTTGTATTTTTTTTTCAATTATCAATTATTTTCTTCAAATTTCAATTTCATTTGTCAATTCTCAATATATTATCTCAATTTTTAATTATTTTTCTCAATTTTCAATTATTTTGTTCAACATTCCCTAATTCTCGCCTTTTTTCAATTATATTTCCAAATTTAAATACAATTCTTCAATTATTTTCTTCAATTTTCATACATTTCCTACAATTGTTTCTATAATTCTCTTCAGTTTTCAATTGACAATTTAATTTTATCCTTCAATTTTGTAATTATTCAATTTTTTCAATAATTTTGTTTTATTGTCGATTATTATTCTCGCAATTTATGGAATTTTTTTTCAAAAGTCAAGTATTTTTTTTACGATTTAATTATTTTCGTAATTTTGTAATTTCTCCATCAATTAACAATTATTATCTTAAAAATTCAATTTAATTCTTTAGTTTTCAATTTATTTCTTAAACTTTTCTTCAATTTTAAATTATTTTCTTTAATTTTCAATTATTCTGTTCAAACATAAAAATTGTTTTTGAAATTTCAATTCAATTCTTTAATTTTAGAACAAAATTATTTTTTTAAATTTTAATTATATTTTTCAATTTTCAATTATTTTCTTTAATATTTAAAAATTCTCGCCTTTTTCAATTATTCCTTTCGATTATTAATGTTTCCATAATTTTAAATTCAATTGTTCAATTATCTTCTTCGATTTCTAATTATTTTCACGAATTTTTCCTATAATATTCATAGTTTTTTAATTTTCAATTATTTAGTTTAAACTTAAAATTGAATGTTATTAAATATATTCTTTAATTCTCCATTATTTTTTACAATTTTGTAAATTCTAATTTATTCTTTTTAAATTTTAGAATTATTCTTGACTTTTCAATTACTTCGTCTTGTCGAATATTCTCTCCAGTTTTTGAATTTTTTTTCCAATTGAAAATTATTTTTCTCATTACTAAATTATTTTCTTAGAATTTCTTTTCAATTCTTTAATTTCCCATTTATTTTTTCAACTTTTAATTATTTTCTTCAAATTTCAATTTTCCATTTTTCAGTTTCAAATTATTTTCTTCTGTATTCAATAATTCTCCCCATATTTCAATTCCTCTTTTAAAATTTTAATTATATTCATTGAATTTCAATTCTGTCCTTCGATTTTTTAATTATTTTCTTTAATTATAATTATTTTATTCGATTTTCAATCCAATTGTTCAATGTACAATTATTTCAAACAATTTTTTCTATAATTTTCTTAATTTTTCAATTTGCAATTATTTTCTTTAAATTTAAAATTTCTTGTTTAATTTTATAAATTATTTTATTTAGTTTTGTATGAATCTAGTCAATTTTCGAATTTTTTTTTCAATTGTCAATTATTTTCGTCATTTTTCGGATATTTTCTTAAATTTTTCATTTTTTCTCCTCATTTTTCATGCATTTCTTTCAAATATTAATATTTGAAATTGTTCATTACTTTCTTCACTTTTCAGATAATTTCTTCCATTTTTCATTTATTCTCATCATTTTTCAATTATTTCCTTTAATTATTCATTTTTTCCTCAATTTTCAATTATTTTCTAGAAATTTTTCAATTTTTAATTATTTTTCTTCAATTTTATAAAGATTTTTAATTTTTTTTTAATTATTGTGTTCTGTTGTCGATTATTCTTGCCATTTTTCGAATTTTTCTTCAATTGTCAATTATTTTCTTATAATTTTTATTCAATTCTTTAATCTTTAATTTATTTCTTCACTTCTCAATTATTTTTTTCAATTTTTATTCTTCAGTTATCTATTATTTTCTTCAATATCCAATAAATCTCGGCTTTTTCGATTACTTTTTTTAATAGGTATTTAATTCTGTTTTTCAAATTTCAATTTCATTCTTCAATTTTAATTACATTATTCAATTTTCAATCCAGTTGTTCAATGTACATTTAATTACAATTATTCCTATAATTTTTTTTAATTTTTCAATTTGCAATTATTTTCCTTAAATTTAATATTTCTTTTTTCTTTTTTTCATTTATTGTTTTCAGTTGTCTATGAATCTAGTCATTTTTCCAATTTTTTTTTTCAATTATTAATTATTTTCCTCAATTTTTAATTGTTTCCCGGATTTTTTCAATTATTTCCTGCAATTTTTTCAATTTTCATTTACTCTCTTAAAACTTTATAATTATTTTTTAATTTTCCTAATTTTTTTTCACGTGTTCATTTGTTTTTGTAATCTGCATTATTTGCATTTGCAAAAATTTATCGTTTTAAAATGATAACAATGTAAATATCAACGATGTAAAGTTTCGCACGCCTTTATACATTCTTTAATATTGCTAGTTATTTTATATTTGGTCATTGAATTTTAAGAAACATGGTCTGGAAAACCTGGAAAAGTCAAAGAATCTGAAAATCTTAAATGAAAATTCTGGAATCTGAAATTTCCAGTAAAATTCCATATAAAATCCGGAACTTGAGATTCGGAATCAGGAACATAAAATCTAGAATCATCGACGTGAAATCCAGAATATGCAATTCCGAATATATGTGACGCTCCACGATGAAAGGGACCTTAGCTGCAAAACATTTGATTTTGAATTTTTATTATGAATCGATAGAATTTGAGTTGCTTTTTCACACACAGAAATCAAAATTAGTTTAAGTCTGTTAGTTTTTGTGTTATTAGCGATTAAACATAACAATAACAAAGGCAGGCTTATTATCAAACTTCCGTCCTGAAAAATTCATTTCTTGCAGCTAAGGTTCCTTTCACCGAGGAGCGTCACATATAATCTAGAATCCAGGATTTAGAATCCAGTATCTAGAACCCATAGTCCAGAATTTTTAATTCAGAATCTAAAATTCGGAATGTGAAATCAATATGGTAAAATTTCCGATAGTTACTAAATCAACCTTCAGCGCAATTCACAAGCGATTTTATTTTCATATTTCTATTTGATGATTTTAAAACCTCGTGATTGTTATATAAATTTTTAGTTTTCTGTTTTTTTTTTTTTAGTAGAGAATGCTGCGTGAAGTCTGTGGTATAAAATGAGTGGGCATTAGGTGCACTTTCGCCACGAGAGCATAGTGGCGATGACAACTTTGCCAACTTTATTACCCATAGTTGGGACCGTTATCGTCGTCTGTTCATGTGAAGGGCGGCACGACACTCACAATGAGAGAAAATCGTAAATGTTCCAGGCGGCATTTCCATCTAAAAGCCTTATACTGATATCTTCTGCATGTACACGCACAATTCTTGGCGCTTACTTTCGACAAGATTCGTGCAAATGTGCGTGTTACTTGCGAGCAAATCAGCATATATGCAGAGAGTGTGTGTCTTTAGATCCGATTGCTTAAAATATTTTCTCAAAAAAAGCAAACTTTCAAGCCGGATGACTAATGTTTGTGTGAAACGACCCGAATATCGTCCTCACGCTGATTACAATTTTCACTAATTGCCGATTTTAAATTCTAATTTACTGTAATAATTAATAAAATTATTATTAAGGAATAAGTATTTTGTCATCTGTAATTGTTTAAATTATTCAAGGATTGAGGAATCCTCTTCTTTGTTTTGAAAAAAAAGCAAATTCAAGATCGATTTTAAATCATTTTTATCCATAACTTAATCGCAATCCAAAAATCTTGGATAGACCCTTGTAATGAGTCAAAAGGGACATTCCATGTGGGTTTAGGGAAAGGGGCATGACGTCAAAACTCCACTTTTTCTCGAGATAAGGAGAGGCAGTTTTTCCTGGTCGGCCGACAGGAACGGATGTCTGAGCAATTTAATAAGACAACCAGAAGAAAATCCGTAATCCAAAATTTGTGATTAATTCATTGGCAGAATTCTGTATGCAAAGTATTTCTGTGTGTTTTTGAGACGAAGGAATTTTGGTACTCTGTGATCTGGTGAATTAACGGATTTCGAAGAACAAGTATTTGAAGTTGAAGAAATCAAATCTATAATCTCTCTAAAGTCGCATTCAAGGAAACTCCTGTCTTTTCTTCATTGTTCCAGTGTCGCTATTATTCAGAATTGATGTGGAAAAAGTGACCACTACGTATGTACAATCTTCAAAAAAGTGTAAGAGACATTTTATAAACAATATTTTCATAGATTCTGGTGTGAAGAATTTGAGTCAAATGAATGTAAGGAATGTTACCAAATCTAATCCCCAAATTTGTTAACTGTTTAATTCGTTAGATTTAATTTGAGCTCAAATAGGTAGGCTTCTGAATTAATGTAATCTTTACTAATATTTTAATTGTTATCTAAAATTATCCGTTAAATTTTAAATAAAGTCTCTCTATTACATTTTAAAGTTCATCAATGTTTTCTTTTATTACTAAAAATAATCCCGGGTTATCACACCCTGATTCTTTTAAAAGAGCAACCTGTAGTAAAGCATTATAAATATCTGTGCCAGTGATGCTTTCAGCAGTGGCTATTTTTAACGAAAAATAAATATTAATCATATCTGATGTTGACAGGAGGTAATCGTTAAATGAATCGAAAGATGACAGCAGATAGTCATTAATGAATTTATTATGTGGGTAGGTAAGGAATGTCTCGTTTACAATTTTAAAACTCCACAATTTTCACGTTCAAAGTAAAATCTGGGATTGTAAAAATAAAACGAAAAATAATCGTTTCTCTTTTCACTTTCTCAATTTTTTGTCTCTTCTCATCACTCGTTTTCCTTTCTTCAATACACAAAAGAAAAATTTATTCCCTAGCGATAAATACTTAATTTTATAGGCACAATCTCTGTATCGACTCATCATAAATTTCTTAATCTACATATAGCTTCGTTTGAGAAGCAAGTACTTGCAACATTTTACAGATTGTTATTGGCTTTACTACTTAGGAACAATAGTAAATAAAGATGTCTGAAAATCGTGTATATCATTAATAAAAGAGAAGATGGAAATTTTTGTGAGTTAAGACTGTTCCTTGTTACCTTTCAGTTTAAATTTCGTTTACGCGGTTCTTCAAGAGGCTGTCGCTCGTAAAAAAGCCTCCTCTTGGAATCGAAGGCGCGACAAACGGCAAATTACAGTTGTGACTGCGACACGTTTGAACGACCAGTTTGTGTTTATCGTATGCTTATATACGGACGGTAATGTGCGAACGGAAGTCTGAGAAAGGCGCGAAAGTCTCTTCTTAACCAATGATTCCTGACTTTCAAATAAATTATCCTCTTCATTACTATTCTCTGGATATTTGATATAATCACTTGGAAGGCGTTATGATATCGTAAAATGTAGTTAGTTTCTTATTTCTTCAAAATCTCGCACAAAGCTCGGACTTTTATTTTTCTTCCAATTTACTTTTATTCGTGCAGTACTTTTCTTCGATACACTCTTTCATCACTTTTTTTTCTACTCCTCGGTTACTTTTATTTACACAAATAATTAAAATTTCCACTAGTGATTTGTACTATCACAAAAGATTATATAAAATGATTTCTAAACAATTAGAAAAACTGAAAAAAATTGCGGATGTAGAAAGTAACGTGTGTTTTGTTCTTCCCGGCTGAGGCTCAAGTTAACGAGAATTCCACCGAAAGTAAATTTGCGAGTATAGTCCCACAAATTAAGTGGAAATTGATGTCAAGTTTTAACAAGGATTTTCTAATTGTTCCCGTTTGCATTAAACTTTGACATCGGACAGGCAACTTTGCATAAAGTTTAACAAGATAATAGACTTGGAAAAAGGAACAAAAATTTCGCTGCAGATCCAATCAGGAAAATATATATTGGTCGCACTACATGTGTAGGGTTGACTTTTAGAAGAACCAATTTCAGCTTTCTGTTTTACTGCCTTGTATCAGAATCTGGGTAGTAATAAACGTCTGATAAATTGAGTGTTTCGCATCCTTTCACAAGCTCCACGTGAAACAGTAGACAGAAATAATTAATACCTCGGAGAAAACGACGTCTTGATATTTAGAATAGGATCCTAAATCGTCGGCACTAAACCTCCCGCTCGTATTAAGTTGCAAAAATGTTCCAAACTTGCCAGCCGAAAGAATGAAAAGCAAGTGGTGGATGCAAAAATTCGCAAGGTGAGACATGCAAATTAGACCACATGGGGTTAACCCACGAAATGTAAAATATGTACCAGACTCGAGGCGAAATGGGGATGTTCACTCATTGAAATGAATAGGAGACAAGTTGCTGAAAATTAGTAAATTACTGATTAGAAAAAGAATTGTTGTAAATGGGAAATAAATTTATGGGAATTTAACACTTTGTAAGATAAAGGAGAAGGAATTAATAGTTTTTTCTCCTCATAATTAATTTCTAAATTAAAATTACAAAAAGAAAATGAATTTCAG
Source organism: Ganaspis brasiliensis (assembly GCA_037103525.1). Taxonomy (NCBI): domain Eukaryota; kingdom Metazoa; phylum Arthropoda; class Insecta; order Hymenoptera; family Figitidae; genus Ganaspis; species Ganaspis brasiliensis. The sequence goes on from JAZKLR010000194.1 coordinate 634,624, forward strand.
TTTGCGCAATTGTGGAAAATCTTCGCAACATGCTCCCTGTACATTGGCTGAAAAGAAAGTCGGATTTTACATAAACACTTCTGCTTCACACTTTAATAAATTGTAATAAAATTTATAAATAATGTTTCTTTATTTTTGGAAACTTTCGATATTTCAAAAAAATTTGATATTGTAACGTTCCGTTTGGACTAGGTGAAATTTATCCGATGGTACATTTTCAACAATACCAGCTTGAAGAACAAGCGTCGACTGACTCTGCCAAAAGAGCTACCTTCAGTTGGTACCTCAAAAATTTTTCCCTCTTCGGTCCGAGACCCCTTCATCGACTCGTTTAGAAATGGCGCAACATTCAAAATTCGTCTGGGTTACGCTAAACCAATCTGTACCCTGAGGTTTAATATTATCATTCTATTTTCAACAAGAATTTAGAAAGTTCAGATAAAGAATAATTGAATAATCTTTTAAATGCAAAAAGTTGATAACGATGACATTCAATTACACCTGCTATTTTACGATCTTTTACAAAAGGTAAGAATCGATCCGAATCGTACCTTCATACCGTCACATCTGGATATAACCGATCGGTGACATCAGAATGACATCAGTGATCCATATCTTCGAAACATCGGTTAGTTGGATTCTTGGCGATCAATACGCAATGAAAACATTTGATTACGATTTTCACCGTTATTCAATAACGAAAACTATACCGTTTTCAATTAATGAATTCATTTTCAATTTTTAAACATGAATAATAAAGCGTCTAACGGGTTTTCACTGATTGAATGTTTAGCGAAATTATAATTTTATCAAAGAAATAATTTGGTATTCACAAAGTAATCCCTCAAAGCTGAAAAAAATGAGTCCACAATGGGATTCGAAGGCGACATAGATCTTTCGGTTCTATTTCTTTGCTAGGGGTAGAATAGAATTAGAATATGAAGATAGAATTTTAGAACAGAAGGATATAATTTTAGAACACGATGATAGAATTTTAGAATATGATAGGTATCACTGGATAAAAATGAAGAACAGTGTATTGATTAGTCTGGAATGAGGTGTGGTACGCCTCTGACAATTGGAGGAAGAGTAAAGGCAAGGGTCATGCAGGTAGCGCGAGAAAAGAAGCAACAAGTAGTGGTAGAAGATGACGAAGAAGAAGAGAAGGATGATGGTGATGGAGGAGAATACAGACAAAAAGAAGTGGCAGCAGTATGGGACGGGTTAACGTGCAGCGGGTAACAGGCAACCTAAAACCTTCGACCAACAGTTTATGGGTGACGCTCCTATGTGGATGTCCATGTGCACGTGACTGCATACTCGTGTGTACATGGAAAGCACTATCCGATCCGCTAGTCCAACGCGCCAGACAAAATGCAAATGTGCGCGAGCGCACCCGCTAATCTGTCTGGCGGATCCGTGACGTCACATTCCAATGGCGGAGAGACCGCAAGACGTCTCCTCCAATTAAATTCCTGATTAGAAATTCATCCTAAAAAGAACCTGTGTTACATTTTGATTTTGGTCAATTAGAGTTTAACAATAGTTAGTATCAAAATACGACTTACTCTACACAAGTCACCGAATACACCTCTACACAAGTTCATAAATCAGTAGAACATAAAGCATATGATTTTTATAAATCATCGACAGTTATAAATCACTGCCTATAAATCATTGACACCTATAAACCAGTGGCGGATAAATTATGAATCTATATAAATCAGCGATGCGTTTCGAAGACGTGTTTCGACATTAACAATGAAATTACGCGCTCAAAGAGTTCAGGAACTGGTTCCGGATTCGGTATTATCGGTAGGTGAAAGCTTCTACGCCTCTGCAGTCTGTTTTACAGGCCCTCAGGTACAACCGTATTAACGTGGTGAGCTGCACATAAGCTAACTTCTCTCTATGAGGCGAAGCATCGAGATCGTTGGGGTACCGTGTGCTCTGCCGTGGGTGCAGGAGGACGACTCCACCACTTCTACATACTAATAAACTAGCTTCGAATGCGTATCCCACGTGTGCGCCACACGTAAGACGTGCATAAGTACAAGAGGGAGTGGAAGAAGGAGAATAAGGTGGATATCATCCCACATACCTTGCTGAACAAAGCGTGTAGTCGTATGCCGACTGAAATAAGAACACGCGTGTTCGAGTTGCGACGTATAATTAAAAAGAGGTTGGAAACAACCCAGGGAAAAGTAATTCTCCTCCACTCGTTCGCCATTTTTGTGGCTTGCAATTTTCAAACTAATGAATTAACATGAATTTTGCTGTTGTGTTTTAGAACACCGCCTTTAGTTTGCCTGCGATTGAGGTTTTTTTAGATAGCGGAGTTTTCTGAATTTTTCGCGTCTGGTTGGATAAACTATTTTAATTTATGGTATTTAAATAGCAGGAATATTTCAGATTATATTTATTAATCGATTGTGACAATCGATATGATACAGGAGACATGTAAACAGAGGTTACCACCTATGTTATGTAAAAAATTAAATCCTACAACGGGGTATATGAAGTTCTAGTGGCGAGAGCCTACTTGAATTGCGAATAAGTAACGGCTAATTATCGAGTATTGCCCCATTGAAACGGTATTCGCCAATCAGCGCCTGGTTCTTTTTGCGCAGTCGCCAGGTTAGGTATAAATAGACGGACCTCGTGGCTTGGACGGCAGAGCGAAGAGAGCAGCTGCTCTGCTTGGGTATCAAAATCACAATGTAAGACTCCATGAGAACGACGGTGACCAATCAGCGCGCGCTTCGTTCTGCGCAGCCGCCGCGTCGGGTATAAGTAGGCGCGCCTCGGCGCTCAAACGGCAGATCGACGAGAGCAGTGACAGTGCTCTGTACTCGTCTCTGCAAATAAAATCTACAATTTTTTTACTTCAATATATATTCTGTATGGTATAGACCCGTACGGGTAGGCACCGCACGTTAAATCTCGGACGCACCTGTCCCTATCTACTTCAATGTACATTATATCCAAACACCACATCTTGGCACAAAATAATACACAAACGTAATAAACAATATAACATATTTTTAATTTTCGTTAAAGTTCTCAGACGAATTAGGTATCTTAATTGTATTAAACTTGACTTATAACTTTTTATATCTGTATATGTATTCTATAAATAATAAATAAAACCGGAATGGCAAATATGACGGAAATCTCATACGTTAACTCAACTAGTTGATTTTTGTAACAAATTAAAACTTCCACCATTAAATACCAAGCCAAAATAACTACAATTTTGATTCGTTAATTTTCAAATTTTCTAGCTTTAGCAAATTTTTAATAATTACATTCATCAGGATTAAAAAGAAATGAGTAATAAAATCCGCCCATAGCCGCAATTGAAAAGCTACTTAGTGAGAGAAAAAGCTCGGTAGTCAAGTGGTAAAAAAAAATACGAAGAAGAAATAAGTCGTAATTCGAATCATTGTTCGGAGCGTTATCTACTGAAAGGACTCGCTCGAGCCGATCTCTTTTCGGAGACTTTATGGCTCATTTGGTGGATAGTAAAAACTCGGGGACAAGGGTTTTATACTTAAGAGTAAAATGAGTGCTTGCGTGGAGGGCTACTCGTTGGTCCCCCAGATTCAGTTCAAGTTGGTGCGATGCTTTCTCAGAGTCTTCTCAGTCCAAAGAGATTCTAGAGGCTAATCACCACGCAATCACCGCTCCCGGTGAGGTCGACGCCAACCAGTTCCCAGAAAGCACCGCGCCGCCCCTGGGGGCATCGGCTACGTTGCAAAACCAACAATCTTCATCTTCCAATCCGCGGAGGAAAAAAATGAGGGGATACTTTCTTCTGGCTTCTACCGATCGAACGATCCTTCTCTCTGGCACCCAAAGCATCCACTAGAATCGCGACCAAAAGACTGCCGGCAACTGCTTGTGCCGAAGGTCAACGATCCAGTTCTTCTGGCTTTTACAAAATTCTGGTAATCTTATTTGTTTGACTCAAGAGGACAATATTGCCTTTTTCAAAATGATAATTGTCAGTTTTAAACTAATTTTACTGTTGGGCGCCAAGTTTAAATAGACAAGTGAATGATTTATTCAACAATTGAGTCAAATCAGTCCCAATTATTCGTTATTTTCGAGTGGAGATTTTCGGATTCTGGAGAAAAGGTGAGTATGGGTTTGCGGCTCGTGTAGCACGCGATTTTAATGTGCGAGAAACGTACTCGAACACCCACGTAGGTAGTCGGTAACCCGTAAAAAATACAAAGAGAAGTTAGAGAGGAAGTAGAAAATGAAGAAGAGGCGTCAAGATACTTGATAAGCTCTCGCCTGGCTCAAAGTTAATCGAATCGTGATTTAACGTCAATGAAATATACAATGGCGTTAAATCATCGCTCTTGTTTCATAATTCCTATCAATTTTCAATATCAATATGCTGTTCAAGGTCAAGGCAGTTTCGTGTCTTCTTTGACACTGATCGGGTTTCACTATAATTGGAATGAGTTTTGTTAATTATTTAGCGAATTATAATTATTCAAATGAGATGTTTGTCAAGAATTTTGTAGTTCTCGTTAATCTGCTAAATTTTGTCACGTCTTGACAAATTGATTTTTTATGACAAACAGATGGAGATTTAATTTAAAATTGTAAGAAAATTTAGTTTGCTATTTAGGTTTCAAAAGCTGCTATTTCTGTTGAAACAAAAGATAAAAACATTTTATATAAGGGTTTTGGAAAGGTGAAAAGTTATCCTTTAAGATAGTGTTAGCCGTTTTTTAATTCCTTTCAAAAAGAATGTTTTATTTAGATTTGAAAATGCTCTATTTTTGAAATAACAAAAAGAAATTTTTTTTGCTATAATGTAGAAAACATTCATTACGGAATAAGTTGATGATTACAACACATTGAAACGACAAAAATTGATATGTTGAATTTATTCTTAAAATTGACAAGATTTTATAAAAATCAAAATTACAGAAAAGAAATGAATTTCAGTTTGCGCAATTACAGCAAATCTTTGCAACATGCTCTCTGTATATTGTCTGCACATTGGCTCAGATTCATGCGAAACAACAGGTTCCCCTTTAAAAAGGTCTAATTTTACATAAACACTTCTGCTTCACACTTTAATAAATTGTAATAGAATTTATAAATAATGTTTCTTTATTTTTGAAAACTTTCGATATTTCAAAAAAATTTGATATTGTAACGTTCCGTTTGGACTAGGTGAAATTTATTCGATCGTACAATTTTAACAATACCAGCTTGAAGAACAAGCGTCGACTGGCTCTGCCAAAGGAGCTACCTTCGGTTGGTACCTAAAAGTTTTTCCTTCTTCGGTCCGAGCCCCCTCCATAGACTCGTTTAGAAATGGCACAAAATTCAAAATTTGCCTAACCCATTCCATACCCTTAGGGTTATAATATGTGTAGATTTTCTGGTTAATTTTAATAAATGTTTAAGTATTAATTAAAATGTCGTGTTAATAATAACAATAATAACAATAAATGTCGTTAATAACTGATTTATTATGAATAGAATTTTCATAATTGCTCAACAATTTCGAATGATAGATTAAATATCATATCAGGGTTGTCGCTACTAATTTCTTTCTTATAAACCAAAAAAAAATCACTTAACTGAGATATTTTGTGGTAAATGGCATGAATTGAAAAATATGTACCACATAAATTTTCTTTATCTTGTCTGTTAAGGTGGAAAGCTCCACATGTGGTAATTAACGCTAGTTAATTGCCGGTTTGTAAGGATAAGCCTTTGACAGTGTGGAAGGTGCGTGGACGTGTGTTATACGATTCGCCACACCGTATACGTGCGATTCATGCAAGTAATTCAGACATCAGTTACGCGCGATTGAGCTCACATAAGGTCTCCGTCTTTGCTATTGAAAATGACAGTTACTCGTCGATTCATTTCAAATCTCGATAAATCTTCTCCAAGCATCTCTGCTGAGAAATAGCGACAACTTCTCGAAATTACGCTCATGTTGTGTCAATAAAATGACATCAGTAAAATACGTTTATAACTGAAAAATATATTCACAGCAACAATTTTATTTCATCAAAAAATGTAATTTGATTTTTCATTTTAAAAGTTACGTGATAAGCCGCCAGCGACCATTTATTAGAGTAATAACCAGGTAAAATAAATAATATTCTGAAAAATGACAAATTCAATTCCCGCTCAAATTGATAATACAGTTTGCGCAACAATAAATTAAAGTGAGTACATTTTTGTCCTATTAAGCTCAGCGTAAAATGTAAAATGTCAAATTGCGCGTTGAAAATTTATGATCATGTCTTTTTAACACTTCGGAACAACATAGTCGAATGTGTTTGAAATTTTGCACGCATTTGTTGAGCTCACTTGCCGGTTAATTCGGCCAAGAGTGAAAGTGTCGAGTATAGGAGAGTAATTGTATTACAACCGGTGTTATAAATTACACTAAACGTACGTGTAACACTTTATTACAATCATGTTGCGAGCATTAGAACGTATCATAGATCTTGAAACCATGTCCAATATAATTTATAAGTATGATTCTAATTAGACGTCATTTATTTTCCAAAGCCAGATTTGAAGAAGACAAAAGCACTTGGGTTAGGAAATGTTGCGAATTTTTAAACTTGCAAAGTACCATTTAAGTGATTCATGGTTATAAAAGCTAGAATCAAAAGATAATAATTTATTCAAAGTTCCTGCCCAAGCTACATGGGTGGTTGATATTGTTTAGAAATTGTAAAATATATATTTTCTGTATACTATATACTCATTTGATGAGACAAAAAAAAATTCCCAAACCTACTGCACCCTCTGATAACAGACTAATTTCTGTATTTTGTGCACTAGCAGCATATCGTTTGTAAACAATTAAATAATAATAATCTCCGTAAACTCCTGAAGTTAGTTACTTTTTATATTTATTCATGTTTTCTGTCCTCGTTTTAAAGTCTGAAGTGAAGTTAGTTAGTATTAATATTTATTCATCTTTTTCTGTCCATGTTTTAAAAACTGAAGTGAAGTTAGTCTTACTCCCTGTTATTTTATTGATTTTGACTCTCTTTATCAGGAAATATTTTGAAATTTGAATTGAAAGAATAAGGTAACCTTTTTCGTTAGTGTCGTGTTTTACTGGTTTTTAATTGTCATTTGTGTAAGTAAAAAAACAGTTTCGAAAAATGCTTTAAAAATTTATTATGGTTTTTGAAGAAGTTTAAAATATACATAAACACATGCAATTAATTTCCTAAATTTTCAGTTATTATCTCAAATTTAGATTATTGTCATCAATTTTCCATTATATAACAATTTTTTAATTATTGTCTTTTGCTTAAAAATAAATTCTGCAATTTTTCTTGATTTTCATCAATTTATTCATTCATATTCATCAATATTCATTATTTTGTCATTACTTTTAATATTTTCAATTATTTATCCGATATTGCAACTATTTTCATCAATTTTCGATTATTTCTGCGATTTTTTAATTATTGTCTTTAATTAAAAATTTTTAAGTAATTTTGTAATTATTATTTTTTCTTAAACATATATTCTATTTTTTAGTTATTTCTCTCAAATATTATTAAATTTTTTCAAGTTTATATATTATTTAAATTATTTTCATCATAATTCAATTTCCTTCTCAATCTTAAATTATTTTCATCATATTTCAATTATTTTTGTCAATTTTTAATTAATTTTATCATTTTTCAATTATTTTTTTCGATTTTTAATTATTATACTCATTTTCTAAAATTATTTTCTAAGATTTTTAAGTATATTTCTGAAAATTCAAACATTTTCTTCAATTTCTAATTATTTTCATTTGTTATCAGAATTTCAAAATTTTTTTATTAATTATCATAAATTTCAATTATTTTTAGCTTTCTTTCAGACTTTTCTCCAATTTTTAGCTTTCCTCATTTTATAAAATAAATTTCTAAAATTTTTTGAGTATTTTTCTTAAATTTCTATTATTTTCTTCAATTTTTAATTATTTTTCTTTGTTTTCATAATTTCTAAAAAAATTTATTAATTATCGTAAATTTCAATTATTTTTAGCATTCTTCTAGTCTTTTTTCCAATTTTTAGTTATTCTCATTTTCTAAAATTATTTTCTAAGATTTTTAAGAATTTTTCTAAAATTTCAATTGTTTTCTTTAATTTTTAATTATTTTTCTTTGTTTTCATAATTTCTAAAAAAATTTATTAATTATCGTAATTTTCAATTATTTTTAGCATTCTTCCAGTCTTTTTTCCAATTTTTAGTTTTATTCTCATTTTCTAAAATTATTTTCTAATTTTTCTAAAATTTCAATTGTTTTCTTTAATTTTTAATTATTTTTCTTTGTTTTTATAATTTACACAAAATTTTATTAATTATCGTAAATTCCAATTACTTTTAGCTTAGTTCTTCAATTCTTCTCTCCAATTTTTAAATATTTTCTTTTTTTTTTCATTGAATTCTAAGATCTTCATGTATTTTTTTTCAAATTTCAATTATTTTTTTTTTATTTATTTAAATAATTTAAATGAATCATATTTTAATTATTTTCGGCAAGTTATAAAATTTAAAAACATCTTTCAATTATTTTCCAAAATTTATTTCCTTCAAATTTCAATTCTTTACATTTGTTTCATAATTAAAAATATTTTTAACTATTTATCTGACTTTTCAATTATTTCATTATTTTTATTATTTTCTTCAATTTTCAATTACTTTCGTTCTTTTTCTCGTTCTTTTTCATAATTGCCAAAAAGTTTTTACTTATTTCTCTTTAATTAAAATTTGTTCTGTTCAATTTTAAATTATGTTTATCTTTTTTCATTTATTTTCTCTAATTTTTAATTATTTTCTTTTATTTCAATGAACTTCTGAAAGTTTTAAGTATTTTTCTCAAATTTTGCTTAACATTCCTTTATTTAAAATATTTTATGTAATATGTTTAATTATTTTCCTAAATTTAAATTATTTCTTTTAGTTTTAATTTATTTATCTCAATTTTTAACCATGTTTTTTCAATTTTGAATTGTTTTCTCTAATTTTTCATTATTCAATTTTGTTCTAATTTCCTTTTAAGATTCTCAAGTATTTTTCTTAAATTTAAATTATTTTCTTTATGTTTAAAACATTTTTATGATTGTTTAAATTACTTTCCTCAATTTTTAATTGTTTTCATTTTTTTTTCAATTAATTTGCAAAATTTGCAATTATTTTGTTTAATTTTAATTATTTTTTGCAATTATTTTAAATTCTAAAATATTATAAATTTTGTCCTAAATAAATATTTATTTTATTTATATTAATTGCTTTTTAAATATTATATTTAAAATATTTATTTCTTCATATTAGATAAATATTATTTACCGATTTGTTATATTTTTTATTATATTTTATAATTTCTAAAAGGTATGAAAAACTAATCGCGCGCTGGCGCGCGTTTTATTTTGCTAGTTAATATTTAAATCTTAACAATTTATTTGAGCCACTACAATCAGGATTTCGTTTCAGATATAGTACATACACAGCATCACTAAAATGATGAAAGTTATTTATTTTCAGTAATTATCTGTAGTTTCTTTATTAATGTATTTTTGTATACCTAACCCCCTTCCTCAATTTTTTGATGGTGAAAATATTCATATTTCAATTGCTAATTAACATTTTTATTAGGTTCCATAAAGGTCTAAATATAGCCCTAGGAACTTTCTTTGTAAATAAATAAATATAATTTCTTAAAAATAAAAAGATTTTCCACTAAAAAATTGATTTATTTTCTTACAAAATTTTACCCCAATTATCAAATTCTTGATCCCAGTCGAAGAATGGTAATTTCGAGCTACTCGTGTTCTTAACTGATTCCCATAAAGATTCAAGAGCGATTACTGATTTCTATTTTTGCGGTAAATGATTCGCCACAGTGAAAACAAACGAAACGAATTTAAACTGTTTGGTCGTATCTTTAAAATCCTTAGCAACAAAATTCGATTGCCGAGAAATGTGTATCATTCGCTTGAATTAGAGTAAAAGTGAAGGATCGACAATTTTGGGAGAAGAATCTTTGAAAATACGGTGAAGAGACTTAAATTGGTTGTGAGAGAGGAATCGCGGAGGAAGTTGTAAGCCGGGAATATTTAAATTGCGTAGTAAATCCTGATTCTCCGATTTGCAACCCATTTCCTTCTGCGGGGGCGAGGATTGGACGCTGTTAAATTGACGCGTAGGTGCCTCGCGTGTTAGTAAGAACCTGTGTATAACCTGTGTACAGGGTGCGTTTGTGGTCGGGTGTGAAAGTCGGAAGATTCTGACTCTTCTGGACGAGCAGTCTACGAGTGTTTTGCTGCATAAACGCGGCACCCGCTCTGTTATACTAAATGACCCAATAACATGCTTCTTATTCGTTACATAAAACGTACACTTTACAACGTGTATGTTTAATGCGCATCTTTCTTTTACTTTATCTCTTTTGATATTGAAGTTGTTACAAAGTAATTTCAATTCGCTCGAGCGATAAATAAAGATCTAATTTGTGTGAGTTTTGTAATAAAGAATGTAATATTGTTGTAATAATTTTGTAATATTGTAATATTTAGTGTTTTGTTGTGATTTATTGTTATTATTATTGTTATTATTATGATTATTATTATTTATTTATTATTATATTGTGGGATTAATATCATTATAGTATGGTGATAATTTTTTCATAATATCGTAATATCGACGAAATTTTGGATTAATTTCTAAACAATATAATTATATAATGATTTTAATTACAACATATTTATTATAGCTTTCAGTTTATTGTTAACATATTATAACAGCACATTAAAACAACACGTTAGAGTAACATGTTATAATAACATATTATAATAACACGAGGAACACAATATTATAACAACATATTATAGTAAAACATTATAACAACATATTACAATATAACATTAGAAAAACATTATAACACATTAGAAAAACGAAGTATAACAACTTATTACAATAACATATTATAATAACACATTATAACAGCACATCAGAACAATACATTATTATAACAACATATTATAATAACACATTAGAATAATACATTACAACAAAACATTATGACAAAATATTATAACAACATACTACAAAAACGAATTATAACAACTTATTGCTATAACACATTATAACAACACATTTACATAACACATTATAACTACATATTATAACAAGTTAGAAAAACATATTAGAATAACACATTAAAACAACACATTAGAAAAACGAATTATAACTACTTATTACAATACCACATTATAGAATAACACATTATAACAACATATTATAATAACACATTAGAATAATACATTACGACAAAACATTATGACAAAATATTATAAGAACATACTACAAAAACGAATTATAACAACTTATTGCTGTAACACATTATAACAACACATTTACATAACACATTATAACTATACATATTATAACAAGTTAGAAAAACATATTAGAATAACACATTAAAACAACACATTAGAAAAACGAATTATAACTACTTATTACAATACCAAATTAGAATAACACATTAAAACAACACATTAGAACAACACATTATTATAACACCATATTATAATAACACATTAAAATAAGAAATTGTAATAAAACATTATATGTTATATATGTTATAATAGAACATTATATTATCCAGATTAAATCCTGTGTTCTTCAATTGTTTTATCCATTGGTTTTTCAAAACATTAAAACAATACATTAGAAAAACAAATTATAACAACTTATTAAAATAACACATTATGACAACATATTATAACAACACATTAGAATAACATGTTATAATAACATATTATAACAACTCATTAGAATAACACATTATAACAACACATTAATCATAATATATTAATAACAATGAATTAAGAATAAGACATTAGAACAACACATTAATATAGTAACATATTATAATAACACATTAGAATAACACATTATAACAAAACATTATAAAAACGAATTATAACAACTTATTACAATAACACATTATAATAACATATTTACCTAATGCATTATAACAACATATTATAACAACACATTATAACAACACAATAATAAATATGTTGCTATTAATAATAATAATAATAATAATAATAATAATAATATATTAATAACTATGCATTAACAATAACAACTTCTAAAGATTACATTACGTATATTATATTATTTACAATATTTCAGTCTGCTAAGTGACACACTTTTTTACTTTTTTAATACTTTTTTTGGTCAAGTCTACTTTTTTACTACTAATTTTGTACTAAAGCTACTAAATGCTACTTTTGTTAAGAATAATGTAAAAAGATTAACAGAATTCAAGAATTTCAGTTTTTTAGTCAATTTTTTAGTTTTTAAAAGCTCGCCAAATGGCACGTAAACCGAGAATATTCTCTTTCCGGAGAATTATGAACAGCGTTTTATATAAATTATAAAAATTGTAATTTCTTATATTCAAGTTAATAACATTTGTAAATATTTTAACTACAATATTTTAAAAAAAATAATGGCAAATTTGACAAATTTATTGAAAAAAAAAAACAATGAAAACGATTAAAATTGTCAAAAGTAATTTAAGAAATCATAGAAATGTTTTGAAACTAAAGAATTGGAGAAAATAATTGGAATGATGATAATGATTAATATTTTAAGCAAATAATGAAAAAGTACAATAAATAATTTAAAATTGAAGAAAATAATTAAAATCTGAGAAAATAACTGAAAAAATTTATATAATATATTTTAAATGCAGGAAAATTAATGAAAATTGCAGGTACATACTTGAATCTTTTAGAAGTTCATTGTACCTAACAGTAAAAAGAAAATATTTAAAAATTAAAGAAAATACATGAAAAAAAATTACATAACTTAAAATTGAAAAACAACGATTTTTAATTTAAGGGAAATAATTACAAAAAATACAGAATATAGGTATATATAAAATACAAGAAAATCGGAGATATAATTGAAAATTAAGTAGAAACATGAAAATTTCAGACAAATAATTTAAAAAAATTTTGGAAACTATGAAAAAGAATTTAAGTAATTGAAAATTGAAGAAATAAATTGAAATTTGAGAAAAATACTTAAAAACCTGTAAAAATAATTTTACAAAATGAGAATTATGCCTCAGAATTTTAAGAGATAATTGAAAAATGATAAAAATAATTTAAAATTGAAAAAAGAATTTAAATATGATGAAAATAATTTAAAATTTGAAAAAATCATTGAAATATGATGAAAATAATTAAGATTTTTGATAAATAACTGCAATTATTGAAAATTATGCAAAAAAATGAAAATAACTAGAAAATGGAGAAAATAATAGAAAAATTACAGAATTTATTTTTAAGTAAAAGAAAATAATTGAAATATTGGTTAAAAATTGAAAGTTGAAGATAAGAATCTAAATTTAAGATAAAAACAGAAAATATAGGAAATTTATTCAAAAATAATTAAAATAATTGAGAGATGGAGAAAATAATTGCAAAATAATTTACAAAATAATTGAAAATAATGTTATATGTAAGTGAAATTTCAGGATATTAATTCAGAAATAATGAAAATCATTAGAAATTGAAGATAATAATTAAATTTTTTTTTAAAAATTAAAAATTTTATAATAATTAATTGCAAATTGTAAAAGTTATTGAGAAAACTAAAGAAAATAATTGAAATTTTAGAAAAATATTTGAAAATCTGGAAAATTAATTGAAAAAAATTGAAATAATCAAAAATTGAAGAAAAGAATTGAAGAAAACTTAAAATAATTTAAATTAAGATAATTAATAAATATTTTTGGAAATTATAAAAATAAATCAAAATTGAAGAAAATAATTGAAATTTGAGAAAAATACTTAAATATTTTAAAAAATAATTTTACAAAATTGGAATAATATTTAAAAATTAAGGAAAAAAGTTGAAAAATATGATGATAACAACTAAAATTTCAGATAAATAATTGAAATTTTTGAAAATTATGACAAAAGAATGACAGTAATTAAAAACTGAAGAAAATAATTATAGATAGGTAAATTATAGAATTTATTAAAAAAAAAAAATTGAAAAATTTAAGACAATAATCTAAATATGCGATAATAACTAAAAATTTATGAAATTAATTAAAAAATAATTAAAATAATTAAAAGCTAAAGAAAAAATTGCAAAATGCTAAAAAAAATTGATATTAAACAAAAGAATTTAAAACTGATGAAAATCATTAAAAAAATTTTTAAATAATTGGAATAGAATGAAAATAATTAAAATTTCAGATAAATAATTGCAATTTTTGAAAGTTATTCAAAAAGAATGAAAATAATTAGAAATTGAAAAAAAACAATAGACAAATTACAAAATTCATCTTTATGCAAAAGAAAGCGTTGTTAAAATAAAACTTCTTATTGAAGATCTGTAATGTAAGCATTGTTAACAATTACCTATTATTATATGTAAATTTTATTTTATTACCGATTGAGTTTGAATCTCGATTGTAAAATTTGTGAGTTAATATTTTTATTTATTTTTTCTTTTAATTTTATTAGAAAAAAATTATTTTCACTTTAAAATTGAACTTAAAAAACTAATTTTACTTCACTTAAAAAACGATACTTTTTTGATACTTTTATTCAATTTTGAGGCTACTTTTTTTAATAAGCAGGCTACTTTTTCATACTTTTTTTAGTCTCTCACTACGCTTCGAAGCCTGAATATTCTTAATATTCTTAATGAAATATTAATGTCTGTAAATTTATAACAATTTAGCAATTAAGATAATTATATTATTAAACTATAACATAATTATGACTAAGTCGTAATAATAATTTAGTAATATCACTCTAATATCTTAACGATAGTGTCGTAAAGTGACTGCGATATTATCAAAATATCGTAGTAAAATTGTTTTAATATTTTTTAAATATCTCAAATGTATATAATAATAATTTTTTCAAACTATATTGATATTATAAAATTATTACGTTAATGTCACGGCAATATGTTGAAAATATTAAGATAATAACAAAATTATATAATCATTGTCTTGTAGTATTGTTATCATAATATCTTAGTAATATTAATACAATATAATGATAATATCTTAACAATATATTACTTAATGAAGTTAATTTAAATTTATCACTCAGTAAAGTTTTTATATATGAGACGAATTGATATAATCAAGTACTTAATATCTAAGTAATATTTGACATAATATTTGTTTGCTGTGAACATAACTATATGATATTATCATATGATAGTAATATTATAATACCTTAAGGACATTTTTCTATAATTTTTTTTTATTAAAAAGGAGCAAGCATTTTTTTTATAATATGAGGATAATATCATAGTAATTATAGAATATATTATTGTTATATTATCTAATCACTGAAATGATGTATTAATATATGACTAATAATATTATATGATATGTAAATAATATTTTAAATATATTTTAAATTTTAATATTTTAAATAATATTTTAATATTATTTAAGTAATATCATGCTAATATCTCAAGGATGTTATAATGTAAATATTGCACATAATATTGTTACAATATTTTTTTAATATTTATAATTTTTATATTTATAACTGACATATGTAATATTCATTTTCTCAAATTATTTTGGTAATATCATTAGAGTATCATGGTAATATTACCGTAATATCTTAAAAATATTACCATGATATCATTGAAATATTATTATTGATTTATAGTATTATTATGTATTGTATATTTACGGTATATTAGTATCACAATATTTTAGTAATGTTATTATAATATCATGATAATATTATCTTAATAATATTCAAAATATTGTCCTTAGAATATTAACGTAAAATATGTATTAATAATTATTCCGTATAATATTGACATAATATCTTTATACTTAACAAAAACTCAGTCATTTTAATATTATCATATTATAATAATATAATATAATATAATATAATTATCATAATATCTTCATAATATTATCATTATATCTTAGTAATATTATCATTATATCTCAGTAATATTACCAGATTATCACTGTAATAATGTAACACCTTGGTAGTATTACCTTAATATGTTTATTTCTTATTAATGTTAACATAATATCTGTTTATTGTTAACATAAAATTATAACAATTTTTGTTAATGATTTAAATAAATGATTTATTTATATAAATCATATATAATGTTATAATTTCATTTTATAATGTTAATATTATTTTTCATTGTAATATAGTGATATTAATATAATATTACTATATATATTGTAATACAGTGGTAATATTAATAAATATAATAAATATTCAGTACATAAAGATTAATTAAATCTTCGTAATATTATCACAATATCATAGTAATATTATCATACTATATATACGAATATAATAATATCTGTCGTTATCATAGAAAGAGGATAATATAAAATTTAAGTAATATCCTAGTACTATTATCTGGATATTAATATAGTAATATCTAATGTCATTGTTATAATATGTTTTTAATATCTCTAATTTCTGTCACAGTAATTTTTCCCGAATACCCCAATAATATCTCAGTAATATCTTAGAAAATATTACCATAATATTCAAATTCTAGTATCTCAGTAATATTACCAAAATATTCCAATATCTTTTCCGAAAAACTAAATTAAATTTTTTTTTGATTTCAGATTCGCTGATACACACTGCCACTTTCACGAGCTTAGCATTCTTTTTGAGTTCCGGTCTCACTTCTGTGACGGCTGCGCCCTCTTACGGACACCGCAGTTTTATTTCCGAAACTGTCAACATGGAACCTTGGGTGCAACCCTGTGGAACACCTGTAGCTGCACCTTTAAGAAAATTACCTCAACGTCACAGTGTTCATCGAGCCTTGAAAAGGGTACGAACACAACTCAGAGTCGCCCAAGAGCACCTTCGCAAGGACATCAAAGATATTCACGAAATTTACTCAAAAGTAATTAAATTCACCTACTATTCTCATTTTACTCAAATGCAAAATTTTCCTTCCTTTTATTTCCAAAAAACTTATTTTTACTTAAAAAACATTATTTATTCCTTCGAATTTCCATTTAAAAGGCAGTGAAGGGTCCACCGAAAAACCAACCCTTGTTTTGTTATTTTTAATCTCAACAAAACTTAAAGATACTCTAAAAATCCCAAAAAAGTCCATCTTGCCCCCGAGTTGTAGATTTCTAAAAAATGTAACCGTAGCTAAAATTTAATAAAGTTTGCGCATATCTTACAGGGATAACTTTTTGATAGATTTTATCCAGAATTTTGATAAATCAATATTCTTAACCGGATAACAAAGATAATCTTTGATAATGTTTAAAAAATAACATGGATTTATTTGCAAGATTATATTATTTACATTAAATTATTCGCGCACTATAATCTTTCACCCTTATTAAATTTAATAATCATGAAAATCAGTTTATTTCAATTATGAGAAGAAACTAATGAGTTTGTCAACTTTGTGAATAATCTTTTCAAGATAATCTCCATAATTTCTGGCTGAGTGTAAACTCAATCATTTGGAGAGCTTTTGAGCGCGTGATGACATAATTAGTGAAAGATGTAAACGTCATTGCAGAAATCCTTTTGACGAGAATCATTCGCACAGTCTTTGTGAATATCAGGTGTCTACATAAATAAGAGATAAGAGGCTGAGTTTACGTAATATTTTGCACCAGCTTACCATAGCTTTGTAACTAGATGACAGTTATTATTGTTTTGTCTAAAGTGCACTTCAGGCGACACTAAGAGGCGTCAGCAAAGCTGTCCCTGTGGTCCTGCCATTTTATTCTTTTTTATCCCATCATTTTAATGTTCATTTCATAACAAGCTGCTTTCCCACGACGTTTCATTTCTTTAATAAGACACCATATTTTTTAAACAATTTAACCTCAATTGTCAACTGAAAATAAAATGTTTTTTTAACTTTTGACTGACTTTTTATCAAAACGAAATCTTTTCTATCCTCCCTAAATAATTGAATTTAGTTTTAACTAAAAGGTGGAGAAGTTACCTTTTCAAACATGATAAAAATGACCTTTTTAAAAATCCGAACAAAATTTACGCCTTTAGAACAAAAAAAGTTATCTAAATCAAATTTATATTTTTTAATCGACATTTTAGCCTAACAAAAATTTAGATTTTTTGGTGTTTAAATTTTCAGATTATTAGCAGTAAAAGTAAACCTATTTTACTCTAACGAAATTTGACATTTGAAAAACTAAAAAATTTATATTTTTGAACCGCAAAAGAACACAATATCCCAACAAGAATTCACATTCTTTTGCCTAAAAACATTGACAATTTTCATTCCAAACATATTTATCTCACAAAAAAAATATTATTACCCTAACAAAAATTTACATTCTTTGGTCCAGAAACACTGATATTTTCAACCCCCTAAAAATAATATTTTTACCAAAAGAATATTAATATTTCTACCACAACAAAAATTAATATTTTTTGGACTAAAGACATTAATATTGTTCACCCCATGCAAAAAAGAATTTTTTAACAAATTTTAACATTTTTTAGCAGAAAAAAGAAATTTTTTCCCTTACAAAAGTTAATGTTATTTGGCTTAAATTTTTACACTTTTAGCAGCAGAAAAAGAGCATTTTTTCTCTATCGAAATTTGGCATTTTAAAAACTAAATAAAAATATGTTTGAACCGACAAAAAAACATTTTACCCTAATAAAAATTCAAATTTCTTTTGACTAAAATCAGTGACAATTTACAGTCCATAATTAAAATCATATTAAGCCCACAAGAAAAACAATTTTAGCCTAAAAAAGACTTTTTTAACCCTAAACGAAAATTTACTTTTTTTTGGGCTAAAAGCATTTAAATTTTTCAACCAATAAAAAATAGCATTTCTAAGCTAAACCTAACAAAAGTTTACACTTTTTAATCCGAAAACATTGATATTTTCCACTCCCTAAAAATAGTATTTTTACCAAAAAAATTTTACATTTTTACCTCAACAAAAATTGACATTTTTTGGACTAAAAACCTTTTTTTTGTGGTAAAAATTAATATTGATTACCCCATACAATAGGCACTTTTTGACAAAAAAATTATAAATTTTTAGCAGAAAAATATATTTTTTCCCTTGGAAGAATGAATGTTTTTTGGCTTAAATTTTTACACTTTTAGCAAAATATAGAAAGCATTTTTCCTTTAACGAAATTTTACATTTTAAAAACGAAATAAAAATATGTTTGAACCGAAAAAAAACATTTTACCCAAATAAAAATTTACATTTGTTTTAAGACTAAAAACAGTGACATTTTTCACCCCATAATAAATATCATATTTGCTCTACAAAAAAGACATTCTTATTCTAAAAAAGACATGTTCACTCTAACAAAAAACTAATACTTTTTTGGGCCAAAAGCATTAAAATGTTTACCCAATAAAAAATAGCATTTCTAAGCTAAAAAAAGTAGATATTTTTTAATCCAAAACATCAACAGTTGTCACGCTGTAAAAATCGCATTTTTGACATAAAAATAATAACATTTTAAACTTAAAGAAAATTCACGATTCCTTATCTAGAAAATTGGGTTTTTTAGTCTAAAAAAAATCAGACTTTTAAAGCGAAAAGGAACATTTTACCCTAACCAAAACTGGCATTTTTTGGTAAAAAAAATGATAACATTTTTTACCCCGGAAAAGCAGCATAATATTTATTCCACAAAAATTTTTAGATAAAGAACTTTTACATTTTTCACCCCTTAAAAAATATCATTTTTAGCTTAGTAAAGAATGTAAAATTTTTTTTAGTTAAAAAAAGTGCTCCTTCCCTGACAAAAATTAACATATTATTTGGACAAAAAGCTTTGACATTTTGAGCAAAAACAAGTTATTTTTACCCTAAAAAAAATTCACTTTTTTTTTCGTCTAAAAACACTGAAATTTGTTACCCCGTAAAAACAGCATTTTTATAGCCTGAAAATTTATATTTTTTAATTATTTAATTTTATTATTATTATATCTATCACTAAAATTCCTACAATTCTATTTTTACAATTGAGAACTTTCTGGACAGTAATAACATGATTTTAAATAACTTTAATAGAGAATGAATTCTGCTTAGAAGCAAAAAAATATCTGAACACATGTATGGGAGAAAAATCTGACTTCAGGAAATTACGTCAGTTTTTCTTTGAAATTGACGAAGATGAGCCAGATGTTTATAGTTGAATTTGCTGCGCTAGCTTTATACTTGATAGTAAGGTGTGAATAGCTGGAGATGTGAGATAACGGATCTTGTCAAACTTTAAACAATAATATCCACTTTCTCATTTGTAGGTGTATAAAGTGCTGAAGGAGCAGCAGTACCGAATGTCCTGGTTACCGGAGAAACAACTAGACTGGTATCATCGCGAAGTTTGGTGTCTAGAAAAAAGTAAAAAAGCAGAACGAGCACTTCCCCGACTGCATGACGCTCTTCAAAGGTTCGCCATCACCTTCTATCATCTGAGAGCTTTTCGTCTCAAGTCCAATATCAATGCTGAACTCACCATGAGCAGAAGAAACGAAATTATTGATGGAATGTACAGTGAAGTACGAAGGGTAAGCAGACTTTTTGTCTAATTTGAAGAAAATGAAAAAAAATTTATTTTAATAGGAATTTTTTATTGTGGAAAGATTAGGGCAAGTTTCAACATTCAGAACATTGAAAATTCATATTTTGGTAATGTTACTAAAATATTGCAAAATTATTCTGGAAATGTTGGATTATTACGAAAATGTTATTGAAATGTTGAGTTATTATTGTGAAAATATTACAGCAATGGTACAGAAATAATTCAGTTATGTTACTCGAACATTGCTGAAGAAAAGTTACGAGAACATTACAGGAATGTTACTGAAATATTGCATAAGTGTTGCATAATAAATTGTAATAATGTTGCTTAAATATTTCAAAACATTTACTGTTATATTGTAGGAACAT
Source organism: Ganaspis brasiliensis (assembly GCA_037103525.1). NCBI lineage: Eukaryota > Metazoa > Arthropoda > Insecta > Hymenoptera > Figitidae > Ganaspis > Ganaspis brasiliensis. The sequence goes on from JAZKLR010000194.1 coordinate 655,620, forward strand.
TACAAAAATATTTCTGGAATGTTATGGAAATATTTTATCAATGTTAAGAAACCTATAACTGAAATATTACGGAACTGTTCAAGAAATATTGTGGTAATTTAAGAAAGGTAGAGGAATATTTCTTTAATGTTACCGAAATATTACAGTAATGTTAAGCAAAAATTAAAAAAAAAAAAATAAATAATGGATTATCGTAGTAACATTACGAAAATTTTCCAGAAATGTTATGGAAATTTTGCATAACTGTCACTGAAATATTGCATTAATGTTGCAGAAATATTGCAGCAATGTTGTAGAAATATTTTAGCAGTATTACTGAAATATTACATTAATGTTACGAAAATATTGTAGTCGGTAATATTTAATCAAATGTTACAAAACAATTATTGCAGTAACATGAAATAGTAAATAATCCAGAAATATCATGAAACTATTCCAGCAACATGACGGAAATATTACAGAAATATTCCAGTAATATTACATTAAAATGACGGAAAACTTCCGGATATTTAAGCAATATTAAAGAAATATTTCAGTAAAGTTACTGAAATATTACATTAATGCGTTTTAAGAATACTTCAGCAAGATTTGAGAAATAATTTGTAATATTATTGAAATATGACATTATAATAATACAGGAGTAAAATTCCTAAAATGTTAAAGAAATATTGCAGTAATGTTTTGTCAATATTGTCGTCTTTTACGGAAATCTTCAGTAATGTTACTCAAGTATTACAGGAGAGTTACTGAAATATTGTTGTAACATTACAAAAATATTCCAGAAATATTGCAAACATTTTGTATCAATTTGAGTTAAATGTTGCATTAATGTTGTAGAAATATTACAGCAATGTTATAGAAATATTTTATCATTTGGCACTAAAATCTTTCATTAATGTTACGAAAATATTGTAGTAAGTAATGTTACTTGAATATTACAGAATAACTATTGCAGTAATATGAAGTAAATATTCCAAAAATACAACGGAACTGTTCCAAAAATATTGCAGCAATATTTCATAAATACTTCAGTAAAGTTGCAGAAAAATTGCATTAATGTTTCTGAAATATTTCAAAAATGTTTGAGAAATATTTTATTAATGTTACTGAAATATTGCATTAAATAATCATAAAATTTTAAAGAAAAATTAGCGTATTGTTATGTAAATATTGCAGTACTGTGACAGAAATGTTGCAGTAATGTTACTCAGATATTACAGAAGAGTTACTAGAATATTGCAGAAATATTACAGAAATATTCCACAAACATTGCTAAAAGTTTTTAATGATGACTATTTAATGACTTAAATATTGCATATAACTGTTTCAGAAATATTATAGCAATGTTTTAGAAATATTTAAGCAATGTTACTGAAATATTGTATTAATGTTACGAAAATAATGAATTGGATAATGGTAATCGATTATTACAGAATAATTATTGCAGTAATATAAAGTAAATATTCCAGAAATTTTGCATTCCCGGAATTATTGCAGCAATATTACATAAATACTTCAACAACGTTACCGAAAAATTTCAATAATGTTACATAAAAATTGTAGTATTATTTTAGAAATGTTACAGTAATGTTACTCAAATATTGCAGTCAATTTACTAAAATATTGCAGAAACATTACAAAAATATTCCTGTAATATTGCTATAATTTTTTTTTCATTACAACTTAAATTCTACAATTAATGTTGCAGAAATATTTTAGCAATGTTACTAAAATATTGCATTAATGTTAATAAAATGTTGTAGTAGGTAATGTTAATAGAAAATTAGAAAATAATTATTGCAGTAATATGATGTAAATATTCCTGATATATTACGGAACTATTACACTAATATTGCAGAAATATTTCAGAAACATAATGGAAATATTCCAGAAATGTTGTAGAAATGTTACAGAAATATTCTAGCAACATGAAATATTGCACCAAGATCAAGAAAATAATATAGAATAGTTACTGAAATATAGCATTAATGTTTCAGAAATATTTCAGTAAAGTTTGAAAAATATTTTATTAATGTTTCTAAAATATTGCATTAATAATGCTAAAAGTTTCTTAAAAATTCAAAGAAATATTGCAGTAATGTTATATAAATATTGCAGTATCGTAGCGGAAATGTTTCTGTAATGTTATACAAATATAACAGAAAAATTACTGAAATATTGCAGTAATAATACAAGAATATTCCAGAAATATTGCATTAATGTTACAGAAATATCACTGTAATGTTTTAGAAATATTCTAGCAATTTACTGAAATATTGTATTAATGTTACAAAAATATTGCAGTCAGTAATATTTAATGAAATATTACAAAATAATTATTACAGTAACATAAAGTAAATATTCCAGAAATATAATAAAACCATTCCGGCAACATGACGGAAATCTTGCGAACATATTGCAGAAATATTAAAGGAATAATTTAGTAACGTTACTGAAATACTACATTAATGTTTCAGAAATAATTCAGCAGTACGGAAATATTCCTAAAATGTTTAAGAAATTTTGCATTAATGTTGCAGAAATATTAGAGTACTAATTATTGCAGTAACATAAAGTAAATATTCCAGAAATATTATGAAACTTTTCCAGTAATATTACAGAGATATTCCAGCAACCCAACAGAATTAAACAGAAATATAGCAGCAATATTACGGAAATATTTCAGCATCATGACGGAAATCTTCCGGATGTATTGCAGCAATATTAAAGAAATTTTTTAGTATCGTTACTAAAATATTACATTAATATTTCAGAAATATTTCAGCAATATGGAAATATTTCTAAAATGTTAAAGAAATATTGCAATAATGTTGCTGGAATATTACAGAAATGTTTTAGAAATATTCTAGCAATGTTACTGAAATATTACAATTATGTTACATAAATATTGCAGTAGTAATTATTGTAGTAATACACGGAAAAAAATTAATATTCAAATTTGATATTTAATATGAGATTCAAGCATAAATTATCTCTAAAAACAAAAGTAAGATGTAATAAAATCTTTAAAATTAAAATATGGATTTATATCAGATTAAAATATTAGATTTGTAAAGAATACATATTCTTATGCCTAAAAACAATATTAGAAATTTATAATTCTGTGCTATATGGAAAATACAAAATAAAAAAAGCAAATGACTGATCCAGCCAATGCATCGCAGCAACATTCACAATTATTATGTTTTTTATCTATTTTTTCAATTGTTTGGTAAAAAATTTTAATTTTATTATTAGAATAAGAAATAAAGTAATTTAATGTTACACAATGTATATAATTCCTCATTTTATGCATAGCCCATTACGAATAGAATTTAAGATATTATTGAAATTTAGAGCAAACGGATTACTTAGAACGTGTTTAAAAATTAAAAAAAAAATAGTAAAACGTTTTGTTTAAAAGTATTCGACAAAAATAATTATTTTTTAGAGTAAATTTATTAATAAAAAAGTCGATCTAAATTCAGTCAAATCTTCATTATATCCCAAAAACTAAACATTTTAAAACTTTTTCGAATAATAAAATATGTTTTAGCATAACCTTTTTTATATTATTTCTAGGTTGATAAATAAACATATCTCTAAATTAAAGATTTCATAAAATGTCATTTTCTGATATAAAGTTTTGCAAAATAAAGCATAACTTATTAAAAAAAGTTTGATTATCATGCTTAATTTAGATACATTTTTAATTCTCTGCAATTAAGAATTCAACTCATTTCAAATTTTGTGATTAATTTTTTTCAGTGTATAAAGTAAATATTCCAGAAATATTATGAAACTATTTCAGTAATATTGTGGAGATATTCCAGTTATATAGCAGAGATATTCCAGTAACATGACAGAAATATTACAGAAATATGTCAGCAATATTATGGAAATATTCCAGCAAAATGACGAAACCTTCCGGATGTATTGCAGCAATTTTATAGAAATTCTTCTGTATCGTTACTAAAATATTACATTAATGTTTCAGGAATATTTTAGCAATACAGATATTCCTAAAATTTAAAAGAAATATTGCAGTAATATTGTGAAAAGATTGCAGTAATTTTACAAAAATATTGCAATAATGTTACGGAAAAGTTGCAGTAATGTTATCAAAATATTGCACAAGAGTTACTTGATTATTACAGAACATTACAAAAATATTCCAGAATTATTGCATTAATGTTGAAGTAGTAATTATTGCAGTAACATGAAGTAAATATTCCAAAAATATTATTAAACTATTCCAGTAATATTGAGGAGATATTTCAGTTATATTGTAGAGATATTCCAGCAACATGACAAAAATATTACAGAAATATGGCAGAAATATTACGGAAATATTCCAGCAACATGACGGAAATCTTCCGGATGTATTGCAGCAATATTAAAGGAATTCTTCAGTATCGTTACTAAAATATTACATTAATGTTTCAGAAATATTTCAGCAATACAGATATTTCTAAAATTTAATAGAAATATTGCAGTAATGTTGTGGAATTATTGCAGTAATTTTACAGAAATTTTGCCCTATGAGTTACTGGATTATGACAGTAACCTTACAAAAATATTCCAGAAATATTGCATCAATCTTACATTAATGTTGCATCAATCTCGCAAAAAAAAAATTAAATCAATATTACAAAAACTGCACTAATGATATCTTAACTTACTTTAATATTCCCATAGTATAAATTAAATATTCCAGAAATATTCCAGAAATATTACAGAAATACTGCATCAATCTTACATTAATGTTGCATCAATCTCGCAAAAAAAAATTAAATCAATATTACAAAAACTGCCCTAATGTTTCCAACTTTAAATAACCGAATCAGTATATCTAACCCTTAATCTAAATTATAAATTAAATTTTCTAATTTTCAACATTTTTCCACAGATACTGTGCGAAGTAGAAACAGCAATTTTCAATCTGGGATTGCAGCTTCCAACGTCCCACAAGGCAAATATCGTGACAGAGAGTTCCAATTGGGCAGAGGAGGGAGATTTGACTCTGATGCTGATTCAGGACTCGGGAGTTCTTCGACTCTACAGAGATTTTCTAAACGACTGGACAAGAGCATTTCGAAATGCCACTGCTACTGGTCCAGGCACATGTGACCCAAATTTGATCAAACCTTTGATCTACAAGTCAAAAAAACCACCAGTTGGCAAAAAAGAATATCAACACAAGAAAAAGCAGAAAAATCAACTAAAAAAACAAAATGCAGAAATGAAGAAAAATCTCACCTTCAGGAGAAATCGACAATACGTCCAGGGAATGAGATGGGGCATGAGGCGAAAATTAGGCAGAAATAAACCAAAAACTGACACTTGAAATTTTATATCAAATTGTTTTATAATAAGGAAAATTGGAATTTTTTTTTGTTCTTTTTGACCTTGGAGGTTGAAATTTGGAAACAGTATTACAAGATATTCTTTAAGCAGTATTATGTAAACGAATTTTGTGTTTTTCCTGCAAATTATTCGGGATATTATGAAATAATTCGAGATTATTATTTTTGAAAGGAGGAACTTTGAAATTGTAACAGTTCTGTATAACTGAAATATTTCATTCGTAAAAGTTACTTTTTCAGGATACACTGATTGTATTATATTTTTTTACGATAGTTATTTAAGCGTCGATTCTCGTGTAATATGTATTTATTTATGAAGACTTCATCGGACACCAAGTGTCGAAAGCTTGAAGTTAAAAGCTGTGATATGATTCTCGTATTTGGACGTTACAAAGCTCCTGTACGTTTTCTTTCTTCAAGTGTACTTATAAGTATTGTACAGAAAGATTTTAATAAGCTTTATGTATTAAATGTACTTTATACAACTAGACAAATATTAGGTATACCAGTATACGTAAGATCAGTATTTGCATTCAGCATTTATTTTTTACGATTATGTAAACTCTTTTGTGATATCCGTTTCCAAGAAATCGAACTTTTCGAGAAAGGAATTTTTTTTTTAATAACTGTTTTGTAAAACTAAAAATTGGGTGAACATAAATTAATGAAAAAATGTAATACAATAAATTTATGTTCACTCAACTAAAATTGTTCTGTCCTCAACTAAATATATTGCGCTGTCAATTAAAATTTTGTCATTAACAATAAGTTCTCAAAAAAGCATATAATTTTTCGATTTTTATATTTAACTGCCTTTTTTGACATTTTTTTAGAAATCGAATCTCTACGCACTTTTAGAGTCGTTTAAAATTGTAAGAATTTTGTCATGACATTTTTCGTTTTATTGCTACTAAAAAAATGTACTTAATTTTATTATTTTATGGAACAAATGAGTAGGGGGCAAGAATCTTTGAAAATTGAGAAAAAATGTAATGTGAACTTTTGAGTAGAGAAGTACGAATAATTTAATTGCACGAAATACAATGATAAAGTACAATTATATGAATAAGTATTTAAAGCAAAATGAAACAATAACTAAATAAGCACAACACTAAAGTGAAAAAAAAAGAAAAACATAATATTCATCAGAAAAGTTTCTACCCTATATTCAAACGATATTTTACACTTTTGTACATTGTTATAAGTATTTAGAGAAATAGACGTTTACTTATAGAAATACTGTGGATTTGTGTTAAATATTATTTATTACGCACGCGTTGAAAATCTTATTTTTATGTAATATCTAACTTCCGGTGAAATCAATTTTGTTTACAATTATCTATCCGTACTTACAAGAAATTAAATTTCCTAATTATAAACATATTTCGTCATAATGGTATTTTATAGTATTTGCACACATTCCATAACATTTTATTATTTATTCTATCACGTTACCACTGCACATATTTTACATTATTTATTGCCATTTCTTTCCCTGTATAATCGTTATAAATAAAGCATATTTTGTATTAAATGGAATTTGTAATAAAAATGAGAATATTGTTATTATTGACCAAAACCTATTAAATTCGATGATGGCAAGATACGAATGTGATTGGTAATAAATTTTACAATAATCAAGTCAATTTTACAACTAGACTTTTTTTAAACATTGTATGAAAATTATGTAACTTTCCAGTATTTTTACAGTAAATAACAGGAACACAGGAGAGAGTATTACATGCATGTAACTTGACTCCGTCGATACTAGAAGATTGCAATAATTGACCTATAAACAGAAACAATTGTTTATTTGTAAATTTTGTGATTTAATCGTCTCAGTTTACAAAACACTGTCATTTAATTATCACAGTTTATTATCTTTCTTTATATTTTTCGTTTAATTTAATCCTACGGATATTATCCTTCCTGGAACACATTTTGTGGTTAAACTTACAAAATAATCAAAATTTAAAAAAAAAAAGCAGTAATTTTTCGTAATTATTTGTATATAAGAGCTTTTCTAATTTATGATTTCGCGGAAAAATTGTTTTCTTAATCTTTGTAAAAATTATTTGACGATTTATTGGATGTTTTGATGCAGAGCTGAATTTCAAAATTAAGGGAAACTTTTCGAAACGGCTAGCTGAAGTAACAGGAGGCCACGGAGGGCTGCAAGCTTGCAAGCTCGTTACACCGTTACAGGTGTGCGCAGTCCTGTAAATCGATTTACTTCCCCCCACATCATCTTGACTATCGCAGCCTCGCCTAGTAGCTCAATTTTCCATTTTCAAAATGTGGACGACGAGAAAAATGCCACGAGGTTTCTGTAAAATGAAGTAGATTTTAATATTAATTTAAATTTGATAAATAGGCATATTATTTGTTAAAGAGATGGTTTTTTAATTTGGAATTTTGGGGAGAAAAAATTATTTGGAGATTTAATTATATGACTTTGTTAACTTGATGATTGTATTATTCCTTTATAAGAAATCAGGCAGCTATAAGCCTGTTACGCAAATAAGCGTTACGCAGTTTAAAACTGTTCGTCCGTTACGGGAGAGAGACAAAGATAGTTGGTAGCTTAAGATATAGAGAGAGAGAGAGGTAATAAAGAACAGATACTTATTCCAATATAAGAAATCAGGCAGATATAAACCTGTTACGCAAATAAGTGTAACGCAGTTTAAGAATGTTCGTCCGTTACGGGAGAGAGACAAAGATAGTCGGTAGCTTAAGATAGAGAGAGATAACAAAGACACTTAATCCAATATAAGAAATCAGACAGATATAAACCTGTTACGCAAATAAGTGTTACGCAGTTTAAGAATGTTCGTCCGTTACGGGAGAGAGACAAAGATAGTAGTCAGCTTAAGATAGAGAGAGATAATAAAGATAGGTATAGTATGATAGCAGGTAGATTAAGATTTAAATTTAGTTGGGATTTCTTTTATATAAGTGGAAAAGGGGTTATTGGAAAATATTAAAAAAAGTAAATTATTATTGGAAAATTGACAAAGTATTGGTAAATTAGAAAACTGTGAAATTGGAGATTCAGTTATTGGAAAATTGTCAAATTAAAAAATTGGAAAAGTGGTTAATGTAAAATTGGAGATACTGAAAATTCGTGAATTGGAAGATTGGCAAATTAGAAAATTGTTTAAGCTGATAAATTGTGAAATTGGAAATTTGGTTATTGGTAAATTGGCAAAGTAAAAAAATTGGTAAACTGGAAAGTTAGTAAAATAAAAAAATTGATAAACTGGTAAATTAAGAAATTGGAGATTTGCTTATTGGAAAATTGACAAATTAGAAAATTGGAAAAGTGGTTAACGGAAAAGTGAATAATTATAAATTGGAAAATTAGCAAATTAGAAAATTTTTTAAACTGGTAAATTGAGGAATTGGAAATTTGGTTATTGGAAAATTGGCAAAGTAAAAAAATTGGTAAACTGGAAAATTAGCAAAATAAAAAAATTGATAAACTGGTAAATAACTTATAAGTTATATTTATAACTTATAACAATTTTAATTTATTCGAACTTTTATTAATTTGAACTTTCATTGATTAATAATTTAATTAATCCATGTTTAGAGAATATTAAATTTGAAATTACTTAAAAATTAATTCAATTTTTAACAATTCTTTTCTAATATGATTTCAATCATTTGCTACAATTTTCAACTGTATTTATCATTTTTCAACAATTTTCTTCAATAATTTTCATTATTTTTCAATTTCCCCCCTAAATTATAAATTTAATTTCCGGAAGTTTAAATTATTTTCTTCAATTTTTTCAAATAAAACTTTTTCAGTTTCTCACGCGAAGAAAATTAATTATAAACTTCATTAAAATGCTTTATAATTTAGGGTAAAAGTGGCAGAAAGCCTCGCAAAAAGCGACATTTTCCCACAATAAATTTTAAGCTTTAAAAAAACCATTTGAATCATTGCTAAGTAATTTCAAACTTTAATATAGTCTGTTGCAAATTTCATATAATTTTTTTTAAAGTTTGAAATTATTAATCTGAAATTTTCTCTTTTCATCCTTTTTCCCTAAATTGTAAAACTTTTTGATAAAATTTATAATTAATTTTTATTCCGTGTAATTATTACCTTCGATATCAAATTAGTTTCATTAATTTCCAATTATGTTTATCATTTTCCAAGTACTTGTTTATCTCAAATATATTCTGTAACTTTTCCAATTATTTTTCACATTTTTTAAATATTTTCTACAATTTTCAATTATTTCTATCATTTTTCAATTATTTTTCAATTAATTTTCTAATTTTTTGATTATTTATCTCAAATTATAGTTATTTTTCTATTTAAAAATATTTTTATATTTCTGCAATTTTTTTCATTCATTACAAATATATGTTGTAATTTTTTCAATTACTTTTCACAAATTAAAATTATTTTCTTCAATTTTTAATTACTTTTATTACTCTGCAAATATGTTCCCAATTTTTTTATCATTTTTATTATTCTTCAATTAATTTCCTTGACTTTATAAAATTTTATTCCAAATTTTAATAATTTTCTTTAATTTTCAATTATTATTGTTATCATTTTGCAATCAATTTCTTCAATTTTTTATTATTTATCTCATTTTTTAATTATCTTTTTCAATTTTTATTTTATTTTATTTCTTTGCAATTATTTTCTTAATCTTTTAATTAAATATATTAATATTATTTTTCAATTAATTTCCTAAATTTTTAATAACTATCTCAAATCAAAGTTATTGTCTTCACTTTTCAATGTTTTAATCATTCTTCAATTATTTTGCTCAAATTTCAGTTACGATCGTCAATTTTAAATTATTTTTTTTTTTAAATTGCAATGGTTTTCCCAATTTTTATATTATTTTGATTACTCATTGATTAATTCCGAAAATATCAATTATTTATCTCAAATTTCCATTATTTTCTTCAGTTTTCGATTATTTCTATAATGTTTTAACTATTTTCCTAAATTTAAAACTATAGTAATCATTTTATAATTAGGTACTTCCACTTACTACACATACTTATATTCTGTATTTTTTAAATTATTTGGGCCCGTATCATTTTGACACAAATTTTTTCGTGCAACTTGTTATATTGTACTCCCGAAGATGAATGTTATATTTTACTCCTACAAAAATCAAAGATTTTTAGGTTTTAATTATTTAATACTTGAACTTACTGGATTAATAAAGTTTTTTAATATTAATTTAATGTATTAAATCAATTATTTAATAAATAAGACTTAAAAATCTTTGATTTTAGAAGGAGTAAAATATAACATTCATCTTCGGGAGTACAATATAACAAGTTGCCCGAAAAAAATTGTGTCAAAATGATACGGGCCCAATTATTTTTCTAAAACTGCAATTATTATTTTCAATTTTCTATTATGTGTTTTTATAATTTTTTAATTATTTCACCCAATTTTAATTATTCTCATTTTTATGCAATTAATATCTAAAAATTTTAAGTATTTTTTTCTCAATTTTCAATTATTCATTTTTTTTTTCAATTCGAAAATTTTATAAATTTTGTCCTATATTATTTTATTAATTAAATATTCCAAAAAACAGAGTTGTATGGGAAACGTTGCAATAAGTCAAATGAACTGTAATAAATTTAATTGTTTACTCCAATTTTCTCTTTGTTATTTTAGTTTCATTTAATTTTCTCAAATTTTATTCAATTATCTTAAATGCTCTTCAACTTTCTCAAAACTTTAAAATTTTTTTTAAATTTTCTCCAATTATCTCAAATTTTGTAAAACTCTCAATCTGTTTTTCTAGCAAAAAATATAATATCTAAATGCGTTTTTTGAAAAGATGGAAAGAAAATTACAAAAAAAAATAATATAAAATTTTGCCGTATTCTACAAATTGTTTTAAAACGTTTTCATATCAACTAATTCTTTTCAAATTTATAAACTTTTATCAAAAATTAAATTAAAATATAATCAAAAATTACATTTTTGTAACTACAGAAAAATGAAAGTTTCTCAAATTGCTTAAAAATTATTTATCCAAGTTTGATTTTAAAAATTGTTGTAATTTGAGAAATTATTTTTGAATTAAGTTTCAATGTATTTTCCATTTATTTATTTAATTAATTAATTATTATTACTCACTATAATTTATTATTATTATTAATATTTATATCATTTATTAACTTTTTTGTTTATATAAGCTTATGTTTAAAATTAAGTTTCTCACTAGTTTTGAATTTTGTTCTGCTTCATCTAATATTTTCCACGATTTTATTTTATTTATTTTCATAATTTTCGTAACATTCGACATTATTTTCAATTCATTTATTTATTTATCATAATTTTTTTTCAAATTTTTATCACTTTTCATCACTTTTATTCAAATTTGTCATTGTTTTACCATTCTCTCAAACATTTTTTAAATTCCCAAGAAATTTTGTGTTTGATTCATTAATATGCATTTTTTACAACTTTTCTATAATTTTCATCAATTTTTGTAATATTCCAATTTTTTTTTTACATTTTCTCCAACTTCCTGAAATTTTCATCAATGTTCTTCAATTTTGTCAAGTTTTCTTATATCTTCTCATATTTTTTTTAATTTTCTCCTTTTTTCGACAACTGTCTTCATTTTTCTTCATTTTTCTTCTACTTACTACAATATTTGTTAGTTTTATTCACTTTTCTTCATTTATCTTAAATTATTTACTTTACATGTTTTTCAGTTTACATGAATTTTTTAAAATTCTACTAATTTTTCTAAAAGTTTATGTATTTAATATTATTTATTTCTTTTCTTTAATTATTTCCAATTATCACAATTTCTCGTCAATATTCCTCAATTTGCTATATTTGAAAAAAATTATCTCAGATTTTCTTCATTTTTCTCCAATTTTCTTCAATATTCTTAAATTTTCTCAATTGTTTCTCAACATCTTCCGATTCTCTCCCGTTTTCTTCATTTTTCTCCATTCTTTCAATTTTTTTCCAATTTTTCTTTAAATTTTCCTCTTTTTCCCAATTAATTCCTTTTTTTTTAAATTTTATTTATTTCAATAACGTCACGCACTTCTGACGTTATATATCGACGTCAGAAAAATAACGCCATGAAATCAAAATTATAAAAATGACGCTATAAAATTGTATCATATTCTACACAGAAAGAATAGTAAATCATTAAAAAAATGTTCGATGCGCTCAGTTAAGCACTATTCTCTCCGTAAGGTTTTATATGTAACACAATTCTCCTGGATTTATTTTGTAATTATCTTTTCCTGACGTTATTCTTATTATGACGTTATTTCCCATACGCAATTTTTGTAAGAAATAGTTAACTTTTATTTTTTTAATAATTTTCTCCAAATTGATATTTTTCTACCATTTTTAACTTTTACTGTTTTTTTTTTCGTTAAAATTCCGTTTCCAAGTGATCTTATAATTAAAATTTTTTTAAATCAAATTTGTAAGTCCAAATTAATAAAAGTATTAAAAAAATGTAAATCTTAGTTAAAATATTAAAAAATAATTACAGATATTTTTATTCAAAGTATTTCTAATATAAATTACATTAACAAAGATTATCTATTATGAAGGTACCTATTAATACGCTTCAAAAGCAGAAATGTGTCAAGGTTATTTTTAATTTTGATAATGATTGTTGATGATTATTTAATATTTATTTAATAACAAAATTGAGACTTTCTCATGAATTATGAAGATTTAGGTTTTTTTTCTCGATTTATTCACGTCAACGATAATTTGGGAAAATGTTAGTTAATTGCGTATTAATTTGCCGCACATCGTGCAACAACAATTATTTACTCGATAACTCTGTACAGTTATTTGATTAGTCATAGATACAGATCTGAGCTTATCAGTGCGCGGGTGGTATTATGCGAATTAAAATAGGTTAATATTGAATGATATCTAAATCTAGGAAATGATCTGTTTTTTCGCGGAAGGTCAGTGGCCGTATCCACATCTGTAATTTCGCTTAACTGGAAAACAAGCACATTTTCCTGAGAATTTAATTCAAATTTAATCGAAGCCTTTTTAGTCACACATCAACTTAAATTCTCTCTTTTTCTAATAATAATAGAATTACAATAAAATATTTCTTGCTTGAGAGATTTTTTCCAGAATACAATTAAAATACAAATTATCGCAATTAAAATAACAGAACTAATCCAAAAAAAAATTTCTTGCCCATAAAAACTACAATTTTAAGGAAAAATACGAAATTTTTGTTTATTTCGAACGTGCGCCTTCTTCAAAATCAAAAAAATTATTTTATCATTAAGGTCAAATCGATATTTACTCGTGTGTGGAATTTAACAGGGTATTTTAACAGATAACTCATTTTGTAAGCTCTGGCTATTTTTCATTAAATAATAGTAAATAAATTATTGTTTGAGAATCAATAAATTAATTGGGATCAAGTTCAATGAATGTTTTGTAAGTGTTAAAAAAAAAAGTCCAGTATCGCGAAAAAGTTATTCAATATGCTCAATAAATGTTGAATGAGTTGAAAAAGTCACTGAACTTGAATTTAGTCAACATCACGCATCTGAAAATATTACAAAGAGACACGTAATTTTGGATTTTAATATTTGATAAAAGGGTGCTCCGCGTGCGCAAATGGAAGGATTATTTCTATTATTTTTAAGTAAAACTTTACAAAAGTTGCACAAGTAAGCATAACCGGTGGATTTTTGACGTCAAGACAACGTATTAAGATAAAAAAATTTGTAATTATTGTCATGATTCGTCAATGTACTAAAATTTCGTCATATATTAGTTCACCGGAAGATAGAACAAATAGTGGAGCTTCCTCAATTATTAAACGTGATTCATAATAGTGTCTGTGTTTAAATACATTTTATCAAAGATTACCTGTATGTATTTTCTTTCAGTAAAATTTTGAAGATTGCACAAATAAATACAACTATTGAAACATTATCTACATCTAATTATTAAACTGTATTAATATCAGATAACGCACTATTTGTCAAAGTAGTCCTACTTTATATGATTGTGTAATGTTTTTTAAATTTTTAACTAAATTAATAACTTTTCTTATGATCTGGGTTTTCCAGTGCTTAAGATAGTGACAGATAACTTGAAATTTTCATTTACAAAATAATTAAATATAATCTTTTTTCTATTAAGTACATCTTGTCATACAAGGTATAAAGTTTAATACAAGACAATTCACACGTTATACGTGTTAAACGATTTTTTTTTGTCGAAAACTAATATCTATTCAACGAATACATTAAATTTGAGAAATTCCCAAAATTCATGAAACTTAGTACATAGAGGTTAAAAAATCCCGATGTACCAAGTTTCATTAATTTAATATAAAACTTAAAGATTAAGTTTTAACTTTCTTAAACAATATCCTCCATTTTGTCGCCGCTATTTTGAATTTTGTTATGTATTAACTGATGCAAATTTTTAATCTTTCAGTGAGAAGCATTAATTAAAAAAAAAGTTCCAGATTTTTTATCACTTGTTGGCAAAAAAAAAAAACGCTATATTCACAACAAAAAGTAAATGAAAAATAAAAAATTATTTTTTATTTATTAATATATTTTTCATTTATTTAATTAATTTTATAATAATAATAATTATTATTATTATTATTAGTATCCGATTTCCTACAATTTTTTTTAATGAACTTCTATTTTCTCAAATTTTCAAAAACGTTTCTTAATTTTTTACGATTGTCTTCATTTTCTTTCAATTTTGCCTCAATTTCTCCGATTTTCTTTAAAACTTTTCAATTTTGCTTCAACTTTCCCCAATTTTCTTCAATACTACCAAATTTTCTCAAATTTTATTATTTATTTATTATATTATTTATCTTTAAATTTCTCAAATTTCCTCCAAATTCCATCAGAATTCACCAACTTTTTTAAATTCTCTCAATTTGAAATTTTTTCTAATATTTTTATATTTTCTTTAAATATTATGAATGCTCTTTAAATATTTTACTGTTCTTTAAATCTTTTTGTGTTAATTAAATATTACATTGATTAAAATGTATATTTTACATTTTTAATACATATTAAAAAAATGTTTTCAATAAGAAGTATTAATTGAAAAAAAAGTTCACGATTTTTTTATAGTTGTTTGCAAAAAAGCCGCTATATTCACAACAACAAAATAATAAAAAAATAAAAAATTATTTTTAAGTTATTAACATATTTTTAATTTGTTTAATTAATTTTATAATTATTATTATTCTTATTATTGTCTGATTTTCTACAATTTTCTTTAATAAACTTCCATTTTCTCAAAATTTTTCAATCTTTTCCCAACTTTCTTCAATTGTCTTCATTTTTCTTCAATTTTCTTCAAGGTCACAATTTTTTTTTCAATTCCTCCGATTTTTTTTTAATTGTCAATTTTACTTTAATTTTCTCCAATTTTCTCCAAATTTATTTTATTTATCTTTAATTTTATTTAATTTTCTTCAGTTTCCTTCAAATTCGATCAAAATTCTTCAACTTTTCACAACAACAAAACCAATGGAAAATAAAAATTTATTTTTTAGTTATTAATATTTTATCCTATATTTTTTTAATTTTATAATTATTATTATTCTTATTATTAACTGATTTTCTACAATTTTCTTCCATGGAATTCTATTTTATGAAATTTTCAAACACTTTTCTTAATTTTCTTCAATTATCTTCATTTTTCTTCAATTTTCTTCAAATTCACAATTTTTTTTCCAATTTCTCCGATTATTTTTAATAATTTTCAATTTTACTTTAATTTTCTCCAATTTTCTTTAATCTTAATAATTATTTTTTATTTTATTTTTCTCCAATTTCCTTTAAATTCGATAAAAATTCTTTAACTTTTCACAACAACAAAATAATAGAAAAATAAAAAATTATTTTTTAGTTATTAATATATTTTTAATTTGTTTAATTAATTTTATAATTATTATTATTCTTATTATTATCTGATTTTCTACAATTTCCTTTCATGAAATTCTATTTTATCAAATTTTCAAACACTTTTCTTAATTTTCTTCAATTGTCTTCATTTATCTTCAATTTTCTTTAAGTTCACCAATTTTTTTTCAATTTCTCCAAATTTCCTTTAATAATTTTCAATTTTACTTTAATTTTCTCCAATTTTCTCCAATTTTATTTTTTATTTTATTTATCTTCAATTTTCTTTGATTTTCTTCAATTTCCTTTAAATTCGATCAAATTCTTCAACTTTTCACAACAACAAGACAAATGGAAAATAATAAATTATTGTTCAGTTATTAATATATTTTTCATTTGTTTAATTATTTTTATAATTATTATTATTCTTATTATTATCTGATTTTCTACAATTTCCTTTCATGAAATTCTATTTTATCAAATTTTCAAACACTTTTCTTAATTTTCTTTAATTGTCTTCATTTATCTTCAATTTTCTTTAAGTTCACCAATTTTTTTTCAATTTCTCCGATTTCTTTTAATAATTTTCAATATTACTTCAATTTTCTCCAATTTTATTATTCATTTATTTTTTTTATATATCTTCAATATTCTCCAATTTCTTTTAAATTTCTTTAAATTCCATCCAAATTCTTCAACTTTTCACAACAACAAAATAATAGAAATATAAAAATTATTGTTCAGTTATTAATATATTTTTCATTTGTTTAATTAATTTTATAATTATTACTATTCTTATTATTATCTGATTTTCTACAATTTCCTTTAATAAACTTCTTTTTCTCAAATTTTTAAAAACTTTTCTCAATTTTCTTTAATTGCCTTCATTTTTCTTCAATTTTCTTCAAGCTCACCAATTTTTTTTCAATATCTCCGATTTTTTTTAATAATTTTCAATTTTACCTTAATTTTCTCTAATTTTCTCTAATTTTATTATTTATTTTTTATTTTATTTATCTTTAATTTTTTTTAATTTTCTCCAATTTCCTTGAAATTCGATCAGAATTCTTAAACTTTTCACAACAAAATAAATAAAAAATAAAAAATTATTTTTTAGTTATTAATTTGTTTAATTAATTTTATAATTATTATTATTCTTATTATTATCTGATTTTCTACAATTTCCTTAGATAAACTTCAATTTTATCAAATTTTTTAAAACCTTTCTTAATTTTCTTCGATTTTCTTCATTTTTCTTCAATTTTCTTCAAGTTCACAATTTCTTTTTAATTTCTCCGATTTTCTTTAATAATTTTCAATTTTACTTCAATTTTCTCCAATTTTCTTCAATACTACCAAATTTTCTTAAATTTTATTATTTATTTTTTATTTTATATATTTTCAATTTTCTTCCATTTTCTCCAAATTTCTTGAAAATTCATCAACTTTTTTAAGTTTTTTAAATTCCCTCAATTTCTGTATTTTCTTTTTAATATTCACAAATATTCTCAAATTTCAAATATTTCTATTTCTGTGTCCGATGTTTTGCAATTTTTTTTTCACTTTTTCAATGTTTTTAAATTTTTTCTAACAGTTTTCAATTTTTACAAATTTTTTAGGGTTCCGGACACGAATAGTCAAACCATAACCCTTATTTTTTCATTTTTCTCCTGATTCATTTAATTTGATCTATTTTTTCCTAATATTTTTGTATGTTTTTTAAATATTTTATATGTTCTTTAAATATTCTTATATGTTCTTTCAGTATATTTATATATCCTTTAAATATTTTTATTTTTCTCCAAATACTTTGAATGTTCTTTAAATATTCTTATTTGTTCCCTAAATACTTTTATATGTTTTTAAATATTCTTTTACGTTCTTTAAATATTTTTAATATGTTCTTTGAATATTTTTACATTCTTTAAATACGTTTATACGTCCTTTAAATATTCTTATTGTTCTTTAAATATTTTTACCAAACCGATTTTTAAAAGACCAAATTTTTTTCTGAACAAGGTTGAAAAAAAAAATGAAATAAATAAAAATTGTGTCTTGATTTTCATTCAAAGATGTGTTTTTCCTGGGACTTGCAGCTGGAAATTTATTGTCTATATTTGAGGTCAAAATATCATGTCGGTTCATTTTTTAGAAATGCTCTTCCAAGATTCTCGCTTTTGTAAATTGTGTTCTCAATTTTTTTAGCTTTCTCCAAAAGTCAGAAGATCCGGAAAATCGAGAACTGCTGATAAATAATAATGAAAGAAAAACTTCTCGTGCCTTTTTTGAGAACAATCAAGATTATTTTTATTCTGTAATTTTATTAAGATTTTATCATTATTATCTTATTATTATTATTATTATTATTATTATCATTACACATTTATTTCTATTTCAGAATTGAATTCAAATATTTCAAAATTGCACTCAATATTTCCAAATTCTACTTTACTATAATTCTTTCAAAAAAAAAAAGTGCAAAATTATGTTTTATAATTGATTAAACAGATAATACACTAAAATACATTTGTTGACAGTTAAAACACCGGAAAATGATGCAGGTGATTCCCAGTAGAATGCAACCTTTAATAATCTGCACATTCATCGCTGTTTAGTTTATCTAGACACCTATATATAACTTCCTGTCATGCCAATATCACTCCTTTATCACTCCTATATTAATACACTCATTTACACGTAAGAAGAACATTTCTTAAGCAGTAGTATTATGAACAAGAATACTTATCAGTTATGTCACTTTTTCACATTCCTAAACATTACTATATCAAACACAAATAAAAAAAAAGTCCCAGTATCGGTTTTATAATTTACTACCTATTTCTGAAGAAACTGAATGAAAGTTCCAAGAGCTAAGCGTAATACTCATACTACGGTGCTTTTTCTCTAATTGAGTCACTAACTAAACTTGAAGCTATTTGATCTTCTAATTTTAATCCACGCTTGAAAAAGTCTCTAGTCCTGATCTATCTTAACCTCGTGTCTTTAAGGATAATTAATTAGTCAAGTTTCGAGGAAAATTTCAAATCTCTGATGTCGTGGGCGAAATCCTGGAACTATGTTTTATGTTGGTATCAACGTACCAAAGTGAATACGTCATTTGAACAAATCGGGAAAGGTATGTACTTCACGTCTTATGTCCAAAATATTATCATTAAATGTTTCTGAATTTTTTCCATTACTTGGAAATTCTCTCTGCTTGTTGGAATTACATTCTAAAAAAATTTTATTCAATTTTTTAAGTGTTTGATTAAAATAAACAATAAATAAATAAGTAAATTGATAAGTAATTGAAATTAAAATTAATTAAATTAGTAAAAAATTAAAATAATAATTAATTTAAATAATTTAATTTATTATTTAAATAATAAAAAAGCAGCGAAGAAAAGAATAAATAATTGGTTATTAATAAATAGTAAAGAAATAAAACATAAATAATTATTATAACTAAATATATTGTATATAAATTTTTAGCAATAAGTAAAAAATAAAATTAATTTATATACAATTTTAAAAATTGATTATAATTTAAAGAAATTTTTTGTTAAAAAAGTTCATCATTGTTTATGCTAAAATGATCAGTAATTAAAAAAATAAACAACCTTGTACTTTGTACTCGGTTGTTGTTAAATCTTAATTGCTTTTTAATTTACTAATAATTTATAATTTTATCTTTTCATTTTCAAAATTTTCTAATGACCTATAAGGACTTACGAAAACCATGAAAAAACACATTAAAAACAGTGTTTTTCATAACGAATATTTTTCTCTTGATTAATAGTTTATTTTAAGTTTTCTTTTTTTCGATAATTTTCACTCAAATGACTTTCTATTAAAATATTTTACAAAATTACTTTTCACTGAATTTATCTCTTTAAATTACTTATCTCTCAAAATTTGTTTAAAATTACTTTTCACAGAAAAAGTTCGCTAAAAACTGTATCAATCAGACAGACTAAATTTTTTTAATACCAAATCCGAGACACAAATTCTAAAATTAATTTTTACGCATATTTGTCCTGAAATTATATTTGAACTAAAATATTCCCTAAAAGTACTATTTACTAAAATTTCTCTTTAAATTTTTTATTTGATTTTTATTTATTAAATTTTATTTAAACTTTTATTAAAAATACTGAAAAATAAAATTTTATGTAAAATTACTTTTTACTGAAACTTTTCCAAAATCTCTTTTCACTAAAACTTTTCCAAAAATTACTTTTCACCAAAAGTTTTTCCTAAAATTACCTTCTACTCGATTTTCTCCAAAAAATTATATTTTTCTAAAATTACACTCACCTGTTTCTCTCCTTGAAATGACATTCGATAAAAAATTTTTTTATAATTACTTTTCTCGAAAAAAATATTAAGAAAACATATTTCTGCTAAAATATATTTTTTTCAATTGTTTTTTAAAATCTCTGACACAAATTCTAAAATTAATTTTTACGAAAATTTGTCCTCAAATTATATTACAACTAAATTCTCTAAAAAACTAAATTCAAAGTATTCTCTAAAAATACTCTTTAATAAAATTTAAAAAACTACTTTTTACCAGTAGTTTTTCAAGAAATTACTTTTCTCGCAAGTGTCTCCAAATATTAAATTTCTTTAAATTTTTGACTATACTTTATTTTTTAATAAAGTTTATTTTCCTAAAATTACAGTTTCCTAAAATAACATTTTACTAAATTTACAGTTTTCTAAAATTACATTTTACTTAAATTACAATTTCCTAAAATTACACTTAACTAAAATTACAGTTTCCTAAAATTACATGTTACTAAAATTACCGTCACCTAAAATTACATTTTCCTTAAATTACATGTTACTAAAATTACTGTTTCCTAAAATTACATTTTACTAAAATTAGTGTTAAAATTACTTTCCGATTAATTTTTTTCTAATAATTTTTCTCTAAAAATCGTCCTAAAAATGAATTTTTTACGTTTCCTTTCTTGAAGAAACTTTTCCACTAAAATTACTATTCATTAAGTTTTTGCCTAAAATTATTAGTCGTTAAGATTATTAAAAAATTAGTTTTCAGATAAATCGGCTTAAATTTCTAAAATTACGTTTCCTAAAATTTTCTTCTTCAAAGTAACACTTTATTTAAAATATTCTTCACTAAAATTTTACCCAAAATTGCATGTTACTTAAATTACCTTTACCTAAAATTATTGTTTCCTAAAATTACATTTTCCAAAAATTACAGTGTCCTAAAATTGCATTTTCCTTAAATTACATGTTGCTAAAATTACAGTTTCTTAAAATTACATTTTACTAAAATTATATTTTACTAAAATTATATTTTACTAAAATTACATTTTCCTAAAATTACATTTTCCTAAAATTACAGTTTCCTAAAATTACATTTTCCGAAAATTACAGTGTCCTAAAATTGCATTTTCCTTAAATTACATGTTACTAAAATTACAGTTTCCTAAAATTACATTTTCCTTAAATTACATGTTACTAAAATTACAGTTTCTTAAAATTACATTTTACTAAAACTTTGTCTTTAAAATACTTTTCGATTAATTGTTTCAACTATTTTTCTCTAAAATTCTTCCTAAAATTGAATTTCTTTATGTTTCGTTCCCTAAAGTAACATTTCCACTAAAATTTTTGTCCATTATAATTTTGCCTAAAATTACTTGTGGCTAAGCTTATTACCAAAATTAGTTTTAGATAAATCGGTCTTAATTTCTAAAATTACATTTCCTGATGTTTTGTTCTTCAAAGTACCATTTTTTCTAAAATATTCTTCATTAAAATTTTACCCAAAATTGCATTTTACTTAAATTACCTTTACCTAAAATTAAAGTTTCCTAAAATTACATTTTACTAAAATTACATTTTACTAAAATTACATTTTCCTAAAATTACAGTTTGCTAAAATTACATTTTCCGAAAATTACAGTGTCCTAAAATTGCATTTTCCTTAAATTACATATTGATAAAATTACAGTTTCCTAAAATTACATGTTACGAAAATTACAGTTTCCTAAAATTACATTTTCCTGAAATTACATTTTACTAAAATTACATATTACTAAAATTACAGTTACCTAAGGTTACATTTTACTAAAATTGCAGAGTCCTAAAATTACATTTCCCTTAAATTGCAGAGTCCTAAAATTACATTTTCCTTAAATTACATGTTACTAAAATTACAGTTTCCTCAAATTACATTTTACTAAAATTTGTCCTGAAATTACTTTTCGATTAATTTTTTTTCAATAATTTTCCTCTAAAATTCGTCTTAAAATTAAATTTCTTTACGTTTCGTTCCCTAAAATACCTTTTTCACTAAAATCTCTGCTCACTAAAATTCTACCTAAAATTACATTCCACTATCACTTATTCCAAAATATCTTTTCACTTAAATTGATCCTAATACCCAGAACTACTGTTCTCTCAAATTTGTCCTGAAACTACATACCTTTCCCTCAATTTTTCCCAAAAAATAAAAATTACCCTCAATTATTTCCTATAATTCCTCAAATTTCAAATTTCTCCTAAAATTACCTTATGCCAAAAGTTCTTCCCAAATTTACCTCAAAACTCAACTCTCTCCAAAAATTAAATTCCACTAAAATTACATTTTCCTTTAAAATCCCTTCACTCCCTTAAAAAAACTACACTTATTCCTTAAATATAGTTATTCCTAAAATTATGTTAAAAAAAAAAAAAAACTAAAACTCCTCCTAAAAAACTTGCTCCAATCTTTCGTCATTCACTGCAAGAATCAACTTGTCTAATACAATTGATGAACAAATTCACATCAATACATTACTCATTTCTGAACAAGTGAAATTAAGAGAGTGATAAGCGCGATATAATCATTTGAAATCAAGATAAAATAATTCTTAATTTGGCACGATTAACCGATATCAATCGTACATTTTCTGATCAAAATTCCTGAGCGTTTTGTCATCCGCAATATTTCACTATCTTTTGCAGAAATGAATGAGACGAAAGGTCAAAATCGAGTCCGAAAAATCATTGGACAAAATTTCTCCCACCGCGTGCGAGTAGCACGAGACGTCGAACTTACGTGCGTACATATACGATTGTTTACACTTTGGCATATATAAAGGAGGAAGCACGAAGGTTTGACAATCTCAGTTCACGATTTCACGCCACTCGCTAACATCTCTCTATAGTACTTAATCTGTAATCACAATCAACAGACGTATCAAGTGCTTTATCGTTAAAAATCGACTGAGTATAGAAAACGATTAAAATCATATAATCGAGTGCAATTCTATGAGTCATCTGAAAAGTGAAGTTCAAAATAATGAATCGAACAAGTGTTGTGTTTTTCCTCGCGTTTCTCACCGCTGTCACAGCAGCACCAACAAGGTCAAAAAGATCGACCCCCTCGTGGCACAAGCCTTGCGGACAGCTTAAAGAAACAGAAGCTGTTTTGGCATTTGGAGAGGAGGAAATAAAGAGCAGTATCGAGAGTATAAAACTTCAGCATCAGCTGACAATGACTGATTATTTGAATCATGACTACCACTTTCTTTACGAGAGGGTGAGAATAGGAGTTGATGAGCATCAGTATATTCCTAATTGGGTGCCGGGCGCCAAAGACGTTCACACGGTCAGAAGATTGACGAAAGCTTCTGCTCAAGTGGTAAGCTTTTTTCAATTTTTGGTGTTTTTTGGGATTTAATGTTTTTTTTTTTGTTATTTACTCTCTTATCTTTTTTGTGTCATCTTTTAGTTTTATTTCTTGTTTCGTCCATTTTGTACACTGAGAAAAAATAGTCTAATAGTGGCTTGAGTTGACATGTTTGCTTTTTAACTCAAGCAATGCAAATAAAGTAAAAATTACTTTGTTTACTAAGGAAAATAAAATGTCGCTTTTAAAACAAAATTTACATATTGCATTTAAAAAGAATGTTTGAGGTAGTAAAAGAAAAATAAACTATAGATTAATATGTAATTAACATTTCTATTTTTACTTATTCTTCCACTATTAAATCTTCGGGAATGTAGTAGAAATTTTATTTCTAACAGTTTGATACAAAACATTAAATTTTGCTTCAAAAGTGTCAATTTTTGTTTTTTCCCTTGGTAAACAAGTAAAAATTGCCTGAATTTACAGCAATTTTTAATTTTCTTGCAAAAGTAAAAATTATTTTAAACTCAAATAAATTTTAAATAGTTTTTTTTTCAGTTATATGGTCTTTCTTAACTTCCTCTATTCTTCCATTTTTTTTTCTCTTCCTTTACAAAATAATTTTTTTATTATTGCTCTAATTTCAAAAGAATTTGTTGTTTATTTTCTGTTTTTGTTGTTACTACTTCTTTTTTTCATTTATTCTGCCTCTTTTCTCATTCTTCCTCTTTTCTTTATTCTTTTTTTAATTAGTAAACTTTCTTCTCTCTAAATCTGAATTAGTTAAAATTTAAAAATAACTAATAATTAGTCAAATCTTGGCTGAGTTTTTATTTCAATAATTAGTTAAAAATAACTAATTATTAGTCAAAAAATAACTAATTATTAGTAAAAAAAAAAGACTAATTATCAGTAAAAACATAACTAAAAAATAGTTAAAATTGGACTAATTGAATTAGTAAACAGAATTTTACTGAACTATTAGTTATTTTGACATAACCTAAAAATGAATTTGACTAATAATTAGTTATTTTTAACTCATTCAGATTTAGAGATTTTACAAAGTAGAACAAATTTTAGGAAGATATGTCTATTTTTATTTTTTGTTTCTTCTTTATTTGATATCCTTTTTTATCGGTTCTCTTCATTTCTTCACTCTAAATCTGAATTAGTGCTTTTCTACTAATGAATTAGCGAGAAACCGGTTCTTAATAATTAGTGAAAAATTTACTATTTTTTAGTAGAAAAGTACTAATTACATAACCCCACAAAAAAAAAATGTTTTTTTGTCTAAGGCATTACACTAGTGTAGTCTCCTTTTTTTTCGCTGAATTCAAATTCGAAGTCAGAATTGTTAGATCGCTTCTAATTTTTGACATAATCTAAAAACATTCTTTAAAAACACAAACCAAAACCAAAAAAAATTTATTTCTTTTTCTCTGGGTAGTGTCCTAGAGAAAAAGAAATATTTTTTTTTTGGTGTATTCCGACATATTTTTCTCCGATGAATTCGAATCCAATGTCAGAATAACCAGCTCGGCTAACATTTTTTGAGATAATCTCAAAAAAGACCTAAAAAAACGAAAAAATCGCTTTTTTGAGGTTATCTTTAAAATTTTAGCTAATCTGATCATTTGGACTTTGGATTCGGATTCAGCAGAGAAAAAGACGTAGGAATATATTTTACTTTGAAAATTGTAGTTTTCTGTTCAAATGATTGTTATTAAAATTCCTGTTTAAATTTCAGGAGAATTTTTGGTTTATTTCTTCTTTTTTCGGCACTTTTTAAAAAATATTCTGCTCTTTTACTTCTTCTTTTTCCCCTATTTCTCTTTTTCACACCTTCCTTCTAATTTTTCTGTTTACTTCTCACTTTTTAAAATCATAAATTTTATTTTGAAATTTTAAATTTCAGAAAACATTATTTTTCATTTTTGTTTCTTCTTTATTAATTACTTTTAATTCTCCCTCTTTATTTCTTCTTTGTTTTCTTCTATAATTTTTTGCCTTTCTGGATTCTCTTTTTAAAATTGTATATAAAATATGTGGTTTTCTTCTTTTCTTCTTTTTTTCTCTTCTTCTTTCGCTTTATCTTCTTTTTTCCATATCTTCATATCTTTCTTGTCCTTTTCTCCTCTTTCTTCTCTCGTCACAGATTCGTTTTTGAAATTGTTCTTTAAATTTCAGGTGAATTGGTTAATTTCTTCTTTTTTTAAATTTATTTTCCCATTTTCTGTTTTTGCATTTCTTCTTTACTTTCTGTTTTATTCTCTCTCAAACTTTTCTGTTCATTTCTCCCTTTTTAAATCATAAAATTTATTTAAAAAATTATTGATCAAATTTTAGAAAAAAAGTGTTTTTAATTTTAGTTTTTACCAAATTACTTATTTTTTATTCTCTCTCTTTATTTCTTCTTTACTTTCTTCTAAAATTTTTTGCGTTTTTGCATTTTCTTTCCAAGTGATAACTTTTTAAAGTTGTATATAATTAAAGTATGTAGTTTTCTTCTATTTTTCTTTTCTTCTTTCGGATCATATTCCTTTTTCCATATCTTCATATCTTTCTATTCTTCTTTTCCTCTTTCTTATTTCTCTTTCTTCTCTCTTCACAAGTTTATTTTTGAAATTGTTGTTCAAATTTCAGGAGAATTTATGGTTAATTTCTTCTTTTAATTCCACTTATTTTTACATCTTCTATTTTTGCATTTCTTCTATTTCTTCTCTTACCTTCTCTCTCTAATTTTTATGTTTACTTCTTTCTTCTCAAATCATAAAATTTATTGTAACAATTTTTGACCAAATTTCGGAAAATTTTGTAGATTTTTGTTGCCCTTGTTGCTTCTTCTTTATTGCTAACTTTCTATTTTTTTCTATTTTTCTTCTTTCTTCTCATTTTTTCAATTTTTTTTCACTTTCTAAGTATTAACTCTTTTTGAAGTAGTATGACAAAATCTATAATTTTTATTATTTTCGTTTTTTCTTAATTTCTTATTTCTTATTTTTTTATTCTTTTTTCTCAATTTCTTATTTTTTCTTATTTCTTCTTTTTTTCTTCTTTTTTCTTTATTTCTTATTTTTTCTTATTTCTTCTTTTTTTCATTTCTTGTCTCTTTATTCAAGTAGTAAAAATATTTTAGAGTTGTTGACTAGATTAGTAGAAAATTATGTGGTTCTTCCATTTTTCATCTTTCATCATTTTATCTTCTATTTCATTACCGTTTCTTCTTTTTTTTTCTTCGTTTTCTTCCTTTTCCTTGGTATCTTCTTTCTCTTATTACTATTTTTTCTGTTCTTCTTTTCGTTAACTAAACTATACGTTTTTCTTCTCTTCTATTTTCTCTTCTCATTTCTTCTTTTTCTTGTTTCTCGCTTACTTTTTTCTTCTTTCATTTTTCTATTTATTTATGTTTTTTTTCTCTCTTCTTATCTTCTAATTTTCTTTTTGTTTATTTTTTTCACCTTTTCTTTGGTTTCTTCTCTCTTCTTTTTTCCTCCTGTTCTCTGTTTTTTTTTCTTAAATAAGTTTCTTCCTCTTTGAATGCATTCTTCATTTCTTCATTTCTTTAATTTTAATATTTTTTTCTCATATCTCTTCTTTTTTCCTCATATGACACTTTCATATTTTTTCTTCTTCATTTTCCTCCATTTTTCTTTTTCTTAAATTTTCTCTTTTTTTCCACCTGTTTGAGCATTTTATTTTTTTTGGTTTACTTTTCCCATTATTGTCCTTTTAATCTCTGTTTCTCTTTCTTCTTTAATTTTTCCTTTTTTTTAGTCTTTTTCTTGTTAATAATTATTGCTTCACTCTTTTCAAGTACTTCGCTATTTTGAAAATCTTTTTTTATCTTCTTCGACTGGAAATAATTTCCACTTCACTTTGTTTAATTACGCAAAAACTTTTTTTTTATCTCTTCTTTTCTCTATTTTTTCCCTTATTCTTTTGTTCTTCCCTTTTTCCCTCATATATCTCTCTCTACTCTTCTTCTTCTTCTTCTTCTTCTTATTCATCTTTTCTTTCTATTCATTTTATCTTTTTCACTTTCTTTCTATTCATTCTAAATTCTAAATTTTTTTTTTTCACTTTTTCTTTCTCTCTTTTTTGTTTTTTTTGTTCCATCTTTCTTTATCCTCCCAAAGCTTTTCATTCACTTTACGGGTTGAATGTCCCAAAAATTGCCTTTCTTTTCCGCGGGAAATAATTTAGACATAATTCTTCGGTAGAAAAAGTTAGACTGTTTTGAGTACCGCAGAAATATCCTGCTGTGAGAATTCCCCGGAGAGCAGTGTATATTTTTCCCCATTTTTTTCGGATTTCTCGGCTTCTTTTATTCCGCGTGAAAATTTGAATCGATACCTGGAAATTGTCACTGAAAAAAATTCAAGAATTCTTTCCAAACTCAATCACAATTAAAAAGTTTTAAAAACAAAAGAAGAAGAAAAATTATTTTATAAACTGTTTTTTATACCTACTAAAATTACCAATTACAATTATTAATAGTTATAATTATCAAGTAAGATTAATTACTACACTTGTCAATTTCCATCAATAGTTATAATTATCAATTAAGATTAATTGCTATATTTGTCAACTTTATTATTATAGTTATTATATAACTATATTTATAGTTATAATTCTCAAAATAGATTAATTTCTATATTCATCAATAAATATTAATACCTATAAACTATTTATGAAACATAATAGTTACAATAAAATTAATAACTGTCGATTAAAATTAATAGTCACAATTATCGATTAAAATTATCAGGTATAATTAATTAATTATCGAAAAAAAATGTTCCCTGACAAAAATCGTCGTTTTCTTCACATATTCTGTTAGTCCGCCTCGCTATTCAGATAAGCTAATTAAGATTATAAATGGTTTCTTTTTCGGTTAATTAAATTCAGTATTTAAAAGTAGGAAGGATAATTTAATTAAATTCAAAAGTAAAACTTAAAGATGGGTATATTTATATGTAAAGTGATTTTTGAACTGTTCATTATTAACATTACATTATTTTTATCCTCCTCCTCATCATCATTATTATTCTTATTATTATAATTATTAATATACCTAATACTCAAGATACTACTATCAATTTTATTATCCTCCTTATAATCAAAATACACCCAAAATTATCTCACAATCAAGATACCAAAATCAGGAATAAAATCCGAGTTACCTTCACCTTAAATAGTTGTACAGTTAAAAAATTTTTAAAAAAAACTTTGTGCATTAGCCTGGATAGCCGAGGGTTTTATTAATGAGTTTTCCTTTCAACGGGGTGATTAATATTCATTTGCTCCGAGTAGGTATAGCGCGTGGAGGGTGAAGATGAGTGCCGGCAGTACGATAGTCGGGAAGCTGTTTAGTCGCTTGTTTGCATAAAGATATACACGTGTACGTGTATCGTTTTTGCCCGACATAAATTGTGCTTGCAATTGATTAACGTTAAATAACAAATTTTAATGAGACAGTAATTATTATAAAGTACCAGGGAAGCAGGAACGAGGTGGTCGCTTCGAATTGCGCGTAGCCTTCTGCTCGCCGTGTCCCGCGACTGCGTAATCTCGTCTCGAACGCCAGCGGAAAACTGATAACAAATTTCCTCCTCTCCGCAAGCTCAACATTGCCGATATACATACACGCAGTATAATTACATCGACAATGATGTCACATCATTCACGTCACCAGAGAAAAATTTCTTTCCATAACTTTGCTCTTCGCGATAAATGCTTCTTTTTTTTACGACAGAATACAAATTTTGTCTATTTTGTAACTGATATTTTCATGATTTAGCAGTTTTAGGTATTATTTTCTTGTCATTTGTAAAATGTGTTTTAAAATATGTTACACTGAAAGTCCTGAAGAGTCCAGTCGGTTCCTTATTTGAGTTCTGGACTCTTGGGGAGTTTTAGTGCATACAACATTTAGTCTAAAAATCCTAAAGAGTCCGGCTCCGATTTGCAGACACTTGAAGAGTTTTAGTTTATTCAAATTTTAATTTACACTAAAAGTCCTCATGAATCCACACTCCAATCCCCGAGTTGTCGACTCTTTAGGAGTTTCTGTGCAAAAAGGATTTTTCAATCAGTTCCAAGTTGCTAATTGCAAATTTTATTTATGTTTCAGATTGCAAATCATTTACCAAAAATGCACTTGGATCTGCAGAAGTTTGCCGTTGCTTTCGAGGAGCTGATTGAGGATGAGAAAAATCCGAGAATTTCGGACGCTTTGAAAGCTACTCAATCTTATCTGACGATGATGCTGTGTGAAGTGGAAAGTAACATAGCTTTGATGCCTTCTCTTCAGATCCCATCAAGAGTTGACAGAAGCATCATGTCCCCGGTGGAACGAGACCCGATTGATGACACCAGAAGACTCGTTCGTGATTGGGGTATTCTTATAAAGTACAGAAATTATCTTCACGGTTGGAGGCACGTTTTCGATTACTAAAACAAGCGAAAACAAAAAAACAAAAAACCGTGATACAAGTCTCAGTATTGAAAACTGAATCCCTCTCTCAAAACCAAAGAAGCCCTACTTCTGTTTTAAGATCTACGGGCTAATTCGAAATTTTATGACAAATGATAATTTAAGTTAAGGAATTATTACAATTGAAAAATTGTAATTGAATAATTACAATTCTAGTTAGATAATATAATCGAAAGATGTAATTAAATAATAGAATAATTATTATTTTATCATTTATTGCAACTGGGGAAAATATTCTCGAAAGTGTTGATAGCTTTATTAGATTTTCACGACGAGGTTTTTTTTTTTATTATTATTTATTTGAATTTTACATAAGCGTGGATTGTAAATAATAGTGAAATTGTAGAATGTACCTTTTTTGTGATTTATAATGCCTTTTTTTCTTTTTTTTTTTTTGTTTGTAAAATCACACTTCCCTGGAAGGAAAATGTCAGGGAAGTTGGTACTTTTTGACGAATCAATGACGTAATTACCATGGCATGCTGTAAATTAATTTAGTACATATCCACCTGTCGATTGCAGTTTCTGCAATGAGACAAGTGCGTCACAACGTCATAATGACGACACGATTAGATACCAATCAATAATTAAAAATGTGGTATCAGTTAAATCATAGTTATTCCAGAACTACCCGACTGGCTTCAAATATTTATCCAATGATTGTATTGATTGCTCTCACAAGTACTTTTGTAACTAGTATTTATTATTTATTACTCGAGGCTAAGATATTTATCATTCGAGGCTGAGATATTTGTATTATATAATTGACTTTTGAAATTACTAAAGCATTTTTTGTTCAATTCGAGAAATTATTTGCTTTAGAAATTTCTACATGACCGCACATTTTTTTTTTTTTTACTAGATTTTAGTTATTTGGCGATTTTTAATATATTTTGAGCGCAGGTTATATATAAAACGTAATTTATTGTTAATTTGAGCGCAAATTTTCGAAACGTATTTGTGCGCAGGTATTACAAAAAAATTGAGCGCAGTATTTAATAGACAAAGAAAAATTGAAAAATTAACTTATTAATTGTATTAATATCACCGAGATTTTTAAAAATTGTTAATGTGACCCTAGATTCTAAATTTTAAATCCAATATTGTATATTTTACGAACTATTTATTTTGTCGTAGATTTTAGAATTTGTTTCGTCCTAGCTTTTAGAAATTATTTATTTTGTCTTAGAGGTTAGAAATTATTTATTTTGTCCTAGATATTAGGGATTATTTATTTTGTCCTAGATTCTAGAAATTATGTGTCTTAGATCTTAGAAATTATTTATTTTGACTGCAGACGATGGACAATTTGTCAACTGAGCTTAAGAGTTTTGAGAAAATTGGCTCAAGTGATATTACGTGTACTTTAATAGTATTAAATTAGTTATGAAAGACAATATTTATTGCGTACTTTTAAGTCACGCACAGTATTATAAAAGCATTATAATCCATCAAACTTCGGCATCACATTTATTTATTGTAGCATTTAGTATTTATTCTTTTTTATACAAAATTTCTTAATAAACTGATTTTACTATTACTCTGTGTTCTTTCATTTCGTTCTGATTGATTTAATTTAAAAATGTATTTATTGTATTAATTCATATTTTGAAAAAAAAAATTTGAATCGAAAATTCATTTAATTTACGAGATTGTTAATTTTTATTTTATTTTACCCAATTTTTTAATAATAACAATAATAAAAAAAATAATAATAATAATAATATTAATTCCTAGATATATAGAATATTAATTAGTAATTTCTAGATGTATTTGTTATGGGTTAATTTTAGTCATCTTTATTAGATTCATCATTATTTTTACCACAAGTTTCTTAAATATTTACCCAGCTAATTTTATCGTAAGTACTCGTTCAAGTCTTTGACAGACATTTTAAAAATATTTGCTTCAAACAAAAAAAAACTGCAAGCATAAAAAACTATTACAGCGCCATCTTTGCCAAATTGATAAAACTAACCAAAAAGTCGATAAACTTGGAATTTACAACTTTTAACAAAAATTTAAATTTATAAACAAAATGAAGAAAATACATTGTTCGATATATTCAATTAAAAAATTAGAATCTAATTCTAATTCGTACTCTAAAATTGGATTTATTAATTTACCAACAATGGAAAAGGTAGATTTCCTTTATTGAACTCTACAAAACTAAATTTTGAAAATTAACCTTAAATTAATTATATTACGCCAATTTTCATAAAAATTGGATAAGATAACATGAAATTTATTGAGTCTTGAATTGTTATTGAAAAAAATTGAAATTTTGATATTTTAAGATAAAAAGCAGATTTGAGGTGAGTTTGAGATTTGTCGGTAAGTGGAAGGTAACGAGAAAGTTTGATTTTAGAATAGTAGAGGGCAGCACGGTTAAAAAACAGGTTTTAGAGAGAATCTCGATTGAAGAAAGTTTAAAATGATCTTTCAGGCAGGTGTTATCTGTATCGTATTACCGTCTCGGTGTTTACTATATCACTTATAAATGATGCAATTGAACGACGCGGAAAAATGATCATCATATGTCTTCCTAATTGCACTCGAGAATGAATTTGAAAAGCAAAAGTTGTAAATTATTGTATATCATCATAAAATAGAAATAATTTAATATCGTTTACGCGAATAACATCATAAAATTACGAAATGTTTTGTAAATGGCCAATATATTTCTAAATTGTACAAATTTATTTATGCTATATTAAAAACAATTTTAATCGAATAAGTATGAGAAATTGTTAATTGAATAGAAATTGAGAAGATGTTATTTAATGGAATTGTTATTCAATAGAATTTTTTTATTATATAGAATTGCCATTTTATAAATTGAGATTTAACCAAATTGTCATTTAACAGAATTGTCACTTAAGAGAATTGATATTTAATAGAATTTTCAATTAAGAGAATTTTTATTTGGTAAAATTTCTATTTTATAGAATTTACGATAAATAAAATTTTTATTAGAATCTTGGCTTAATATGATTTTGAAGTTAACAGAATTTTAATTTAGGAGAATTTTCATTTTTTGGAATTGTCCTTAAAAGGAACATTTTAAAAAAATTATTATTGTTGTTTAACAGATTTTTCATTTAACAGAATTTCCATTCAACAGAATTCTCATTTAACTCATTTACCAGAATTTATTGTTATTTTTCGAAATTGTCCAATCAAGACTTAAATTCCGAATTATCAAATTTAAAAATCCAAAATGTTGCATCTGAAAATTTTTAAAAATTTATCAAATTTGCTTGATACTTTTTTCTTGAAGTTTTTTTTTAGAATCCTCGATTTTAAA
This sequence comes from Ganaspis brasiliensis, assembly GCA_037103525.1. Classification (NCBI taxonomy): domain Eukaryota; kingdom Metazoa; phylum Arthropoda; class Insecta; order Hymenoptera; family Figitidae; genus Ganaspis; species Ganaspis brasiliensis. Next base: position 689,345 of record JAZKLR010000194.1, read on the forward strand.
TCTGTCTTAAAGTGTTCATAATTCAAAATGACGGACATAATTTTAAAAATAGTTTGGTTATTATCAAATTTGGGGTATTTTTCGTCAGAGTTTAAATGTTTAAGTTGAAATTTTCAAAATTCAAAATGACGAATCTAATATGTCGGACAATTTTGAAAAATGTATCAAATCCGGTTGAAATTTTTTGATTATTTATCTGCACTTATATTTCCACAATTTATAATGGCTGATTTAAAATAAGGGATACAAAATGGCGAATCTAATATGTCGGACAATTTTAAAAAATATATCAAATTCGCTTGAAATGTTTTAATTATTTATCTGCACTTATATTTCCACAAATCAAAATGCAAGATTCAAAATGGCTGATTTAAAATAAAGTTTACAAAATGACGGATTTATAAACCAAATTTTTTATTTTATAATTTAAGTTTTCAAACTTCAAAATGGCGAATCTAATATGTCGAACAATTTTGAAAAATGTATCAAATTCGATTGACATTTTTTGATGATTTATCTGCACTTATTATATTTCTACAATTCAAAATAGCAGTTTCAAAATGTCCGATTTAAAATAACGGATCCAACAGAGGATTCATAATATAAAAATAAAAATAAACTAAATGTATTCTTTTCTCTAGCTGAAAAAGGAAGAAAGTAAAATAAAAATTAAAAAATGCAGAAATGAACGTAACTTAAAATAGTCTATTGTAGCAAATTTTACGTGAATAATTTTCTTTATTACAATAATAAGAAACGAAGACAGAAAAATTTATGGCCAAAGCAGAAGAAATATAATGTAATTACGAATGAAGTTTACTGCCTTGGAAAGAAACTAACATTTTCTTGTCGATAACGCAAGAGTGCAACTAATCGCGATAAAAGTTAATTTACCGATGTGTACATCTCTTTTAGCTGATAATAATGGATAAAAGGCAAAAGACCTTTTCCAATGAGATTTCACACCTAATGTTACATTCTTTAGTTTCAAAAATAATAATCACCATCGATCTTGATTTAGTGTTTGAGATTCACTTCCAATTGTTTGTAGAAAAGATTTTTTAAAACGGTACCTGAATGTGAAATTATAAACCGAGGAAAAAAGTGTTTACATTTATTCATACAACACTCAGCATTAAAATAGCAAAATCGACTGGAAACAAAGAGTTGGCATTTGAATGCCAGATGAATGTCGTTCGTCTGCTAACATAATGAAATTCCTTTTAACATTCTAAATGCTAGAATTTTTTAGTTTTCTTATATTATGCTGACTGTAATTTAGAAAAATAGTCAAAGTTTTTAATTACAATTTTTATTTTTTATTTTTTGACTGTAATTATTTTGACACAATCTAAAGATTCATTTTATTTTTTACTGTAAAAATTGTATAGTTAGAAAACAACTTTCTCAGTGATTTATCGTATTTTAAGGAAAGATGAAACTTTTTATCAAAAACTGATTTACGGTTAGACTTTTAGGATCATCTTTTGACACTTTCAGCTGTAACAAATGAAGCATTACTGATGGAAGTTGGTTTCTGTTGAAAAAAATGGAGAAAAAAAGATTACAGAGAACACCCAGAGAAAGTAATACTGAACATAAGAATTTAATGATCAAGAAAACGGTGACCGAGCTAACCGCTTTCCAAATAGTTGAAAAATATTTGCCGTTGATAAGACACACGCTTTATACGCTTCAATAAATTAAAATCATTCTCGAAAGTTAAGTTTCAGACGAATATTGTCTATTTGAGGATTGGGCAGATTTTAATCTCGAAAATAAGACTTGGTGTATGAAGAAAAATTACAAAAGAATTTCTTTTGTAAATTGAAACAAACGGGTAATTATTGTAAATTAAAAAACGTACAAGTTTGTAAAATTTAAAAAGTCGACAAGTTTATAAATTCAAAACCGTGTGCAAGTGTTTATAAATCTATGAAATAACTATGTAAATAAAATCAAAAAAATATCATTGAATTAAAAGAATTCATTTGCATAATATGCTTCAATCGAGAAAGTAAATTCGCAAAGATGCAACTCATGTATATAAATTGTAGTGTTTGTTACGAGATAAGGATCGAATAAGGAATAAAAAAATTTTGAAGATGAAGAAAAAATGCGAGTTTTTTTGGAGAAGTTGAATACTTGTTAAAGATATATAGCTCAATTTTTCTCGAATACTAAACTGCTGCGGTTGAGTAAATAAAATTTTTATGCTGTAGAGGTATAGATACTGATCGCGATTCGGTACGAGACATGATTTTAGTTATGACTACCTGTCACAGTTTTCATTATTCAGCTGCTTCGTAATACAAGGGAGCAATTATTCCGAGCTGTAACAATCGCATAAATCTTCTTGGCCAGTCTATAAAGACGACAGTCATCGTTATTAAATCAGTTTTAATTAATTATATACGCTATTCTACTTTTCTGGTGCCTTCTACTCGTTAAAAAATGAAAAAATTCTGGATTTGAAATTTGGATAAATTGAAAATTCAATGAATGGAAATTTGAGTCGATTCAAGTCTATAAGGCGAGTAGAATTTAAATGGATTATTAAAAAAGAAAATGGTAAATTGAAGTTTTGTTCGATTAAAAGTTGAAATGATTTAAATTTGGGTTAATTGAAATTTAAAATATGTTTAATATGTGAAAAATGTATAATGTTGTGTAAATAGTTGCAGAAATGTCTATTTTTGATTTTTTAATGTTGTTTTTACACAAACAGGCAGATAGACGGACGGACGGGCGGACGGGCGGACGGACAAACAGACAGAGGGACAGACAGACAGATAGACGGATGGACAGACGGGCAATCAGGCGGATAAATAGAAAAATGGACAGTCGAACTGACGTCAGACAAACGAAAAAACAGACTGACGCACGGACAAACGGACAGACAGATGGATAGACAAAACGTAAAATAAATTTACAATTCCAAAAGTCAAAATTTGCAAAATTCCAATATACAGGGTATCTACTAATTTTGTCCCACAAAATTCCCGGTTATTTCCCGGTTTTTGTTTCTATTTTTCCAGGTTTTTTCTCTTGTTAACTTAAAATATATTTTCAGTATAAACAGACCAAGAAATTGCTAAACAAATTGAAGATAACAGTTGATAATTGAAGAAAGTAATTGAAATTCAAAGAAAATAATTGAGTTTTGAAGAATTAAATACAGAGTGTCTACCGAAACATGATTTTCAAATTCCCAAATTTTCCCGGATCTAAAATCACATTTTTCCCGGATTTCTTTGATGTATGATTAATAGCTATAATATTAAAATAGTGAAAAAATTAAGTGCGTAATATATAAATTTTTAAAGTAAAATTGATCATTGAAGAAAATAATTCCAAAATGGCAAAAATAATAGAAATTTAAAGAAACAAAATGAAAGATGACAAAACTAATTAAAAATTTGAAGAATAGACTTGGAAAATGACAAAAATAATTGAAAAATGGAAAACAAAATAAAAATTAGAAATCAAGAATTGAAAAATTAGAGAAAAAAATTGACGTTTAAAGAAAATAATTAAATAATGACAAAATAATTGCAAAATCCCAAAAAATTTGAAATTTGAAAAAAATACTTGAAAAATGATAAAAATAATTAAAATTTAAAAAGAAAATAATTGAGAAATAAAAAAAATAATTGAAAATTACAAAAATAATCAAAAAATGGAACAAATAGTCCAGAAATGACAAAAATAATTGAACCTTGAAAAAAAATGTAAGATGATAAAACTAATTTAAAATTATGTAAAACATTTATGATTTAAAAAAAAAGACGTAAAAAATGACATAAATAATTGAAAAATGGAGAAACAAAATAAAAATTAGAAATCAAGAATTGAAAAATTAGAGATAAAAATTGACGTTTAAAGAAAATAATTAAATAATGACAAAATAATTGCAAAATCCCAAAAAATTTGAAATTTGAAGAAAATACTTGAAAAATGATAAAAATAATTAAAATTAAAAAAGAAAATAATTGCGAAATAACAAAAATAATTGAAAATCACAAAAATAATTAAAAAATGGAACAAATAGTCCAGAAATGACAAAAATAATTGAACCTTGAAAAAAAATGTAAGATGATAAAAATAATTTAAAATTATGTAAAACATTTATGATTTGAAAAAAAGACGTAAAAAATGACAAAAATAATTGAAAAATGGAGAAACAAAATAAAAATTAGAAATCAAGAATTGAAAAATTGGAGATAAAAATTGACGTTTAAAGAAAATAATTCAATAATGACAAAATAATTGCAAAATCCCAAAAAATTTGAAATTTGAAGAAAATACTTGAAAAATGATAAAAATTATTAAAATTAAAAAAGAAAATAATTGAGAAATAACAAAAATAATTGAAAATTACAAAAATAATCGAAAAATGGAACAAATAGTTTAGAAATGACAAAAATAATTGAACCTTGAAAAAAAATGTAAGATGATAAAACTAATTTAAAATTATGTAAAACATTTATGATTTGAAAAAAAGACGTAAAAAATGACAAAAATAATTGAAAAATGGAGAAACAAAATAAAAATTAGAAATCAAGAATTGAAAAATTAGAGATAAAAATTGACGTTTAAAGAAAATAATTAAATAATGACAAAATAATTGCAAAATCCCAAAAAATTTGAAATTTGAAGAAAATACTTGAAAAATGATAAAAATAATTAAAATTAAAAAAGAAAATAATTGCGAAATAACAAAAATAATAAAAAAAATGGAACAAATAGTCCAGAAATGACAAAAATAATTGAACCTTGAAAAAAAATGTAAGATGATAAAACTAATTTAAAATTATGTAAAACATTTATGATTTGAAAAAAAGACGTAAAAAATGACAAAAATAATTGAAAAATGGAGAAACAAAATAAAAATTAGAAATCAATAATTGAAAAATTGGAGATAAAAATTGACGTTTAAAGAAAATAATTCAATAATGACAAAATAATTGCAAAATCCCAAAAAATTTGAAATTTGAAGAAAATACTTGAAAAATGATAAAAATAATTAAAGTTAAAAATAAAAAGCAATTGATAAATGACAAAAATAATTGAAAAATGAAAAAATTAAATGTAAATTAAAGAATACATGACAATAATTTAAAGATATAAGAAAATAAGTTAAATTTGGAGAAAGTAATAAAAAAATGTCGAAAATATTGATAATACTTGAGAAATGACTAAATTATTTGGAAATTTTAAAAGCAATTAAAAAATGAGAAAATATATGATTATAATTATAAAAGCAAAAATAATCGAGAAATAACAAAAAGAACAGAAATTTGAAGAAAATAATTGAGAAATCACAAAAAATTTTAATTTGAAGGTAATATGTGAAAAATAACAAACTTAATAAAAATTTGAGACAAACAATTGAAAAGTGACAAAACAAATTAAAAATTAAGTAAAAAGATAAAAAATTTGAAGAAAAGACTTGAAAAATGATAATCATGTAATTAAAATTTAAAAAGAAATTGAGAATTGACAAAAATAAATGAAAATTGAAGTATGAAATTAAAAAATTCATGACAATAATTTAAAGATATATGAAAATAAATACAAAATTTGGGAAAAGTAATAAAACAACGTCGAAAACATTGACAATAATTTAGAAATTACTAAATTAATTGGAAATAGGAAAAAATAGTCGAGAAATGATAAAAATAATTGAAATTGGAAGAAAATAAATTGAGAAATTACAAAAAATTTAAATTTTGAAGATGAAATTAATAAATTTGAAATTAAGAAAATTTGAAATTAATAATTGGATAATTACATTAATGATTGATAGCTGGTGTAAATAATTAAAAGAATGTAAAATTGAAAAAAAAATTGAAATTTGAAAAAAAATAATTGTCAATTGGTGTAAAAATTTTTAAAAATTATTAATACATAAAAATAAAATTATTGAAGAAAATTGCTGAAATTTAAAAAAAAAAATTGAAAACTGTGTAATAAATTCAGAAATTGATGACCATAAAAAAAGGATTGAAAATAATTACTGAAATTTGATAAAAATAATTTTTAAATGTTAAAACTAATAGAAATATGCAGAAAATAATTAAAAAATGATAAAAATAATTTAAATTTGATGGAAAAATTGAAAGACGACGAAAGTAATTGACAATACTGGTTTAAAAATTAAAAATTTGTGGACATTAATTTAGAACTTGAAAAAGTAATTAGAATTAGAAGAAACTAATTAAATAATGTCACAATTTATTGAAATTTGAAGAACATAATTGTATATAATAATAATAGACTATTATTATTTTACTAAGAAAGTGAGAAAAGTGATTTTTTTTTGTGAGTAATAGTAAGTGATTTTAAAAAAAGTGAATTCGCTTGAAACTTGTTACACTTTTACTATTTTGAAAATCTAACTTCAGATTACTCTCTAAATTTTAAATAAGTGAAAATTCACTTATTAGATGTCAAGAGTCTTCCACTCTTTCAAAAAGTGTATATGCACTTATAATAAGTGAAAATTTCACTTATCATAAGTGCATATACACTTATTGTAAGTGCATATGCACTTTTTAAAAGAGTGGAAGACTTTTGACATCTAATAAGTGAATTTTCACTTATTCAATTTTAGAGAGTAGTAATCAGGAACATGGATTACCACCGAGTAACAAGTTTGAAGTGAATTTGAGCAATTTTACAAAATATGTCTGCCATATTGGATCCGTCATATTGAATTTTGAAAAATTTGTAAATCTGATATCGTTCTCACAATCAGAGACTTCGAGAACGAGTAACAAGTTTCAAGCGAATTTGAAAAATTCTGAAAACGAATTAGCTGAAATTTTTAGAAATTTCCGGATATAATTTTTTTTCACGGCAATTTCCCGGGTTTTTCCCGGTCGAACTAAAATCCCGGCAAATTCCCGGTTTTCCCGGAATTCCCGGTGAGTAGACACCCTGAATATATACTTTTATGAGAGTATATAAATGGATCTTTTATTTTTTTTAGAATGCTAGAAAAATAAATTGCAAAATATTTACGTATATAATCTTGGGTAATTTTTTGGGTCACGTGTTATATTCTGTAATAATTTTTCTTGATAAACAATTATTGGGTTACATTACTGCCCTAAAGCAAAGACACACTGGCAAGATAATTCTTATATCATAGAATTATTTCGCAACATAGAGAAAAATAGTCGAACTATCTAAACGGCTGTGGAATCCAGAAATCTTGAATCCCCGGTAACCAGAAGTCGACTCGATAGAAATAGTCGACTTTCTGACGTTTCATCGGAAATTGTGAACGTAATTAGTCGCAAATACTGTTAAAATATTTTTCGTCAATTATTTCAAATTTTGACATTAAAATTTTTCTACTACCATCTTTTACACATGATTCTGTCTCACAAAATTTAATTTACTTTTACATTTAAGTTTTTACTCATGTCAGAAGATTTTTGGTTTTTCATGTTTTTATTTTGATATTTTTTTTTATAATGTTTGCGTATAATGTCTGGGTATTCGTCTATCGATTTCTCCATCCATCTGTCTGTCCGTCTGTCTTCTGATGTCTGTCTGACTGTCTGTTTGTCCGTTCATCTTTCCGCACGTCTCTTTGCGTTTCTCTCCGTCTGTCTATCTGTCCGCCTGTCTGTCCGCCTGTCTGTCCGTCTGTCTGTCCGCTTGTCCGTATGTCTGTCTGTCTGTTTGTCCACCTATCTATTTATCTATCCATCTATCTGCACAGATGTCTATACATTTGTCTGTCTGTCTGTCTGTCTGACCATCTCTTTATGTTGAACTGTATCAATTACTACGGTTTTTACAAAAATTTACCAAACGTTAAAAATACTTTTCGACAACAAATTTTTAAGCAACAGCTATTTCTCAAATGGCAAAAAAAAAAAAATTATGAATCTCTCGTTATGACAGAAAGGAAGAAAGTCTATTTTTATTGAAGATCAATGAATTATTTACAAAATGAAATGCAGAGCAAGATTAAAATTACTGGCGCACATGTATTTATTGACTGTGATAAAGTGTCTCTATTTGCTTTAAATGGCGAGGCCCGAAGGCTTTGGATTTTTTCATCTTGTCTACCATTTTTTTCCCTTAACGATGACAAACTAGTTTGGTCTGTGGAATTCGAGGATTTTGCCATACGCTCATTATTGGCATTAAGTAATAAGGAAAAGAATTTTCTAAATCGTGCAATTTTGATAGAACTTTCCTACTCTACTGAAAACTTGGATCTCTAACAAGATTTTACTCAAGTTATTATAACTTTCAAAGTTAATTATTATTTTATTATATTAAACATGAAACATAAGGTGTTAACAGTGCGACCAAAGTTTCAGATATTTATCTATAACTTTGAAACTGTTTTTTTCTTTTTTCAAATCTTTCACAATCAAAAATAAATTTTTGTTAAAGATTGCAGAGTGTAATGTCACTTTCACAATTATTAAAAACTCGTATTACCGCTTCTGAAGAAATTTATCGATTTGTGTGGATTGAATGGAAACTGTCCCGGAGTATTTTTAGAGTGAAATTGCTTAATAATTGGTCGTTAGTTGCAGATTAAGTTATCGAGAGTCTGTACCGCCTTCTATAAAATACATTTTTGAAGAAAAACAGTTTAACGATTGACGTTTACCATTTAATTTACTCGGATTAACTGTTAAAATAATTTCATTTGCGCGGCAAAATTTTAGTTGACAGTTTACTACCTATATGTAGTGATTTACACGATATAGCAAAACCAGTTGGTTGTATTGATTGGAAGCCATCTCCATAAATGTACCTATTCCTTCTTTTTTTATCTTTTTTTTTTTTATATATATATATTTCGCGAATAAGGTATGTCGAGATAGAGAAAGAGAGCGCAAAGTTCAAATGCACCTTTCGCCTCTTTTGCACTCGAGTCATGAATTTTAATATAAAAATGGTTAGATTTCGTTTCAACAGATCATAGATCAAGTTCCGCATCATCTTGAATTCTGCTCTCGTGGTTGAGAATCCTGTCAGGAGAAAACTCGAGGTGAAAGAGAAGCTAAAGGTAGCCAAGGTGCGCCTCGAAAAATTATTCTTTCTCTAAATGTCGACGCCCTATGATTTTCTCGATTGTTTAATCGTGAGAAAAGTAATAGTCGAAAAAAAAAGTTAGGTTCCGTGCGTAAATATTGACTTTTTCTCAATTTCCGAGTTTTTTTTGTATGATTATGTAAAATAATTTAAAAATTGGGTTAGGCAAATAATATAATAAAGTTCTTAATAGAGAAACTTCTTGATAGAGAAACAAACAATTTATAGAGTTTCGTGATAATTAGAGACGTAAAAGTAGTTTAGAGAAAGATCTAAATTGTTACATAACTGTCTTGTAAGATTTAAGAATTATTATTTTTGAATGGCGATGACATTTTACAAACACCCTTTTCCTTGTAATGATTCTTCAGGGAAGTCACGACTTGATGCTTCTGCAGTTGATTTCTGCAATCCGCCGACTTTCAGGGAAGATGGATTCTGTGTTAAGTGAAACTCTGAAATATTTGATGTACTTTTCTATTTGACGTCTGACATGATCACGAAGGATGTATGATTCTGTTACTGAAACAAGAAGCAATAAAAGCAATTGAGTTTTTTTTTTATTTTCTTATTTGTGAACATTTATAAAGGGATTAAAATTCGTACAAGAAGCAAGAGCAGAGCTAGTTTAAAACTGGTTCAAAACTGTTTAGGACTTGATAATACTTTTTAGAATCTTGTTCAAAAAACCAAAAGTAGATTAATTAATTAATTAATTAATTAGTGTAATTATTGTAACGGAAAAATTGACAATTTCTTTGATTTCCAGTAAATTTTCCGAATTAATAAACAAATAATCAAAATAATATAAAATTTGTAAAAATCATTACTTATTTAAAAAAAAAAAATTAAAAATTGACGACATTGATTGAAATTTGAGAAAAATGATTAAAACATTGAAAAATGGATACAATAACTTAGATTTGAGATAATAAATAAAAATTTAGGATATTAATTGAAAAATAATTAATATATCTAATTAAAAGGGGGACAAAATAATTGCAAAAAGATAAAAGAAAATTACATTTGAAAAAAATAAATGAAAAATGAGATAATTAATTGAAAATTTAGAAATTAATTGAAAGTTTAAAAATTTAATTGAGGAATAGTAAAAATAATCAAAAATTGAAGTAATTGATTGCAAATGAATTGAAAAAATAACAGGAATTTGAGATAAATAATACAAAAATCAGAGAATTTATTAAAAAATAATTAAAAATGACAAAAACTAATTGAAAAATGATAGAAATAATTAAATATTGAAGAATTTAATACAAATTTGGTAAAACTATAATTGTGAAAATTTACAGAATATATTTGAGATAAACGAGACTATTTGAAAAGGATAAAAATAATTGGAAATTAAAGTTAGTTATGGAAATTTAAAAAAGAAATTGAAAAATTACAGAATATATTGAAAATTATTTGAAAAATGATGTAAATAATGAAACTGATAATTAAATTAACAAATTTGATAAGTTGATATGTTCTTCCATTATTTAACATTACAAATTAACATTAAGAATTCAATATTGAAGCAATTAATTGTAATTTGAAAAAAAAATTAAAACTTGTAAAAAAAAATTATATTTTGTAAAAATAATTGAAAAATGACGAAAGAAATTAGAAGTTAATTAATAAATAATTAAACTAATTATTGAAGGAAGTAATTTAAACTGAAAAAGGTTTATTAGAAAAAATTAAAGAAAGTAATTGAAACTTGCAAAAATTTTGAATTTAAAATTTAAGGGAAAAAGTGAAAAATAATGAAGATTATTAAAGAAAAATTTTTGAAAAATGATAAAAATAGCTAATATTTGTAGATATTGATTGTAATTTTAGAAAAATAATATTAAAAAATATAGAATATTTGTAAAGTAATAAAAAGTACCTTATTAGAAATTGATTTCAAGAATTTTAAATTCAGGAAAATAATTACAACATTATTAAAAACTCGAAAATTTATGGAAATAAATAATAAAAATTTGATATTAATTTATTTAATTATTTTTAAATTAAATAAATTAAATTTATTTAATTTAATAATAATTAAATTAAATTAAATTAAATTAAATAATATAAATTTGTGAAAATCATTGCAAACTAAAAAAAATAATAATTAAAAATTGACGAAAGTATTTAAAATTTGAGAAAAATAATTGAAGAATGATTAAAACATTGTAAAGTGGATAAATTAACTTAGATTTTATATAATAAATAAAAATTTATGAAATTAATTTTAAAATAATTAATGTATCATTTAAAAGATGGAAAAAATAATTGTAAAAAGGTGAAAGAAAATCCAATTTGAAAAAAATAATTGAAAAATCAGATAAATAATTGAAAATTTAGGAATTTAATTCAGGAATAGTAAAAATAATTAAAAATTGAAGAAATTAATAGCAAATAAATTGAAAAAATAACTGGAATTTGAGATAAATTATAAGAAAATTAGAGAATATACTAAAAAATAATTGAAAATGACAAAAGCTAATTCAAAAATGATAAAAATAATTAAAAATTGACGAATTTAATAAAAATTTGCAAAAAAATAATATTGTAAAATGCAGATTATATTTGAGATAAAGAAGACTATTTAAAAAAGGATAAAAATAACTGAAAATTAAAGTTAATTATGGAAATTTGAAAAAAAAATTGAGAAAATTACAGAATTTATTTGATATAAAAGAAAGTGAATAATAATCGAAGAACATCATTTAAATACTCGAAAAATGCAACTAAAATATAAAAACTATAAATAAAACTTTAATAATAATTGATGGAGGATGAAACAAATATTTTGATATAGAAAATTATTTGAAAAATAATGAAAGTAGTGAATCTGATAATTAAATTAACATATTTGATGAGTTATGTCCTTCTATTTTTTGACATTACAAATTGACATACGGAATTCAATATTGAAGAAATTAGTTGTAATTTGAAGAAAAAAATTACAACTTGAAAAAAAATCATATTTTGTAAAAATAAATGAATAATGACGAAAGAAATTAAAAGTTAATCGAATATTTATTGAAAAAAATAATGGAAATTGGAGACAAATAATTGAACTTTTTGAAATTAATCAATAAATACTTAGAATAATACAAAATTTGTAAAAATCATTAAAAATAAAAAAAAAATGATAATAAATAAAAATTGACGAAAGTATTTGAAATTTGAGGAAAATAATTAAAAAATAATTATAACATTGAAAAGTGGATACAACAACTTAGATTTGAGATAATAAATACAAATTTAGGATATTAATTGAAAAATTATTAATATATCTAATTAAAAGGTGGACAAAATAATTGCAAAAATATAAAAGAAAATTAAATTTGAAAAAAATAATTGAAAAATGAGATCAATAATTGAAAATTTAGGAATTTAATTCAGGAATAGTAAAAATTAATAAAAATTGAGGAAATAACTGAAATTTGTGATAAATGGTAATAAAAGTAGAGAATTTATAAAAAAAATAGTTAAAAATGACAAAAACTAATTGAAAAAGGATGGAAATAATTGAAAATTGAAGAATTTAATAAAAACTTGTAAAAAAATTATTGTAGATATTACAGAATATATTTGAGATAAACAAGACTATTTAAAAAAGGATAAAAATAACTGCAAATTAAAGTTAATTATGGAAATTTGAAAAAAAATTGATGAAAATTACAGAGTTTTTTTGAAATAGAACGAAGTGAATAAAAATAGAAGAACATCATTTAAATACTGTAAAATACAAATAAAATATAAAAACAATAAATAATAATTTAATAAAATTGATGGAGGATGAAACAAATATTTTAATATTGAAAATTATTTGGAAAATGATGAAAATAATTAAACTGATTATCAAATAACAAATTTAATGAGTTATACCCTTCCATTATCTGATATTACAATTTGACATTAAGAATTCAATATTGAAGAAATTAATTGTAATTTGAAAAAAAAATTAAAACTTGTAAAACAAAAATCGTATTTTGTAAACATAATTGAAAAGTGACGAAAGAAATTAAAAGTTAATTAATAAATAATGAAAATAATTATTGAAGGAAATAATTTAAGCTCAAAAATTTTTATTTAAAAAAAATAAAGAAAATAATTTAAACTTCTGGAAATTTTGAATTTAAAATTTAGGGTATAAATTGAAAAATAATGAGAATTTGAAGAAAAATGTTTGAAAAATGATAAAAATAATTGAAATTGTAGATATTAATTGCGATTATTTTAGAAAATAATTTTTAAAAAATACAGAACATTTGTGAAGTAAAAAAAGTTAATACAAATTGATTTCAAGAATTTTAAATTCAGGAAAATAATTAAAACATTATAGAAATAATCGAAAATTTATTAAAGAGGAGAATGGAAATTTGAGATTAATAATTGAAGAATGATTAAAACATTGTAAAGTGGATAAATTGACTTAGATTTGAGATAATAAATAAAAATTTATGAAATTATTTAAAAAATAATTAATATACCTATCTAATTAAAATATGAAGAAAATAATTGCAAAAAGATAAAAGAAAATAAAAAATAATAAAAATTGAAAAATGAATTGAATAATTGATAATTTAGAAATTTAATTGAGGAATAAAGTTTGAGACCAATTAAAACTTGAACAAATTGATTTCAAAATGATATCAATAATAATTGAAAATTAAAGAAAATTATTAAAATTTGAGAATAATATTTGAAAATCTAGGAAATTAATTGAAGAATAATAAAAGTAATTAAAAATTCGAGAAAATATTTGCAAAGTAATAAAAATAATTAAAAATTGAAGAAAATATTTTTAGTTTGTTAAAAATAATTGAAAAAATTGCAATATATATTTGTAATAAAAGAAAATAATTTCAGACTGATGAAAATAATTGTAAACTGAAAAAATATTTAGAATTTGAGATAAATAATAAAAAAAATTAGAAAATTAATCAGAAAGTAATTGAAAATTAATTGAAAAATATATTTCGTTTTAAAACAATTGATAGAAAATAGAAATAATTGTTAATTGAAGAAAATAATAAAAATTTGTAAAAAGTAATTGAAAGAATTACAGACTATATTTGGGATAACATCAAAACTACAATTACAATTACATATTATAATTCTTCGAACTTCAATTAATTTAAAATTTCATTGATTAAAATTTTAATTAATCTACGCTTTGAGAATAATAAGTTTAAAATTATTTAAAAATTTCTCCAATTTTTAACAATTCTTTTCTATTATGATTTCAATTATTTGCTACAATTTCCATCTATTTTTATCCTTTTCAAAAATTGTCTTCAATTTCTAATTATTTTCATTATTTGTTAATTTTCCCACTAATTTTTAAATTCAATTTCTGCAAGTTTCAATTATTTTCTTTAATTTTTTCCAACAAAACTTTTTTATTTTTTATTATTTCCTTCAATATCAATTAGTTTAATTATTTATTAATTAATTTTCATTTTTTTTTTTAAATTAGTTTTGCAAAATATGAAGTATGCTCGTTTATCATAAAAAAAATGGTTGGAGCCAACAAAATTTTTGTTCTGAACTCTAAATCTTTTTTTCACTGATATAAAAATTCGCCAAACTGTAAAATACTTTTTTAAGTTTCTTTTGTAATTTTTGTAAAATTATGGTAAAATATCAGCACAAATTTTCTTAATTGACATTATTTCATAACCAGTACGTTAGTGCGTAAAAATATTGCATTTTCTTACAAGGGGCGGACGTAAATACGTAAAAGCTACTAAAAAATTAAACTGGTCTCTGCTATCACTCTTCTTTAATATTCCGTTACGACTTTTATAGGAAGGCGCTTAAAAGGAGTTTCAAAGTAGGCTACCTTTTTTCCCCTTTGGAAAAAAAAAACTAAAGCTCCTTACACTTCGTTTCTAACATATTAACACACACGCTATATGCTACATTTGCGTTACGCGTTATAAGCTTGATTTAGATCCGTTTATTTTTCAAATCAACGATAATTTAACACCAATAATGTCTGCACAGCTTTGCAAAAATGTCCACTTTTTGCAAAATTACCGACATCTAATTTTCTCTCCATGACGACAGGGATTAAAATTTTATTCTGTTTTTTGTTGATTGGAATTTTTAATTAAGCATTTCATGAATTTTATTTTCTAATACTTGATGAACTTTGTTACAGTATTTTAGAAATCTAGTTTCAACATTTTAAGAAGTTTTTTTAGATTTTGTATATATTGTTAATATACACATTCTTTTAATATTTAAAGCACTTTTTTATATTTTAAGTATTTTGTAGTTTGTACATATTATACTTCAGGATTTAAATTAGAAAATATTTTATTAAAAAAAGAAAAATGCTTTAGAATAATTTTTAAAAGTTGATTTGTTTTATAAGATCTTATTTAGTATTTATAGTGAAAGAAGAAAGAATTTTGCAGATTTTGAGTTGAAATTAACTGTAATAATGTGGGACCCTGAAGACATTTGATTCAAGGGTTCTGCAGGATCAAGGACAGTGAATAGTCAAGAAACGGTTTCTCAACATATCGCTCCGAATGATCTTTTAACTTACTCGTAATTTCACGTACAATTTCATAATTATACCTGATGTGTTTCTCATATTACGTAAATACAAATGTACATGTTATTCTGCACTTGTATAGTCTGATTTTATCTCCAATCGTTGAACTCTTCTAAACTGTTTTCTAAAAAAAAAAAATAGAAAATATTGGGGTTAATGTGCTGAAAAAATAGTAACTTATAATTTTTATGAGGAATATTGTGAAAAATACTAGTAAGATTTATAATGACAGATCCCACTTTTATTCTAAACAATTCCATTTTTTATATTTTTCACTTCACTTTCCACATTTTATTTTTTAATTCCGGTATTCGGCATTTCAGTTCATATATCCCACTTTTCATTTTCTGCTTTTCACTTCCAATTTCTCACATTTTACATACAATATCCCACTTTTTATTTGCTGATTTTTTACTTTTCCATTTTTTATTAATTTAAAATTATATATAATAATTTTCCAATTTTATTCGTTGTTTCATTCATTCATTCATTCTGAATTTGCATGAAGTTTGTCACTAGATGCTTTTTTTGTTCTGAAATATTTTGTCACCTATTTAAAATTTTATAAATATTTGAATTAATAACAATTTTAGTTTCTTTTAACTTAAATAAATTTAAACCTTATATTGATTAAAGATTAAATATCAATCCACAGTTCAAGTGTACAAAATTTGAAATTATTTCAAAATTTCTTTAATTCTTAATAAATTTTTTCTATTAGATTTCAATTATTAACTACAATTTTTAACTTTAATTTCTTAACTGGTTTTTTAAAATCATTTTTCAATAATTCTTTTTAATTTGTTTAATTTCAATGTGTTTGTTCAATTTATTTTAATTAATTTTTAATTTTCTCCTTAAATTTTAAATTTACTTTCCGCATATTTCAATTTATTATTTTCTATCATTTCTTTAATTTCTTTTTCAGTTTTAGTTTTTTTTTTAACATTAAACCAATTTCAATATTTATTAATTATTGTATTTATTTTCAATGCTTGCATCTTTCTTCAATGACATTTTGCAAATAACAATTATTTTTCAAATTCTTATTATTTTCTTCAAAATACAATTAATTTCTTCAGTGCGTCAAATTATTAAAGCAAAAATAATTATTCGTTTCAATATTTTTCATTATTGTTTTCTATAATAATTTTCCATGTATTTTATAATGTTAAAAAAACTGTTTTGTTGCATCATTTTTCATTAAATTTTAATTTATTTTCTTAAAATCATAACTTATGTTTCAATTCTTTGAATCATGTTCTTCGATTTTCAATTATTTCTTTTATTTAAAAAATATATATTCTGTAATTTTTTGATATATTTTTCTCAAATTTCAATTACTTTTTTCAATTTTTCGATTATTTTAAAAAATTTTCAATTACTTTTCCAATATTTTAATTACATCTATAATTTTCCATTCCTTTCTTCAAATAAAATTTTGTAAAATCATATTTTTCAAGTATTTTCTTATATTTCAAATATATTTTGCTATTTTTTCAATTCTTTCTCCAAAAATTTATTTTATTTTTTCTAATTATTAAATATTTTTATCAAGTTGTAATTATTTTCTCCAATTTTCTATTGTTATCATTATTCTCTACATAATTTTCCAAAATTATAATTATTTATCTTAAATTTGAAGTATTTTTTTCAAACTTAAGATCTTATTAATTATTTTGTCAATTATTCCAAAAATTATTATATTCAATTTTTAATTATTTTTAAAATTATTCAATTGTTATTCCCAAATTTTAATTATTCTCACTTATTTTAGTTAATTTCTAAGATTTTAAAGTAGTTTTCGTTAATTTTAATTATTCTTATGAAATTTAAATTATTTTTATGATCATTTTTTTATTTAATTCAATTTTTGATTACCTACTTTTATCATGTTTCAATTATTATTCACAATTTTTAATACTTCTCATTCTTTTTAGTTACTTTCTAAAATTTAAAATAATTTTCTCTAAAATTTTAATTATTCTCATCAATTTTAAATTGTTTTTATAATTATTTTTTAATTTATTCAATTTTTATTAATTTTCATCATTTTTCTATTATTATTCCCATTTTTTAATTATTCTCACTTATTTCTAAGATTTTTAAATATTTTTCTCAAATTTTAAGTATTCTCATCAATTTTAAATTCCTTTTATGGTTATTTAATTATTACCTTCAATTTTTAATTATTTTTCAATTACTTTCTCCAGTTTTTAATTATTTTCATTATTCTTTAACTAATTTTTTTAAATATTTAATTATTAATCTTAATTTTTTAATTTTTCATCTTCTATTTATTCCTTTATTTGTTTCACGTACTTCCCGCAGTCCAAAGGATTATAAATGGGATACAAAAGTAGATACAAAATTCAATAAAGCACACTATTTACCATTTTTAAAATAATTCTTCAACTAGTTTTCCCAATTAGAATAAATTATTATCTACAATTTTCAATTACTTTGATCGTTTTTTAATTATTTTATCCATTTTTTAATTATTCTCACTTTTTCAATTCATTTAAGATTTTCAAGTATTTTCTAAAATTTCAATTATTTTCTTAAATTTTAAAATATTTTTATGATTTTTTAAATTATATCTTCTTTAATTCTCAGTTATTTCAATTGTTTTTAAATTGATTTCCCAAAGTGTCAGTTGTTTATTTCAAATTTTAATTATTATCTTTAATCTTCGATTACTTTGATCATTTTTCTATTATTTTATCCATTTTTTAATTATTCTCACTTTTTCAATTCATTTCCTTGACTTTTAAGTATTTTCTTAAATTTCAATTATTTTCTTATATTTTAAAATATTTTTATGATTTTTTAAATTATATCTTCTTTAATTCTCAGTTATTTCAATTGTTTTTAAATTGATTTCCCAAAGTGTCAATTATTTATCTCAAATTTGAATTATTTTCCTCAATTTTCAATTATTTCTACAATGTTTTAATTATTAATGTCAACTAAACATTTTTTAAGTCATCTTTTAATTATTTTCTTTTATTTCTTTTTTATTTTAAATTTTACAATTTTTACAACTATTTTACCCAAATTTTAATTTTTTTCTTCAATCTCCAATTTATTTTTATTTTTATATTATATTTATATTTATTTTTATCATTTTTCAATTATTTTCCCAACTGTTAATTATTCTCACTTTATTCAATTAACTTCTAAGATTTTCAAGTATTTTTCTCAAATTTTAATTATTTTCTTCAATTTAAAAATATTTCTACGATCTTTTAATTATGTTCCTCAATGTTTATTTGCTTTCATTATTTTTCAATATTAATTTGCAAAATTTCACATTATTTTTTTGTACTTTAATTACTTTCTTCAATCTTTTTTTTATTTCAACATTTTATAAATTTTATCCTCCACAATCTGATCGTACGCTAGCGCTCGTTTCATAATCTAATCTTCTGTTATTTTTATATTTATTTAAAATATAGTTTTTGAAAAATTGTACAAAATGAAACTTAGGTTAAAAGTGAAGCAAAAATGCAAGAAATTAAATTTCGATGGAATTTTTTTATTTTTAAATTTTATTTTTATTAATTGTACATTCTTAAGCGTTGCGCACAATAACCGAAAAGAAAAAACGGGAAATTTTTCGAAACTGAATTCTAAGCTTGTCAAAGAGATAAATTTGTATGCAGAGTTCAAAAAGATGATCTATTTACGACATCCGGATTTTAAATATTCCAGTGATAATTTTTTCAGGGAAATAACAAAAGAGAATTGCGAGATCGATATATCAACATCCACGACACGAATGTACGATACGTGAAAGGATATCTCCGCACTAACGCCTCCGTGAGAATTATAGATTGCGAAAGATTTCTGAGCATCTGTTAGGTGCTGCCAAAAAGAAGCGTTAGTCATTGTTGTCCTCGAAGATGAAAGTTGAATTATGTCAGCACAATCAGATGTCACGTCAATAATTCAGAGATGATCCATTTGCTGACTGCGAGGCCACTTTGATCAAAATTGTGATAATTTGATTCCTTTGATACTCTATTAAATTATCTTCTGCAACTTTTCAAAATTATTTGATGCAATAAAGTAGGTCTTGTGTTTTTTGAAGGTCGATAATTAATGTTTTTCATTATTTGCAATTATTGATTACAAGTTAAATTTAAGCAAATACATAACAAAAAATGAAAGAAAATCTTTCAAAATTTTTTTTTGAATTTATATTTTAAAAATGAGAAAAATAATTAGAATTAAAATATAAATAATAATTTAAATTTGAAGAAAGATCAAAGATTATATTATAAATTGAAAAAATTAACTAAAAAGTGACAAAAGTAAATTAAGATTTTAGGATACCTGTGAAAATTGAAAAAATTAAGAATCATATTGATGAAGTTGAAAAAAAATAAAAAATAAAATTTTAATTGTTATTGTTATTTTAACTGTTAAAGATATAAAATAATACGAATATAATATTAAGAACAAAAAGAACTAATATTTCAA
Source organism: Ganaspis brasiliensis (assembly GCA_037103525.1). Classification (NCBI taxonomy): domain Eukaryota; kingdom Metazoa; phylum Arthropoda; class Insecta; order Hymenoptera; family Figitidae; genus Ganaspis; species Ganaspis brasiliensis. Next base: position 709,470 of record JAZKLR010000194.1, read on the forward strand.
ATAAGATATTGAAAAATTTAGAAAATGTTTAGAATAAAATAATTGAAAATTAAAGGCAAATATTTTAGAATATTGAGAATGTAATTGGAATTTTAGAATCAGCTGCAAACAATTCAAATTGTCAAGAAAATATTTTAATATCGATGAAAATATAAATGTTTAAAAATTAAAATCTAAAAAAATTGAAAAATAACCTAAAATTGAATAAAATAATTGAATATTTAAGACAATAATTAAAAATTGAAGGCGGAAATTGAAAGCTGAAGAAATTCGTTAAAAAATAGTAAAAATAATAGAAATTTGTAGGCTTCAAGTTAAAAGTGAAGAAAATAATTTAATGAAGAAGAAATACATGAAAAAATGACAAAAGTAATTGATTGTAATTTAAGACAACAGTTTTAAACTGAAGAAACAAGCAGTGAAGAAAATAATTCTGAAAAAGGAAAAAATTAATTTCAAAATGACGAGAAAAATTTAGATTCAGGAAATTCATTCAAAAACACAAAAATAATTGAAATTAAAGACAATACATATAAAAATTGAAGAAATTTGTCTTACAAAAAATATAAAAAATAATTGAAAATTTTTGGCTGCAAGTTCAAAATTGAAGGAAATAACAGAAAATATAAGACAATTATTTCAAAATGGGAAGAATAATTTAAATTGAAGACTATAATTTATTATTATTAAACATAATTGCAAAATTTACATTTCATGTAAAAATTCAAAAAATTAATTAAGAGTGGAAGAAAAACTTTGAAAATTAAAGACAATTAGTTTAAAATTACAAGTTTAATTGAAAATGTAGGCATTTCTCTTAAATTGAACAAAGTAAATGAAAACTGAAAAAAATAAACGAAAAACACTGCAATTAATTTTAATATTAAGAAAAAATTTTAATCGAAGATAAAAATTGATTAATTACGAAAACTAGTTGAAAATTGAAGACAATCAATAGAAATGCCAAAAATAATTGAAAGAAGAAAAATAATCGAAAATTGAGAAGAAACATTGAAAAATGAGAAAAATAACTTAAATTAAAGACTATAATTTAGAATTGAAAAAGTAATATTTTAATTGAAGTGTTCGTCATAGACTGAACAAAATATTTAGAAATTATAAGCTACTAGTTAAATTTTTAGAAAAAAATTAAAAAAGATAAAATTTATTTAAAATACTAACAGTAATTTATATTGCAGAAAAAATAGTTTTTAATTAAAGAAAGAAATCGGAAAAGAAGAAATTGCTTTTAAACATATTTTTAAAAAATTAAAATTTAAGACAAAAATTAAAATTTGAAAAAAATTAATAAAAAATTACAAGAATAATTGAAAAAATTAAAAATTATTGAAGAAATTGCTTCAAACATAATTGAAATTTAAAAACTATAAATTAAAATATATGAAAATAAATATTGAAAAATGAGAAGTAGGCGAAATTTGGAAAAATTAATTTAAAAATGAGGAAAATAATTGAAATTGAAGACAAAATAAAAAATTTTAAGATTGTAAATGAACTTTGAAGGAAAGAATTGAAATTTGAAGAGAACTATTTAATTATGACTAGAGGAACTGAAAATTGAAGCAAACCATTTAAAAATAAAGAAGTTAATAATTAAGTATTGACAAAAAAATATAACATAAAATGGGAAAGTAATTTAAACAATCATAAAAATGTTATAAACATAAACAAAATAATTTAAATTTGAGAAAAATACTTGAGAATCTTAAAAGTAAATTAAAACAAAATTAAATAGTGAAAAATTAGAGAAAATAATTGAAAATTGAAAAAATATGAATAAAAATTAAGATGAATAAATTAAGATTAAAAAAAAAAAAAAAATTGAGAAAATAATTAAACAAATTACATAAAATATTTAAAATAAAGGAATGTTAAACAAAATTCAATTAAAATACTTAAAACTTTCAGAAGTTCATTAAAATAATAGAAAATAATTAAAAATTAGAGAAAATAAATGAAAAAAGATAAACATAATTTAAAATTGAACAGAACAAGTTTTAATTAAAGAGAAATAAGTAAAAACTTTTTGGCAATTATGAAAAAGAACAAGAAAAGGAACGAAAGTAATTTAAAATTGAAGAAAATAAAATAAAAAATAATATAAATAATGAAATAATTGAAAAGTCAGATAAATAGTTCAAATTTTTTGAAATTATGAAACAAATGTAAAGACTTGAAAATTGAAGGAAATTAATTTTGAAAAATAATTGAAAAATGTTTTTAAATTTTAAAACTTGGTGAAGATAATTAAAATATGATACAAACAATGATAAGTTGTAAAAAATAAATGACATTTAAGTGTGATAATTAAAAAAACTACAGAATTTTTTTTGAATAAAGAAAAAAAAATTGAAATTTGAAAAAAAATACATGATGATCTTAGAAATCAATTAAAAAAAAGAAAATAACTAAAAATTGGAGAAAAGAATTGAAGAAATAATCTAAAAGTAATTAAAATCTACGATAATTAATAAACAAATTTTAAAATTAGGAAAACAAATAAAAATAATTAAAAATTGAAGAAAACAATTGAAATTTTACAAATATTCTTAAAAATCTTAGAAAATAATTTTAGAAAATGAGAATATCTAAAAATTGGAGAAAAGTTGGAAGAAAGCTAAAAATAATTGAAATTTACGATAATTAATAAAATCTTTTGGAAATTATGAAAACAAAGAAAAGTAATTAAAATTGAAGAAAATAATGGAAATTTGAGAAAAATACTTAAAAAAATTTTAGAAATTTATTTTATAAAATGAGAAAAACTAAAAATTGGAGATCAATAAAATAATAGGGACTAAGACTAACTTTACTTCAGTTTTTAAAACGTGGACAGAAAAAGATAAATAGATATAAATATTAAACATTAATATTTAAATATTGAATATAAATATATTAAATATTAAATATAAATTTAATAAATGTAAAAATTAAACTGTTTAGACAATAGCTACAAAGTTGAAAAAAATAATAAAATTTTCAAGAAAATAATCGAAATTTGAAAAAAATACCCAAAAAATGGACATGTGTACAAAATAGTTAAATAATGTCAAAAATAACTGAAATTTTGAAAAAAAAATTAATAAAAAATATATTCAAAAATGAAGTAAAAAAATAAAAAATTTAATACATTCATTGAAAAAAATTAACGATATAATTAAAATGTGAAGAAACTAATTGAATAATGACATAAATAATCATTGAAAACTGATATTTAAAAGTTAATACGTTTATGACAATAATAAAAAGATTGAAGAAAATAATATTTAATGAAAATGAATTCAAAATATCAAAAATATTTGAATACTGACAAAAATAGTTGTAATTTGAAAAAATCTTTGAGAAATGACCCAAATAATTGATAACTTTAAAAAAATTAAATATTTGAAGAAAATACTTGAAAATTTGACAAAACAATTGAAATATTGAAATAAATAATTCAAAACTGGTGTAAAAATTAAAAAATTATAGACAATAATTGGTAAAGTTAAAACAATATTATAAGTTTGAGTAAAATAATTGAAAGTGAAAGACATTAATTGAAGTTAGAAGATAATAATTGAAATTTGAAGAGAATAATTCAAAAATGGCAAAAAAATTCAAATATGAAAAAAATAATTAAAGTTTGAAGAAAATAATCGAAAAGGATGTAAAAAAATTAATAAATTCGTGACAATACTAAAAATAATGACGAAAATAATTGAAAACAGGTGTAAGAAATTTAAAAGTTCATGACAATAAAAAAAATTGAATAAAATAATTGCAAATTGTAAAAAATAATTCTAAAATGGCAATAATAACAAAAATATGAAAAAAATAATTGGAATATGACAAAAATAATTGATTAAATGATAAAAGTAATTGGAATTTGAAGAAAATAATTGAAAAATAACGAAAGTGAATTGAATTTGTGTAGAAAATTTGGATATTCCTGGCAATAATTTGAAGATTGAAGAACATAATTGAAATTTAAAAAAAATAATTGAAAAGCTTCAAAAATAATTGAAATTACAAGAAGATAATTGAACAATAACAAAAATAATTGTAATCTGAAAAAAATAATTGATAACTGGTGCATAAAATTAAAAATTTAAAGACAATACATGAAAAATTGACCAAACAATTGAATTTTAAGAAAGTGATTGAATTATGACATAAATAATTGAACGCTAGTGTATAAATAAAAAATTTATAGAGAACAATTTAAGTTTGAAGAAAATAATTGAAATTTGTTGAAATTAATTGAAAAAAAATGTGCATATTTAATAAACTCATGACAATAATAAAAATAATGAAGAAAATTATAGAAATTTGTAGAAAATAATTGAAAACTAATATAATAAATTTAAAAATTCATGGCAATAAAAAAAATTGCATTTATTTATTTACGGGCAAAAGCCCATTACAATATAAAATTTAAAAATTTATTTCAAGTAACAATAAAATTAAAATTTGATATAACAATAATAATAAATACTATATTAAATATTAATAGGTCGCATTTAATAATTTGACTAAAATAATAATTGAAATTTTTAGAAAATAATTCTAAAATTACAAAAATAATAGAAATATGAAGAAAATAATCGTAAAATTACAAAAATACTTGAATAATGACAAAAGTAATTGAGATTTGAAGAAAATTATTGAAAATTAACAAAAGTAGAATAGAAACTGGTGTTGAAAATTTAAATATTCCTGGCAATAATTTAAAGATAGAAAAAAATAATTGAAATGTTGAGAAAATAATTAAAATATGACAGAAGTAAATGTAAAACTTGTGTAATAAATTTCGATGGCCCTCGTTGATAAAATGTTTATTGAAAATCCAGTGGAATAAAATGCTAATTCAAAAGAGCATGCTTTATTATTCTTATTCAATTGGTTGTGTAATAAAATGCAGTTTGTTTTTTGAGTACAACAAAACGTTATCTCTGAAAAATTATTTAAACATAAATGTCATTATTTTTAACTGCAAATTAACTCCGTATTGTATGTAGAATGTAATTTATAATAAATAATATGTATCTATATTTAATGTTTTAAGATAGCATTTTGTTGCACTGAACATCAGTTATCATTTTATTTCACAAACAATTGAATAAAAATTATATAGCACGCTTTTTTGAATTAGCATTTTATTCAACTGGCTTTTCAATAAACATTTTATCAACGGGGGCCGTCGATTTGAATATTCATGACAATAATTTAAAGACTGAAGAGAATAATTGATATTTGAAAAAATTAAATTCAGAATCGCAACCTTACCGGAACTTTTCAAACTTGTAGCAAACTTGATGAAAGTTTCGGAACTTTAAAAATGGTTAAAAAAGTAACAGAATAATTTAAACTGTATTTAATTTTAGTTTTTTCCAATAAAGTAAAATAACGTCATTTGGATTTTTAATAAATTATACTATTTGACACTCTAAATTAATCTAAATTATTATTAAAATTCATTTGAATGTGTAATATATAAATTATTTTTAGTCATGATAAAACAATTTTAAAATTTTCTGATAGAGAGAATCAAAATTAAAGAAAAAAAAGTCAGGGACTAATTTCACTTTGGATTGTAAAACGTGGACAGAAAAAGATAAATAAATATAAAAACTAACCAACTATTATTATTATTGTTATTCTTATATTGATTAAATTAAGTATATACAATTTACAATGAATACAATTACAATCTAATGAAATGAATTACAAGTTACCACTTACTTCCCTAAGATTAAATTATGGGACACGCATTCCTTTCCTAATTTGTAACCAAACGAGAACCAAGTTGGCACTTCCAAATCTCAACAGAGTATTGAAATTCCAGTGACCGTTGCCGGATTCCTCGAGTTTCTCCAACTGGCTTCACTTGCATAAAGCATCGCAAGTGACATAATGTCGTCTTTTCAGTGCATTTTAGATCCGCACTGATCAGGAAGTAACTCTCTAAATTGTACCATTATATCCTCGGACAAAGCAAAATTCAATTTGAATACACGTAATTACCAATCTGCTATGCCATTAGATAAATTTTTTCTCCGTTCGATTATAAAAAAAAAAAAGTTGACAATGTTCGCATTACTCCTTACGTCAGTTTGAATATCCATTAACTTTTTGTTTTTTTTCTTCTCATATATATATTTCTTATCGATAATGTCCTATTATTTAGAAAGCACCCACAATTCGCTCACAACGTTTCCTCAATGTAATTGAATGTTCACTTGGAAGAAATTGTGCATGACCATATGTGTTTCATTGATTGATAAATCGTGTGCACTTTCAACTACTGTTTCCGGTTTTGTTTCATTGCGAAGTTCACAGCGACAAAGACGTATCTCTTTGGCTCGTTCGCGAATTGATAAAATCTCTGAATTCGATTAGCATAATTTAAACCTAGAAACGGAGCAAAAATTGATCATGATCCGAGGAAATTCCACTGTTTGCTTTTTAAGGAAGAAATACTTTTAACATGCAGATTACTTTCGATGAACTATCCATCCATCAACCTTTCTCTATAATCACGATCTCCATAATTTTAGGAGCAGTTTCAAAATGAATCATCATCGGAATGAATAAGTATAATTGAAAATTACTTTTTTTTATTATTAGAAGGTGTAATGAAAAATGTAATCAAATTGAGTGAAATCATGGTGATTGGCTTCTTCAAGTTGGGAAAAAATGTTGCACCTAATTTTAATTTTATTAATTCAATCATCAGTCGTTTTAGGATCATGACGATGCAGGTGTTGAAATTTTTAAGGTCAGACTTTTTAGAGGCAATCCTGTCACAGAAATATCTAATCAATTCGTGCATCCTTCAACTGTCATGTGCATCTGTAATTTTTCAATGATTTAACAATATTTGATTCATGAATTATATTTTAATAATTTTATCATTTATTACGTTATTTGATGTTCTTGTTACAAAATATCTTTATCACCGAGAAAGCTGTTCGGATTGTAAAATATTTGGTGAATGTAAAACGTTTTTTGATTGTTTGTAAAAGTATTCAATCGCTTCTTTATTTTATTATTTTACATTTTTATATAGAAGTTTATTTTATTTTTATTTGTTTAATTAATACTAATTATCCGAATTGAAATTTGTTCTGCTTAAAAATAAGATGAATATTTATCCAATTTCGGAATGGTATATAGTTTTAATTTACAGAAATTTACACATCCAATTTTCAATTGATCCAAAAAAGAATTTACCTTATTCCCAATTGACCGAAATGTAAATTTATCCAAATCCTTATCAATCTTAAGTTAAGCTTATTAAATCCTAAATTGATCCTAATCTAAATTTATCCAATTTTCAATTGATTCTAAGTTACTATTTTCATCATTATCAATTGATCCAAATGTAAATTTAACCAATTTCCAGTTATTCCAAAAGGTAAATTATCCTAATTTCCAATTGATCTAAAAGTAAATTTTACCAAACGTCAATGATTCTAATTTACATTCATCCAATTTTTAATTTATTAGCATTTTTATTTACATAATTTCCAATTATCCAAATGTAAAATTATCGCCTTTTCAATTGATTCTAAAAACAATTGACCTATTTTCCAATTTCTCAATTCTCATTTTTTCAATTCCCAATTGATCCAAATGTAAATTTTTCCTATTTCCAAATTTCAATTATTTCAAATGTAAATTTTACCTGTTTTTAAATTTCAATTATTCCTAATGTAAATTTGTCCAATTTTCTGTTGAATCATATATATTTATTGAATTAACAAATTATGCAATTAAAAATTTATGTAGTTTTGAATTGACCCAAAAGCAAATTTTCCTAATTTCCAATTGATTCAAATGCAAATTTACGAGACTTTTAATTCATCGAAATATAAAAAGTCCTTTTTAATTAAATCAAATACAACTGTAATGAATTTTTAAATAGTTCAGAAATAAACTTTTCCAATTGATTTAAATGTAAATTTACATCAGTTCCAATTGACACAAGTTCTCATTTTCAAGTTTTTAATTGTGTCAAGTTTAGTACAATTTTCAAATAAATGATACAAAAATAAAATTTTCCAATTGCCAATTGATCCAAAGGAAAATTTACCTAATTTTCAAAATGATTGAAATGTAAATTTAACCAATTGCCAATTGATCAAAAGGAAAATTTACCTAATTTTCAAAATAATTGTAATGTTGATTTATCCAATTTCCAATTGATCCAAAAGTAAAGTTATCACATTTTCACTGGATCCCAAGAACAATTTATCTGTTTTCCAATTGATCCTAATAAAAATTAACCTATTTTTTAAGTAGTTCCAATTCAATTTTATCCTATTTCCAATTGATCCTAGTTTTTAAAATTATTGATTCAAAAATAAACTGTTCGAATTCCTAATTGAACCAAAGAAACTTTACATAATTCTCAACTGATAAAAATGTAAATTGATCTAATTTCCAATTCATCGAAAAGCAAAATTATCGTATTTTCACTTAATCCTAAGACCAATTTACCTATTTTCCAATTGATCCTAATAAAAATTAACCAGTTTTTTAAATAGTTTAAATGTAATTTTACCCGACTTCCAATGAATCCTATGGTAAATTTAATTTTTAAATTAATGATTAAAAAATGAACTTTTTCAATTTGCAGTTAACTCAAAAGAAAATTTGCCTAATTTCCAATTTATAAAAATGTAAATTTATCCAATTTCCAATTAAATGAAAGGTAAGTTTAAGTAACTTTCAGTGAATCCAAATGTAAATTAATCCAATTTCCAAATTATCTAAATATAAATTTTCCTACCCTTCTAATGGATCCAAATGTAAATTTACCCAATTTCCAATTTACCTAACAGTTATTTTCTTGATTACCAATTCAGGCAAATGTAAATTTTTCTATTTTTAAATTAAAATTCATCTAAATGTAAATTTATGCAAATCTAAATTAAATCCTATTCACGTTTATCCTTCTTTAAATTTATGTAAATGTAAATTTACATAATTTACAATTGATCCAATAAGCTTTTCTTAAATTCCCACTTGCTTTAAAGTTAAACTTATTTATTTTTAATTTATCCAATTCCAAATGTAAATTTATCAAATTTCCAATTGATACAAAAGTAAAATTATCGCATTTTTACTTGATCGTAAGAACAATTTATCTATTGTCCAATTGAACCTAGTAAAAATTAACCTATTATTTAAATAGTACAAATGTAATTTTACCCGAGTTCCGATTGATCCAAGGGTAAATCCGCCTTTTGAAATTAATGATTCAAAAATGAAATTTTCCAATTTACAGTAGATCCAAAAGAAAATTGACCTAATTTCCAATTTATAAAAATGTAAATTTACCCAATTTCCAATTAAATGAAAGGTAAGTGTAGATAACTTCCAATGAATCCAAATGTAAATTAATCCAATTTCTAAATTATTTAAATGAAAATTTTCCTATCCTTCTAATTGGTCCAAATGTAAATTTACCCAATTTCCAATTTATTTAATGGTAAGTTTCTCAATTTCCAATTGATCCAAATGTAAATTTTTCCTATTTCTAAATTTCAATTGACCTAAATGTAAATTTTTCCTTTTTCTAAATTTCAATTAATCTAAATTTAAATTTATTTAAATTTAAATTGATTCTAATTTACGTTTATCGTATTTTAAATTTATGCAAATTTAAATTTACCTAATTTCCAATTGATACAAATATGCATTTCTTCAATTATAATTTTCACATTTCACTTGCTTTTTTAAACTTATATATTTCTAATTTATCTAAATTTTATCCAACTTTTTTTAAACTCAAATTTACATAATAATTCTAACTATAACGATAATTTTTTAGTACAATTTTCAACAAAAATCGTGTGTCGTGAATTGAGATTCTATACAGCTAAAGAAAGTCAGGTCCGGATAATTGGCATGCTAGATTCGTGACGTCTCGGCATGGACCGAAGATGCTTTGCGTAACATTGCCTCGACTTGTTCTATGGTGTTTACAAACTCATTAGACACACCTTGTCTTTTGTAACTTTTTTCTAAGCCCACTCTTCAACGATTATTTTCATAGAGGAAGTAACTCTATACTTTGTTTCAGTGTCGGTTATTAGTTAATGAATTGTTGGATAATTACAAATTTTAATCAATGTATAAATATGCTAAAGGTTATTTTAATTAACACGAATGTTTACTACTTAATTGACTAAATATTCGCTGCTAATGAGTATTTTAAACACAACTACAAACGTTTAATTAAAAATAAAACAGGAAAATTCAAAATACCATAAAATAAAAGAAATATTATAGAATTATTTATATTAACATTAATCGTGATTTCAATTAATTGAGACTACTATGGATAAAAATTTTGATAAAATCTAATCAGAATTAAGTTTTAAAGTTTAATTAATACAATGCGGATTGAAAAAAATTTTTAATAATTTATATTTGGGAAGAAAAGATTTTTAATTACTTTAGATTATTACGGTTTTGATCAATTGTTAATTTGATGCATTTACAATTGGATAAATTGGAAATTATACAAATTTATTTTTAGGTCAATTGGAAATTGGGTAAATTTAGGTTTGAAAGAATTATAATTAAAGAAATTATCTTTGGCGCAATCGAAAATTGGGTAAATTTACAATTGGATCAATTGAAAATTAGTTAAATTTACATTTGGATCAATTGAAAATTAGTTAAATTTACATTTGGATCAATTGGAAGTGCAATAAATTTACTTTTGGATAAATTGAAAATGGGATAAATTTACATTTTGTTGAATGAGAAATTAACAAAATTTACATTTAGAACAATTAAAAATTGGGTAATTTTTCGTTTGGACAAATTGAAAATTAGGTTAATTTACATTTGGATCAATTGGAAATGAGATTAATTTACTTTTATCGGAATAGGAAATTAAACAAATTTACTTTTGGATCAACTGAAATTTAGATAAATTTACATTTGGATCAATTGGAAGTGCGATGAATTTACATTTGGATAAATTGGAAATTATACAAATTTATTTTTAGGTCAATTGGAAATTGGGTAAGTTTAGGTTTGAAAGAATTATAATTAAAGAAATTATCTTTGGCGCAATCGAAAATTGGGTAAATTTGCAATTGGATCAATTGAAAATGAGTTAAATTTACATTTGGATCAATTGAAAATTAGTTAAATTTACATTTGGATCAATTGGAAGTGCAATAAATTTACTTTTGGATAAATTGAAAATGGGATAAATTTACATTTTGTTGAATGAGAAATTAACAAAATTTACATTTAGAACAATTAAAAATTGGGTAATTTTTCGTTTGGACAAATTAAAAATTAGGTTAATTTACATTTGGATCAATTGGAAATGAGATTAATTTACTTTTATCGGAATAGGAAATTAAACAAATTTACTTTTGGATCAACTGAAAATTAGTTAAATTTACATTTGGATCAATTGGAAGTGCAATAAATTTACTTTTGGATAAATTGAAAATGGGATAAATTTACATTTTGTTGAATGAGAAATTAACAAAATTTACATTTAGAACAATTAAAAATTGGGTAATTTTTCGTTTGGACAAATTGAAAATTAGGTTAATTTACATTTGGATCAATTGGAAATGAGATTAATTTACTTTTATCGGAATAGGAAATTAAACAAATTTACTTTTGGATCAACTGAAATTTAGATAAATTTACATTTGGATCAATTGGAAGTGCGATGAATTTACATTTGGATAAATTTAAAATGGCATATACGTTTTCATTTGGCAGAATGGGAATTAAAAACAAATTTACCTTAAAAACAATCAGAAATTGGGAAATTTCTATATTTACATTTAGACGAATTAAAAATTAGGAAAATTTACATTTGGATCAATTGCAAATGCAAATAATTTACATTTGTTTGAAAGAGAAATTAAATATATTTACCTTTGGATCAATTGAATATTGGGTTCATTTACATTTAGATCAATTGAAAATTAGATAAATTTACCTATGGATCAATTGAAAATTAGTTAAATTTACTTCTGGATCAATTGAAAATTAGTTAAATTTACATTTGGATAAATTGAAAATGGGATAAATTTACATTTTGCTGAATGGGAAATTAAAAAAATTTACATTTAGAACAATTCAAAATTAGGTAAATTTTTATTTGGACCAATTGTAAATTAGGTGAATTTACATTTAGATTAATTGGAAGTAGGATAAATTTACATTTGACTAAATAGGAATTTAAACAAATTTACCTTTAGATCAACTGAAAATTAGGTATAAATTTACATTTGGATCAATTGGAAGTGCGATGAATTTACATTTAGATAAATTTAAAATGGGATACATTTTTATTTGGCTGAATGGGAATTTAAACAAATTTTTCCTTTAAAACAATCAGTAATTGGGTAAATAATAAATATACATTTAGACCAATTAAAAAATAGGTAAATTTACATTTGGATCAATTGAAAATGGGAATAATTTACATTAGTCTGAAGGGAAATTAAAAATATTTACCTTTTGATCAAATGAAAAATGGGTACGTCTACATTTAGACCAATTGAAAACTAGGTAAATTTACCTATGGATCAATTAAAAATGAGGTAAATTTACCTATGTATCAATTGAAAATTAGGTAAATTTACATTTGTAATGATTGAAAATCAGGTTAATTTACATCTGGATCAATTAAAAATGGAACAATTTTCGTTTGTCTTAATTGGAAATTAGGCAAATTTAGCTTTGGATCAATTGAAAATTAGATACATTTATATTTAGACCAATGGAAAATTAGGTAAATTTACCTTTGGATCATTTGAAAAGAGTAAAAATTTACAATTTGTTCAATTTTGAGATAGAATAAATTGACATTTGGATAAATTATGATTAAAGAAAATATTTTTGGATGAATTGAAAATTGTGTAAATTTTTGTTTGAATCAACTGAAAATAGGTAAATTTACATTTGGATCAATCGAAAACTGGATAAATTTACGTTTGGTTTATTATTTGTCAATTAATATAAATTAAAAAGAATGAATTTAAAATTGAAGTTACTAACAATTGTATTCATTCGAAATTGCATTATTTACAATTATATTAATTATAATCTGATATACTTACAATTGGATCAATTGAAAATTGGATATAAAAAAACAAGAAATACTTCCATTCAAATTAATCAGGATTTTGGATTAATCGACAATTTAAAAAATGTTATTTTCGATCGATTGGAGATTGTATAAATATACAATTCGATAAAATTGAAGTTGGATAAATTTCAATTTGGATCCATTGCAAATTGGATAAATTTACATTTGGATTGTCGAATGTTGCGATCAATTGAAATTATCCTCTTTATTTATAATTTAAAATGATCCCATCTAATTCAATAGGCTCGTCTTCTTACTAAATTCGCTATTTGAACAAATTCTCTTAAATTAAGCTTCGTTATTAGCAAATTGATCAAACAAATTTCAATCTGATAAATTATTCTTTCTCCTTACAAGCAGAATGCAAGTCTTTTTATTTTAATAAGAGTATATAATGAGATTCAATGACTACATTGAAAGAGATCATTAAAGCCAACATTCGAGATATAACTGATGCCAGCAATGTTCTTGATTTTCTGTTGCAAAGAGAATGTAATATATCTTTTGCATTCAAATAAAATCGATCGTGAGGATCCAGAAGGATGAGAAATTCACTATCTTGATTGTGCTACAATTTTTTTTATAATTTTAAATCACAACTTGTGCAGTTCGTAAAAATAATCTTAATAAACATAATTGTATTATTCCCAAAACAGTAAATACATTTTTGTATCGTACTTTCAACTATATTTAAATCTAAAATAAAAAACCACTTTTTTAATTTACTTACAATAATGCCAGACAATAAAATAAGTCAATTAGTCGAAAATCGAAAGAAATATGTTAACAACCCAACTTGACTAAATTTCATCTTGTAATTCCAATCTCAGGTAAAAATCTGCGATCAATACAATTTTAACACGGAAGAGATAAACTTGTTCGACATAATTTTTCGGTTGAAAAAATTCCTATCGTAAAAGTGCCAAATATCGTGAAACAAGTCAAAGATCTCAATCAGTGTGTGATAAATAATCGATGTTGCTTTAGGAAGAATTTAATCTTCCTTCTCCATTTCAAAATAAAAGTACGAAAGCAATAAATCTACTGGGTAATTAATAGGTTGGGAAAATATTAAGAAATAATAATCGATCACCTATCCAATTAATCAAACAACAATGTAGAACAGTCCTTGGAAGAATAAAATGCTGAAAAACTAGAAGTTTCTATTTCTGTTGCTACTGGTATAGATATGTTTGTGTTAACTCTATCTTTCGACATCAAAGCTGAAGCGAAATTTTTTTATTCCACAGGTCCTCAGAGGTGATTGTCACAGGTGTAAAGAAAAATTACAAGTCGTGGGACTCCAACTGTGTTTAACTGTTTAACAAGAGCACCATAAAGTTTCTATATACGATCGATCATGATCGATATGCTGCAGTAGAATAATTCTCGCCTATTCAAAGAACCGACATTCCGATTTTGCTGTACCATGATTAATGCTCATTAATCTTCCATCACGTGATTCATCTTTGTTTATTGAGATTTTTAATTTTTATTTAGAATTTTTTTTTATTTTATTGTGTGAAATTCGTTCATTTTGTGCTAAATGAGTTTATTATTAAAAATATAGAAATAAGGATCAAAATTGAAAGTATTCATTTTGCTGTATTTGTAAATTTTGTTCGTTAATTTGAGTTTAAGATTTAAAGGGAATGGAAATAAGACAAGCAAGTTTACTTAGAAAAAAATATAAAAAGTAATTTCCAGGAATGGAAATATTTTTCAAAATAGATTTGGATTATTTGGCAATTGAAAATTGGGTAAATTTACATTTGGATCAATTGAAAATTAGTTAAATTTACATTTGGATCAATTGGAAGCTCGATAAATTTACATTTGGATACACTGATAATGGGATAAATTTACATTTTGCTAAATGAGAAATTAAATAAATTTACATTTAGAACAATTAAAAATTGGGTAAGTTTTCATTTGGACAAATTGAAAATTGGGTAAATTTACATTTGGATCAATTGGAAATGAGATAAATTTACTTTTAGCGGAATAGGAAATTAAACAAATTTACCTTTGGATAAATTGAAAATAAGGTACATCTACAAATTATGTAAATTATGTATAAATGTAAATTATGTAAATTTACATTTAAATCAATTGGAAATGGGATAAATTAATACTTGACTAAATGGAAAATAAAAACAAATTTACCTTTGGAATGTATGACAAATAAATTTACATTTGGATAAATTGAAACTGGGATAAATTTTAATTCCATCACGTGATTCATCTTTGTTTATTGAGATTTTTAATTTGTATTTAGAAATTTTTTTTATTTTATTGTGTGAAATTCGTTCATTTTGTGCTAAATGAGTTTATTATTAAAAATATAGAAAAAAAGCATCAAAATTGAAAATAGTCATTTTGATGTATTTGTAAATTTTGTTCGTTAATTTGAGTTTAAGATTTAAAGGGAATGGAAATAAAACAAGCAAGTTTACTTAGAAAAAATATAAAAAGTAATTTCCAAAAATGGAAATATTTTTCAAAATAGATTTGGATTATTTGGAAACTGGAATAATTTACTTTCAGATTGTTTGGAATTAAATATTATTAAATTTCTAAATTGTAGATTGAATTTTATAAATTAATTAATTGAAAACTGAAAATTCAAAAAGTTAGTTTATAAAAATGTTTATAAACATTTACGATGACGTAAAGTTTCAATAAACTTGAATCTTAATTAATTGGTATTTGAGGAAATTTATTTTGGATCAAATTGAAACTGGATTTTACATTTGGAACAATTGGAAATTAGGCAGAGTTCTATTTGGATCAATCGGATATATGGGTAAATTTAGAAATTGCAAATTATAAAAATTTACCTCCAGATTAATTCGAATGAGGATCAGTTTACATTTGGATTAGTCGGAAAGATTAATTCGAAATTGAGGAAATTTACATTAAGGGTAATTGCAATTCAGGAATATTTATTTTGGGATCAATTGGAAATTTGGAAAAATTACACTTTTCCATTTTACCATTATCTCAAATTTGACTCAATTGGAGTTTGAATAAATTTGTCGAACAATTAGAATTTAAATATATGAAAAGTTTATACTTAGATCAATTCGAAATTGAGGAAATGCACATTTAGGGTAAATGCAAATTAGGAATATTTATTTTGGGATCAATTGGAAATTAAGTAGATTTACATTTGGATCAATTAGAATTAGGAAAATTTACCTTTGGATTAACAAAAATTAATATTTAGATTTCAATTAATTTGAGATTAAGAAAATTTATCTTCTGTTCAATTGGAATTGGATTAAATTTATAGTTAGATCAATCAAAAATTGGACAATTTTATATTTCAGTCAATCGGAACGAACTTAGGTAAAATACTTTTTGATCGAATCGAAATTGAAGAAACTTACAATTAGGACAATTGGAAATTAGGTAAATGTAGATTTGGATCAATTGGAAATTAGAAAAATTTACCTTTAGGTTAATTCGAGTAGGGATCAATTTACATTTGGATAAGTCGGAAATTGGTTAAATTTACATTTTGTCATTTAAACATTATCTAAAATTTGACTTAATTGGAATTTGAATAAATTTGTAGAGCAATTAGAATTTAGATGTATGAAAAGTTTACACTTAGATTAATTCGAAATTAAGGAAATTTTCATTTAGGGTAATTGCAAATTAGGAATATTTATTTTGGGATCAATTGGAAATTAGGTAGATTTACATTTGGATCAATTAGAAATTAGGCAAATTTGCCTTTGGATCAAATGCAAATTGAGGTTTAGATTTCGATCAATTGGAGATTAAGAAAATTTATCTTCGGTTCAATTGGAATTGGATTTAATTTACATTTAGATCAAACAAAAATTGGACATACTACATTTCAGTCAATTGAAACTTAGGTAAAATTATTTTTTGATCAAATCGAAGTTGAGATCAATTAGAAAATATATTTGGATCACCTGGAAAATAGACTAATTTACTTTTGAGTCAATAGGATTGAATCAATTAGAAATTGGACAAATTTACATTTAGGATAATTAGAAATTAGTCAGATTTGCTGTTAGATCAACTTAAAATTGGATAAACTTACATTTGGATCAATCAGAAATTGAACAAATTTACATTCGTATTAATCGGAACTCAAGAAATTTACATTTAGAGCGATTGGAAATTTAGAATACTTACCTTTGGATCAATTAGACATTAAGGAAATTTACGTTTGGATTGCTGGAAATTAGAATAAATTTGGATTTAAATCTATTGGAAATTGAGGAAATTCACATTTAAATCAATAAGACATTAGAAAAATTTAACTTTAGATCAATTGGAATTAAAATAAATCTACATTTCGATTAATCAGAAATTAGTTTTTTAAATTTTATTAAAAATTGAATTATTAAATTGTATTCAAAAATTTAAATTTGTTTATCCAATAATTGTTTAAATATAAATTTATACTAGTTGAAATTGAAATCTAATCAAAATTAGATAAATTTACAATTAGATCGATTGGAAATCGGATTAAATTGCTTTTGATCAATTCAAAGACTGAAATTGGATTAATTTAAATTAGTATCGAAATTCAGAATCTTTACATTTATATCAATTGAAAATTGAACACAAGTTTAGCTTCGAATCGTTTGGAAATTGTACCATTTCGTAATTTTGTCTCTGAGTTATAGTTTCGATGAATTTGAATCGCATTTAGCGAATTTCAATTTGTTCAGTATATTTATAACTTTTTTCTGGAGAACAAATATAATGTCAATTGTAGAATATACTTTCACCACAATTGAAAAGCATTAACATAGGTTCTCTCTTCGGTACGTGATTCGCGAGAGTTAAAAGAAATTTAATACGATAGAAGAACACGATTCAACAGCAGCTGCCATAAATTCTAAAGATTGCCCTTTTACGGGCAAGGGTTAATAGTCAAACACTTTATCACTTTCATATTAGGTCCGTGTATTTTCGACCTATTACAGAAAAAAAATTGCAACTCGAAAAAAATCCCATATCAAGCAAAACATTTCCTATCGAAGAATATTATTAGAAATGTTAACAAGTTAGAATAAATATTAATTTCATCTTGGATGAGTGAACAGATTGTAAATTTGTATTTTGAACTATTTACCGATATTTTAATGTGATAATATTAATAATAATCAATAAGCATGTAGGATTTAAAGTTGATGCGAAACTCTCGATTTGGTTAAAACCAGAATCCTAAATTCCTAGTATAAGATATATCCTAACTTAACGTATCTTATATTCCTAATATGAAAAAACCTAGGTTTACTCTAATCCTAATATATCATTACCCTAATATTTATCCTAAAAATTTTATTATTTTCCGGTTCTATTATATAATATATCATAGTCCTAATATATTTTTATTTTAATATATCAAGAGTGACATCATTATCCTAATATAAATTATTATCTTAATATATTATAATATATTTAAACCATAGGGTTATAACTTAATACTAATTTACTATACGTTCCCTAACGCATCCTAAATCTTTGTGTTTTCACAATTATATTCCCATCCTAATGCTAATATATACTTATACTGATATATCAAAATCCTAATATTTTTTAACTTTAATATATCAAACTAAAAATGTTTCAATCCTAACAAGTCCTATCCTAAAATATTCTAATTCTATAACATATTAAAATCCTAATATACTTTATTTGTAATATACTAAGCCTAACATACCTATATATTCTTGAACAATTATATTCAAATCCTAATATATCTTAATCCTTAATATACCTTTTTTCTACCATATTATAATTCTATTGACACACAGTTCTAACACATTCTAATGTAAATTAAAAATAAATGTAATATTTATTCTAATATTATTTTATCCTAATCCTAGTTGATCCTAGTTCTATTATATATGATTATCCCAATTAATTTCATAAAATATATTAGGCTTCATACACTAATCTGAATGTATTTCAATTTTAAAATATTAAGCTTAACGTAACATAATCCTAATATAGTTTGTTGATAATATATCAAACTCGTCATATTATAATCCCAAAATATTGTAACCGAATAAGATACAATATTAATATATTTTAATGTTAAGATCATAACCCTATCCTAATAAATTCTAATCTTAATGTATCCTAAATTCTATATTGTATCTTTATCCATAAAATATCAAATTTTTATTATTAATTAATATTAACGAATAAAAACTGACATATCTTGAACGTAATATATATATTAATCTTAATATAAAAAGCTTCAAAAATTCGAATTCCAATATATAATTCACAATATATTCAATTTTTAACAATCCCAATCCTAATATACTAATCTAATATATCCTCATTTTAACAAACCCTAATCCGAATATATCAATACTAGTATATATTAATCCTAATGTATTTTTATCCTAAGTTATATTAATCTTAATATTTGTCTAATATATATTGTTATATAAAAGTTTTTCTTTTTCATATTTAACTCCATATATATTCTTATCCTAATATATATTCTAAGCTTATTCTTCCCTGAACCGAATATATCGATTCTAATATATCCTAAACCTAATCTAGTTTGAATATAAGCTATACTTTTTCCGATATACCCTAACCCTGATGTACAAACCCTAATATATCCTAATATTTATGCTTTTCTTCTGTTATATTAAAATAATAATATTTTCTTATCCTAATATATCCTAATTCTAACAGATCCTTATCCGAATATATCCGTACTAAAATATCCTAATCCTAATGTATCTTTAATTTAAGCTATCCTTATCCTAAAACATTTTAATCATAATATACAAGCCTAATATATCCTAATTTTAACAAACACCAATCCGAATATATCGATCCTAGTATATATTAATCCTAACGTATTTTTAACCTAAGTTATATTAATCCTAATATATGTCTAATATTTATTTTAATATTAAAGTTTTTCTTTTTCATATTTAAATCCAAATATATTCTTATCCTAATATATATTCTAATCTTATACCCTAATCCGAATATATCGATTATAACAAATCCTAATCCTAGTGTATTTTTAATTTGAGCTATCCTTATCCTAATACATTTTAATCAGAATATTCAAGCCTAATACATCTTAATATTTATGTTTTCCTTTCTTAAAATTAAATCCTGATATATTCTAATGCTACTGTAGCCTAATTTTATCATACCCTAATCCATATATATATATATATATATATATATATATCCTAATATTCCTAAAATATCTTTATGCAAATGTATTTTTAACCTAAGGTATAATTAGCCTACTCTATTTTAATTATAATATTCAGGCCTAATATATCTTAAGTTTAACATACTCTAATCCAAATATATTATAATGATCCTAACATATTCTAATCCAAATGTACTTTTAATCCTAACATATTTTTATATTAATATTTCTTAATTTAAACATACCCTAATCCAAATATATACGTCCTTATATATCCTAATACAATGTATTTTTAATTTAACGTTTTCTTATTCACATATATTGTAATCCTAATATTAAAGCCTAATATACTATCATATTTATGCTACTATTTTTATATTCAAATCCTAATATATTCTGATCCTATTATATCCAAAGTTTGACATACACTAAATCCAAATATATCATTTGAATCATAATATATCATAATCCTAATATACTTTTAAACCTAATATATTTTAATAATATTATTTCTTAATTTTATTTTTATCACACCCTAATTCAAATATATACACCCTTCTGTGTCCTAATCCTAATGTACATTTAATTTAACATATCCTTATCCAAATATATTGAAATCCTTATATGGAAGCCTAATATATCTCAAAATTCATTCTTTTTTTATATTCAAATCCTAATATATTCCAATCCTATTATATCCTAAGTTTAACATACCCTAATCCAAATATTTAATAAGGATTCTAATATATCCTAATCCTAATGTACTTTTAAACCCCATATATTTTTAAATTAATATTTCTTAATTTTATTTTTATCACACCCTAATCCAAATGATATACATCCTTCTGTATCCTAATCCTAATGTACTTTTAATTTAACATATCCTTATCCAAATATATTGTAATCCTAACATGGAAGCCTAATATATCTTAATATCCAGTCTTTTTTTTATATTCAAATCCTAATATATCCTAATCCTACTGTATTTTTAAACCGAATATATTTTTATATTAATATTTCTTAGTTTTATTTTTATCATACCCTAATCCGAATATATAGATCCTATTGTATCCTTATCTTAATGTACTTTTAATTTTACGTACCCTTATCCAAATATATTGTAATCCCAATATTGAAGCCTAATATATCCTAATATTCATGATATCCTTTTTTTATATTCAAATCCTAATATATTCTAATCTTATTATATCCTAAGTTTAAAATACCTTAATCCAAATATATCATATGGATCTTAATATATCCTAATACTAATGTACTTTTAAACCTAATATATTCTTATATTATTTTTGTCATACCCTAATCCAAATATATACTTCCTTATGTATCCTAATCCTAATGTTCTTTTAATTTAACGTATCCCTATCTAAATATATTGTAATCCTAATATTAAAGCCTAATATATCTTAATCTTTATGCTTTTCTTTTATATTCAAATCCTAATATATTCTGATCCTTTTATATTCTAATTTTAACATACCCTAATCCGAATATATCAATCCTAATATATTCCAATCCTAAATTTCATCAATAATTATAGGCAATCGTGTTTTTTTTAATTTTGCATATGCGCCATTGAGCAAACAGTAGACATATGTTCACATAGCTGAACATATTATTAGTACAACCGCATCAAACCATTTGTCCATTCGACCATTTGAACGACCACACGTACACTGATAATCGAGGGTGCTGTTCATTAGCATCGCATTCTTGCTCTATCAGCATCTACAATCTTTGCAGCGTAAGGACATTTGTTTAAAATGTAGGATAAGTCATCAAGACGTGAAGAATGTTTTATCAGTTGCAACTCTTGAAAAAAATGTTTAAGTCTTCTCTTATTCCTTTAAAAAAAATACCAAATTTCTCGAAATTTCGTCTTTTAATTAAAATTCTCCACTATATTCAAATCACCAAAACGACATTATAAATTTCGTCATTTCTCATTAATTCATTAAACTGATTCGATTCTATTAATTAATATATATATTGATTTTATTAATCAATACACTTTTACGATTTTATTAATTAATATTCTAATTCGGTTCATAAATTAATCGAAATTCCATTAATTAAAACACCAACTGAATTTTATTTTCGATCCCTCCGCCCTCTATTATATATCGTGTTAAAAAATTATTATTAAAATTTTTTTATTCTACACTTTAAAGTATTCAAATTTTTGTATTTTGAACTGTTAAAAATGACTCCATTTTCAAAAAACATATAAAAAATATTTTTAAAATAAGATCTAAATTTTTTAATATATTACCAAATTGAAAAAATTAAGAATCTTTTAATCAAGAGTAAAATTTCCTAAGTAAATAATTTTTTTAAAAATGTAATTATTTTCTATTGTCATTTCAATTATTTACAATACTTTTCAAGTATTCAAAAGATTTAAAATATTTTAATATTTTAAAATTTTACTTATTTTTTATTAAGTTATTATTATTTATTATTATAATATATTATTATATTTAAATAATAATAGTTATTATTATTTTTTAATAAGTATTTAAAATAATAAGTTAGAATACCTTTTTTATTTATTATAATTATTATCATCTATTTTTCAGTTTCTTTTTTCTTTTTTCATTTATCAATTATTTTTATAAAATAAAAAATAATTTCTTTAAATTACAATCATATTCTTCCATTCATTTGATTAACGTAACTAAAACTTAATAATTAATAGTATTTTTCAGCTACTTTTATTAGATTTTAATTATTTCCTGATTTTTCAATTATTTTTATCATTTTTCAATTAATTGCCTCATTCATTAATTGTTTTAAAATTAATATCATGAATAGTTCATTATTTTTTTAATTTTTAAATTATTCTTCAAATTTTCAATTGTTTTTATCCATTTTTTTAAATTAATTTTTTAAATTTAAAATTATTTTCATTTTTTTTCAATTTTTAATGTCATAAACTTCCAATTATTTATGTCAAATTTCAATTATTTTCTTTAATTTTTATTTTTTAAAATCATTTTTCAATTACTTGTCTTCATTTTCAATTTTGTTTATAATTTTTTTCATTAAATTCATCAGTTGTTAATTATTTTTATTATTTATTCAATTTTTTCTTCAATTTTCAATTATTTAAATAATTTTTCAATATAAACTTCCAGTTATTTATCATTTTTCAAATATTTGTCTCAATTTCTAATTTTTTCATTATTTAAATTTGTTTTCAATTTCATGAATTGTTAATTATTTCTTTCAATTCTCTTCTCCAATTCTCAATTAATTTAATCATTTTTCAATTAATTGCCCCATTTTTATATTTCTTAATTATTTCCCTCAATTTTCAATTGCTTTTATCATTGAACATTTTTAAATTAATTTTTTGAATTTCATATTATTTTTTAATTAATTTCTTGATCTTCCAATTATTTATGTCAAATACCAATTTGTCTCAATTTCTAATTCTTTCTTTATTTAAATTTTTTTTAATTTCATCAATTGTTAATTATTTCTTTAATTATCTACTCCAATTCTCAATTAATTTAATCGTTTTTCAATTAATTGCCCCATTTTTAAATTTTTTAATTATTTCCCTTAATTTTCAATTATTTTTATCATTTTTAAAATAATTTCTTGAATTTCATATTATTTTTATTATTTTTTAATTAATTTCTTGAAGTCGTAATTATTTATGTCAAATTCCAATTATTTACTTCAATTTTCAATTTATAACGTAATTTTTCAATTAATTACTCCAATTTTTAATTTTTCATTATCTTTCCATTAATTTCATGGATTGCTAATTGTATTTATCATTTTTCAAATATCTGTCTTATTTTCTAATTATTCATTATTTAAATTTTTTCCAATTTCATGAATTGTTAATTATTTCTTTCAATTATCTTCTCCAATTCTGAATTAATTCAATCATTTTTCAATTAATTGGCCTCCTTTTAAATTTCTTAATTATTTCCTTCAATTTTCAATTGTTTTTAGCATTTTTAAATTAATTTCTTCAATTTCAGATTATTTTTATTATTTTTCAATTAATATCATAAACTTCCAATAATTTACATCGATTTTCAATTAGTTTCTTTAATTTTCATATTCTGAAATCAATTTTCAAATATCTGCCTTCACTTTAAATTTTGTTAATAATTTTTTTTATTAATTTCATCAATTCTGAATTATTTTCATTATTTTTCAATATTTTTCTCCAATTTTTAATTTTTTTTGTTAATTAATGTCATGAATTGTTAATTATTTTCATCATTTTTCAATTGTTTTCTCCATTTTTAAATTTTTTTTATTATTTCAACATTTTTTTCAAATTTATGAATTGTTACCTATTTTTATCATTTTTTAAATGTTTTCTCTAATTCTTAATAAGTTTAATCGCTTTTCAATTAATTGACCTCTTTTTAAATTTCTTAATTATTCCTCTCAATTTTCAACTGTTTTTATTATTTATAAATTAATTTCTGCAATTTCAGATTATTTTTATTATTTTTTAATTATGTCATAAACTTCCAATAACTGACGCCTTATGTCAATTAATTTCTTTAATTTTCATATTCTGAAATCAATTTTATATGATTTGTCTTCACTTCAAATTTTGTTAATAATTTTTTTTATTAATTTCATCAATTCTGAATTGTTTTATCATTTTTCAATTGTTTTCTCCATTTTAAATTTTTTTTCAAATTCCTGAATTTTTAATTATTTTTATCATTTTAAATGTTTTCTCTAATTCTTAATTAGTTTAATCACTTTTCAATTAATTGACCCCTTTTCAAAATTTTTAATTATTTCCCTCTATTTTTAATTGTTTTTATCATTTTTAAATTAATTTCTTCAATTTCATATTATTTTTATCATTTTTCAATTTTTTCATTATTTTTTAATTAATTTCATGAATTGTTAATTATTTTAATCATTTTTCAATTGTTTTCTCCGATTTTTAATTATTTTTATCGTTTTTCAATTATTTTCCTCAATTTTCAATTATTTTTCTCAGATTTCAATTATTTTCTCCAATTTTGTCCATTATTTCAATCAGTTTCCAATTACTTACTACAATTTGAAATTATTTTTAGGACCATTCTAAAAATAACCGCCTAGTCCTGGTTACTGCATTATTTAAAATAAATCTAAAATCCACATATGTATTTTGTTTTATTAGCATTTGGTTTAATATTTCGGATTTGATCTAGTAAAATAGCTTTTAATTTAAATAAAATACGTTATAAAGATTTTTTAGTTTTAAAAAAGGTATTTGAGCAGTATTATAAAATTACATTAAAATTCTACAAAAATTAAAAAACATATCACGTAATCTTGAATCTTTATTTGTATATTGTAAGGATGCAAATTTTTTCATAAGAATTTAGTTTAAGTATTAAAAATTTTAAACGTACTTCCTTCTCCTCATCTCTCGCTTCTTCAAAAACTTTCGATTCAGTTTTTTGCCACTAATTCGAATAGATTAATATTTCCCTCGACACCCTATAAAGGAATAAAATTCCTTTAATATAGTAATTGAATTTCATTAACATAATAAAACTCACCATTTAATTACCATTAATTACCATTTAATTTAACATCTAATCTCATTAATACACAAGTTTAATTAATTACCTCTCCTTAAATTAAAGGTTAAAAAATACTAAACAGGCAGTTCCGCCAATAATAAAAAGAAATGCAGCAATTTCAAACTGCTTCCGTTTGAGGCACAGATTGAAACACTTACCACCTTATTTGTCACTCGAGTCAGCTAATAATGCCAGAATAGCCCCTGTCGATATATCTATAAATCTTAATTAGCCACAGACAAATAGATTTTGTTCGATTAATGATTATCAAAGATGTTACGCAAAGAATATTGTGTTCAGCGGTATAATTAAAAATAGCCCCGTTAATTTGTATTTAGCAGATAAACGTCGATATTGTCAATTTATGATTGTATCGGCTCAAGTCACTCCTGGACTCGATCAAGCATAAAGTTTGATAATTCGATCGTGACATAATAGACCACAAAGGAAATCATGTGGAATCTCCAGCGCACATGTCCCACTTCCGGAACAGATTGAAATGTTTCTGAAATAGCTGTTCATTGACAGTTAATTATTGCCTTCGAATTATAATTCAAACATTTAAAGATAACCTTCATTAAGTATGTATCTTGTCGTTGAAAGTTTCAATCATCGTATTAATTTATTAAATTGTCACGCGGACTGGAATATATATTATAAGCACTTGTAAATTTACGACTGGACATTATTGATTTATCTGTCCATTGTTTTCCCTCAGACAGGAAAACATTTCTATAATGTTGATAAATGTTACTTTCTTATCACTCGAGATTTAAATTTTCTTTTTTTAATTCAATTTTCCAGGTTAATAATTTCATATGAGAGTTATTAATAGAAAGATCTAATGAGATCTGAATAAAATAAGGGTAATAAAGAAAAATGTAAATAAATTTATACTAAAAGGGTAGAAATGACTAAAATAAAAATTATCCACGTTAATTTCTATTCCGAAATATTTCTGTTTAATTAAATACCAATTGACACTTAGGTTCAAGGTACTGCTGAACAAATCGAGAAAGTTGGGCGAACAATTCGCTAAAGATTGACAAATCTATAATTACCATATCGCTGAAATTAAATCGGTGAAAATTAATCTATTGATTAAACTATTTTCATTTCATTCATAATAGTTTTTATGTAATTATTATTGCGTTGTAGAGTACGCGTCCAAGAGCTTGTTGAATAATCAGTTTTATTGTTCTTTTATTGGACACACAAACTTTTAATGAAAATCGACAAGTCGAAAATGATTGTTGTATTTTTTAATTTGTACAGAAATAATAGAAGGTAGAAAGTTGAGAAGAATAAATGATCTTCTTTTTATTTAATGGGATTGAAAAATAAGAATGAAAATTGGAAGTAAAATAACCTCAAAAACTACCGGAAATTTTATTTTTTTTAAGTAATAAATTAATATTAGGGTGGTTAAAAAAATAAAAATTCTGAGTTTTAACTGCTTAAACAATTTTAATTTGTTAAAATTTTTTTTTTATATTTTCTGTTTTAACTAAATATTTTAAAAGCTTACAATTTTTCAAATAGCGAAGGGAAAAACAATTTAATTGATTTAATTTAATTTTAAACAAAAATTGTTAAAAATCAATTTTTCATTAAATTTACCTAACAGCATTTCGTTTTTTGCTTCCTTCATTAAAAAAATAACACGAATTTTTTCGTCTAGCTGAATTTAATGAAAAGTTGATTTTAAGCAAATTTAATTGTTTAAACAATCAATTAAATTAAACCAACTAAATTAAAGCAATTAAAATGTTTTTCTCTTTTCTATTTAGAAAATTGTAAGCTTTTAAAGTATTTGAGTAGTTAAAACAAAAAATATAAAAAATATTGTTTAAACAATTAAATATTTATTTTCAATTATGGATAAATAACTTCTTTATAGTTCTTCAATGAAGATTGCAGAAAACTATATAATTCCAGCTAAATTTAATGAAAAGTTGATTTTAAACAATTTTAATTGTTTAAACAATCAATTAATTTGTTTTTTCCTTTGCTATTTAAAAAATTGTTAGCTTTTAAAATATGTATAGTTAAAACAGAAAATGAAAAAAATTTTTTTTTAATAAATTAAAATTGTTTAAACAATTAAAAAGAAATTTAAAAATGAAGCGAGCCTGGTAGTTTTTAAATCTATAAAAGAAGCAAATTGAAAAATAATATTTTAGATTTATTTACTTATAAATGCTAAATTTACTTTGGAGGTGGTTTTTAATATATATTATATTTAATATATTATAAACTTTTCTACAATTAAATTAACAAATATATTTTTTTTAACAAAATATTTAAATACATTTAAAATTATTTAAACAAATTTTTAATTTTCAGTTATTTAATTTTAAAAGAAAATTATTTAAGTGCAAATTTGTGGTTTAGTAATATTTATATATTTTTTTGCGTTTTTTCTTTAAATTTCCTTAACAATCTATAAATTATTAACAAACAAAAGGTTATTTTTCTCTTTGAAACATTCTGTACAAAGGTTTTTGAAGTTTGTAGTTTTTTGAATTTTTATGAATAATATTTTGATAAATATTATTTATTCATAAATGAATACAAAAAATACAAATTTTGTAATTTTTAACAAAATATAATTATAAATATAACAAAAGTCATTAGACAAAGGTTGTTAAAAAATATTTAGGCGGCAATTATTGTCTTAAATGGGTTATTGTTAAAAAAATACAATCGTTCAATAAACTTAACGAATAAACGCTATAAAATAAAAAGTCTTTTTTTCTAAAGATTGAAAATCTTTCACAATTTTGTGAAATTAAATTAAATTACATCTTTATTTGGTGTTAAAAACCACTTTCTAGTAAAAAACTACATAATGGTTTGAACCTTTTTACAATACAAATATTTTCAAATTTTTAAAGTAAACTTATAGAAGCTATTCGAATAGATGGCTGTAAGTTATATCAGAAGCATTTAAATAAATGATAAAAACTTTCTTAAATTATTTGAAGGGTGTCGGAATCAGTTCTAAAAAATAAAATGTTTAGTACATTTAAAGTCATTATTTGCTTGGTATAATATATTTGCGTTAGAACTTTGTATGAAAAAAAATTTTTAACTTTAATTTGCAATGCGATTTTTAAGCCAATTCGTTTTTTTCTTGTTATTAACAACATTATTTATTGAGTGCTATACCAAAACATCTCGTAAGTATGAGATCAGTAAATATTTATTAAAAATTTAAAAATTCATTGGATTAGTTTGAAAATTGGTTTTATAGAGAAACTTGTGGTTTTTTTTATGAATATTTGACACAAGTAACTGAAAACAAAATTTGAATTTGGTCAATTTTCGAGTTATTTAAGTTCTTTAATTAAATAAGTTTTTTAACGTGATTTTCCAAAAAATGTTCATCTCTGGTTGATAAAAAAATATCGAAAAATCAAAGAATCTAGTCTCAATCAATACTAAAAAGAAAAAAAAAAAAAATTCAAAAAAGCAAAAAAATGTCCCTTTTGGTATAGAATGACCCAAATTTGTTACTCCTTATTACGTTTTATCTGAATAATAAATTTTCATATCTTATTTACGTAGCTGAGTCTAAATTAAATTATGGAAGACTTCGAGAAATACTTATGAAAAATAATTGAAAATCTGCTTCCAGCGATCATAAAAAATGGTTATTTTACTTTACTATCTAAATATCTATAAAGAAATAAGAAAAGACAAATTGTTAAGAAAATAAAAAATAAAAACTAAAATAAAAATTGATAAGTAATAGGTAAAAGGGAAATAAGTGAAAATAATACCATAATTTCATGTCAAAATTTTCTTTGATCTAAAATTTTTATTTTACAATTATACTTGAGAAACTTTTTTATATTTTTTACATTTTTATGTAACTCATTTTTTTCTGGCTTTACTTTGGATCTAAAATTATGATTAGAATTATTATAGAAGTATACTATTGAAAATGATAAAAAATAAATATTTTTGAGAATTTTGAAAAATCTAAATTACTTAAAATATTTAAACTTCTAAGTTTAAATTCATTGACGCTAAGATATTTGGAAATTAAATTTTTTAAAATTTTAATTTTTTTAGGTCAGTATTTTGTATTCTCAATTTTTTATTACGAATTTTCACTTTTTTATAGTAATTTTGATTTTAATTAAATAATTTTTTTATTTGTAGTGATAAATTGTAATATTGAGCCAGTAAATTTTATTTTAAGTCTGTAATTTTAAATTTTTAAGTCCTTAATGTCAATTTTGAGTCAGTAAATTGAATTTGACCGAGTAATTTCGGTTTTTGAAAACTAACTTTTATTTTCTGATATTAATATATTAGAAATTCTTTCATTTTATAATTTTAAATTATCTTTTTAATGCGGAACAATTCATAAGATAGTCTTTAAATTGGTCTAAATTACTCTAATTGATAGCACTTATTTGGCAAAGGTATTTAAATATATTAAAAAGCACTCTATGGAGCTTTTAAAGCACTTATAAATAAATTAAAAAAACACTTAAACGGGTACTTAAAGTTTATCGATAATATTTAATTGATTGGACTCATTATTTGTTTAGTATAAATACTCTCATTCTCAAGTTGCATTCTAAAAAACGTATCCTACTTCAATATAGAAATTGACAATTGAAAGTATACTTTTCACTTTGATTCGCAATGTTCAGTTTTTTAAGAACATTAGTAACTTTTTTGTTTCTAACAACATTATTATCAACTTTATGTATTGAATGCAATGCTGGATCTTGTAAGTACTGGATTTTATTCTACTTTTATTAAAAAATTTGTAATTAATTGGATTCGTTTAAAAATTAGTTTTTGGAAATTTAACAGTTTTGAACTGGTTTAAAATTTTAAAAAATTCAACATGTAATTTAATTTTTAAAGAAACGAGTGTTTCTAATATGTTTTGATTTAAAAAATTTAAAAAAAAAACCATTATGGTTATTTTTAGCTTTCGTATAACTTTCCTTTGAAACTTGTTGTCTAATTTAATTCATTTTTGTTGCGATTATTTATTTTTCGAAATTAGATTTATTCTAAACTTAATACTTTTTAGACATTATTTACAAATCCTTAAATTTTTCAGTTAAATTGACTGACGAACAAATGAAACACATAGTAGGTGGCTATCCTCCAGTTCAGCATAAATAATTCAACTCCAACGATGCGTGGAAAATAATTTAAATTTTATTTTCCCCTCTGAAGATGCAAAAGGCAAAGAAGATAGAAATTGTTAATTCCAAAAAAATAAAATTGTTAAATATAAATTAATTATTATTACAAAACATGTATTGTTAAAACTAAAAATTAGGAAATTAAATAAAAATTTTGGTTCATAAGCATTAAAAAAGTAATTTATTTCATTAAAGAAAGAATATATTCTAGCTTATTCATAAAATAATTATCTTTTACATACTTGCTTATATTGTAGAAATTCTAATTCGAAACTAAATTTGAAAAGCAAATTTTGACATTTTATTCGTTATACTTATTTATATCAACGATCTTTCTATTACAAAATGGAGTAAAAATTAAAACTTTAACTAAAATATTATAACCTTAATTAAAGCAGAATAATAAATCTTCTAGGTTTATATGTAATACTAATCATACACTTCTATTACTTGACTTTTTGGAATCAACTTACATAAGTAAATCGAATATAGTTGCAGCACTAATTTAAGAAAGAGTTATCTTGACAGAATCAAACAATATATTATTGTTAACAATACTTTTTAACTCAAGATTCATAATTTCTTTAATTGACATTTATTGCTGTTTCTAACTGAAAACAGAATTTCACATGACAGTTTCTTTCTAAGGAAGTGTTTTTCCTATCCTGTTTCGTTCTGTATCTAAACAAACAATTTCTTCAATTTTTTTATTTTAAATATATTATTTCATAAAACTGGTGGCAAAATCTAAAGATGTGATAAAAAAAAGTCTGAAGCGCCAGCAGCGACACGGTTTTGAAATATTGTACTAATGAACTCGGTCGGTAATAAATCCTCTTTCAATAAATATTAAATTAAAATTATATGTATTTTCGTTACACTTTCTAGAAATTGACAGTGCCTTCGGTTTTTCTGATTTTATCAAATGTCGATTTCTCAAAAATATATATAGTCTTTTGAGTGAGAAAGGAAAATAAAACTAAAATTGAAGTTTTTAATGAAAACTATTATAAATTTTCGTTAATTCGAAATTCGTGTGATGATAGTCAACTTTCTTGTAAAGCTTATCGATAGACAAAGTGAAATGGCGAAAGTAATGCAATTCGCTAACAAACATTCTGGTTCCACATAATTCAGAACTAGTTTAATGATCAAAT
This sequence comes from Ganaspis brasiliensis, assembly GCA_037103525.1. Taxonomy (NCBI): domain Eukaryota; kingdom Metazoa; phylum Arthropoda; class Insecta; order Hymenoptera; family Figitidae; genus Ganaspis; species Ganaspis brasiliensis. The sequence goes on from JAZKLR010000194.1 coordinate 741,725, forward strand.
CCATTGATCAACAACCATGAATTTTTTTCACTCACGAAACTTTATTTACAACTATCATTTGTCCCTGTCAAACAAGATATCCATCAGTCTAATAAAGACTTAAATTCGGGAAAAATGAAAGGAGAAATTCTAGTGAATTATTGCAACTATGTTTCTGTTTATTAAAGACAAGAAGAAATTGAATAAAAAGAGGAAAAAATAAATTTATTTGATCGAAAATCAATCTATTCAAACTTCAAGTATAATTTCTTCAAATTTCAATTGATTGAGACTTCAAATAATTTCAAATGATTCGAAATTTAATTTTTCCCCTAAATTTCAACTGAACCAAACTCAATCTATCTAAACAAACATCCATTTTTTACAGTTTTCCCAAATTTAAACTGAAGTTTCATTTCTTCGAATTTCAAATGATTTAAGTTAGATAAATAGAAACTTCAATTTCGAAAAACTTCAATCAACTGCAACTTCTATTTCCTCAAATTTTAATCCATCCAATAATCAATAGACTAAATAGATTTAACATTCAATTTTATCAAATTTCGGTTGATCTAAATTTAATCACTTATATAGTTCAAAGTTAATTTATTAAAACTTCAAATTTTACTATAGTTATAATTTCCTCAAATGTTAATTGATCCAGATTCCAATCAAAAAATTTTTATTAACATCAAATTCAATTTTTTCAATCTTCAATTGATCCAAACACAATCCGTATTGACATCCATTTTTACAATCTTCAATTTTCTCAAATTTTAAATTACCTTAACTTTATAACTTTATCCTAAAATCACAGTTGATCCAAATTCCATAGATTTAAACTTCAATTACAGAAACCTTTAATTCAAACCAATTTTAATCATCTTTTAATTTATCAGAAAATTAATCGCTTAAATTTATTTGAAAATCAGTTTATCCAATTTAGAATCAATTCAAACTTGAAATGTGTCAATGTTTAAATAATTGCAACTTAAACTGATTCAAATTCTTATTGTTCAAAAAATCAATTAATAATGTAAATTTAAACATAAGACTCTATAAATTTCAATCGACTTAAAATGGGATTTAATATCAAATATTAAATTATCTAAATTCAATGGAACCAAACTTTAATTTTGTTGAACTTTAATTAGGTTAAATTAATTTTTCGTTTAATTTCTATTGATTCACTAGCAATCTATTCGAATTTTTTCCTAACTGGTACAAACTTCAAACGACAATAAGTTAAATTTCTTCAAATTCCAATTTCTCCAATTTCAATCGATTTTTGAATCATTACCAATTGTGTCGAACTTCAATTAGTTTCAACTTAATATTCGTTCAATTACAATTGATCTAATCATGATCAATTTTAACTTTAATTTTCTCAAATTTTATTTGACCCAAACTTCAATCATCGACAAGAACAATTATCTCAAATTTCAACTCATCCAAATTGAATGGATTTCAACTTCAATTTTATGAAACTTCAATTGGTCTTGACTTTATTTTCGTCCAATTTAGTAGATAGATCAAATAATAAATTTCTTATAAACTTCAGTTTCTCCAAATCTTAATTGATCTAAATTCTATTTGATAACAACTTAAATTCCTTCAATTTCCTATTAATTCAAATTTATTCAAATTCATTTAACTTCAATTGGTTTTAACTTTCTTTTTCGCCAGTTTTTATTGATCTGATCACAATCTTTTCCATATTCCATTTCTTCAAATTCTAATTAGCACAAACTTCAATCGACAACAACTTCAATTCACTTAAATTCCAATTTGTCCAAATTCAATCGGTAAAAATCAAATTTGTGTCAAACATCAATTGGTTTCAACTTTAATTTCGTGTAATTTTATCGGATCTAATAAGAAATCTCTTTCATCATTAATTCCTTGAATTTTAATTGATTTAAAAAGAAATCGATAACAACTACAATGTTCTCAAATTTCAATTTATCTAAATTCAATTGGTACAAACTTCAATTTTGTTTAATTTCAATAATTAATTCCAGGTTTCTTTTCGTCCAACTTTAATAAAAAGACTAACAATCTATACGAACTTTAATTTCTCTAAATTTCAATTGCTTAAATGCTTATAATCTTTAACAACTTTCATTTCATCCAATTCTATTTGATCCCAATTCAATAGGTTCAAACTTCAAATTTGCTAAAGTACGATTGGTTTTAACTTTATATCCGATAAATTTTAATTGATCCACTCTAAATCTAATTAAACTTCAATGTTTTCTATTTTTAATTAATCTCAATTTTAATCTTTAACCAATACGATTCCATCAAATTTTAATTTATATCCAAAAATCAATTGGTACAAACTTCAATTTTGTCTAATTTCAATTAATTCCATGTTTCTGTTCTTCCAATTTAACTGAAATTACTCACAATCTGTTTCATTTTTAATTTCTTCAAATTTAAAATGATCATATAATTTTAATTTATAACAATTATAATTTAAAACAATTTTAGTTTCCTCAAATTCCAATTTATCCAAATTCAATCGGTTTTAAGTTTTGTGCCAAACGCCAATTGGTTGCAACTGTATTTTCGTCAAATTTTAATTGGTTCAATCTTAATTTATACCAACTTCAATTTCGCAAAATTTCAATTGATCATTAGTCATTAGTATTTTAACAAATCTTAATTGGTTTCATCTTTATTCTCGGCAAATTTTACTTAGTCCACTCTGAATCTATTCCAACGTCAACTTCTGTAAATCTCAATTTAGCAAAACTTTAACAACAATAACTTCAGGTTCTTTAAATTTATCCTTCAAATTTTATTGTATCAAACTTCAAATTTGCCAAACACCGATTAATATCACTTTATTTCCGTCAAATTTAAATTAATCCACTCTACATCTAATCAAACTTTAATTTCTTCAAGTTTTAATTGACTTGAATTTTAATCTTTGATAACTTGAATTCCATCCAATTCCAATTTATCCAAAATCAATCGGTTAAAACTTCAATTTTGCCAAACGCCGATTGGCTTTAACTTTATTTCCGTCAAATTTTAATTGATCCACTCTAAATCTAATTCAACTTCAATTTCTTCAAGTTTCAGTTGACTTAAATTTTAATCTTTGATAACTTCAATTTCATCCAATTCCCATTTATTTCAATTCATTCGGTTCAAAGTCTTTTGCCAAATGCCGATTGTTTTCAACTTCATTTCCGTCAAATTTAATTTGATCCACTCTAAATTTCATGCAACTTAAATTTCTTCAAATTCCAATTGCTCTAAATTTTAGTATTTAACAACTTCAATTTGATCGAATTCCAATTTATCCAAATTCAATCGGTTCAAAGTATTTTGCCCATTAAATTTATATTCGTCAAATTTTAATTGATCCACTCTAAATAAAATCCAACCTACTTTTCTTCAAGGTTCGATTGACTTAAATTTTAATCTTTGATAACTTCAACTTCATCCAATTCCAATTTATATCAATTCATTCGGTTCAAAGTCTTTTGCCAAACGCCCATTGTTTTTAACTTCATTTTAGTCAAATTTAAATTGCTTTTAGTATTAAACCTTGTTTAATACTAAAATTAAGAGCAACTGGAATTTGAAGAAATTTAAGTTGCATGAAATTTAGAGTACATCAAATTAAATTTGACGGAAATGAAGTTGCAAAAAATCGGCGTTTGGCAAAATTGACTTTTGAAACGATAATATTTGAAAGATGAATTTAAATTAGAAGAAACGAAAGTTGTTATGGATTACAGTTTAGATCAATTGAGAATTAGAGAAATTGAAGTTAGGTAATATTTAAAAATTAAAAGTAGATCAATTAAAATTTGACGAGAATAAAATTAAACCCAATTGAGTTCAGTTAAAATTAAAACTGAAGTTTAAAACGATTGGCCAAATTAAAATTTGAAGCTAATGAGTTTAGATAAATTGGATGAAATTAATGTTGTTAAAGACTAAAGTTTAGATAAATTGGAATTTGAAGAAATTTAAAAATGATAATCATTTAGAGAGGATAATTAAAATTTGACGAAAACAAAGTTAAAGCCTATCGACGTTTAGCAACAAACTTAAAACAGATTGATTTTGGATAAATTGGAATTGGATGAAATTGAAGTTGTTAAATACTAAAATTTAGAGCAATTAGAAATTGAAGAAATTTAAGTTGCATGAATTTTAGAGTGGATCAAAATTAAATTAAATTTGACGGAAATGAAGTTGAAAAAAATCGACGTTTGGCAAAATTGAAGTTTGAACCGATTGAACTTGAATAAATTAAAATTATATGAATTGAAGTTGCTAAAAAATAAAATTTGGAGCAATTGGGATTTGAAGGAATTGAAGTTGGATTAGATTTAGAGTGGAGCAATTTAAATTTGACTAAAATGAAGTTAAAAACAATGGGCGTTTGGCAAAAGACTTTGAACCGAATGAATTGATATAAATTGGAATTGGATGAAATTGAAGTTATCAAAGATTAAAATTTAAGTCAATCGAACCTTTAACAACTTCATTTTCATCCAATTCCCATATATCCAAATTCAATCGGTTCAAAGTATTTTGCTCAACTTCTTTATATCCTTCAAATTCTAATTGATCAACTCTAAATCTAATCCAACTTCAATTTCTTTTAATCCTAATTACTCTAAACTTTATTCTTGAGCAACTTCAATTTCTATAAATCCCAATTGCACTAAATTTTATTCTTTTAGCAACTTTCATTCATCCAATTTAAACTTATCCAAATTCAATCGGTTCAGACTCCAATTTTGCCAAACGCCGATTGTTTTCAACTTCATTTCCGTCAAATTTAATTTGATGTACTCTAAATTTCACACAACTTCAAAGTCTTCAAATTTCAATTGCTCTAAATTTTAGTATTTAACAACTACAATTGCATCCAATTTATCCAAATACAATCGATTCAAACTTCATTTTTGCCAAACGTCAATTGCTTTCAACTTCATTTCTCTTAAATATCAATGGGTCCAAACACATTCTACTCGATCTTCAATCTTCTTTAAATTTTAAATGATCTATTTTATTATATTCTTTTCTCTTTTTCTTCCTTTCTTCTTCTCTTCTTTCTGTTATTTTTTCCTTTCATCCTCTCCCTTCTTCCTCTTGGATTAAATGAACATTTCGGATGCTTCTTTACAAGTTGATAAATTTATACACTGTATAAGAGAATTCCCCTTCTACCTCAGAAGAGGCGCTTTCGTGCTCACGTATAAACCAGTGAAAGCGCCTGGCAGCCCTCCAGATTGCTGTACAGTCTGACAGCGTCAGGAGCTCTTTCCATATTTATTCTTAGTTTATCGATATCCTTGTGAATGTTTTAGTGATCCGATCATAAAGAAGGAAATACATTTTTCCTTTCGAAAATTTCGTGACTTTTTTTTTCATCAATTTTTATTTCCGCCCGGTTCAGTATCAGGAGTGCAAAATGAAGATTCTATTAATGCAGTTTTTTGTCGTCGTTTCGGTCCTTGGAACACAAGTGACAGGATATCCACAGGATCGTCCTACATCAGGTGAGTCTTTAATATTTATAATTCACTATTTTTCACTTTCAAATTATAAAAAAAATCCTCCAGTTATTTTATCTCCATTTTTTTAATCGTCTTTTTTAAAATTTTCCTTCTATTTACATTTTGTTTCTCTAAATTAATCCTTTATGCGTTCTTCTTAAACTCTATTTTTTTATACATTCTTTAAATAAATTATTTCACTTATAAATTTTTAAAAATATTTTTTTTTTTAATTTTTATTCTTTCTTTACTTCCGTTTCGGTTCATTCTTCAATTTAACAATAAATTCCCATGAAAGTGCAATTTTTCGTACCTTGTAATCTGGGTTTGTTGTGTTTTCATAAAAAATTGTGCAAGCTTAAAAATATGAATGAACAAGAAATTTTGTTAATTGCAATTGACGCGAGTGAAGTTCCAATAGTTGTTGCGATCTCCGGATACTCTAAACCTAAGTCATTCACTCTCAGTGACTTAAAGTTCATGGCTGAGACTTGCACAACGCTACCGGCAATGTGTGAGAAATCATTGCACCTCTCGTGCTTTTCTAGAATTTTAGTATATTTATTCCCAGAAGGCATAAAAATTATAGCTAATATGGCACTTGAATTGATTGGCACACACAATTGAGATTTAACCTTTACAAGCAATTAAAACGACTCGTTAATTACAATATTTAATTCCAAACGTTTCCATCCATATCACGTTCCACCGAATTTATTATAATTAATTATGTAAATTGTTAATCATTATAAATCGATTTTCAACGGATGATAATTTAAAGCAAAACAATCTAAAGATAATCAATTTTGTAGAAAAATTGGAGAATGAAAAATAAATCAATTTTGTTTGTTGTAATTGGAGGAAAAAATAAGGAAATAAGGATTAACGAATTATACAAAGTGGAGAAATAAATATAGAAAGAAACTTACTATGTTGAGATAATAATAATAAAAATTGTAATAAAAACAAGATCTATTGTGGTAGAAAGTAATTAAGTATGTCTTTCCGGGTAGTAATTTGCTTTTAAAAATAGTGCTCTGGATTTGAAAATGTTACGTGGAAGAAAATGATCCTGGGTTGAAAAATATATAAATTTGATTGGTTTAAAATTGGCAAGAACTGTATAAATGAATAGTAGTACTAATTTTGTAACTATTATACGATATCAGCATAAAGCACTGATCATAACCTTGTAATACAAGCAGTCTTAATCACTTCCTACATCAGTTTCGTATTTCGCACTTTCATTTCAATCGTTAATTATTCAGAGCAGTCAGACTAGGATTGCGCGCTGAATTCGCTTAAGTTTACAAAATAGAGGAAACGTGATACTCATTAAGAAATGCACAATAAACATTTGTAAATTTGTGGATAAAAAACATTCTTGGCTTTAAAAATTGCTTACTTTCGATTACAAGTTTTATTTTTTCTAATTTAAGGAAATACAATTTTAAAGAAAAAATTTTGGTTAATTTAAATTTTTAATCGACTCCAATTTTAATTTTCTTTCAATTGATATTCCTGGAGTACTAATTGATCCAAATTTGATCAATTTATACTTTAATTTCGAGAAATTCAAATTTTAATTTGTAGCTAAATTAAATAAATTCCAACTTCAATGTTCTAAAATTTTAATTGATTCAGCTTCAATTTTCCATTTCAATTTTCCATTTCAAAATTGAACTCAAATTTCCTCAAATTTTAATTAATCTATACAATCAATTAAATTAAACTTTAAGTTTGCAAAATTTTAATCAACTGCAATTTTAATTTCTTCAAGTTCCAATTGATATAAATTTAAACGATTTGAACTTCAATTTCAACAAATTCCAGTTGATGCAAATTTATTTTGATCCAAATTCCAACTTCAATTTTCCCAAACTTTAATTTCGTCAAATTTCAGATGAGCCGAATTTAATCTATTTTAACTTCAATTTCTCGAATCTTCGATTAATTTTAATCATATAACCTTAATTATTAATTAATTAAAAAATTAATCGATTCAACAGATTTGGACTTCAATTTTCAATGGACAAGAATTTCAATTGCTGCAAATTCTAATCGATCAAAATTCTATAATTACGAATTTCAGTTTCGTCAAGTTTCAATCGACTGAAACTTCATTTTTCTTAAACTTTAACTACCTCAAATTCCATCTATTAAAACTTCAATTATTTTAAATGACAATTTTCTCAAACTTTAATTAATCCAAAAATTAATTGATTATATAGATTTAAACTTCAATTTCGTTAAAACTTTAATCGACTTCAAGTTAATTGCCTTAAAATTCAATTTCATGCAACTTTTATAGGCCCCAATTCTTTGAATTAGAATTTTCATTTCAGTTAACTTTAATTGTTTTCAACTTAAATTTTTTCAAATTTTAATTAATTAAACTTGAGTTTCTCTGAATTAATTTTCCTAAATATTAATTGATCCTAATTCAAGAAATTCACACTTTATCTTTTTCCATCTAAGAACTTCAATATTTTTTAATTTTAAACGATCTACACCCAATTGATTCAAACTTCGATTTTGCAAAAATTCTATCATATCAAAAATTAATGTGTTTTTGTATATTTTATATAATCCAAACATGGAAATTAACTGAAATTCGAGAAAATTAAATTCGTATTCGATTTTGAAATTTGAAGAAAGATGAGAATTTAAAAAAAATTGAAAGAAAGCGATTGATTTTAAACTGATAAAAATTTGAGGGAATTCAACTTGTTATAAACTAAAGTTAGGAAAAATTGAAGCATGAATCGATTTAATTTGGATTAATTGAAATTTAAGGAAACTCAAGTTGTAATAGACTAATCTAAAATATACTGAAATTTACGATTTTTGAAAATTAAGGATGGAATAAAATTAATTTGGATGAGTTGAAATTTGAGGAAATTGAATTTGGAAAGAATTGAATTTTAGAAGCAATTAAACTCGGATTTGATTTAATTTTGTCTAATTAATATTTAAAGAAAGTTTTTAAATTGAAATTTGAAGAAATTAAAATCTGAATCGATTGAATTAAGATCAATTAAAATTTACGAAATAAATGTTCGATTTGACAGTATCTACATAATTGCGAACTTTTAAAAAATGTAGTTTATCTTGGTTGTAATTTGGATCGATTGAAATTTGAGAAAATTAAAGTCGGTTTTGATTTTGAAATTCGAAGAAGGTTGAGAATTAAAAAAAAATGATTGGAAGCGATTGAATTTAAATTAATTAAAATTTGAGGAAATTAAACTTGTTTTTATAAACTGCAGTTAGAGAAAATTAAAGTACATGAATCGATTAAATTTGGATCAATTAAAATTTGAGGAAACTCAAGTTAAAATTGACTGAACTTAGATCAACTAAAATTTGAAGAAATTAACGATTTTTAACAATTAAAGTTAAAATAAAATTAATTTGGATTAGTTGGAGGAATTTGAATTCGGAAATAATTGTATTCTAGAAACAATGACATATGAATCAATTAAGTTAGTATTAATTAAAAAATTGAGGTTGTTATTGGATAAAGTTATGGAAAATTGGAGTTTTTAATTGAATTAATTTGGATCAAGTCATTTTTCAGAAAATTAAACTCGAATTTGGTTTAATCTACATGAAATGCAATTTAAGGAAATTCAAGTTGAAACTTTGAAATTAATTTAATTTTACAAAATAAATGTTTAAATTGACAGTATCTGAATAATTTCAAATTTTCTAAAAATTAAGTTTATCTTGATTGATATTTGAATCAATTAAAATTTGATAAAATTAATGTTGGATTTGATTTTTACTAAGAAAGTTGAGAAATTGATATAAAGCGATTGACTTTAAATTAATTAAATTTTAAGGAAATTAAACTTGTTTTTAAAAACTGCAGTTAGGTAAAATTAAAATATGAAACAATTAAATTTGGGTTACTATAAATTTGAGGAAACTCAAGTCGAGATCGACTAAAACTTAGATCAACTAAAATTTGAGAAAATTTACGATTTTTTAAAATTAAAGTTGAAAGAAAATTAATTTGGATGAGTTGAGATTTAAGGAAATTGAATTTGGATCAATTTGGATTGAATTTAAAGGAATGAAAATCGTAGACGATTGAACTGGGGTCAATTAAAATTAAAGTAAATTAAAATCGAAATCGATGTAATTAAAATCAATTAAAATTAAAGTTAAAAATTTGTTAATAAACGAATTTCGAATAGAATTAATTTGCATGAATTGGAATTCAAGAAGATTGAAATTGAAATTAATTAAAATTTGCAAAATAATTATTCAATATGACAGTATCTAAATAATTTCGAATTTTTTAAAAAATTAATTTATCTTGATTATAATTTGGATCAATTGAAATTTGATGTAACTAAATTTGAAAACGATTCAACTAGGGTCAATTATAATTTGATGAAATTAAATTTAGAATCGATTGAAGATTAATTAAAATTTGAGAATAAAAGTTTGTAAATAAACGAAATTGGAATAGAATTAATCTTTACGAATTGAAATTTAGGGGAATTTAAGTTGAAATTAATTTAAATTTAATTTAATTTAAATTTGCAAAATAAATGTTTGAATTAATAGTGTCCAAATAATCTCGAAACTTTTAAACGTTAAACGTTGTTAAAGTTAATTAATCCAAATTTAATTAGTTCCAAATCAAAATTAGCGAAATAAATATTCAAATTTAAGTTTCCTCACTTTTGAATTGATTGCAAATTAAAATTCCTTGAATTCCAAGTGATTTTAATTTCAATTCCCTCAAATTTCAATTAATAACGAAATAAATATCAAATGCATATTAAATCTTCTCAAATTTATATCGATTCCAATTTTAATTACCAACATCTATAATTCAACTTAATTCTATCAATTCAAATTTCCATTTCCTAAAATTTGAATAAGTTTCAACTTTAATTCCTTAATATTGCAAGTAATTCCAACTTCATTTTCCTCAAATTTAGATTATTCCTAACTAAATCTTCAAAATTAATTTTTCCCTATTTAGTTAAAATTTCCAAAATAATTGTTCGATATGACAGTATCTAAATAATTTCGAATTTTTTAAAAAATTAGTTTATCTTGATTAAAATTTGGATCAATTGAAATTTGAGGAAACTAAATTCGAAAACGGTTCAACTAGGGTCAATTAAAATTTGATGAAATTAAATTTAGAATTGATTGAAGATTAATTAAAATTTGAGAATAAAAGTTTGTAAATAAACGAAATTGGAATAGAATTAATCTTTACGAATTGAAATTTAGGGGAATTTAAGTTAAAATTAATTTTATTTTAATTTAATTAAAATTTGTAAAATAAATGTTCGAATTAATAGTGTCCAAATAATCCCGTAAATTTTAAAAATTTAATTTATCTTGATTGAAATTTGGATCAATTTAAATTTGAGGAAATGGAAGTAATAATCGAATGAATTCAAATTCGAGGAAATAAGATGTTTTTAATTACTTTCGAAATCGCCAGTCAATTAGTAAAATTCCCTCTTATTTTCAAATGCTCCAATTCTAATTGTTATTTAACAGTTTCCCACTTGAACTTCCTAAAGCAGCCTTTCCCAGTGCCGATTCTAAACAATTGCTTGACACCCTCCTTTCTCTCTATTTTTCCTGTTGTGTCTGCAGATCTAAGGTCTAGGGGTACTTTTAGTCGTGTCTGTTCTTTTACGAAAGTAGAGCACTTCCTTCTTGGTGATGGTAATCTCAATAATAACCACGGTAAAAGTCTTCAAAACGTGATGATATACCGAAAGTGCTACCATTCCTTTATTCACTTATGGTTATGCATGCACCTCTTTCATATTCTATTGCACAAGCTCCATATATTTAAAAAATTAAATCCTCCCGTTTTAATTTACTGCTTAGCGTGCTTTCAGTGAAATTTATAATGAGACCCGCACAGTTGCATAAATATCTGAAAACAAACCAAATTAATAACACACATTAATTAAAAATACACGAATACATAAATTAAAGAAAATATATATATATATTGTTAATTTCAAATTCCCTGTTATTTATTACTTTTAATTCAAACGATCTAATTTAGATCCTATATACTTAGAACTAATTTTTAACACTTCAATTTACCTAAATCAGTTTCAATCAACACCTATAAGACGTTACATAACCTAATTTTGAATTCAGCAGAAGATTTTTCGAGTTTTCAAAATAAGTGAAGCAGTGGCCTGATTAGTTAACACGTATGTTGTGAATAGCATTGGATTCAAACACGATATGAATAGCGATAAAGTTTTTTCGCCTATTGCTGGGTGTGAATCAAGGCCCAACACGTAGAATCGAGTTCCAATTGATTGCCGGGAATAGGAAGACTTTAATTAGAAACAAATATCGATTTGTAACTGGATCACAGCTGAAGGTTAAAGATCCATGTGTGGAGATTGAATCAATTATTACATTCTCATAAATTCAATCAGTTGGACAAAAAGCAAAATAATCTCACAGTTTGTAGGCTATATAGACTATAGGTGAGAAATCGCTTTTGATCAATGACACGATCGTTCTTTATTGAGCTATCAGACCTTTCACAAACAACATTAATTGGGATTCGTTATCGACTGCCGACAATTAATTCCAATGCATATCGCGTACGAATTTCACACGCGGCTACTTTTCTTCAATTTTGTTAGTTATGGAATTGCACTTTTAGGGAAAAGAGACTCGTTATAAATTCGATCTGTTTCATGAGCCATATTTTGAAATCGAAATTGACTTGGACTGATTGCAATTAGAGAAACTGAGTTTGATGCTTTATAGGATCTGAGGCAGGGATATTCGATAAATTTAGTTAATCGTCTTTAATTTAATTTAATTTAATTTAGTTTAATTCGTCTGAGAAATAGTACTTGTAATTAAATTCTAGAAATAAAAATCCACTTTGGAAAATTTCGATTGGTTATGAATTTAATCTATTTGGAACTAATTTAAATACACTATTATTTATTCAGGATTCAATTGATCCGTACCGATTTTATTCGATTTACGAATTTGCCAAATTTTGGTAAGTTAATGTCCTCGAATTTTATATGATCCAAAGTAAATCGAAACAAACTTCAATTTCTACGAAAATCGACTGATTTGAAATAAATTAATTCGAATAGCAATTTCCGCGAAATTTTAATCGATTATAACTTGAAATTTTATTTAACTCGCATTAATCAATTGAAACTTGAAATTCCTAAAATTTGAATTAGTTTCAGCTTTAATTTTTCAAATTTCAAATAATTCGGACTTCAATTTGCTCAAGTTTCAATTATCTTAAACTCAGTCAATTCTAAATTTAATTTTTCCAAACTAAATTTAATTTTATAATTAATAACAATTTCGGTTTCTTTAAATTTCTTCAATTTCCAGTTGATTCGAATCCTTTGAATGCAATCTTCAATTTCCTACAGTTTTAAATGTTTTTTAATTCAATTAATACAAAATTTAATTAATTACAAATTCAAGATAGCGAAATAAATATTCAAATTTAAATTTAAATTTAAATCTGATTTCCTCAGATTTAAATTGATTGAAAATTGAAATATTTCGGACGGATCCGAAATAAATCAATTCAAATATCAATTCCCGCTAAATTTAAATCGATTATAACTTGAAATTTAATTCCATTTAAGTTAATCGATTCAAACTTAAATTGTATTATTAAATATTAAAACTCCTCAAATTTCAATCGATTCCGATATTAATTGATAACATATATAATTCTACTAAATTCTACTAATTCAAACTTGAATTTCCTCAAGTTTGAATTAGTTTAAGCTTTAATTTTTTCAAATCGCAAATAATTCAAACTTCAGTTTCCTCAAATTTCAATTATTTCAAACTCTGACAATTCTAAATTAAATTTTTCGAAACTATATTTAACTTTAATTAATAACAACTTCGGTTTCTTTAAATTTCAATTTATTCTCACTTAAACGTTAAATTTCTTCAATTTTCAATTGATCCGAATTCTATGGATTTAATCTTCAATTTCCTACAATTTTAAATGTTTCTAAATTCAATTTATCCAAATTTAATCAAATTTAAATTAGCAAAACAAATATTCAAATTGGAATTTCCTCAGATTTGAATTGATTGCAAATTGAAATTCCTTAAATTTCAAGTGATTTTAATTTCAATTTCCTCAAATTTCAATTAATAGCGAAAACTATATCAAATGCATATTAAATCTCCTTAAATTTCCTATTTAAATTACCAAAATCTATAATTTAACTAAATTCTATTAATTCAAACTTGAATTTCCTGAAATTTGAATAAGTTTCAACTTTAATTCCTTCAAATTGTTATTAATTCCAACTTCAATTTAGTCAAATTTGAATTATTCCAAACTCAATCAATTGTAAATTTAATGTTTAGAAACTTATTTTTTATCTATCTTCAATTACTCAAAAATTCGGTTTCATTAAATTTCAATTGATCGGCACTTAAGAAAGTTAAATTTCTTCAAGTTTCAATTGATCCGAATTCTATGGATTTATAATCTTCAATTTCCTACAATTTTAAATGTTTTTAAATTTAATTAATCCAAATTTAATCAATTCCAAATTCAAATTTGCGAAATAAATATTCAAATTTAAATTTTCTCACATTTGAATTTATTGCAGATTAAAATTTCTTAAATTACAAGGGATTCTAATTTTAATTTCCTCAAATTTCAATTAATACCGAAATTATTATCAAATGCATATTAAATCTCCTCAAATTTCAATAAATTCCAATTTTTATTACCAAAATCAATTCTAAATTCAATTTTGTTAAACTTATCTTTTATCTAACTTTAATTAATTACAACTTCGGTTTCTTTAAATTTCAATTGATAGAAATTTAAATTTAATTAATTTTGAATTGATCCGAATTTTATGGATTTAATATTCAATTTCCTACAATTTAAAATGTTGTTAAAGTTAATTAATCCAAATTTAATTAATTCCAAATCAAAATTTGCGAAATAAATATTCAAATTTAAAATTCCTCACTTTTGAATTGATTGCAAATTAAAATTCCTTGAATTCCATGTAATTTTAATTTCAATTTCCTCAAATTTTAATTAATAGCGAAATTAATATCAAATGCATATTAAATCAATTCAATGTTCCATTTCCTAAAATTTGGATAAGTTACAACTTTAATTTCTTTAAATTGGAAATAATTTCAACTTTAATTTACTCAAATTTAAATTATTCCTGACTAAATCTTCAAAATTAATTTTTTCAAAACTTATTTTTTATCTAACTTCAATTAATTGCAACTTCGGTTTCTTTAAATTTCAATTGAAAGAAAGTTAAATTTCATTAATTTTCTATTGATCCGAACTCTATGGATTTAATATTCAATTTCCTACAATTTTAAATGTTCTTAAATTTAATTAATCCAAATTTAATCAACTCAAAATCCAAATTAGCGAAATAAGTATTCAAATTTAAATTTCTGCGCTTTTGAATTGATTGCAAATTGAAATTCCTTAAATTTCAAGTGATTTTAATTTCAGTTTCCTCAAATTTGAATTATTCCAAATTCAACCAATTCTAAGTTCAATTTTTCCAAATTATCTTTTATCTAACTTTAATTAATTACAACTTCGGTTTCTTTAAATTTCAATTCATCCGCACCTAAGAATGCTAAATTTCTTCAATTTTCAATTGAACCAAATTATAATATGAAATCAATCTTCAATTTTCTACTATTTTAATTCTTTTTGAATTCAATTAACCCAAGTTTAATCAATTCCAAATTCCAATTAACGAAATAAATATTAAATAAAAGTTCATTTTTCTCAAATTTTAACTGATGCATAAATTCAATTATTTTTAAATTAGATTTGACCAAACTTGAATTTTATCAAATTTGAATCAATAACAACTTCGGTTTCTCAAATTTTAATTGCTCCTTTTTAGAACGATTCAAACTTTAGTTTTTTATGAAATTTAATTTAAACACACTTTAATTGTTCCAAACATCAGTTTCCTCATAACTTAATCGATTTAAATTAAATTTACTAAAACTTTAGTTTTCTTAAATATCAATTGATTGAAACTTAATTTTTATCGAAATTCAATTCAATCTTATTTAAAATCTCATTTTAATAATTTCTCATTAATCAATTTTTTCAAGCTTTTATTAACTCAAATTTTAATTGTTTCAAATTATATTAATTACAATTTATTCAATTTTTCGAAACTTTAATTTCCGTAAGTTTTAATTGATGCAAATTAAGTCAATTCTAGATTCAATTTGACTAAATTATTCTTAATTTTATTTTTACTTTTCTCTAATTCTAATCCATTTTAATTCAATCGATTAAAAAACAGAAAGGTGAATTAATTAAAATTTTTTTTTTTTTTGCACTTTTTTAATTTTATAATTGAAAATATAGAAATTTTTAAATTTAAGGTCAACAATTTCTTCATTTTCGCGAACTTTGTAACTTAATAATTTTATTGGAAAACGTTCCAAAAATACGTCACTTTCGAAAAATTTATGGCGAGTAAATTTTTTATGTTTAACTTAAGGAGATTCAGTTACATAACCTCAAACTAGAAAATTGTTTTTTACCCAAAATAAAAGTATTTTTGAAATAAATTTCACCAACTTTGAAATATTCAGTTGTAAAATTGTCAGAAAAAATTAGGTTGAGCTAAAATTTATTGTGAAATAATAATTATTTTGCATTTTATGTTTTTTCTTTCAATCAAATCAAAATCTGTAATTTTCATTTAATTTCGACAAATAATAGCTTATTTTTCTCGTTGAAACATTCTCTACATTTTTATTTGTTAGATTTTGTTAAATATTATTTTTGTTTAAACAAT
This sequence comes from Ganaspis brasiliensis, assembly GCA_037103525.1. Lineage (NCBI taxonomy): Eukaryota > Metazoa > Arthropoda > Insecta > Hymenoptera > Figitidae > Ganaspis > Ganaspis brasiliensis. The sequence continues at coordinate 758,079 of JAZKLR010000194.1, forward strand.
ACATAAAAAACAAGTTTTATTTGGCTAATAACTTTTAAACAGAATATTGTTTAACAAAACGCAAAAAATAAAATTGTAGAGAATGAAAATGAGGTATTATTTGTTAAAATTGGATGAAAATCAAAAATTTTAACAAGAAAAAAAAATCATAAAATGTTGAATAATTATTATTTAACAATAAATTTTATCTTAAACTAATTTTTCACGAAAAATGCACAACTGGGTCTTTCAAAATTTGCTAAAATTGATTAAATAATATTTGTATTTGGGGTGAGAAACGACTTTCTAGTTTGGAGTTATGTTAATGGTGAGAACCACCATGTTCCGAAAGTGACGTATTTTTGAAACGTCTTACAACAAAATTATTAAGTTGACAATTTCGCAAAAAGGAAAAAATTGTTGATTTCAAAATTAAAAATTTCTATATTTTTAAATAGAAAATTATAAAAGTGCCGAAACAATTTAGAAGTTTATCGTAATCATAATTTAGAAGTTTATCTTGAATCGAGTAAGTTAAAACTTCTTTTCATAAATTCACCTTTCTGTAAATAACTTCTAAAATACGCTAAATTACGTTATTTTCTATGTGAACTTTGGATTCACATTTAATCTATTTTTTGTCTATAATTAAGTGCTTTAATCATTCATAAACAATAAATTAAATCATTCTAGACAAATATACAAATAATTCTTTTCACATTTTTAACAATAATTATTCTAGATTTCTTTTCGCAATTTCTACAACCTGAAAATTTGCTTTAACTATGCTTAAACTCCTAATTTAAAAGAAATAATAATAATTTTAAAATAATTCCCTGTAATTGACACTTAACAAAAATAACACCGAATTTTTTCTAAAAATATCAATTGTTTTAAAAATTTGTCCGCGACCACTTAAATGGTTTGATCCGGATACTATTTATACACAATATATTTTTTATTTTTCATCTCTATCGTGAAAATCGGCGCATTATTGGCAGAAATTAAATCTACCGAGAAGATGGATTGACCTCACGTGTGCGGAAATTTCGAAATGGAGAATTGCGTACTTGCATCTGGCGGAAAGGTGTTGTCGTGTCCGATGAGGTGAAGCAAGGGATATACATATAATAATAATTCCTCCAAGTCGGACAGGAGTTAGAAGGACTCACGTGTAGCACGTGATCCCGTTCCTTTCTGCACGTGCCATAAGCACGAGATAGGCCCACGTTGCTCCTGTGAATGTCCTAGGCTCAGTTTGTACTTTACATATTATCACAAGGTGAAACAAGTAAATAATAGCAGTAAAAGGAAAATACTTGAAACATATAAAAAAAATAAAATAAAAAAAAATCCCAGAGACCAGTGCGTACCAAACTCTCATTTATTCTTAAAACAAAACAACACGTGACTCTTGTCTCAATTTAGAACTATTTTGTTAATCCAAACCCACACTTTATTATTCAAAAATCTGTAATACACGATACGAAAGTTTTTGTTTTAATTCATGATTTATAACTTGTTATAGTTTCTAATTTATAATTTATTGTGCATTGTTCCTAATTTATGATTTGAAAGTTATGATTTCTAATTCGTTATTTATAAGTTATGAATCTTAATTCATGGTTTATGGACTGAGTCCGAATTCATAGTTTGTTGGTTATGGATACTGATCCGTATTTTATAAGTTACTAATCTATATTTTATAGGTTTTGAATCTTGAGCTCTGTTTTATAGGTTATGAATCCTGATCTGTATTTTATAGGTTATGGATCTCTAATTCATATTTTATAAGTTACATATCTCTAATTCATGTTTTATAAGCTATGGATTCATAATCATGTTCATGTTTTAAAAGGTATTTTAAAATTATAAACTCCTAATTTCTAATTCCTGATAGTTATAATTATTTCTAATTCCCAATTTCTAATTATCAATCGGATATAAACAATTCACCCAACTTGAAAGGATAATTTTTATGGGTCCAATTTACTGATCTGAATTCTTATACGTCCAAATTTTTTAGCATCTAATATTTCATAGTTCGAAACTTCTATTGAACCAAAATTTTACAAATGTATGTTTTAAACATCGAAATTTTTATTAAACTTCCCTTGAACCTTGATTCTTATAAATCCAAACTTTTATCAAATCGAATTTTTATCGACCCAAACTTCTGTTGAACCACATTTTTAAAAAGGACGAATTTTTAAAACTCCAAACTTGCACCGATCCATCGAAACTAATTACCATTTGGTTTTTCCCTGAAAAGTGTAAATTCACAACTATTATAATATATTACGAATAAAAATTAACACCATATATTTGACCTTTACTTATTTTAAATTCGTTCGAGCTTTCAATTTCCTTTCTCTTTTGCCCGGAGAAAATCGATTTTCATCAGCATAAATATGGGAAATGAAATTATTAAATTGCAGGTTTCGTAACACGTGTTTAGTAAAGTGTGACTTCGTGTGAATTATACTTTATATATATATATATACAGGTATATACTATTATAGACCTCTTCACTTCAATTGCGTCGAGATTAGTCGCGTGATCGACCTGCCAATTGCATCTATCATCTTCTCTTTCTCGGAACATCAACTCTATAAGTTCAGAACTCAAGAGTGGTTTGCCTTTAGTGACCGTTAGGATTGAAACATTGCCATTGACATTGATTTCTAGCAGGTGTGGGATAAATAAAAAGTCCACACTAAAATATAGCCATTTTAGTCATGTCTGTACGTTTTACTAAATACTACAACACGCATATCTTAAGCTGCAAATCTTGCTTTAAATTCAAGTTTCACGTGATTAACATATAGAATGCCATTAAAACTCACACTCGTTGTGAGTATTTAATCACATTCTCGTTTTATCAGATAGGAATTTATATTCGAGTGATAATTGTGAAATTTCAATTGAAGTCCTGTCAATAATGAAATTAATTTCAACGTCCGCGTGAACATCTTAATGAAACAATTTAGTTTTGTAGATAAAAGTTTTTTGCTCTTTTATTTCTAATAAATACTATTGTTGGCAAAGAAAAAACTTCTCCTGTCCAACTAGATGCAAAATTGAATTTCAAACCGCTTTGCAATTTACAGTTCAATTAATATCGGACTTTCTATACAATTTCGTGTCTCAAAATATTGCACCACTTTCTAGTAAGGAGTGGTGGCATTGACATTGATTAGTGCAATTGTGGAGCGGCTTCAAGCAGAAATTTAGAATTAACTGGAACGTAGCAATAAACGTCAATTAATTTTCCCTAAATTGCTGAAATAGCCTTATAGAACGTGAGAAATTCAGGGAACTTAATTGCTAGCTCAACCTCCATAGGTGCAAAGGGAGTGGACTTCATAGTTGAAACAATTTCTGTCATTGACACTGATACAGTCTTCATGACACGTGATTTGCCAGAGAATACGACAGTACGTTCACTCGTTTAATCACAGCGACTTATTGCCTCTCGATCGACTGTATTCTTTCTTTTTTATCAAATACCACTTGGGATATCCCGGTTAAGGTGAACCATGGTATTTGCACTTTATCTGGAGCAGATTATAAGAAAGACTTACCTACCAATCCTTTTATCGGATTTTTTCTTTTATAGATATTTTAGCCTAGTTGCGTGATGGGTTTTTAGGTTTTGATAATGTTGGTCAAGATTTTTTAAACGGTCATGATCAGCTATGAGCATTTTGTATCTATTAACATATTGTACCTGTTACAATTTTGTACCTATTACCATCTTGTACCTGTTACGATCTTATACCTAACGATCATCCTCAACCTGTAATCATTTTGTACATTCTATCATTTACACCTTCAACAATCATGTATCCATAACCAACCGAAATATAAAAGCTGTTTTGTAATTCCAACATATTTTTTTTAAGATGATCTAACCCTTTGTGTTAGATCATCTAACATCATCATCTTTGTAACTATCTTGTAGCTACAACTATGTAATATCTATTATAGTCATATTATACCTATTACCATCTGTGCCGATATTGTACCTACTACCATCTTCCACACATAATCATCTTGTATAAATTAGCATCTTCCACATATGATCATCTTGTTTGTATTAATATCCAACGCATGACCATCTTGTACCTATTAACATCTTCCACACATGATCATCTTTACACCTATAAATTTTGTATAACCATACAGGCCATATCATAAAAGATAATCATGTATAGAAGATATTAATAGGTATAAGATGGTCGTGTGTGTAGAATACTAATACAAACAAGATGATCATATATGGAAGATCTTAATAGATACAAGATGAGTATGTGTGGAAGATGGTGGTAGGTACAAAATCGGTGCAGATAGGTACAATATGATTATAGATACATACTACATGGTTGTAGCAACAAAATAGTCATAGATACAAAGAGTTAGATGCATCTTTAAAAAAACTATAATAATATGTTTGAATTACAAAAGAGTTAGATGCAGCTGTAAACATTCCTTTATATATTTGAATTATAAAACAGCTTTTATATTTCGGTTGGTTATGAAGACGTGATTGTTGTAGGTGTAAATGATAAAAGGTACATCATTGTTGTAGATTTAAGATGATTGTTGTTGGGTATAAGATGGTTTCAAATACAAAATAATTATAGACGTACCAAAAGCTGATAGAAATACATGTGGTTTTTGATCACAAGTATTGATTATAGGTATTTGATCATAGGTTATTGATAAGTAGGTCATGGTGTATGGTGTGGTTATATATTAAATGTAGCTTGTACGTTTAAACATATTGTATTGTAACCAATTTATTTGCTTGTCAATATCAAACATCTATAGGGATCTTATCGTATCTCATCTTATCCCATCTTATCTGATGTATCATCCGTAACCTATAGGTTGTTGATAAGTAGGTCAGGCTGTTGTTATATATTATAGGTAGATGATCATTGGCCATTGATAGGTTATGACATAGGTATTTATAATAGGTATATGATTTTAAGTCCTATGCATTATAAGCACCTAAGATTTATAGGAGTCTTATCTTATCTCTTATTATCTTATTTTATCACATCTCATCTTATCTCATATACCATCTAGTACCTATAGGTTATTGATAAGTACGTCATATTATTGTTATACATTATAAGTACATGATCATAGGTCATTGATAGGTAGGTCATGATATAGGTACATATAATAGGTCAATGATTTTAGGTCTTAGACAATGTAAGCACCTACAATTTATAGGGATCTTATCTTATCTCATATTATCTTATTTTACCTCATCTCTTCTTATCTTATCTTATCTCGTATACTATCTAGTACCTATAGAATATTGATAAGTAGGTCATGATGTTGTTATATAAGATAGGTAAATGATCATAGGTCATCGTATAGATATATTTTTTGATATATGATTTCAGATCATTGACATAAGATTGTAATAAGTAAAAGATGATTATAAGATCTCTATTAGAGGCTTACAAATATATAAGTTAGTTGCAATAATGATCAAACGCACAAACCACATTTTTCGACCATTAACCTCAAACACATTTTTACACCCACATTTTTATAATCAAATAATAATAACCAACCCACTTATTGATCGAAAGATACCAACATATTTTTCTCTCACCAAACTAATTGCTTTATCTATTTTCTGCTTCATTAATATACTTTTCATTGCTAAAATGTTTCTTGCCCAATCGGGTCAATTTCAATTACTGATGAATTGCATATTTAACGATACATTTGATACAATATTGAATATGCGCTGATAAGGATTGATTAAGCAGTATGTGAGTTAAATAGATCAAATTGACTTTCACGTTTGAATAATGGGAAAACATATAGTGTTTTGAATTCAATTCGTAAACGGCCTTGTGTTGATGCTGTACAACTCTTTGCGAACACTGACCATGCAAAATGTTATCGCACCGAGTACACTGACCGGGATAATAAACGCATATTATTATTTCATTGTCTGCCATTTAAAGTTTCAGATTACCTGTAATTTTTCTCGTTTGCCTTTCAGAGCGACAATAAAGCGAACATGAATATGGAATAAGGGTATCCTAAATGTGACAATTTGCGTTCTCTTGAGTATTGGACAACAAAATTTCCATATTCGATCGTAAAAAATAGAATGTTCAGTTTGTTGTTACAAACTGATTTAGAGTGTACTCAGCTTTTTCCAGAAGTATAAAAATCAAACACTTAAAAGATTTTTAGTTTAATCAGGAAGGCTCCTGCGAGAGAAATAAGAAAAAAGTCCGTTTCTCGAGGCTCGTTATTTTCTTAATTCTTCATTAGCGGGATACTTTACGAACCAGTTCCAAATCTTGTTAGGAGATTAACTGAATTGTATAAGTCGAATTTGAGCAGGAGGTGATGAAATCGGCTATAATTGATAGTAAATCGAAAAGTACTCGTGATTTTCTGTATTTATGAATCCGACATGTGTTGCAACGGCGATCTACTCTCGGAGGCACGCGACACTTCCGCATTACGGTTTTCGTGGCGTTTATTATCGGCGAATGAGAGATTTTAAAATGCGCGGGAGCACGGCAACTGTTTTGATTTAAACATCAGCTTTCTACACGACTGTCGATTAGAGACAGGCGCGAGACTCGAGGTACGTAGATCTGCTGGTGCACAGGTTCGATTTGAAGTCAACTCGGAATATGTTAATGATTCGGTAGCGCAAGGTGGCCCCCAGAGGACCCACCAGTTCAACTCGATTCGAGCAATTAACATTGTCGAGCTGTCTCCACCATTACCTAAACTGATTTATCGTTCCATTTGGAGACCAGAAAAAAAGAAACAGAGATTACGAGTCCAAGTCCTTTCCTGGTTTCCTTGGTTTTTTAATCTCTTCTGGTGACCCTATCCGTCTAACTCGCATTCTACGCCGCCAATTATTGGGCTATATGTTCGTTTAAACCCGCAGCTCGAGGCCGATCGCGTGTTTCTTGTTTTTCCTCCTCGATTCTCCACCCTTTCCTTTCAAATTTTTCTTGCCTTTTTCACAATCGTCAGGTGTCGGGTTACTAGGCCCTGATGTGACAAAACTTACGTATTGATTGTAATTGATTTGAATTCTTATATTTTATTTATTAATTACGAGAAATCATTTATTTTATTATATCACTAAATAAAACAAATACTTTATGATTTACAATTTAAGAAGTAAGACGTAAGCAATTTACTCGATAGATCTGGTTAAATAAAAAGAAAGCATTGTTATTATTACTCATCTATATAAATCTGCGGAAGATTGATACGTGAAGGGCACTAAATAAACACACCACTTTTTTTATAAAATTAAAACACTATTATCTTATTTCTGCTCACGGTGAAATATTCTAATTGGTTCGACTTCGGTGCATCGAGCGCGCATCGGCCAATCATCAATTACTAACTCCTCCTCCAAGGAATAATAGTTACAATTCGTGGCAACTGTTCAGTCTTGTGTCATCCGTCGTGAGTGTAATATCGTCACTGTCAAAATTTTTTTTAAAAATTTCGGGACGCGTTAATCAAAAAGTGAGACTCGCAGAATTGGACCTGGATTTCAACTAATTATAAATAATATCCAAGTTAATAATAATAAGCGACCAAATATTTATGCGCTAATCAGAACCTCAATTCGCTATTATATCAGAATCTAAATTTGATTATTAGTCACATCTTACATCGAACTATCAGTCTGTAATGGATCGAATTTCTCATCGATGATACAGGGAAAAATAGATTGATTCGATGAGTGGGGAAGAGGGGACCGAAATCAAACGAAAAGGCAGATGAGTTTCCGACGTGCCAAAAGTCGGACTCCGAATCAATCGTCGACGTTATTTTCTGGATACGGGGAATTGATCACTCCCCATATGTTCAGTAAAGTGTTCTAGTTCTTTGTTAATGTGAACTAATTGTGAGTTTTTTGGAACTCTTAATAATATCTCTCTCTCATCTCCATCTTTTGAATCATTGGTGACCGAGTTTCTGACGGGATCAACCAAATTAGATATCCAGGCTTTTGGGAGGTTCAACCAAGGCAAGTCGATTCAACGAAATCATTCCCTGAAGTAATTATGCATATTCATATTGATTAATCAATTTTATCAATAAAGTGTGAAAGAGAAATATTGTGGCGTGCTTGAAGGGGAGTGAATTGTCGCGAAGGACATTTTTTGAATACTTGAAATATATTTATGATAAATGGAAAAAGCATATGTGACTTCAGTTCATTTAATTGGAAATAAATCTAAATTTTTATTGTATCCTTAAAGTTGGTCTTATTTAAATTTTCCCCTTTTTACACTAGTGCTACAAGTTAAACCACAAATCCGACTTGAAATCATACCCTTAATCATGTTCCAATTTCACTACCGTCAATACAGTCTGATTTATGATCTGATTTACAATCAAATTAACGGTCTTATTCAGGGTCGGATTTAAGGTTAGATTCATTTAATAGGGTAACCACTAAACACTTCACTGGTTTTTTTTATAAAACACTTTTTTCCTAAAGTAAATTAAAATTTCAATTAAATATTAAAAAATACAAAATAAAAAGAAAACAACAAACCTAAAATTCTTAGCAAACTAACACCAAAATAACAACAGAAAACTAGCGATAAATATCGAAGATATTGTTGATCAATAAGAGAGCGAAAAAGGGTCTTACAAGTCTGAAGTTTATCGAAAGGTATTTCTTACATTAATTTCAAGGTCGAACCTAAGTTTTAAATTACGGTCAACTTGATTAAAATTATTATAATTTTAAATTCCCAAAATAATAAAATGTCATGTAACATAATTCTTGTCTATGTTCAGATAAATTTTGAACTTCGTATAATCATGGATTAAAATGGATATTACAATAAAATTAATAGTGCATTAAAATAAATAATTATAGAAACAAAATAAATAGTACAATAAGTTACAAATTAGAAAAAAAATAAAAATAGTTCGGGGGATTAAAGAATAAAAAAAATCGAATTGTGATCCTTGAATAGGAGCGAATTACGTCAAGCAACAATCTTATATTTAGTACAACCGACGACATAATTCACTGGCGGAGAACTTTAATTTATAGCATGCCCCAAGTTTCTTTTGAGTCAGATCAGCTCAGATACCCCAGTATTAATGACAAAGTACAGTAACGCATTTCGTATTCAACAGTTTCATATTGACTGACAAGAGTCTACTTTAAGCAATTTACATTTCTTATAATTCACTCACTATACTACTTGTCAGTCTTAAAAATGAGCCAGTCCAACTTTTAGACGGCTATTGTAAGACAAACTTCAACATTCGTAGGATTATGTTAATTTAAATGTAAATCAAATAGTATTTTGTTTTCAAATAACCCCATTGATTTCGATACTTTGACATTTATTTCAGTTTTTAAATTAATATTTCTTCTAGTTTTTCATATTTTAATATTCTATTTTTAGTTTTTTCTCCCTTTAAAAATTTTATAATTTCTATAACCCTTTGTTAAATTTTCATACTTCTACAATCTTTTGTTAAATTTACATATATCAATTAATCTTTGTTAATTTTTATTCTCTCCCTATCCATTGTTAATTATTTCATGATTTATTGTTTACTTGAGAATAAAAATTGCACATTATTAAACTTCATTAATCTAGACCTAATTTTATTCCACCTACGCTCACCCTTGTCCCGCATTCTCTTCAAATCGCATTTCTCCACACCCTTATCAGCCCACACATTCTTTAAACTCCTACTTTATATTCAATAATTGCAAAAAAGAAATTCATTACAATGATAAACTACCGTTATTTACTTTTTAAAAATCCATGCAAAAATGTGTCCCTCTATAATACAATGTAGCTTCAAAGCTTCATACTTTTTAAACTAAAAAAAAAAAAAAATTATATTTCTAATAGATTTTATTTTAGCCTGATTTGTTAGAGAAAAAAAGTTATGCAGACTTTTAGAAGAAAACAAAAGAAGGTACATTAAAATCACTAAGAATTATTATTTTATAGTTTAGAAACTAAACTTAATTTGATAATTATCAATATATATAATTATGAAAATATATATATTAATTGCTGCTATCACTCGATATAATTTGAATATGTGAAATGGAATTTATTGATTTCTTCGAGTCAATTTGGCCAATTAGGTCCAATAATAAATAAACACCATTTGTTTCTTTAACGTTTCGACTATCTATGTAGTCCTCATCAGATCTATAATTTTATTATTGTTTTTAATACAATTAATTTGAAAATCTTTTATTATTTTTACAACTATTTTGAAATAAACAGTTGAGAGTACTTACATAAATAAAAATATCCGTAGTGATTTTTTCAATTATACACTTTCTTCACAAGCTTCTCACATTTCGTCATTTTTCTCCAACATGTAATAATAACATTGTTATAAACAAATCACAATTATTTATTACCATACGAAAAACAATATATTTTGTCAAATAAATTTTTAATTCATAATTTTGCGTGTGGATTGTATGATTGTCAATTTGTAACTTAGAGTTCAATTATAAATTTTGTTTACATATTTGCTATTTACTAAGTGATACAAGGAGAAAATTAAACGAACTTAATTTTAATTAGTCAGCTAATTTATTTATTTATTCTTGATTTAATTTCTCGTATTATGGAGTCATATTGTTTATTAAAATTTAAAATGTCTTCTTTTCTATTAATTGATTTTTTTTGTAATTTTTTATGTATCATTTCCGACACTTGTTTTCCGTCTTTTCTATCTTTTCTCTCTTTTATGGATGTCAGCATTGAATGAACATGATCTGGAGATTTGCAGCAAACCTTTACATGTCGAGGATTAGGTCTGGATGTTGAAGGACTTATTTTAAAAAAGAACCGAATTTCTTTCAACCTCGTGGTAATAATTCTTCGACTTTTAAACCGTAACGCGTGTTTATTATGATCATTACCCTTCTAATTGCGACTCACGTAGACGTGAAATTGTAGTGAACGACAAGTTACGAGCGAACGTGAATATCAAGTCTGTAATTTCCAAATTGTATACCCCGTTTCAAGGACTAGGATTTGACAGTGGTTTTCGTGAAACTGACATTCAGTGTCCTAGATCTCAATATTCCATTTCAAAATTTTACCATAGTCATTTCCATCAATAATTACAGTTTCGTGTACCTGTTTCTAAAGTCAGCACACGTTTATTTCCATGTTTCTATTAATAATAATTCTCCTAAATATTTCACTTACGAAATTTTCAGTTTCTTAGCATTTTGTTGTTGTCTATTTTCAATAGAATGTCACAAAAAAAAACCTGCTCTTACTGACCCTCATTTGCGCTGCTTCTCTATTTTAACAATTAAATAATTAAAATATTACATAAACACTTCTGCTTCACAGTTTAATAAATTATAATAAAATTTTTAAATAATGTTTCTTTATTTTTGGAAACTTTCGATATTTCAAAAAAATTTGATATTGTAACGTTCTGTACGGACTGTACGGACCGAACGTAATTTTTCAACAATACCAACTTGAAGAGCAAGTGACGAATGGCTCTGCCAAAGAAGCTACCTTCAGTTGGTATCTTAAAGCTTTTTCCCCCTTCTGTCCGAGCCCCCTCCATCGATTCGCTAAACCAGATCCTCCCTAATTTTAACCTTGAATAATATTTCCAATTTCTCAATTCAAAATCGATCCTTAAGCATTTGTTGATAGTTTCTTTTCCATTTTCTCCATAAGGATACGTTCTTAGAAACATTCCCGAGTAACAATGCATTGATACAAAGAATAATAAATAATTAATAGCTCTCGTGTTAGATTCAACACTGATGCTTAATTCACGTGCACGTGAGCTTGGACGTTGGTGCACTGTCCGATGCACGTGACACTGCACGTTACTTGTTCGGGTCACGTGTAAACATACCGTGCTATTTATACAGATATATATTGTATACATATATGTATATATAGTTGTATACCAATAAACCCGCATATTGGTTCTCCTCTCTCTTGTAGCGGGAGAGAATGTACGAAGCTGCATACTTGCGTGTCTGCAACAATCTAGGGGCACTATATACGTGAAACAACCTACACAGGTGAATTGTTTATTTGACCTAGTTGGGGTGTTCACGTGACGAATTTTCCACTATCCTATTTCTCTCGTTCGGAGGTGTCAACGAGATAAATTTCAAACCTTCCCGTATAGAATAACCTGAATCGTGTTAAAGATAGAGAAAAGATTTCGGATGTCATTCCTCACTCTCGAGTCATTTAACTCACATCCAGGAGAGACACGTCAACAATTTTATTTCAAGACGGGAGCAATGAATTGCAATCAAAGAAAGCTGAGGAAATCGTGAACATTCAAAGACATGGAAATACTGGTGTCATTTTTATTTACAACCCTTTGTCCCATTCAAAGTAGCTTGTTAACACATTTTATTGCTCGATTGATTAAAAATACGAGTGGCTATTTTACTATCTGCTATTATTAAAAGGCGGATATTTTAAATGGAGTTTTATTCTAGTTTATATTGTGTATTTTTATTTTTTAATTTCTCGTGGTTTTTAATGTTATTCTATCTAAGAGTAAAAAAATGATAAAGTTTCCGTGATCAAGGAACAAGCTGGTACCTAATGGTAAAATGATTCAAATATTATTCGAGATAAGATATTCAATATATGGACAAACGGTATATCGTTTGTCCTTATACGTCTCAATTATAACTTGATCAATTAAACGGGAACTTTTTTAACGTTTTCATGTTAAGGTGGATAAGATATGGTTATGTATGTTGCACATTTTGACCATTTAAGTAAAGACTGATTAACCAAGCTGTCCTAGTAACCTCTGAGAGAAACTAACAATCGCTCGTTAGCAGACGTTAAACCTCCCGGAAGTAACTACAATTTACACAAATAAGATAAACACCCATTTCTTCTTTCGAAACTTTTAACTATCTCCGACTTCATTAGGCAACAATTTAACACATGGTACAGTATTTTATCCATTTACCGTATCCCTATTTCTTATATTTATACCTTTTGTATAATCTTGATGTATATCCTTTATCATTCTTATAGTCCAGCAGCATTGCTAGTATTCAATTATTCTTTTAGAATAGAACTATATTTTTAAATTCTTTATGTATCCTTTGTACCTTATACATCTTTATGTTTCTTGGCATGTACTGAATGTGACTTTTCGATACGGGTTTAGCATATGGTTCTGTAATCTATGTGTGCATAAAGTATGCTAATTCATAACTAATTCATAATCTATTATACCAGATTTTTATCCATGTAGCTTATACCATATCCCTTAAACCATGTTCATTATACCATGTTCCTTATACCAAATCTCTTAAACCATATCAATTTCACCATGTCCTTTATTTCATATCTCTTATATCATACCTTTACACCATATCATTTTTATTGTATCCTTTATAGTATACCTCTAGTACCACATTTTTTTACGATATCATTTTTTACATATCAATTTATAATATATCTTCTATACCACACCCCTCAAACCATTTCACATTTACCATATCCCTTATAATATATCCTCTTTGCTACATTCTTTCTTTCATACCCCTTATATCATATCCTTTATAATATACTTCATGTGCCACATCCTTTATACAATATTTCTTATTCCATATCCCTTAAACCACGTTCATAATACAATGTTCCTTGTACCATATCCCTTAAACCATATCACCTTTACCATGTCCTTTATTTCATATTTCTTATATATTACCCCTTATACCATACCACTTTTATTGTTTTTTTTTATAATATACCTCTAGTACCACATTTTTTTACCATATCATTTCTAACATATTAATTTATAATATATCTCCTATACCACACCCCTCAAACCATTTCACATTTACCATATCCCTTATAATATATATCCTCTTTGCTACATTCTTTATTTCATACCCCTAATTATATCCTTTATAATATAGCTCATGTGCCACATCCTTTATACAATATTCCTTATTCCATATCCCTTAAACCACGTTCATAATACAATGTTCCTTATACCAAATCCCTTAAACCATATCACTTTCAACATGTCCTTTTTTATATCCCTAATATCATATTCTTTAAACCATATCAATGGTACCGTTTTCTTTATATTATACCTCTTTTTCCACATTCTTTGAACCATGTTCCTTATATCATATCCTTATCCATGTTTCTCATACCATATCAATATCTATGTTCCTTATGACTTATCCTTATCCATATTCCTTATTAAAAGTATTATTATGAACATACGCAACATATTGCTATATTGTTATTATTAACATATTCAATTTTAGTCAAGTCTTAGTTGATATCATGTTCTTTATACTATCTATTTTATAACGTATCCTTTTTCAAATCCCTTGCAATATATCCCTATACCACATCTTTTATACCCTGTAACTTTAACCATATCAATTACAATATATCTCCTGTACCACATCCTTTATACCATGTCCCTCATACCATATAATTTTTACTATACACTTGATTATATATCCCCCATGCCACATCCTTTATATCATATGCTTTATATCATATCTCTTGGATCATACTACTTTTACCATATCCCTTATAATGTACCTCCTGTACCACATCCTTTATACTATATACCTTAATCTAAATAACTTTCACCATATTCCTTATAATAAATCCCTTATTGAACTTCCTTTATTTCATATCTCTTATATCCTATCCCTTTTGCCATGTAACTTTTACCTTATCCCTTATATCCTCCTGAACCACATACTTTAAATCATATCCCTATTCATGTTCCTTATACCATATTGCTATTTATGATTCTTAGACCATATCCTTATACCACGTCCTTTTTTAAATTTGTATCTGTACCTCCTTCCTTATCCCTGGTCCTAAATTCTCAAAGTTTTTACATCATATTCTTATTTATAACTCTTAGACCATATCCTTATTATATTCCTTACACAATGTCCTTCATATCTCTATCTATATTTTATCCATATCCCTTATACCGTATTCCTAGTATCATTTTCCTCATATCATATTGTTATTTATGATTTTTAGACCATATCCTTATACCATGTTCTCTTTCCGCATCCTCCTATATCTCTATTCATATCTCTTTCCTTGTCCCTTATGCCATATTTCTAACCCAGTTTTTTATATTATATTTTTAATTATTCTTAGACCGTATCCTTGCCCATATTCCTCATACATATTCCTCATACATATTCCTCTTTATATCTCAATTCATATCCCTTTTCTTATCCCCTGTATGATTTCATCCATATCCCTGTTCTTATTTTTTAAACCATATCCTTATATATGTTTCTTATATGTATCATATCCCTCTTCATGTTCCTTATATCATATCCATATCTAGTTCCCCGACATTATATCCTTATCCACATCCCATGTACCATATCTCTTCACATATCTTTTATACCATATCCATATTCCCCATACCAAATTCTAACATCCCTATTCTAAATTTATTATTATTATATTCTTTTTTTTAAACTGTTAATTATTTCGGTTTCATTAAGCAACAATTTAACTTGTAATACTATATTTTATCCATATATACCATTTTTTATGTCTCTTCAATCCTGTATACCTATATTCCTACACTTCTATATTTCTATATGCTAGTAGAGTTTATAATCCTGTTAATCGATTGTAAACGTCAATCGGAATTTTATACAGGATGCCCAGCAGTTCATAAGACTTTGCCAGGGACCAATTATCTGTTAGCTTGAGGGCAGGCGTTTGAAATGCGCGTAATTAGTATAACAAAGTACGCTTAAATGCTAGACTATCTTGACATTGATGTTTTACACTGTGTCGAAAGAGGCGTGTCGCTTTTTTATCATCATAAAGTTGACATCAATATTAACTGCACCTTTGGAACGTTGCAATAATCGAAGCAAGAAAATAATGGATGTGCACAATGTTCAGAATTAAAGTCCCATAAAATAAATGCACATAATGTGTAGGAACAAAACAAAACACAAACGCACATTTAAAATCTAAAAAATTCAATAAAAAATTGAATACAGATAATGTTTAGAATGAAAGGGCAGAGATGAATATGCATAATGTTTAGAATAGAATCAAAGCATATACAAACAATGAACATAGAATGCTAAGAATAATGAATGCATAAGCTTTAGATTAGCATCAATTTTTGCATAAATACATAGATGGTGATTGAAAATTTAAACTGCGATAATCCGAGAGAAAAGGTCACAAAGCAAGAGAGTAATTATAACCGTTATTTTTAATTCTCGATTCATAAAAATTAATTATTAATCTTCTGGTCTGAAAATTGTAAATATCTGCTGATTTACACAAATTTGTTATTATTCAATTTTTACAATTATTACCATTTTTACCATTATTACCATTTTTACAATATGATTTTAATACCTAATAGGATTTCACAACAAATTACTTCTGCATGTAATGACCATAATTTTCACTCAAGATGGATACAATTTTCACAGATGATGATTGCCATTTTCGTCTCAGTCGGATTTTCTCGCTTTTTGACGATTCACGCAGCGACTCGATTAATTCATAAAGCAAAAGAACAAGGAAACTCGACTCGTCACACTTCCAGCCCTTACTTCTTTCGTAACCATTGATCGTTAATTTCTGAAAGCCAAGCGTAGGTTATTATACAAGAGAAACTCAATTTCAAGTGAGCACAGTATTCCGTGTTGAAAAGATATATCTATTTCCACGTCTTCATTAGCGGGAATCCTCAAAAGGTTACCTAATAAAATTATTCTACCTTTCAATCCGGATACTAATATTCCATTAAATTTATTATTAATTTATTATCTCATTACTCACCCAACTGATATTCAAATCACTATAATTGAATTCATAAAATAAAAATCCTAATTGTCTATAAATTTGTAATCAATATCCACATACATTTTTAAACAGTATCCATAATCTTGTACAATTTATTTACTTCGCTTCCCAGATTAAAAAAGATTTGATCTCATGCTTTGGATATTAATTGACATTATTGGTAAACAATTTTACGAGGCCTTATGACCTTATAACCTAACGAGAGCATTTAGTTTGTCGAATCATTTTGTCTTTTATCATCCAAATAATTGAGGTTATTTTGAGTTACAAGGCCTCGTAAAAATTGTTACCAAAGTTCAAAAATCGTCAAAATCATCTACTAAATTTATCAACGGAATCATTCAAATAATTTTAATTGACCATATCGTCAATATTTTCGATAAACACTCAACTTTCTAATATAATTCAAAAACAAGAATAGAAAACAGAATCAATCAAAAAGAACTAGTCAGAAAGTACCTCCCACGCGTGACGAGAAATCCGTTGGACAATTCAAATGAAGAAATAACTGCTTATAGGAAAAGAATTCAGCGGTTGCTTTACAAATTTACGTGCCTAAAAAGATAAAAATCCCCACTATTGCGACACTCGGCGATCAAAAATGGCGAAACAGTGAAACTTGTTGTTCGGCGACTCTTTGCGGTAAAATTGACTCCTTTTTTTATTTTCTTTTTATTTTAGCAAAACTATGTATGACTATTTGTGTGTAAAGTGATGCAGGAACAGGAGGTATTAACCTCGATTGGGCTAAAACTTGGTTCCGCACCTGTCTCATATAAATCAATTGTGCTGTTTGACCGAACGAACCCTGCGGTGCCGCTCTATTGGTATATATATATAGTCATATATATATAGTATACTTGAGCACAGTAGCAGGTAAATGTGCATTCCGGTCACAAGGAGTCAAATGGTGCAGGGATACTGCTCAATAAAGGTAATTACTTATTAAACGCAGCCTTATGGTAAAAGGCAACGTTAACTGAACTCGACGTATGACCGGTGCATTCACTCTTTCAAATCTTGCTATATCTATGTCTGACTTTTTTATACATTCGACAAAGCCTGTAGGCGTAAGTGCACGAGACGGAATTTTAACTACGCGCACACATATCACGCAATCGAAGCGCAGCACTTAATTTAATTGTACGTTTCTGGTTTCTGATTGAAATTCTACCTAATCGGAAATCAGGTCCGAAATTAAAAAGGAATCACACTTGGGGATAATTTTTGTCCTAATTGGTGAATTATTAAAATTGTTTACATTGTTTAAACAAAACTCTGTATTATTTGATATGGATATTTCACATTTGAGATAGATTTTTTTGAGCTAGAGACTTTGATCGTTTAGGGATTTTAGATATTGGGGATAATTTTTGGATATCGATGCTGCTTCTCCTGCACGGAATTTTTCTTATTGAAGTAAGTAATTTTTTTTTTCAATATTAGGACATTTGTGTTTGAATTTTCTTTTTGGGTTTGTAAATGGTAATTCAGTTCGATACGTAGTTGGAGAAAATAGGAATGATAAATTATTATTAATAGTGGCGGAATACTAATCATAAGTATCCCCAATTCTGCTAATTTTTCTGTAATGATCTTCAGAAAATTAAAAAAGAGCGTTTTTAAACAGAAGGAGAAAAACGAAATATAGGAAAAATAGGAGAAAAGAGGTAAAAACAAGGGAAAGAAACTAAAAAAAATATAAAGAAAATCAAAAAAGCAGATGTGAATAAAAAAAAAGGAAATATGTCGAAAAATCGTGATCTAAGATTTGGGGGTAAAATTATACTTACTTTATGAGGAGGCAATAAAATATAAGAAGAAAACAGAGGATACAAAAATAGAACAAAATATACAAAGAAAGCTGTTAGGACCAAAAGAAAAAAATTAAATAAACAAAATAAAATATAGAGGGAAAAATGAATCAAATGATAGAAACAGAACCAAACATCAAATCAAAATATCCAAAACAAAAGAAATTTAACAAAATATATGAAATATTTTTAAACAAAACGAAACAAACAAAGCGAAGTAAGCAAAAGGAAATTAGAAAGAAGCAAAATGTACAGAAAACATAAAAAGCAAAGCCAACAAAACAAAAGAAAAAAAATTAAAAATAAAGCAAAACTTAATAAAAAAATCAAACAAAACAATGAAAGCAAAACAAAAATATAATACAAAAGAAGCAAACAAAAGATATAAAACTAGATAAGAAGAAGAAAATAAACGAAACTAAAAATAGAAATAAAATAAAAAAACAAAACAAATAAATTAAAAAAAAAAAATAATAAATGTTGTAAATTTTTCTTTTTTTTATGTATTTTAAAGGGTTTATACCAGTTTATTAAACTAAACAATAAATAAATAAATTAATTAAATAAAAAATCAACCAAACTAAATAAAGAAAGGGGAATGTAAAAAAAATTGAACAGAACAAAATGCGTGACAAAAAATAAAATAAAAGAAACAAACCGAAACATTAGCTTGATATACAAAGAAACCGTAAAAAAGTATTCAAAAGAAATAAATTATCCAGAACAATGATGATAAAATAAGAAAAAGAACAAATTAAACAAAATAAGGGATACAAATGAAACAAAATACAACATGCAATTAAAGAACAGCGGAAAAGAAACTCGATAAAATAAATAAAAGAATTTAAGGGAAACAAAATATAGAAACAATTGTTTAAAAAAAATTAAAACAAACCAAACCAACTTCAACAATGTATGCGAAACAAAAGAAAGAAAACGAAATAAACAAATCAAAATGTGGAAATCAAAAGAAACAAATAAGACAAACAAAAGGAAATAAACTAAGCAGAAGAAACAAAAAACAAAAAAAACAAATAAACAAAACGACAGAAACACATAAAATAAACGAAATAAAAAAAAAATAGAATAGAAGTAAAACTAAATAAACAGAAACAAAATAAACGGAAACAAATACAAAGTAAACAAAATGAATACATAAAAAAAAATTTAAATGAAATAATGCAAGGAATACAAACGAAAAAAGCAAGGCAAAATTAATAATCAAAACCATGAAAAAAAAATTAGCAAAAAAAAATGAACATACGAAGAAGAAAAATGAATTAAAAAGAAAAAAATAAACATACGAAAGAAGCAAAACAAAACAGAAAATAAATACAGCAAAAATACATAAAAAAGGAAATAGAAGAGTATAAGCAACAATAAAAAAGAAACAAAACTAGACAAAGCAAAGAAACAAATAAACAATACAACAGAAAAAACAAAATAAACGCACTAAAGAAATAAGATAAAAGAAGCAAAATAAAATAAACAAAACAAACAAAGTAGATGAAAAAAATACAAATAAATAAAACAAATTATTTTTTATAAATTTCAGGTAAAATGTGTACTTTGTACAAACTAATTGGCTCCTTTTTCAATCTAAAATATTTTTTCTAAAGAATCTATGGTTTTTAAAATAAAATTGTAGAAGTTATAAAAATAAAACGATTTTTTAACGAAAAAAATCTGAAAAATCATGAATCATTATACGAATTTTTCGTGAGTTATGTACTTTATAAAAGTTAATCGATTCGTTTTGATACAAGGAATAGTATTTTTTATTTATGTAACATTTTTAAATGAAATTTTTTTTTAAAAATAACGATATTTTTAGATGACAAAAGGTGCTTTGAAAAATTAATTCCGCATTTCCAAAAAACCCTGTGTCAGAGTTTAAATATTTATGAGTTTAATAATCCTTTAAAATTTTATTTAAATCTATTAAAACCTTATCGAGATAACGTTACGATTTAAAAAGTTACGGACAAACGGACAGACAGACAGACGCGCTTACACATACATACACACGCACACATACTTACATCCAGAATTCCAGACATTTTCTCAAGAATTAAAATTTATCCATTTCAGAGGAAAGTAAATCAGTTAAACCTATTTTTAAAAAATCTAGAATCATATTGTTCACTCTCTAAATCTGAATTAGTTAAAAATAACTAATAATTAGAAAAATCGTGGCTGAGTTTTTATTTAAGCAATTATTTAAAAATAACTAAATATTAGTAACAAAATGACTAATTGTTAGTAAAAACATAACTAAAAAGTAGTTTAAATTTGAGTAATTGAATTAGTAAACAGAATTTTACTAAGATAATAGTTATTTTGACATGATCTGAAAATTAATTTGAATAATAATTAGTTATTTTTTACTAAATGTCCAGTAGAAATATTTGAATAAGTGACCGAGTTTTTGCTTTCAAATTAGTTATTTTTAACTAATTCAGATTTAGAGAGCACAAATGGGAAAACAAAAATACAAAATACTGAATCAAGTTTTTGTAAAAGAAAAAATTAATGTCTAATTACTGGATATTTTGAAGAATTGAGATTTTTAAGTTTAAATAAATTAAATAAACTTAATTGACGTTTGGGATTTTCTTAAAATATAATGACTTGGATATATGAAAATTAAATATTATTTTTGACTCTATTTTTATTAAAATTTTTTAAACATTTAAATCCTGTGATGATCTCTAGTTTAATTTTTTAAATTCTAAACAACACAACATTAAAATTGAAGTTTTTCCACTTCTCTACGAATTTTCGGATAATTTTGCAAATTTACGGTTTTTTCAGCTAAATTTCCATTTATTTTCCGAATTTCCCGAATCGATGGACCTGTGAATGAATTCTTAACTACATTGAAAATTCCACTTTAGATCTAGGAATTTATTACAGATTAATTTATTTAATTCATAAGAGTTAAATATATAAATGAATAAGTAAAAAGCAAGGAAATAAATGAATAAAGAATTAAATTAGTAAGAAACACCTAAATAAAGAAATACAGAAAATAAGAATATTTAAAGAAAATGAGTGAAAAAAATAAATATTTTTAAAAACAAGTAATTATTTAAAGAACTAAATAAATAAATTATTGTTTATTTTAAAACTTGCAATTTTTTATAGAGTGAAATACATTAAAGCGAGGCAAGTGCAAATTGTTTTTTTTTTTTCTAGCGGTGCACGGTTTTGTGTGAATGAGGCAATCTTTTTATTGAAATAACCGTACATTCAGTAGTCGGGGACAGGTCATTGTTTTTATTCCCGACCGCGGTAATTTCAGAAACGAGAGTTCATTATTACGCTCGGCACACTAGCGATTCAATATACTTTACAAGTGCATAGGCCGGAATGGGCCTTTCAAAACTGCCCAATTAAATTAGCATAACTGTGACATAAGTGAGGGACCGGCCTTTCTCAATGTATGTTTGAACGCCACTAAATTTACTTTGGTTCGGCAAAAAAAAAAACTTTACTCAAGATTAGGCATTATTTGCCAATATAAGGTAACATGAAAGTAAAAGTTGTCCCTTTTTTTCTATCCTGCATACCTCCACTCAGAAAACTTACATCAGGTGCAAAATCCAAGTATAATCCCTTTCCTGCAATTTTTCTCAAATCTCATCAAACTTTTCAAAAACTTTATTAATAATAAAAATTTAATTAAACTATCTCATAAAATTTGTGTATTTAAATTTTCCGTATAATTAAGATGAAATTGTAATTTAGTGTTTTATCTTTCATTTTGGTATCATTTTATAAATTTTGATTTGGGTAAAATAGTTTTAAAACTGATTTTTAACTTGATTTTGCAAATTTTCTTTTTCGTAGGAAAACTTTTGTTTAGAGGTAGTTTTACGTTCTAGTTGATCAAAGAAAATAATTGCGTGTCATCGCCCACTGTTAAAAGCATTAAAAAGCGTTTTATTGAGAAGTAATAATTATTAATGATCTTCCGTTATGTTCATTTAGTTACGATTTACAGTACATTAGTGTCCGCATTTAATTAGCAAGTGGTTGTATTACATCTCTGTGTCATAAAATCGTCTCTGAAAGATATAAACGAGCATCATCCAATAGAAAAATCACATTTTTTTTATTTGTTTAAAATAAAATTTCGACTTTCTAATTTAGAACTTAGCGATTTATTTTTAGGGCTAAAAACATTCTTTAACCCAATTAAGTCTGTTTACATAAAGAAATAACATAATTTGATCCGTTTTTCAAAAATTAAATTAATTATCTTGTTATTAAATATTAATAAATTAGGTGAATATTAATTATTAAGCATTTAATTACTTAATATTTAAGAATTTTATACTTTCCAAATTATGTAATATAAAATATCTACATTTCTCATAGTTTATATTTTATCATATAAAAATTATTTTTGAATTTTCTGCTCGTATTAAAAATATTTTATTTGTTTGTTACAGGTTAGTGCAGAATAATTTCCCAACGTTTTCTCAGCTGTGAGTAATTAATTTAATTAAAGAAGGTTTAATTAGATTAAGAAAGCAAATGCAGATTATTTTATTAGAAGAATTTTTTTTTATTTTGTGTTTTTTTATTCTTGGGTTTTTATTTCTTTAATTATTATTCTTGGTGTTTTATTATTTTTATTTTACTTTTATTACGTTTACTTATCTTTATTTTTATTATTATTATTATTATTATGATTGATAATTGTTTAGATAAGGGACTTTTCCGAAATTTTAAGCTTTTTAATTTGGACCACGTCAAATTGGTGTATTTTATTTTTATTATTATTATTATTATTGTTTTAATATTACCTTTCTATTAGAATATTTTCTAATTAGGTTTCTTGACTTTTATTCTTCTCTAAAAACCTTACAAGATTATGGAAAATATTTCCGTATTATATGCAATCATTTATAAATTTGAATTTCCCTCACATTCCGTGTTCCGTTTCGCTTATCAACTTTAATTCCCATTTAGAACAGTAGAGGGCAGATAGCTAGATCTTTTACTTTTAGAGTTCTAGACTTTTTTGTTTTAGAAAATACAAATAATTAGGTTAACGTCCGGGAAAATTAGAATCTAAATAAAAATGCGTAATTTCCAGACAAAAGTTCAACCTGTAAATAATTTGACGAGTGTTTGTCTATTAACCCCTAAATTTTGAATTTTAACCTTCGACTGTATAAAGTATCTTTGCTTCGACCATGATACACGTTTCCAAGTTTTCTGTGTTTTTAATTATTTATGTTTTATTTTTGTTGACGTATCATTCCTAATTTTATTAACAATATTTTTATGAGTAAGTTTCATCTGCAATGTTGTAAGTTGTTTTTATTTTATATTTATACTTCAATCTTGTAACTTAGTTTGTTTTTGTATGATAATAACCTCAAAATTGATATTGCCTGTTTTAGCATGTTTGGTTATATTTGTATCAATGTTATGTTTTTGCCGTGACCTAGCGTTGAAATTAATTACCAAAATGTGCATTTTTAGGTTACATTTTTCGTAATTTTACCCAAAGGGCTGATCAGTAAACTAGAAAAAGAAAATATTCTAGATTTAACTACCTAAACGAGTAGCATAAACCAATAAATCACGCAGTTTAATAAAAACACCAGTCTTTTTTCAAAACAAAGTCATAACAGTCAAAAGTCATGGTAATGAACAAACGGACTATAATTTATAGCTTTATTATTCCACATCCAATGAGGTGCGTTCGAATCTAATCTTTTTCTTTGATTAGACCGCTTTTTTGCGAAAGTGTTGTGTGGGTGTTTATGAGAATTGGCTTTAATGGACGTTACGGTAATTAACCGATGATCGGATTTTCTTATATCCTTTCCGTATTGTGATTTACTACCGAGTTACACTTCTATAATGGACCTATATTCATAGTCCTGGCAATTAAAACAAATATCTGGTCGAGTACCGATCCTATTAGTAATCCGAGCCAAATGGGATCGTATATAATTTATTTATTTCAATAGAGTGGCTTTTCTCCTGGACAAAAAAAAAACAGTTGCTAAAGGTCAGCAGTGCCTCGTTGAGGAAGGTTATGGTGGCATATAACACATACTGGTTTAAAACTCCCATTCTAAAGGCGATCTAGAATTTGATTGGTATATTTAATCCGAAGCTTTGTCTGACATTTATGTATGATATCTGTCAAGAGCCAGGCAGAGAAATCGAATCCTTATCACGTTTGACCTTGCAAAAAAAGCAAAATGATTGATTAGGTAGCAGAATGGTATTAGAATTATTCTAACGGTGTAAATTGATCGGGAAAATCTGATTACAATATCAATTCCGAGTAGAGATATTAATACTGATTTGGTCAAAAAAGTACAATAACAAATTCAGTGACCCTTGTAAATCTCGTGGCAAGTTGGAAAAAATCTCGTCAATTTTAACGACGAGAAAATTATCCCTCGAGTCGTTACCAAGTCATTTCGATTCTTTTCGATTTCTTTTACGAGAATGCTCATAAACTATAAGAAAAAGAAGCTATTTTAAATTTTTTACAGAAGAGTTCAGAAAAAAACGAGAGAAACGTTGTTTCTAATTGCTTGTTGCATGATTAGTTAATTAAAAGATTTTTTACATTATTTATGATAATGGTTGTTTGTATGAAGTTTGTTGAAAAAGACAACAATAACATTTTTTTAAAACTCTGTTTTTTCAAAAATGGTATTAGGTCGAGAAGAGCATCAGAATAGATGATTGCACAAGTTATAAACTTTCCACAGGATGATATCTAGTCAGCGTTCTCTAATAAGAAGAGAATCGATCAATTGTTGCACATTACCATATAAAAGCACACTCCAACCACAAGAGGCACCTTTCGTTTCTTGAACGATGTCGAAAGTGTCCTTCCTAGACCGCATAACCAGAGAATCCACTTAGATGTACATGTTAATCTCTCACGACATCAAGGTGATGATTCTCGACCACCGCTAATTGTCAGCGAACTCTTTATATTGCAACAAGATGCTGTGAAGCCTATCGTGTGCCAGATTTCTGCAGAATGTGGGTGCCGGTAAGAATCACTTGATGATTAAGTTAATTGAAAGGGTCACAAAGTGTCGTGTTTTCTGTAATTAGAATAATGTTGACTTTAGTAAAGTGTTACTTTAAACGCTACTTTAGTTTTGGTCAAACAATTTTCGAGTTGTTTAAAAAGAACATTAAAATTTTAAATTCCATTGAATTATTAGGAAAGTAATTAGTTAAACAAAAATCACAAAACCACATTCTGCTTATGGATGAACATTCCGGAGATCGAATGAAGGTACACTTTTACCAATAATAATCGTGGCGTCGTGGTCAGGCCTTGAGTCGAGCCCCTGGAATGCAATGTAATGCACCCGCGCCTCTTATGCATTGTTCGTGACTCCAACTCTCGTGACCACGATGAAAAATCGCGAGGATTTATAGCATAAGCGCGGTTTTCTTTCCTCCTACGTTATCCTCAAAGCACTTGGATTACCACAAATAACCGTTGCTATCAATGCGATCAAATTCTTAATACCCCGATAGATGCCTACTGAAACCATGAGCAGAAATTGCCGACAGATTATTTATAACAATGTCCCAACTTACGTATTGACAGGTTCAAATCCTTTATCAGACAGCATTATTCATTATCTAGACAAGGTGATAAAACATCTATATTCTCTTTTTAAAAAAAATAGTAATGTTTTATAAAAGATACCAATACAGATCTCGATTTTTAAATAGTTTGTGAATAAATGATTATTATTTCTGATTTTTGTATGGGTATCTACCGAACCTGCTTATCTACCAACCTAATTTACCTAACCTTACCTACCTAACCTATGGACCTAACCTACCTACCTATCCTACCTAACCTGTCTACCTAACCTACTTACCTAACCTACCTACCTAACCTACCTACCTAACCTACCTTCTTACCTACCTACCTAACCTTACCTACCTAACCTACCTACCTAACCTACCTTCCTACCTAACTACCTACCTGAGCCACCTACTTGACCTACCTACTGTTATGCTAACGCGGTTACCAATGTGATAGAGGCGTAGATTGGGGGAGAATGGATGTTAGTCAGTAAGAGTCTGACACTACCCATAGTTTCCATCTTTGTGGGTGTCCAATGCAAGATTCACCCAAACTCTTCCTATAAAAAAAAAAAAAAAATTTGACCTACCTACTATCTACCTAATCTATCTACCTACTTACAATTAGTTTTTATCGAACTTGAGACTGCAGTCTAATTAAATTCAAAATTTAAAATAAATATAAAAGTTTCATCAAATATTCAAGATGTTAAATGTAGCCGATTATCCTCTCATCAATGCCTGGTTGTCAATTTGATTATTCCCTGTTATTCCTTTGCCTGTTTTTAATTCACCACGCTGAGCCATGTTAAATTAGGAAAATCAATGTCAGCCTTTACGAATCCACCCATTAATTAAGCCGCACTATAAATTAATTAGAAATTCAGATTTTTTTTAAATCTACAAGTTTCTTTTTAAATAGTTTATTCTCCCTTTTACGGGCTCGAAGGGCTTCCGCTCCCTTTACACTTGCTTACAAACTATATACATTAAATCTTATCCTACATCGCCATCGCCGCACGCTATCTTATATTCTACTTAACCTACTCGTGTGCCAGGGCTTCCGTTTCCTAATCTTAATGCTCTCAAATGCGAGCCTCACGACTTTTCTTACTTATTGTTTACTTAAACCATCATTTCTTTATTTATCAGCCCGTCCCTAACTTCATTCGCTCTCTCCGTTCTTCCAACTCCCTCATCCATACTTCCCCCTGCCCACTTTCATCCAGAACCTAACATACACCCTCCCCTACACTCTTTCCTTTCCCATTCACTCCAGTACACCTATCAAATACATGCGCCCAATCCTCTTGCTCAAAACCACATACCCCACAGAACCTCTCTTCCTCATCCATCCAGTATTTACACTCTTTCATCCCCTCCCCCATTCTAAATCTTAACACTCTATTCCACTTTCTCTCTTTCTTCCATAGATTCAAATACCTCGGCACGCCCTCATTTTTCACCATCCAATACCATCTATTATAATTCGACTCTTTAATTCTCGTCCATCTCTCCTCCTGATCCTTACTTCTCAGATACTTTTCCAATTCCTCCCAATTTCTCAACCATTTTCCTCTTTCTTCTTTTCTTACCGGCCATCTTTCCCTCTCTCCTCCGATTCTACTCTCAACCCCTTTCTTCTCCCGTTCCATTACCTCCTTCCAACACATATGTGCTATTTTGCTACATCCTCCTTTCCTTAACTTTTCCTCAAACCCCCATACCCTTTTCCTTTGCCTAACAATCATTTTATCCCTATAATGGTTTCGAAACTAATCCCATTACTAATTTGTCTCTATTAATTCAACATTTTAATAATTCTTCCGAATTAAAATTCCACAACCAAATTTTTCCTATTCCGTTTGTGACGTGGTAATTTTCACGTCACAAAAATCGCGTAGATCTCGTATTTATTTCGGAACAGGAGTCAAAATACCTGGGAAAGAGCACTATATTAATATATTTTATTTGGTTATTAATTACACTACCGTCGGAAATTGTTATTCCGTTCGATTAGAGCGGATCGAAAAAACACAACTCAAATAAAACCACGAGATCTTGGTTAAAAATTAAGATAGAAACTTGGCTTTTGAAAATTTGGAAAGCTTATTAAATTCTACTTTAGAATAGCTATTAGTTAAATTTTTTAGAAATTTCAAAGTGATTTTATTAGTTGATGAGTTAGAGAAAAAAATTCTCGAATTTTTCAATTATCGTTCACGAAGTTCAGTTCGTTGCCTGATGTAGAAAAATTGAAAGAAAAAATTTTAACTTATATAATTTTCATCGTTTAATTGCCAGCTTTAATTTAAGTCAAGGAAACTTGAAAACTATTGAGTGGTTCACGAGATATGTTTAAATATGTCCGAGCATGTTTTTCTCAAAAACCTTCATTTTTAGGCAAAAACCACAGTTTTGACTGATTTTTTAGAAAAACATGCTCGGACATATTTAGTCATATCTCGTGAACCACTCAATATTTTTCAAGTTGCCTTGGCTCAAATTAAAACTGGCAATTAAAGGAAGAAAATAATATAAATTTAAATTTTTTCTTTCAATTTTTCTACATCAGGCAACGAATTGAACTTCGTGAACGATAATTGAAAAATTCGAAAATTTTTTTCTAACTCATCAACTAATAAAATCACTTTGTAATTTCTAAAAAATTTAACTAATAGCTATTCTAAAGTAGAATTTAATAAGCTATCCAAATTTTCAAAAGCCAAATTTCTACCTTAATTTTTAGCCCAGATATCGTGGTTTTAATTGAGTTGGGTTTTTTCGATCTGCTCCAATGGTTCGGACTAACAATTTCCGACGGTTGTGTACATTTATTTATTTCTTTGTTTTATGAGCAACTAAAACTGTTTAATGGACAAGAGGGGAAAACTTGGTCAGTATTTTGAATTGAATTTTGCGCCAATCGCCAGAGGGAGACAGCTGTCGGAACGCCTGAATCGACAGCGGGTGCCTAGTGTTTTGAGTAACACTGTGGTCTTGGAATGGCAGCTGCCGGGGCTCCTAAAAAATTTGTCTTTTCAATGGTTTTCTAACTCGGCTGACGTACGATCACGTGACTGAAGCCGAAATTACGTGATTGGCTGGAGGAATCGAAATCAAGAAATGCTGACGGTTCTTCATCACTCATGTTCCGAATGTCATATAGTAAAATTAAAAGAAGCATTGTCCTAAAGTTTTATTTGCATATTTGAAATAGTTACTTGTTTCGTTAATTATTAAATACCGAAATATGGAAAAATCTCTGTCGACTATCGTGGAGGAGGTAAACCTTTCTTTTTTCACACAAAAGAGTATCCCAAAAGATTTAGTTTTAGATATTTCAGTGTTTAGGTTAGAATCCCGGGATTAGCTTAAAGTTCAATTTTCAGTTAAATAAGTGCTTCTTCACAGTTCTAAACGTTGGATTTTAATAGATTAAATTTTTCTCGTTTAATTAAACAGAATAGTTCTTATGTTTTATTGTTATTTTCTGAGAAAACTGATTGATTGTTGTGAACTCCCAGAAAACGTACTCAGCCTTTCCGGATGAAAAAGTTTAGATTATATCGAGTCAAAACTAAAAATTTGTCAAAACTAATTTATGTAAATTGCTTTATTTCGTTGTTAAATAAATATTATTTGCCGTACTCGAGGCAATTCATGTAAATTGATCTGATATTATAATGGCATTTTTAACCTCAAACCCAACCTGATTTCCGTTAACAGTCTTTCATACTATTGAGTTATTAAAGTGATAAGTGAGAACAAAATAAATTAGTTAAATAAATAAATAATAGAAATTTATGAATTAAACTTTATTTAGCTGGCGCCCTTGATATTAAAGTCTTGAGTCTCAAAATATTTTGTTGATTGTGAATATTCCGGTTCTATATTATGAATAATTGTTTAATCGTGATCAGAGGTTAAGTAATAACTTCTCACACGTTTCATCTCCAAACTTTCCCATAATAAAATTTCACTCCCATATTTTAACTAACCAAAATTTAACCATTACGAAAATTAAATACACATTTTACTTTCGTCTTCAAATCGAGAAGATACTTATGTTTACACGACATGTAGAATCGTAAAATTTAACAGCTGTGAAATACTTAAAGTTGTGGTATAAGGAAAATACAAAATGTGTAATTATCATCATAAGAATAGTGATCGGGCGCAAAATTGCTTACGGAGAAAAGCGAACTGTTGCCTATTCATTGGAATAGCTGGGAATCAATTCGTGGCGCGTTCTACAAGAATAATAGGTTGCCCAATAGGTTGCAGTGATTCCTACCTGCAATTTTGCTCAACGTGAAATGCCGAAGACAATCGATGCGCAATCATTTTCCAACAGAATCGAGAGACTCGCAAATTTGACTGCACTCTCGTTTAATTAGGACAAATTGAAGTTTTGAACCTTTATAGGTCAGTGGAACTTACACCATATAAGTGCCGGCTATTTGCGACAAACACATTGACAACCTAACCTTATTTATTAAAGTCTGTTGTAACTCTATTCATGATTTTATTTATTTTTTATTTATTTGTATGGATTTATTCATTGTACAATATTTTTTTAAATGTATACAGTCAACATTTACTATGCTTATTTACACCTGAAACAAATTCCCGACGCTCCCAGTCATCGACCTTTTAAAATCCAGGTTTGCGTTTAATTAAAAACTATTTTTGCGTTACCTTGGCACCAATTCACTCTTAATATTGCATTAGAAGCTGTTCATTTAATTTCATGCCGATTTATGAAACACTAAAAAGAAACATAACATCTTTATTTACTGCAATGAGGCAAAAAATACTTGGATAATAATTGTTTGAAAATTACCCGTCTGGCGAAGAAATCGAGGTTTTTTGCATAAATCGAAAGGAAGTGCCACGCGCCTCTGTTTTCGTTCCGTAATCATTGTTAATACGCAAGATGAAAGCTAATAACACAGTTGGAGGTCCAGAGCTCCCTGTTAAATTCGTGAAGCAGCATTTAAGTACCCAATAAAAAATTTTTAACTGGAAAGTTGTTAACGGCAAGTCCCTCTTTGAGGGAAAAAAACTGTTATCAAACAACACGTAAAAAGTGAAACAAACGAGTAAAGAGAGAAAGAGAAAAAGCACAATAATTTGTATTTAAATCATAGTTTCGATTTTTCTGTTATTTGAATCTGACCACGAGATTTGTCCGAGGATTACTCGAATTTCACTAGTTTTTTTTTTTTTTTTATAATAAGTGAGGTATGCCTGAAATTTTCTTTCTTAATCGTGACTCACTTGGGTATAAGTTACGTTATTGCAAAGTCTATTATCTGATACGCACAAAGGAAAATGCGTAATAACAACGAAACGCCTCTGTCACGATTATCATAATGTGGTTGCCATTGCGGACGGAAGAAAATTAGAGATTGTCTGCTCAAGTTTTATCATGTAAAGTTGTTAGAAAGTGAGAATATATCAGACATTTGAATATGAATTAGACACAAATTCTTCCAATTATTCATCAGGGTTCGTTGAATTCTTTATTTTTGAAACGCTCCTAATAATCGACAATCGTGTCTTTCTTATATAACAACTTACACTTTCCTCTTACAAAATTAGCTCTCGTAATGGACAATAAAAATTCGTAATCAAACCTCCGAGTGTTTTTGAAAATCATCATTTGTGATTGAACTTATCGGAGATAAGTGATAGTGATAATTTAATAGTATATATGGGAATATACAGGATCTTAGACTCTTAGATGATAATAGTATCTAAACAAGGATCCATTTAAATCTCGATTAATTTTTAATTAAACTTTAATTAAAATTTACTTGTGTCTTCTATCAAATATAGAAATTTTATTTAATGAATTTTGTAATCTAAATCAGTCAAGTTTTATTGATAAAATAAATCTATTATTTTTAAGGAGTTGACACATAATTACTACAAAAATAATTTAAAAACAAGATAGGAAACATGCAAAATTACATAAAATAAAAAACAGACTTAATTCTTGAATTTACAAACTGTAATGAATCAATCAACGGATTGAATGTATGTCTTTATAAGTATATTTAATTATGTTCATAGTATGAGTGATATTTTCGACAGAATTCGGAAAACCGATTATTAACGGTTGTAAAAGTGGGATCGATGAAGAATGCGTGCGAGGAGATCTTGCTTTCATTTTTGAGACGTTAACTAAATTACACCAATTCATTGAAATCTAATTATACTTTAAATTATATTTTTAAATTTAAAATTATATTTTAAAACTTAAACAAAATAATATAAGGAAAATAAGTTAAAGTGAAAAGTGCCATGTATGAACAGTATATATATATATATATAATAAAACAATTTAAATAAATAAGAAAAAAAAGCACCATTGTTCAGGTAAATTAAAATTTTTATAATATTTAAATTCTGTGTCAATTGATAAGACATAATTATGTTAAATTTAACAGCGTGGCATTTTTACACGTGATAAAGATCAATTGTTGATAGGAGCATCATATTAATATTGATCTTTAAAAACTATCTTTGAGACGGAAGGAAGATCTCTTCTCCGTATATTCAGAAATTGTACGATTAAGGAAGCTTTCCTCTGAGTGGCCTAGAAAATTGACGATCGCTTCCAGAATTATTATTTTCATCTTATGACTCGGCTATCTTCATTCGCTATTTGTATGCTTTGCAACGCAACCATTCTCATCGAATGTTGGTAAAGTAAAATATTTAATATTGTTAAATTATAATTGAATTGGCGGCCTTTAAAGATAAACGAACAAAAGAAAAAAAAATGTGGAGTGACTTTGTTTGTTTGTAATAAAATGGTATTTTATCATTTTATCGATTGTTAATTATAATTTATAAAAATTAGAAATTTATAATTTGTTAAAAATATGTAAATTGCGTTCCTAAGACTAATTTGTAGAATTGTCGAATTTGATAATATATTAACGTGCCAATAATGAGAGTCTATTGTTTTTCGTTCTGTTTACACTGAGATGACTCAAAGCAATTACATTCATTAATTACTTAGTTTTCAAAAGAAACTTTCTCATGATATTAAATTTAAAACTTCTGAAAATAAAATTGTATAATTTAATTTACATTTAGAATATAAATATTTCTTTATTGGAAAATATCATTGTAATTATTTTTTGGAAAAATAGCAAATAATTAATAATAGTATTATTTTGGCTCAATTCACAAAATTTGAAAATTAACTTTGCGATTTAAAATATAAATTAAATTTAGTATATAAAATAAAATAATTTTGATCATTACAAAACATTGACCAAGTTTTGGAATATCGCGAAGCGAATAATTTTTTTTTAAAAGAGTCATCAATAATCCAATTAAATAGGATTCTCAGAATCAATTTCAATTATCAAAATTCGTATTTTAGAAAATAGGACAATTTTGTGAGTTGTAAAACTATAATGTTAAATTTTACAACCTCACATAAACAAGCGTTTATTTTGCTATTAAAGGGTTGGTATAGGTTAGGTCTTAAATATCATTTCCAACACGTTAAATTTATGTGCGATAATTTTGTTGAAATTTTTTTAAAATGATTTGTTCGTAGCACGTGCAACACGTGAAGTGCGTCAGTGAAGGGTTTTAAGTGCCTGAAATTAACCAAGCGATTCGATGAAATAATCAGATCATGTTAAACTCTATTTTCCTGTCTGAAAAGTAGAATGCGTTATCACGATTTACCGGCATCCACCTGAGTACCACCTGATTACCTTGCAATTAAATCAACTTTGGTTCCACACGATCAATTGATCTTGAACGAAAATCTCGTGTCTCGCTACTAATTCAATCTGAGTGCTTATTTGCATTACTAATCTCTTGCATTGTATGTAATTAGAAATTAAGGTCTGGTAACAACGTTAATGTGGTTCCTTTCTGTCCCACGTACCGCTCTCTTAAATACAGTAATTACCCGGATTTTTAAGTTTTGCGACTTACAAAATATATTCAACATTCAATTATAAACTTTGCAATAATTTATTGCACGCGGAAAAATGCTGTTCAGTAAATGTAACAGAAAAAGTTTTTTTTTAATAATTCGTATTTTTCGTAAATATGAAAAGAAAAAACAAAAAAGAGGAGAAAAAAAAAGAAAAATGTAAGAAATAAGTGATTGAATAAACTACTTAGAAACAGAGTAGGTACAGAAACTTTAGTATATGGCAATCTAAAAGAATTTTTTCTTTTTTGAGAAAATGAACAATCAAAAGCTACATAAACTTTTACTTTCAATGACGTAAGAAAATATTTTGCATTCTATTCTATGCAAATCAAATAAAATGCGTTTCTAAGAAATTAACATTTGTGCACTGAAACGGTACTTTATAATTTGTTGATTTGAATATGCAACTACCAGCATTTCATTTGAAAATTTTCTCAGTTCAATCTGTTTAAATTAAATCATTCCTCTTTTAAAAAATGATATACATTTTCAAATTTGGCGCTATTTCGACGGTGGCGCCCGATAGTTTCAGTAAATTTGACAGTTGGTTGTTGAGTTGCAAAATTCTCGATAATTTACAATCCGGTTATATTTTCGAGAATATAACCGAGAATATTCTCCTTCCGAAGAATTTATGAGAATTTTCTATGTTTGAATGAACTCCAATATTTTGAAACACAAACATTTTATTGAAATAAAAATGGATAAATAACAAAATAGTTATCATTACAAGATAACTATAAGTCAATAATGTGTAAAAATTATTATTGAATATAACAATTTTAATTTTAAAATGAAAGAAAATAATTAAAATTTGAGAAAAATACTTCAATATTTTAGAAATAAATTTAAAAAAAATAGAGTAATGAAAAATTGGAGAAAACAATTGAAAATGAAAAAAAAATGATTGAAATTAGGATAAATAATTAAAATTTTAGAAAATTAATTCAGAAAATGATGAAAATGATTAAAACTTTAAGAAAATTATGAAGGAATAATATAAATAATTTAAAATTTAAGAAAATACTTAAAAATCTTAAAAAAATAATTTTACAAAAGGAGAATAACAACAAAGAATTTAGGGAAATAATTAAAAAATGATAAAAATAATTTGAAATTGAAAAAAATCATTAAAATATGATGAAAATAATTTAAAAAATTTTTAAATAATTGAAACATGATGAAAATTATTAAAATTTCAGATCAATATATAACTGAAATTTTGGAAAATTATGCCAAAAAAAGAAAAAAAATTAGATATTCGAAAAAATAATAGAAAAATTACAGGATTTACTTTTAAGGAAATGAAAATAATTGAAAAATCGTTTAAAAATTTGAAAATTAAAGACAATAATCGAAATTTGAGTTAATAATTAAAAGTATAGGAAATTACTTAAAAAATGATTAAAATACCTGAAAGATGGTAAAAATAATTGAAAATTGATTTCGAAATTAGAAATTTAAGAAACAAATTGAAATATAAAATAAAATAATAATAAGTTGAAAAAAATAAATTAAATTTGAAATAAATAATTGTGAAAATTGCAGCTTTGTTTTTAAACAAATAATAATAACTAAAATTTGACAAAAATACTTAAAAATCTGAGAAATTAATTGAAAAAAAAAGAATAATTAAAGAAATGAATAAAAGAATTGAAGAAA
The DNA here is from genome assembly GCA_037103525.1 of Ganaspis brasiliensis. Taxonomy (NCBI): domain Eukaryota; kingdom Metazoa; phylum Arthropoda; class Insecta; order Hymenoptera; family Figitidae; genus Ganaspis; species Ganaspis brasiliensis. Next base: position 794,012 of record JAZKLR010000194.1, read on the forward strand.
GATAAAAATAATTGAAATTTAAGATAATTAATAAAAAAATTTTAAAATTATGAAATAAATGAAAAATATATAGGATAAATTTGTTGTAGTTTGGAATAAATTTTCAGTAAGCACGTTCAGTTTATTGTGACTGAGATACAGATGCTGTAATTGACTTAGATTACTTAATAATCCATTTGGTAATGAAGTTAATTCATTATGTTTAATAACTATTCTTTCTATATTTGTTAAATTTTGGAATAAATTTGCAGAAAGTATTTCTAACTTATTTTTGCTGAGATTCAAAAATTCTAAATTCGGCAAATTACTGAATATTTCACTTGGTATCAAAGATAAATTGTTCTTTATAAGCTCAATGTGTGTTAGATTTGTTGATCCGTTAAATAAATCCACAGGAAGTTGTGCTGGGTAATTGTTTGAGAAAATTAAAAGATTTTTTAAATCGCGTAGGTCAGCATCAATAATATCTTCACGTTCCACCTGACCTGTCTGAGCGTCAATAAGTGTATAATTTTGTTCATCATGTTTCTGAATTTGTGCATCTTTGTTAATTAAGAGTTTAAGGGCATGTGATGATAATGCTAAATTTGTCCGTAAACTTTCTCTTAAAGTACTCAATGTTTTGACACCAAACTTTGTAGAATTACTCAAAATACCATTAGAATGGTCTTTCTGACCCAAATTTATTTCATCTTTATCTTTAAACTAATTTTTTTTCCAATTTTACAATTTTTGGAAAATTTTGAAAAAGAAGTAAATTTGAAAAATATTTAGTTTAAAGACAAAAATGAAACAAAATTGGGTCAGAGAGACCATTCAAATGGTGTTTTGAGTAATTCTACAAAGTTTGGTGTCAAAACATTGAGTACTTTAAGAGAAAGTTTACGGACAAATTTAGCATTATCATCACATGCCCTTAATGGCACCATTATAACCTGTCACCAGTTTTGAGCAACAAATTATTGAGATTAAAATGAACCCAAGAAGGTGCTTGAATGAGCTTGCCATTTTTTAATATTTTCCGTTGTACCAGAAGTTTGTACCTGAAATCATAAAATTTATTTTAATTTCATGTCTACTGAAGGGCATGTGATTAAGAATGCGTATAGTATAGGCCAAAATTTTCTGTAAACTTTCTCATAATTAAAATATAAATATTTTGATATCAAACTGTGTAAAATTACTTAAAACAACATTAGAAAGGTCTCTTTGACTCAGGCAGACCTTGCTAATAATATTTTAAATAATCCTACGAAGTTTGTTGTCAAAAGTTTTTATTATATTTAGAGACAGTTTTCTAATAAATTTTGCTTGTATCAGTGACGTCATACTCCATTACATACCCTAAATGACCTAAAGCTAATGAAATACCTATTTAATTTATAAAAAATAAACGTTAAAGATGAGAGCGATATTTTTATTTCTCTTCACTTCTGTGCATATATATAAAAATAGAGTCACATTACATTAAAGATTTTTTGAATTAGTATTAAATCACAATAAGTAACAAATTTGTTAGCCAAATGCTTAAATACTAATGAATTTTTTTTTAAAATCTGACGAATTCAGATTTAGAGAGTATATACTTTGTACAATGTCTAAATCTGTTTTAGTGATTTTCTAGTAATGAATTAGCAAGAAATTGGTTGCTATTAAATATTAAAAGTAAATATTAGTAAAGTTTTTATTATTAAATCGCATTTTTCTAAAGAAGGTTTAAATTAAAAAAAAAAAATTTATTGCTGAAAAACAAATTACGTAATATCCCACGTCGAATCATGGGTTTATTAGAACTTTATCGTAATTAAAAGTACAAAATAATCTTATTTTTAATTCTTAAACTACATGTGCGCTAAGTTACAGATTTTCCGCTATAATTTATTAGTAGAAAATCACTTATTTACATTTAGAGAGCAGGTCAATTATTTTCTTTTAAGACAAAAAATACGAATTCTTTGTGCATTAATAAATAGAATGTAGAGAAAGAGAAGAGTTTTTTTTTAGACAAAAACAAATTTAAGACGAAATTTAATAAATTTTTTTAAAATGTGTAAAAACTTAACTTTTGTCGCAAGCGATTTCGATAATTATGAAGATACGTTTGTGCTGACTACAGAGCTGAATGAATTAACCCTTGTTCAGTTTGGGTTTATATACCAAAAATCAACGGTTTGTTAGACCCCTTTTTATCTATTTCTTAATTAGTAATATCTAATCTTATGGGTTTTAAAATATGTATTTTAAATATTTAATTCGATATAAATTGACACCTATTTAAAGTCGCTATATGATAACTTTCCTTACAGCAAAAGGGCTAATTTACATCCATTAAATTTACCAAATTCCATCATGTCATTAAAATATTGGTGAAGTGTGTGATTAGCTAAAAAAAAACTACTCATTACACATTCATTACACACACATTACACACTCATTTTCACAATCTTTTCTATTAGTGGATTTTTCACACATAGTACTATTATTTTTTTTCACGTACATGCCACATTTTGTTTTTTCATTAAAGAAACTAATTTTCTTAAATTTTCTATATTTTCTACAATTTAAAATTAATTTTATCACTTCTCAATCATTATCTTCAATTTTTAAATATTTTTCATATTTTTCAATTAATTTGAAAAATTTGCAGTTTTTTTTTAGAGAACAATTACTTTTTTCAATTTTTTTTTAACTCTTAAATTTCATCAATTTTTTTCTTTATAATTAAACATGTTTTATTGAGGTATTTATTATATTTAAATAAATAAATAAATGTATTTGTAATTATTGATAACACAAGTGCAGTAAAAGCCCCACTTTAGGCGCTATTTTGTGACGTTCCATCTTGTATTAATTATTAAAAACACGTTTAATATAAAAAGGAACATCACAAAATATCGCCAAAATGTGTCTTTTTCTGACTTTTGTGTTATTAATAATGACAAGTATATATTTTAAAACTTATATATAATAAATAAATAAAACAAGTTCAATTTATAAAAGAAAAAAATTGATTAAATTTAAGAGATAAAAAAAATTAAAGAATATAACTGAACTCCAAGAAAATATTTTAAAATTTTACAAATTAATTGAAATTTAATGAAAATAATTGAAATTAACTTGATATTAAAGGATATAATTAAAACTGAAAAAGTTTTATTTGGAAAAATTAAAGAAAATAATTTAAACTTGCGGAAATTTTGAATTTAAAATTTAGGGGAAGAATTGAAAAATAATGAAAATCATTGAAAAAAAATTTTGAAAAATGATAAAAATAGTTGAAACTTGTAGATATTATTTGCAATTTTAGAAAACTGATTTTAAAAAATACAGGATATTTGTGAAGTAAAAGAAAGTACCTTATTACAAAATGATTTCAAGAATTTGAAATTCAGGAAAATAATTACAACATTATAGAAATAGTCGAAAATTTATTGAAAAAAATAATGGAAATTTGAGATAAATAATTAAACTTTTTGGAATTAATTAACAACTATTAAAATAATATAAAAATTGTGAAAATCATTGCAAATAAAAAAATTGCCGAAGTGATTGAAATTTGAGAAAAATAATTGAAGAATTATGAAAACATTAAAAAGTGGATGCAATAACTTAGATTTGAGAAAATAAATAAAAATTTAGTAAATTAATTGAATAATAAAAAGGTGGAGAAAATAATTGCAAAAGTTTTAAGAAAATTTAGGGATTTAATTGAGGAATAGAAAAAATAATTAAAAACTGAAGAAATTGATTGCAAATGATAACAATAATAATAGAAAATATTGAAGAAAATTATTAAAATTTGAGAAAAATATTCTAAAATCTAGGAAATTAATTGCAGAATAGTGAAAATAATAAAAAATTCGAGAAAATATTTGCATTGTAATAAAATAATTAAAAATTGAAGGAAATAATTGAAAAAATTAGAACATAAATTTGTAATAGAAGAAAATGATTGTAGAATGATAAAAATGATTTTGAATTGAAAAAATAACTAGGTTTAAAAATAAATAATAAAAAAAAAATACAAAATGAATTAAAAAATAATTGAAAATTGAAGAAAGTAATGGAAATTTGAGATAAATTGAACTTTTTGGAATTAATTAACAAAGACTCAAAATAGTATAAAGTTTTTGACAGTTATTACAAATTAAAAAAAATAATTAAAAATTGACGAAATTATTTGAAATGTGAAAAAAAAAATTAAAAAATGATTAAAGCATTGAAAACTGGATACAATAAATTCAATTTGAGATAAAAAAAAATTTAGGAAAAATTAAAATTAAAAAAAATATTTGAGAAATAAGATTAAAAAATTGAAAATTTAGGATTTAAATTGAGGAATGAAGTTTGAGACTAATTTAAAATAGAAGAAATTGATTACAAAATTATGATAATAATAATTGAAAATTGAAGAAAATTATTAAAATTTAAGAAAGATATTTTAAAATTTAGGAATTGTATTGCAGAATAATGCAAGTAATTAAAAAATGTAGAAAATATTTGTATTAATGATAGAACGTCCAACGTCCTTCCGGCAGGACAAAAAAGCCTTCCGCGAGTACGTACGAAACCGCGTTATAAAATTAACATGGATTCAGATAAACAAAAAGTAGTATATATCGTTGAAAAGGTAAAGAATCAAGCTTTCAGCGCATGTAAACATGGAACTTGTAAATTCAAACCCCGAAGCTTGGTAGCTAAAAGAAGTTAAATTTTCCAAAAATTCACATAATTTTTAGTCACAAAAAGACGACGCGCGGTACTGCCGGCAGGACGTTTTCGTTTTTTTAAAAAAACTACCTAGCCCTTGTACAAAAATTTAAAAAATCGATATTTACGTCATCTGAAAGCTTGTTTCATTACCTAAAAAACCATATATTCATTTTTATACTTATCTGCTTCCATATTGATTTTATAGAGCGATTTCCGAGGGACTCGCGCCTGAGCCATTTACCACCGGCCGCTATTACGTTAGTTACAACAATATTTACAAAAGTAATAATAAACTCAATTCCTTTGATGATAAAGATGATGAATTATGATGATAATGATGGTGGTAATGATGATGATGCTGATTATATGAAATTAAAATATTTTTTCACAAAAATGAATTGTCCTTCCGGAAGGACGTTTACTGTGTGAAAGCGCGTCCTACCGGCAGTACGCAGCCTTGGACGTTCTATGATTAAGTAATAATAATAATTAAAAATTGAAGAAAAAATTGTTAGTTTGTTGAAAATAATTGAAAAAATTACAACATATATTTGTAATAAAAGAAAATAATTGCAAAATAATGGAAATAATTGTAAATTGAAAAAATAACTAGAATTTGATATAAATAATTTAAAAAAATTAGAAAAATAATTGAAAATGACAAAAAGTAATTGAAAATTTATAAAAAAATAATTGATAGAAATAATTGTAAATTGAAGAAAATAATTAAAATTCCTAAAAAAAATTGAAAGAACTTCAGAATATATTTGGGATAAACAAGACTACAACTACAATTATATATATTAGAATTCTTCGAACTTCAATGAATTTGAAATCTCTTTGAATAAAAATTTAAATTATTCACGCTTTGAGAATAATAAATTTAAAAATATTTAAAAATTTCTTCAATTTTTAACTATTCTTTTCTATTTTGATTTCAATTATATGCTACAATTTTTATCTATTTTTATCATTTTTGATAAATTTTCTTCAATTTCTAATGATTTTAATTAATTTTCAATTTTTCCCCTAAATTTGAAATTCAAAATTACCGTAAGTTTTGAATTTACTTTAATTTTTCTAAATAAAACTTTTTCATTTGTGATTATCCACATTCTTATTAAGAAATTTATTTTTTGTCTGTAATTTTGCCATATGGAATTCCACAGGGCGATTTTTTTGCTCTATGGAATTTGCAGATGTACCATACACGAGTGGCCGCCCCTGAGAACACTTTTGTTGAAAATTAGTGGCATTATAAAGTCGTTATGATCAGTTGTAATGGAATCATTAATCTTGGATTTGAGTGTGAATACAGGGATCATCTTTCTGGATTATTTAGATATTTATATAATAGAATGACGCTGCTTTCAACAACGTTTAAGATAAACTTGACGGTGAGTTATGGGCTGCTTGAACACAAGGCAAAGTCGCGTTATGCACTTTCACGGATGGGTCAGGCATTTTTTCATGACCCAACCGTGCGGAGCGGTAACGACTTGCCTGAAGAAACGCTTTTGCCTTACGCAACTTAGGCGCATGCAGCTCTTCCTTCCGCAGCTTTCTGGAACAGCCGACACGCAAAAAAATTTAAATCAACTCTCGCATTGTTAATCACACTCTCATTTTCACCATTTTTTCTATTAGAGAATTTTTCACACATCGTGCAATTTATTTTTTTATTCTTTCTTCATGTACATGCTACAATTTGTTTTTCCGCTAAAGAAATTAATTTTTTCAACTAATTTTCTCAAATTTTGCATATTTTCTACAATTTAAAATTATTTTTGTCATTTTTTAATCATTTTCTTCAGTTTTTAAATATTTTAACTATTTTTCAATTAATTTGCAAAATTTTCCGTTATTTTCTTATTGTACAATTATTTTCTTCAATTTTTTTTTAATTCTCAAATTTTATCAATTTGTTTCTATATAAGTTCTATATTTTCTATATTTTTTCTATATTTTGCGCCACTTTAGGCGCTATTTTTTGTTATCAATAACTAGAAATATATTTTTAGATTGAAATCTAATAAATAAACAAAAATAAGTTGAATTTATTTAGGAAAAAATTGGGCCCGTATCATTTTGACACAAAATTTTTCAGGCAACTTGTTATATTGTACTCCCGAAGATAAATGTTATATTTTACTCCTTCTGAAATAAAAGATTTTTAAGTTTTAATTATTCAATAATTGAACTTACTGGATTAATTAAGACTTTTAATATTAAATTATTGCATTAAAATCAATAATTTAATAAATAAGACTTAAAAATCTTTGATTTTAGAAGGAGTAAAATATAACATTCTTCTTGGGGAGTACAATATAACAAGTTGCCCGAAAAAATTTGTGTCAAAATGATACGGACCCAAAAAATTAATAAAATTAAAGAATTAAAAAAAATTAAAGAGAATATAACTGAACTTAACAAAATAATTGTAAATTAATGAAAATAATTAAAAATTAAAGAAAATATAGAAAAATTTAGAAAAATGATTTAAAAAACTACGGAATATATATGTGAACTTAAAATAAAATAATTGCAAAATGATAAATTAAAAATAGTGAACATAATTACAAATCTAGAGAAAAATGATAAATGATCAAAATAATGATGAATTGACAAAAAAATATTTTGAAATTTAATAAAGATCATTGAAAACTTAGAAAATTATTTTAAAAATATAAAAATTTATTAAAAATTTGAGAAAATGATTGACAAATGATAAAAATAATTAAAAATTGAAAATAATAATTGAAATATGAGAAAAATAACGGAAAAGTGATTAAAAACAATTTTTATTGACGAAAGTAATAAAAAAATCGTAGAAATCATTGAAAATTAAATATCATAAATAAAATTTTAAACAATAACAATAATAATTATTATTATTATTCAAAGTTTTGGAAATTATGAAAAATAATGTAAATAGTTAGGAATTGGAGAAAATAATTGAAAAAGAATAAAAATAATTGAAAATTGAAGAAATAATTGACAAAATTAGAGAATTTATTTTTTTATTTCACACATAAAATATACTTGAAATAAAAGAAAATAACTGAAAAATGATTTTAAAAGTTGAAAAATGAAGCCCATAATTTAAATTTGAGCTAATAATTGACAATTTAAGAAATCAATTGAAAAATCGCTTAAAAAAAATTAAAAACTCGGGAAAGTAATTAAAAAGTGTTCAAAATAATTTAAAATTGAAAAAGTTAATTAACAGATAATAAAAATAACTTAAATCTAAAGAAAGTAGTTGAATTTGAGAAAAATACTTAAAAATCTTGGAAATTAATTGAAATAAATGAGGATAATGTAAAATTGGAAGACGCAATTGAAAAATTGAACAACATTACTGAAAATTGAAAAAAATAATTAAAATTTGAGAAAAATAATTAATAAAATAACAGATTATTTATAAAATAAATTAGAATAATTAAAGAATTTAGCAATGTTAAATTAAAAACAATAATTAAAATTTATGATGAATAATTGGAAATTTATAAAATTAATTCAAAAATATTTAAATTACTTTAAAATTGGAACATATAATTAAAAAATGGTAAAAACAATTGAGAGTTGAAGAGAGTAATTAAAAATTGGGATAATAATTGCAAAATGATAACAAAAATTATAAATTCATAAAAATAAATTGAGTTTGTAAAAAATAATTGAAAAAATTACAAAATATCTTTAGAACAATAGAAATTAATTAAAAAGTGGTTAAACTAATGCTAAATTAAAAGGAATAATTAAAAATTTGAGATAATTATTCCAAAATGATAACAGTAATTAAAAATTGGTGAAAATAAATTTAATTTGTGAAAAATAATTAAAAAAATTGCAAAAAATATCTCAAAAATAATAGAAAATAATTTTCAAATGGTGAAAATAATAATAAATTAAAAAAAATAATTGGAATTTAAGATAAATAATTAAAAGTGTAGAAAATTAATTAAACATTGAAATGAATTGAAAATTGGAGAAAATAATTGAAAAATTATGAAAACAAATTTCAGAGTATATTAGAAATAAACTAGATTATACTTCAAAAAATATAAAAATTATCCAAAATCGACCAAATCAATTAAAATATAAGAAATATAATTGAGAATATAACACAGTATTTTCTAAATAATGAAAAATGATTTAAAATTTTGAAAAATTAATCTAAAAACATGCAATGATATGAATTGAAAATTAGAGAAAATAATTAAAAAAAGATAAAAAAAAATTTGCAAATTGATGCAAATAAATTGAATTTTCGTAAAATAATTGAAAAAATTACAGAATATATTAGAAAAAAACTAAATTATACTTGAAAAATTATATAAATAATTCAAAATTGACAAAAGTAATTAAAATATAAAAAAAAAATTTAGAAAATAACGTAATATTTTCCAAATAAAGAAAAATGACTGAAAATCGAAGAAGATTCAAATATATGAAAATTACAATTAACATTGCAAAAAAATAGGTAAAAATTGATTAAAAATTGATTCAACAAATTTTTCTTCTTAATATTGAAAAATATTTGAGAAATGATTTTAGAAAACAATGATTGAAAATATTGAAACTGATTTTTAAATTTGCATTAATTAATATTCGACACTGAAAAAGTTAATTGTAATTTTCGGAAAGTAAATTTAAAATTTGGATAAATAATTCAAAATAATGAAAACAAAAAAAAATTGAAGAAAATAATTGAAAAATGACAAGTTTGAATTTGTAGTAAATAATTAAAATCATAATAGAAAAGAATGATTAATCATTAAAATAATTTGTAAATTATTTTAAATTTATTTAAATTTATTTTAAATTTTATTAATATTTATCTTAGTTTAGTTGAAATTTTTATCATTGTATTTTGAATACTTATGTATTAAAAGTTCTGTTTTTGTATATGGTTTCTTTATATTTAAATAAATAAATGAATAAATTTAGAACACTTGGAGCGTGCAGTGTAAATTAATTAAATTTCCAATTAATACAAATTCAAAGTAATTAAAGCTTGAAGAAATTAGAATTGTCATAAATTTAAAGCTTGTCAAAATTTTTGAATTTAAAATCGAATTTGAAAAATGATTTTTTTTTTGCTATATTATACAGCCCACAATCAGTTAGATCCTTTACGGGCACTAAGATACAAAAATTTAAGTACAAATATGAAAGTATAAAAATATTAATTTAATTACAATCTCTTATATAGATGAAAAAATTCTATTAGCAAAGTTAGAAATTTTGCGGCGAAGTATATAAAAAAATCTAATTGAGATACATTTTTTAATGCATTCGAGGTAACAAATTTTTATTTTAAAAATTCAAAACATTAGTGAGGAGTAGAAGAAGAGGCAAAAGATGGGATATTAAAATCTCCCAGTATTAATATTTTAGAGTTTAACTGTTGAAGTTGATTTTGAACAATATTTAACTTATTACAGAAAACAAAATTTGTGCTTAATGGAGGAAAATAAAAAAAAATTAAATATGCGCATGATTAAAATCATGAAAATTATAAATTGAAAAAATAATTGGTATTTAAACCTCTAACATTTGATAAAACAAAATATTTACATGATCAATTGAACGAGAAATTTTGAACAGAATTTAGATGATTGTCTATTTCGTAGTTGTATTTTTTTGTTGCATTACTGTTCGGTCCGGTGAAAAAATTAGAGTCTTGAAATTCTCCGACTGCTGCAGAAAATCCCTCTTTTCTCTTATAGATGATAGAATTGCACGAACCTGGTTTGGTGATCTGCAGCATAACTTTATAAGACGAGGATAAGATCTTGACGAAGAGTATTTACCAATATGATAAACTTTAAGAATGTTTTCAGAGTAGTCATCATGCGAAGATAAAATTTCGTTTAGTGTATTAGTTACAGTTTGAAAGTCCATATTCACGTCATATACATTATTCGAAACGGGTTCTTTTAAACCAAAAATAACCAAATTGGCTTGATTTTTGAGTTGTAAATTAAATTCATCTAATAACATTTCTCTAGAAATACCAGAATTAGTTTCAGATTGAAATTTAAGTATTTGTGACTCAGCATTATCCATTCTATTGTTTACAGTAAACAACTGGTTGAAACTTAATATTAAGAAAAAATCTAGTGCCAAATTGCAGGTGTGGACAATATGAATAAACGAAACTTCTAGATTATTTTACACATATAAATAATAGAAAAATATAAATTAAAAAGAGCGTCACAAAATGTACTTAAATACAAAATAAGTACAAAATAACAAAACACAAAATCAGCACTGAATCTTAAAATGCAATGTAATTGATTAAATATGATCAGAGCATTATTTACGATTATGATTCGTGTGACTCTTCTTCCGTTAGCAGTTGCTTGATTAAGGAAATGTTGAGTTGATTGACAGTAAATTAAATTTACGAGATAAGCGGTTAATATGTTGCAAATGTTGAAGCAAGTGATTTAGCAACGAATAGTCGTTTGGAAATATTGAGGGCCTGTCACTGAGGAAGAATCAGATATGGTTACATGGTTATTTCTACTTGTGTGGGTAAACGTACTGTCAATGTGAATATTTTTTAAGGAAATCAATTGCTTGTTCCCAGCGCACCAACGACTGTAAATTATCTTTTATTGACGTTAAAGCTACGTTTCAAGATTCAAACGAATAATTTGAATAAATTTTGTTGCCTAGGGATTTTACGTTCAATGTATCTTTATTCTTAAATTGTTTAAGGCAATATTTTATCTGCATTAATGTCGAATCTAATGTACATTTATCCTACATTTAATTCATATGGAGATAAATTTAATGCACAAGGATCCAAATTTAATGTGGAGACAAATTTAATCTACTGTGGTTCTCGGATATGTATGTACACATACCCAAGCAATTTACTCTAATAGAAGTCATATTTAATATTAATTGCCGTAATCTTACTTCATTTAGGCTTCGTTTACTCATTCTTTACAAGAAATTAGCTTCAGGAGAAAAATTCAGGATCGAACATAAAGAACTTTCTCTGCCATCTATCCTTGGATTTTTAACCTGAGATTTACAATCTACAACTTGTATCGGTAGTAATATTATATTACAGATAATATTGCAGGTTTTATGATACCATTTCAATGTTAATCTGATGTAGCACTTGTATTCGATCCAATAATCACAAGTCATGTGCAAATTGAAGAAAGTAAATATGATGAGTAAGAAAGTTGTACCAGGACGTAAATTTCGAGCAAACAACCATAAACAAATTGCATTTCCATATATCCTTTTAAGGGGTCACTCGCAGTTGTAGTACCAAAAAATAGACATTTTTCGCGAATTTTTTTCTCGTAAACCACTAAATTTTTTTAAAGATCGATTTATTATCTAAAAGTACATCATTTAAACTTGAATTAAAAACAATAGAAAGTGAAAAATATTAGGTAGTTTCAAAGTTATGTCCGATCGAAGTGACGTCCTTCCGAAAAACATGATTTGCTGTGACCAACAGCAATCTGGTTCCTCTGAAATAAAAAATTGAGACGGATTTGCATTTATTGAGAGATTATCTAGTATTTAATCGAAGGATTTAAAAAAAAAATATTTGACAAAATTACGACCTTTCAAAGTTGAACGTTTGAATTATATGAAGATAATTTTTTTTTTTTAAATCAGATCGAGTCATCAATTCCGGGGCTATATAGTTGTTCTTCCGCAGATAAAGCTGTTTGAAAGTTACAACAGCGAGTGCCACCTTAACATAATTTTGTCTCCGTTCTTTGATTTTTCTTAACTCTTTTCAAAACTCAGAGAAAGTGTTTTTTTACTCAAAACCTGATGTAATTACAAGTTCATTACATCAATTTTGTTAAATAATTCCTTTTTTTAAATTCCGTTATCCAATTACGAGAAAATTGTCGAATTGGAGCGTAACCAATTGTTTCGAAATGACAGTCAAGTCTCGTTTTACACTTGCAAAAGATGATTGCGATAGGCAGAAGACAACTGCTTTCAGACAGTAGACAAGATGACTTATACTTTTGATTGCAGGGTTTATAAGTCAGTGCAGGGTTCAGGATATATGAATGGTCATTTGTACGCCTCTCAATATATCGAATAGCTTTGTGGCATAATGTGCAGCTCGCGCGAGACGGTAATTATACCGTTGCCAGTTACCAAGAGGAGGAGCGATTGAGTGATCAAACGAGCTGCTGAAGAAGTCAATAGCTCCGAACCATTACGAAATCAGCATCCTTTTGTCCAAGAACCTTGGCAGCGCTTCACAAAAAGTGCATTTGTCTCTCCGAAAATTATCTTGGTCGAAATTAAACTCTCTTGTGCAACTTCCTTCGTATTTTCAAACTTATAGTTATGCTGGTCTTGCAGAAACTTTTTTCAGATTGTTGACAAATTGGATTGGTAGGATAGTGAATTGTTGGAGGTTGCTGAATTAATTTTGTTAAAATGGTATTCAATGGTTAAAACCATTTTAATTAATATTACCGACAAAATAAATTTAAATTAATCTGCAACAATTTAACAATAGATAATTAATATTAATTTGTTTATTTAGAAATTGTTAATTAAAATAAAAAATATTGTTTACATTTTTATCAATTTATGGTCTTATGATGGCAATTTTCGGTTTTGATTTGGAAGGAAAAATATTTATTAGTTCAAGATAGTGTCCTGAAGAAATAAGAACAAATCCTATCCTATATAAGAAATTAGTTAGCTCTTTTCTGTAGACATTGTCAAGGCGAGAGAGACAAATGCATTAGGTAGGTTAAAGATTGAGAGAGATACTAGATATTTCTGTAGACGCTGCGTGTACAGGAAGAGAGAAAGATGCATTAGGTAGCTTTAAGACTGAGAGAGATAGTTAGCTATTTCTGTTGACGCCAAAAGGCATAAGTTCAGGGGCTTAAGAGAATCGAGCAGAATAGACCAATCAGATAATTGCCCATATTGGAAAGCAAGTTCTGATTGCACATATGCATAAGTGATTGTCATGTCCGAAGTTTATTTTGGGGTAAAATTATAAGGTAAGTGTTCATCTTATAAAATGAAGTAGGTTTGTTTACATGTCAAATATAACCTTGTATAGGAAACCAGTTAGTTATAGATATAGGTATACTGCTATGATTTTCAGAAAGTAAGAAAAAATGAGTTATAGAATTTACCTGAGATAGATAAAGACAAGAATAGAGTGAGAAACGCAAGGAGAGTTCACAGTTGTGGTTCTAAAAGCAAGAAAGAATAAGGTTAACCTAAAAATTCTATTAGGTCAAAATTTGGATTTATTTATGTTTGACTGAAAACATATTCGAAAATATGTAATTTCCGCTAAAAATGAAATTCTATGAAAATAAAATATTTAATAACATTAAATAATCTCACCTACTTATATCTAACCTAAATCTCACAAAATGACTCATAAAACACATCATTCAAAATTCCATCCTATCAACAAAAATTTATTTTTTACAACCCCATTTCATTTAATACCAGTCATTTGTACATTTAATTCTATATAACTTTTCAATCATTTAATTTTCACAGTACCGTGATAAATAACCGTCAAGTTGTAAATAGTGAGATTTATTGTGCGATTTGGTTCTGTAATTCACATATGTACGCAACAACGAATCTCGAGAATAATAATGGTTCATTTGATTTAAGCATTGACTGGTGAAAACATGCGTTACCGAAATCGCACGATACTATAATTTCATTATGCGAATGTGCATGTATTCAATTGTAACCAGCATTTATGGGTACTGGCACTAAAATTGCACAAAAAACGTTCTTAATTGTAGGCACAATTCATCGGTGTAATCAGACATCGTTAATAAAATTTTTCGTGAGAAAATAATTCTGTTTGATGGATTTGGTGCCTTAATCTCTTGATCAATATAGAATTCGGAACTGTCTGTACATTCAGTCAATCTCTATACTGTGCAATAAGACTGAATTATTCGCCAAGAACAGATAATTTCTATTGCATAAAACTATTTTTAAACTAGAATGAAAGCTGACTGTAAATTTAATTGTTTCCTAATAACATTTAAAGGAATTTTTTTCTGTTTTTATTACATTTGTTTTTTATAATATCTGTTTTTTTTCTTTATTAAACTTGTCTTCTTTATTATTAATCATTACCTTTTTAAATTTACGTTCCAATTAATTTTTGTATTATCTCAATGACTACATAAGACCATGTTAATTTATGTTTCTGATAATTAAACACTTAAAAATAGAATGGAAATTTTTATTCTTATGATAGTTTGATGACAACATACTTTGTTTTACTGATGCAGTAATTCTGCTGCAAGACTAAAGTGGTTAATAATAATTTATTGAGGTCTGTTTTACAGTTCCCTTTCATCACCTATAGTTTATCAATCAGCTATGAAATTTTGTCATGAATAAATTTTATACGATAAATACGATATTTTTTCCAACAATTTTTTTCTACGATTTAAAAGCGTTTTCGCATTAAATTGATATGATTTTTAGTAATCAATTTTTCAACTAGATTTTGAAACTCTCGATATTCGACATGCACTGATCGAGTTCTGACAAGTAACTTTCATTTCTGCCACAGAAAGAAGAAACAATTAGAAATTCCAATTACCTCTCCAAACTGCAATTATGTTTTCTCTGTTGCCAGTGAACTGTAACCCACCAACATCATTTAAAAAAAGAATCGTTTCAATCTGAAAGAAAATTTTATTATTTCATTAATAGATGATCATAGTTTAATTTTTGTTCAAAAAATAAAGAGAAAATTCAGTTAGTTTTTTAACGAAACTAAATGACAATTAAAACATTGATCAGTATTTGAATTTTGATCGGATGGAAAAACTTTAATAATTGACAGTAAACAAAACTTTAATCAATCAGCTAAATTAGATTTCAGCTTCTATTAACTTTTCACTCTAAAAATTGATACACTTGCGGCTAATGTGCATTAATTAACGCAATAATGGTACAAGACTACAATTTCAAATAACGATTGTAATTCCAAGGACTTTCCCGCAAGCAATTCAATTATTACAAAAGAATTTGTACAAAGTACAAGCAAAGCACTACTTCTGAAATAATAAACCGACATAATATCGTGCAATCATTTGATTTACAGATAACAAGCTAATGTAATAAAGGAAACGTGTTTTCAGGGAATTTTATTCTTAAACTTTTATGAATATTCAGTCATTATATATTGTTGGCAAAAAAAAAACGCGAATTTAACGATTTTAACGAGGATTGAATAATCTGTTTATTATTAAATTATTAGAGGACACTTACAAAATCTCGTAAAATGTGAAAATACAAAAAAAAGTTATTGCAATAAAATTGGCAATATTTCTCCTATAATTTGGTTAAATTAGTGTTACAGTTTACATTTGAAAGTATCGGTACCGAAATCGATCGATTCTTGGCAATATTTCTCAACTCGATTATTCGATGGCATTCTAAGGAATTTCATAAGACGCGAAAGATCAAGAACATCTTATTAAAGATTTATGTGTAGGAGTTTATAATTAATAGACAGTCGCTTGTAATTAATTAGTTCTTTATTTTTATCGTTGTTCTTATCTTACCGAAAAATAACTTAAAATTTATTCTAAAAATTAACATTCTCGATTTTTATTGACCTTTTGTTATAAATATACTATTTTGGATAGTTATTGATTCATTATTTATTGATTAATTATTTATTTATTTATTATTTATTTTGGGATCAATTTAATAAACATTCGTAATTATTTAAATTTACACATACAACCATTTAACTAAATTTCCACATATAATCACAAGTATAAATTAACACATAAAGCCAAGTGTGCATTTATCAGTCATGGACTTTTGAGCAGTTTCAGATGTTCGTCAAAGTTACGATTAATAAAAATACTGCAATTATTAATTAAATTCCTTCTTAGTATGCAAAATACTCATTATATTGCCGACGAGGAAAGTGAAAATACGTATATATTCAAATCTAAAAAGGAAGACATTTTTACAGTTAAATAAGTAGACATTGAATTTCACTATTTTATTACACGTGTGCAGTAAAATTTGCATATTATAAATTAACATAATAACCCTCTACACTAATAAAATTTAAAACATTTTAGACCGAAACTTATGGTTATCTGGTTCTGTGTCAAAATGTCAGAAATTATTATGACTATAAGTTTGTAGATTTCTATTTGATATCATCGTATATTAATTATAACAAACAGCTGTGAGGCAAAAATAGCAAATTTATGGTAGATTCGAAGTAGCAAGGAAGTCTGGCGCACGAAAGTGCAATAATATTTTATTGGTGGTAATTAAGAACAGGGGGAAGTTGGTGCTAATAGTGGAGTTAGTCTAGACATCATTGCTTCCGAGTATCTTGCAAATTTTCTAAATCATGTAAAATTGTTTCCTTACTCATAAACACAAATTTACACTTGTTTATAAATGGATACGTGCATCGAACCTATGAAGAATCCAGTCCCTGTTGCTTTATACTAATAATGATTCTATTCCCATCGCGTATCAAACGTTGCAACATGTTGCAACACTTCTATTTGTTTCCAAGTGATCACTCAAGAACCTTGTCCCGGAGGCAATGTTAGATTCATAGTGATCGTCCGATCGTGCTGCATTGTTTTGTCCTTATTTCGTTTTTATTCAAGGATACCTTTCTTGCAGCTCAGAAGTAGAACGCTTATATATTGGAATAATCGTGCAAACAACGATGAAGGATTTTGCTAGAAAACTCTGCCTAATTAGGTGAATTTTAATAGTAGATTAGTAGTTAATTGTCGTTTTTTACTGTGATTCATTTTGCAAAGCATTGCAACATTCTTTTTATGTGTCAATTTTCAGTGCAGGGTAATCTGAAATTAAGGATAATTAAAAGCTGTAGATAACCGTCGAAGCGTTGCTTAGAAACCGATTGTTGTCTAGCAACTAACCAGAGAATGAGTTGATTATCAACTGAAGATAGCGATGGTTGTCAAGTAAGTAACTATAGCAACCGTTGTCTAGCAACTAACCATAGCGACCGTTGCCTAGTGACTAAACATAGCAACCGTTACCTAGAAACTGAACTTAGCAACCGTTGCTTAGAAACAAGCCATGGCAACCGTTGCCTAGTAACTAACTGCAGCAACTGTTGCCTAGCAACTAAGCTCTCCAACCGTTGCCTAGCAACTAACCATAGCAACCGTTGTCTAGAAACTAACCGCAGCAACCGTTGCCTAGCAACTAAACATAGCAACCGTCACCTATAAACGAAACTTAGCAACCGTTGCTTAGAAACTAGTCGTAGCAACCGTTGCATAGTAACTAACTGCAGCAACTGTTGCCTAGCAACTAAGCACTCCAACCGTTGCCCAGAAACTAACCAAAGCAACCGTTGTCTAGAAACTAACCGCAGCAACCGTTGCCCAGCAACTAACCATAGCAACCGTTGTCTAGAAACTAACCGCAGCAACCGTTGCCTAGCAACTAAGCACTCCAACCGTTGCCTAGCAACTAACCATAGCAACCGTTGTCTAGAAACTAACTGCAGCAACCGTAGCCTAACAACTAACCATAGCAATCGTTGTCCAACAACTAACCATAGCAACCGTTGTCTGGCAACTAAACATAGCAACAATTACCTAGAAACGGAACTTAGAGACTGTTGATTATAAACTAGCCGCAGCAACCGTTGTTTATAAATTAGCCGTAGCAACCGTTGCCTAGCAACTAACCATAGCAACCGTTGCCTAGCAAATAACCATAGCAACCGTTGCCTATCAACTACCATAGCAACCGTTACCTAACAACTAACCACATCCCAAACAACTTTATCCCTTTTTAATAAAATAAAAAAAATCCTCCTTTATATTAAATAATTTTTTTTTCTCTCCAGGTTATTTAACAATAAACACTATGCACATAAGAATATTTTGTTAAGCTTCTAAATAATATAATTTTGCGCATTTCTCAAGAAATCATTCTCAAGAGACTGTAATGTCTATTTAATTTTGTAAACAATTATTATATGCAGAACAAAATTGCTGTATAGATAGCAGATGAATGTATAAACAGCGCATTAAACACAAGTACCGTCAAGCGCAAATGATGCAACTAGAAACGTTTAGATGCTGGGAAGGAAGAGTCAGTAACACTTCTTCTCAGTGTTGAAAGTCTCCTGTCTTTTCTAAGAATTAGCGGTTACTGACAACACTCAACAAGATTCCTCGCTTTAACTGAAAAATCTCAAATTAAATATCATTCAATGTTATTTAAAAATTCAGGATTATTAAAATATTATTCAATCATTAGTCACAGATCGTAAAGTACCTATTCAAATTTCATGCACGTACATTATTTCCTACAGCTCAATTCGAGTCTTAATAACTTTTCGTACCTAATATCAACACTAATTTAATTTTCTTTCTGATGTTTTTTTTAATTAAGTTATGATTTTGATTTAATAAACACATTCGAAATTAGATTCGGTTTATTATAATTAACCTAATTATTAACAATTTAATTTTGAAAATTATTATAGAATTATTAAAAATTGGAACTGAATTGTCGGAGTTCGAGAATGCCTGATCAAGATTGGGGTTTTTTTTTCTTGATGAAGGGAAGAATGTGAGTGAATGTTTAAGTGGATTCTCTAATTATGAAGATAGCGTTTAAGTTAATAGAAAGCAGAGGAAACTGAGAAGCGTGGATACTTGCGACATGACCGTGGTCGTGTTCGATGTCGATAAACCTTTCGTGCTGGAGTCGAAGGGTGTTAGTTATATGTTATATTAGCAAGGATGTTGCATGTAATTGGTGCCACTGAGAGAAGTCGATTGCTGTGTTTATACGCTCATCGGTCTCAGTAACAGCTGTGGAAAAGAGACTTCGACATTGCCACTTCACTATGCAAATTCATCCTAGATCTGACGAATCTGGTCAGTGAGAATATATTCCGCAAAGAGGCAATCTTCGCAACAAGATCCTTCTCCAGTTCCTTTCTATCTCTTATTTCGTTACTGCATTATTTCACAAAGCAAATACATTCACCATTAATTCCAATTCAACTTACAAGATCGCTCTTGAACAGTTTAATAGCGGAACTTCTTTCCCAATATATGTTAAAAACCTCGCATTTTTCGTTCAGTAAAACTGATAACTCAATTTAATTCCTGACAGGCTGTGGGTTTAGAAATATCTTTAATTATATCGCGAACAGTGATTATTACACTGTTGATTGTTGGTTATAAATTAATGAGGTAATTTGAAATTTAAGGATTAGAGTGGATGATAAAATTGAAATTATTGAGTGGGATAGATAAATGCTAAGAAGTGAGGGAAAAGTTATGAAAATGCTGGTTTGGAATGATAGATACGAAAATAAAATAGATTAGAGAGATAAAAAAAAATTATACAGCGGTAGAGTAACCTTTAAAAGTGTTGATTGGAAACTGTTATTTGGTACATAGGAGTGGAATTTTTGTTTGTGAACGAATCGTACCAACGGTTGCCTAGGATAAGACCATAGCAACGGTTACCTAGGATACAACTATAGCAACGGTTGTCTTGGTTACAACTGTGTCAACGGTTTCCTAGCAACTAACCATAGCAACAGTTGCCTAGAAACTAGCCGTAGTAACCGTTGCCTAGCAACTAATCATAGCAACCGTTGCCTAGAAACTGAACTTAGCAACAGTTGTCTGGCAACCAACCGTAGAAACCGATCGTTGCCTAGAAACCAACCATAGCAACTGTTGTCTAGTAGCGGAACGTAGTAACCGTTGCCTAGCAACTAATCATAGCAACCGTTGCCTAGAAACTGATCTTAGCAACAGTTGCCTAGCAACCAACCGTTGCCTAGCAACTAACCATAGCAACTGTTGTCTACTAGCAGAACGTAGTAACCGTTGCCTAGCAACTAATCATAGCAACCGTTGCCTAGAAACTGATCTTAGCAACAGTTGCCTAGCAACCAACAGTAGAAAGTGGCCGTTGCCTAGCAACTAACCATAGCAACTGTTGTCTAGTAGCTGAACGTAGCAACCGTTGCCTAGCAACTGACCATAGCAACTGTTGTCTAGGAGCTGAACGTAGTAACCGTTGCCTAGCAGCTAAACCTTAGCAAACGTTGCCTAGAAACTAGCCGTAGCAACTGTTTATTAGCAACTAATCATAGCAACCGTTGCCTAGAAACTGACCGTAAAAACAGTTGCCTAGCAACCAACCGTAGAAACCGTTAGCTAGAAACCGACCGTTGCCTAGCAACTAAACATAGTAACTGTTGTCTAGGAGCGGAACGTAGCAACCGTTGCCTAGCAACTAATCATAGCAACCGTTGCCTAGAAACTGACCTTAGCAACAGTTGCCTAGCAACCAACCCTGGAAACCGTGAACTAGAAACCGACCGTTGCCCAACAACTAGAATTAGCAACCGTTGCCTAGCAACTAACCATAGCAACCGTTGCCTAGGAACGTAACTTAGCAACCGTTGCCTAGCAACCGTTGCCTAGCAACCGACCCTAGTAACCATTTCCTAGAACCGAAGTATAGTTACCGTTACCTACCAACCAATTGTTATCTTTAAAAATTGGAAACTGTGTTTCTTTTTTTTTTTCTTTTTACTATGCTCAAAGTAACAATTATGAATTTTTTCACAAGTTAAAGAAAACTGCTGAAAGACACTTGATTTAATTTTTAAATATAATTAGAAGGAAAACCTTACATAAATATACTCTGCAGTAAATTTTTAATTTAAATACATAAATAAAATCAAAACTAAAAGATAATATAAATCAAGAATGAATGTAAAATCAAATTAAAATCATTCAAAGATAAAACTAAAGCCAACGTAAGATTAAATTAGAAGCAGCGGGAGTTTAGATTATAAACAAAGTTAGATAAACTTAGAACCAGTGTAAGATAATGTTAAAACCAGAACTAATGAAATTGAACTAATAAATTTGAACTTTAGTAAGTAAAATTAGAATTTGATTAAAGAAAACCCTAACCGAAAAAGAATTGAAACTAGAATAATAGAATACCACAAAATTTGCACCAAATTAAACCTTCTTTTATTTCATTTTCTTTTTCTCATATCCAAAGATATCTTTATTTACGGACAGAATAAAATTGAAACTGATAAAATTAGAGGAAAAATAAATAAAATTAGAGTCAAAATACATAAAATTCTGAGTAAATAAAATTAAAACCTGAATTAGATAAAATTAGAAAGATTGCCAGTGCGCTTGAAATGAATGTGGGACTAAAACGAGAGATTGATTGTGATAATACAAAAAGTAATAAATTGTTTTATATTATGTTTCAGGTATGCATAAAAGAAGAAGTTTAAGAGACCAGTGACTTTCCTTTCTCACTCTTAATGAGGTTGATAAGCCGTGCTCGTAGTAAGTGAGATCAATGGATATATTAACCGCTAATTCACTTCGCAATTTTTCGTATTTACTTGAACGTTGAATGGAAAGGTCGTAAAATCCGACTCAGGTTTCATTTTAAAACGAGTGTGGTAATTTTGAAGACACAACACGTAGGAGAAAAAACTTTGATTTTTAAATGAATTAACGACTCTATTTGAAAGAAAACAGCATTTTACGGTTTACCCAAGTATTTATATATTCATATTAAAAGATAAATTTCATCACATAAATTAGATAAAAACTTCTCGCGTGTTTATTGATTAAATTTTTGTTTTGTTTATTCTAAAAAGAGTGTTTTCTAATATTTATTTTATTTCTTTTTTTCGAGGAAGGGATAATAAATATCAATCGGATTCAGTTAAATTTGATTGAGCCAATATTTTGATATTTTCACAGCACTAACAATATTTCTAGATTCACTATCGATGAGAAACGTTACGTTGACGAGTTACATAAAATAAGGAAATTTCGAAATTTAATAAATGAGCGTAAAACAAAAACTATATAAGGAAATTTCGAAATAATTCTGTAAAAAATAATAATGTGCTTAGGAGCAAAAAATAGTGAAACTTTGACAATTAATAAAGAAGTTTATGACAGAATACTTTGAAAATTGATAAACGGGGATAAAAAACGGGAAGAAAGATATTCAAAAAAAAGTAATTATACTCTAGAAACAGGAGACGGAAACAGCGCTAAGTGTTAGTTGGTAAAGTACAAACGCCAGTAAAAGTAAACTTTAAATAGAAAGTTATCAGAACTCGATCAGCACGAAAACTGTGTATGACTCTTCCTCTACAATTTTGCAATTATTACTAAAAGACCGTAAATTTTGTAAACTATCTTACAATTTTTAAATTAGATTTTATCTTTCCGCTTTTCACCTCTGATCGTCTACATAAAATTAAAGATAATAGTAGGCTTCTAAAATACAAAAAAAATTTCTCTTGAATTTGGTTTTTTAGGTGAATTTTTGAGGTTAATTTTCCGGTAGACTTGTGGCGAAAGCACTTGTGTTTCATGAAGAAACTGCCTTCTTAAGTTAACTACTCGATAAAATAACTGTGTCTATGTTGATAGTCTTAAAAGGTATTTCAGCAACTATTCAGGAAAGCTTTATGAATAAACCACTTTTACAGAAAGTAACAAAAAAGAAACTAGTAGGCAGCTACATTATCAATCGGTCTGTTACAAAGTTACTTGGAGACGGGCAAGTACGTAATTTAAGTATTTACGGACTGAAAGCATTAGCAACTTGCAAACTTGATTCGAGCACAAAGTAAAACCGACGAGCTAATCAGAGTATGACGTTCGTTCGAACAGTTTCAAGTGTTAGAGTATCACCCGCTAAGGCAATACTTATTATACCGAAAGTTGAGTTGTCGTTAAATCAAGTTAATTAAGTGTTTCTCAAGTGCTTTTTCCTTAATTCGAGTGATGGAATGTATCTGGAGAATTTTGCCTCAAAAGTAGATTTTATTATTTAATACATTGTTTGATTTATGCGGGGTGTAGGGTGTTTTTTGTAATTGATATTAAAACACAAAATTTGGATAACACAAAATTTGTGTTAAAAAATAGTGATGGAGTCATTCTGGGATAATATTAGAAAAATGTTGCAGGAATTTTATATCGAAAAAAAATTTCCAAATTTTCTGATTAAATTTAATTTATCATTTTTAATGTACATTTATGTTATAATCCTAAAGATACCTCTGATTTACAGTCCAGATATAAATCTAATTTACAATCCCACATTTAATTTATAATTATAAGCAATTACAATCACTAGCAAGTAATAGCAAGATTATCTTGTTTGAAGCCCTGCAGGAAATTAAAGTCAACATAAAATCCATAGTAGAATATTTACCACATCATTAGGACATTTTTCGTCATTGCAACAGAAAAGAATCTTAAAATCAATCAGCGATGCATGGAGACGCTCAACAATCTTAGAAAGTACACATGTGCTAGAAAATCGTATTTAATTTTTTCCTCATGAAGCGCATTTTATATAAAAAAAAAATAATCTGTTTTACTTCATAGACCGATCGCTATCTTGATTACAGAAATCAATACCAAAAGAAAAAATCTGTGATGATTTTCAATCTCAATTTGATATCTACCAATCCCGGAACTAAAACTTTTCAATCATAAACACATAATTAATGAAATTATGGCTAAAAAAAATGTAAGTTTTCTGAAACCTTTTATGCGAGCCTTAAATTGCAGGTTAAACTGCACAATTTAAAACTTGCATAAAATGAAATCATCTTTTCTCATTAGCGCATCGATGAATGAAAAAGCAATTAACGTGCCCTGCAATTAACACGGTACTTGATTTATCGATATTTGTAATGTTCACTTTACGAGGAACTCGATGTCATCATCGGGAATTCTTATTTTAAAATTTTTATCCAGAACGTGCCTAACGTTTATGAGCTTTGCAATAATTTAAATTAGATCAGCGTGAAGAAGAAAAAGTTATTAGCTAATGTTGAATATTCTAAACCAATATTACGCCACGTGTAGAAAATATATTCCACTCATTGTATAAGGAGAGGGACTGAAAGGTTTTCAATAAGTGTGTTGGTTATTCTCAGTATCAAAGGTTCCATTGAACACGTAAATGTCAAATAACCAAACCAGTGTTTTCTTATCTTCGCGTGTTTATCAATTTTCCGATCTTCACATTACCTTTCCAACTCCTCGGCAAATATTTTGCAATTTATTTTGTAACATTTTTGAAAATATTGCCAAATCGTTGAATTCGTGAAATTTTTATTCTTCTGCTCGGAAAAAATAGGATAATTTACAAATGTATGGATGTTTTGTAAAAAAGGGAATTTGATATACTTTTTACTGAAGTAAAGTGTTGTTAAAGAAGTTGAACCCTGTTAAAATTAATTTTTTTTAATTTTCCGAAAATCATGTAATTTTTTTTTTTAATTAATTTTAAGGAAAAATTTAAACAAACTTTGAAACAAATAGAGAAGAACTGCCTAATGATATTTTAAGTAATTCTACAAATTTTGTTGTAAAAATATTTATTATTTTGAGAGAAAGTTTACGGACGAATTCATTATCCATCAGATGCACTTAACATAACCTCAAACTTAAAAGAAAATTAAATTTCTGATAATTTAAAAATAGATTTTTTATCTAAAATTTTGTTTTCTTATTTTAGGATTACGAAAGTATTTTCGATTGCGTTTTTATTTGGATTTTAAATGAAATAAAGTATTCTTAATTCTTAGAAACTTTCCACACACTTTCACAACGATAACTGTTTTTTTTCCTAGATATTTGTTTGCTATTTCTAAATGTTGGTATCCTGTTTTTCAGTCTAGATTTATTACGTTTCTCGCTTTCTGTCTCTAGATTGTTGTTTCGTTTTTGATTTTATTCCATTAAATTATAAATAAAACTCAAAATAATTAGTACTCTTATTTTCTTTAATGTTTTTTCCTAAGATTGTTTATTTCTTCTAAATTAAATGGCTCGAAATCTTTTTTAAAAATTTTAATTAACTAGTTAAAACTGTTTATGTTTTAACTTTTAGGTAAATTGTTTCTTTTTCTATTAGTTTTGACAACTTATTTCCTTTTTTGTACTTGTGTGTAATTTTAGTTTTTTTATTAATAAGTTTTTTTTTATTTAATAAAACTATAAATGAGGTGGACTAACCTGGGTAAACGAAACGTCGCATATTTGACGAAGGAATAAAAAAAATTTGTATTTTTTATTTCACCTGACTTTCCGACGATCATTTACTCCGTTTTTCAAAACAACTTATAGTGGAAAGAAAATCTTCTAGATTATGTATTTTTTAGCCATTATATTTTTCGCCATTTTTGTTTACGTAAATTTATAATCCTCAGTTTGTTTCCTACAGTTTTTTGCAAGATTTTTCTTTCTGTTTATTTCTTTCTAAATTTTGGTTTTTGTTATTTTTTTTTTTGATGTCAAATAAGTATTTTCTTTGTTACTTTTAACATCTTTCGTTTTTTACCTATTTTGTTTGTTTCTTTCCTTTCACACTTTCCTTTTTGCTTTTTTTAAAAAAATATTTTTTTCTTGAATTATTTTTTTCTCCTATTATTTGCTTTTTAGGGATTGTTTCTTTTATTCTTTTCTATTTTGTTCCTTTATTTTTATAACTCATTTGATTGTTTCTATTATTTTCTATAATTTTGTTCACTCTTGATTTTTTTCATCAATGTCTGTTATTGAGAATCGATATTGCTATTGTTTTATCTTTTCATTTATTTTATATCTTCTTTGTTTATTTACTTATTTTCTGTTAAGTTCATTTCCTCCACGCTTCTTACTTATTAAATATTTCTATTTTTGTTTGTTTATTGTATTTTGTTTTTTCTTCTTTCTTCTTCATATATTATTATTATTTTTTTTTTTGTATTTTTGAATGTTTGTTTCTTGTTTAAGCTTCTATTTCGCTTGCTTTTTTATTTGCCTTTTTTCATTTGTTACTTTGCTCTTTCTGTCTGTCTCTCTCTCTGTCTCTCTCTCTCTCTCTCTCTCTCTCTCTCTCTCTCTCTCTCTCTCTCTCTCTCTCTTTCTGTTTATTTATTCTACAAGTGCAACTTTTTCTTTGTTTACATTGTATTTTTTTCTTTTCTTGTATGTTACTTTTTCTTTATTATTTTTTATTTGTTTCTATTTTGTATTCTTGCGTTATTTCAATTGTTTCTCTGTTACTTATTTTTTGTTTGTTTCGACTACATTTTTATTTTTACTTAGTTTTTTTGTTTGTTTGTTTTTGTTTGTTACTTTTTGTTGGTTTCCATTTTCTTTGTTTCTTATTACTTTTGTTTTATTTGTTTTTTCTAAATTTGTTGCTTTTTTCTTTCTTCTTTAAATGATAAACTTTTTTTATTAGTTCCGTTTGTTATTTATTTTTCTTTCTGGAATTTTTTTTCTCTTTTGCTACTACATTTGTTTAAGTTTAAAATATTTTCTAATCTTTCTATGCTCTATATTTGTTTCTTTTTGTTTATTTACTATTTTTCTTGGCTTTCTTTTTGTATTTTTAATTTCTTTCTTTTGTATTTGCTTCCTCTATGTTTGTTACTTTTTGTTTTTATTCTCTTGTTTTGTTTTTGTTTTTCACCTTTTCTTTCTAATTTATTTATTGCTTCATCGATGTTTATTTTTTGTATTACTGTGTTTTCTTTTATTTCTTATTTTTTTGTTCCTTTCATTTATCGTTTCTTTATCTTTTCTTTGTCATCTATCTTTTCTTGGTCATTTTTTTTTATTTTTATACTTTTTTTTCATTGTATTTGTTTCATCTATATTAGCAACTTTTTGCATTTTTAGGGTTCCGTACACCTTCGGTGTTCGGCGGAACCCTTATAGCGAGACTCGTGCGTCCGTAGCCAAAAATCATTCCCCCCCCCCCCTTAACTTCTAAACTATTTGACCTAGAGGGCTGAAATTTGGTACACTTATGTATTTTCACGTGTAGATTACACGAAAAATATAGATAACATGATCTGGATTGATGGCCATAACGTTGTCAAGGAGAAACTACAAATTTTTGAAAAAAAAGTTTTTTTTCTCTAACTTTGCCATTATTTGAGCTAGAGCGGCTAAAATTTGGTACTCTCGTGTATTTTTGCATGCAGACTATGGAAAAATTATGTTTGGAAATAAAATTGAATATTATGAGGTCACAAAAAAAAAAAATTCAAAAAAAGACCAAAAAGAGGTTTAGACCCCTATGCTAGAGCTCGCCCTAATTGTCCTACAGTACCCCTCAAACCAATAAATTTTTTATTTGTGTACTCAGATTTAAAAAAAACGATATAAAACGCAATTAAAAATTGTTATCACTTTTTTTTCAAAATAATTGAAAAATTATGAAAAAAAACAAAAAAAGTTTTTTAATCTTATACAAGGCTTGAGCAAGGCTTCTACAGGACCTATAATCAAGACTTTTATAAGCCCTGAAACCCTATAAAAATTTCAGGGCCTCCCCCTAAAAAAAAATTCTTGATTTTTATGTTATTTATATGAAATACAAGCCTGTACCCTTAAGCAAAAGTTTCATGTACTTGAAGGTAGAATTATTTTCATAATCTGAACGTTCTTAATTAATTTTCTTAATCTGTACATAAAAATATACAAATGTTTCAAATTTTAGCCCTCTAGCTCAAATAGTGTCAAAGTTATAGGGAAAAAACTTTTTTTTCGAAAATTTGCATTTTTTTTTTTTTTGATAACGTTTTGACTGTCAATCCAGATAATGGTTCCTATAATTTTCCTGCAATCTACACGTGAAAATACATATGTGTACCAAATTAGAGCTCTCTGTTTGTTAATAAGGTATATCTTTGTTTTATAAATGTACGGAACCCTAGATTTTGGTACGGATGTAACTCGTACTTGCCCGATTTTTTCTAATTTTGTGTTTCTTTTTTTATACGGTACATTTTCTCTTTAGTTACGTTTCTTACTTTTCTTTTTGTTGGTTTCTTCTTTAGTTGTCACTTTTAATCTTTCGTTTGTCTGTTTTCCTTCTTTTTCCTTCTTTTTCTACCTTTCTTTACTGTTTGCATGTTTCTTTTTCTTCGTTTCCTTATAGTTACCTTTTTTCGTCTTGATTTCTCCGTTTTGTTTATAGACCTTTTTTCTTCTTTTTTCTGGTTTACTTCTTTTTTTTCTTTGTTTGTTTATTTGTTCCTCTGTTTGTTACTCTTGATTCTTTATTGCTTGTGTCCTTTTTGCTTATAATTTTCTTTCTTTTCTGTACCTTCTACGTTTTTCTTTTCACTTTTTCCTTGTTACTCTTCTTAGTGTTTCGTTTCATTTTCTTTGTTTATACTTCATTGATTACTCTTCATTTTTCGTTTGTTTTGTTTTTTTGGTCTACGTTTGTTACTTTTTTCTTTCGTTTTGTTTCTTTCTTCGTTTGTTACTTTTTTCATTATATTTATTTGTTAATTTCATTTTTGTTACTTTTTCCTCATTTCTTTTAGCAGTATCTTATTTATTTTGTTCCTGTTTTCTCTTTTGTATCTTTCTTTGTTACTTTTATTATTAATTTATTTGTTATTTTCTTCTCATATCTTTTAGTAGTATTTTCTTTTTTTGTTACTGTTTTTTCTTTCGTTTTGTTCCTTTCTTCGTTTGTTACTTTTCTAATTAATTTATTTGTTACTTTTTCCTCATTTCTTTTAATAGTATCTTCTCTTTTTGTTCCTTTTTTTCTTTCCTTTTGTTTTTTCCTCGTTTGTTACTTTCTTCATTAATATATTTGTTACTTTCATTTATGTTACTTTTTCCTCATATCTATCAGTAGTCTCTTCATTTTTTTGTTACTGTTTTTTCTTTCGTTTTCTTCTTTCTTTGTTTGTTACTTTTTTCTTTAATTTATTTGTTACTTTTTCATCATTTCTTTTAATAGGTTCTTCTTTTTTTTTGTTACTTTTACGTTTTTCCTCATTTCTTTATTTGTTACTTTTTCTTCATTTTTTTTGTAACTTTTTGTTTTCGTTCAGTTTTTTCCATGTTTGTTACTTTTTTAATTAATTTATTGGTTACTTTCATTTGTGTTACTTTTTCCTCATTTCTTTTAGTAATCTCTTCTTTTTTTGTTACTTTATTTCTTTCTTTTGGTCTTTTCCACGTTTGTTACTTTTTTCATTAATTTATTTGTTACTTTAATTTTTGTTTCTTTTTACTCATTTCTTTTAGTAATATCTTCTTTTCTTGTAACTTTTTTTCTTTCTTTTTGTTTTTTTCAGATTTGTTACTTTTTCATTAATTTCTCTGTTACCTTTTCCTCATTTCCTTTTTTTGGTACTTTTTTTCGTTCCTGTTTTTTCCACGTTTGTTACTCTTTTTATTAATTTATTTGTTGCTTTTTCCTCATATCTTTTAGCAGTTTCTTCTTTCGTTTGTTACTTTTTTATTAATTTATTTGTTACTTTCATTTTTGTTACTTTTTCCTCATTTCTTTCAGTAGTCTCTTCTTTTTTTGTTTCTTTATTTTTTTCCTTTTGATTTTTCCACGTTTGTTACTTTTTTCATTAATTTATTTGTCACTTTTTCTTCATTTCTTTTTTTGTAACTTTTTGTTTTCTTTCAGTTTTTTCTACGTTTGTTACTTTTATCATTAATTTATTTGTCACTTTTTCTTCATTTCTTTTTTTGTAACTTTTTGTTTTCGTTCAGTTTTTTCCGCGTTTGTTACTTTTCTTTTTAATTTATTTGTTACTTTCATTTTTGTTACTTTTTCCTTATATCTTTTAGTAATCTCTTCATTTTGTTGTTCCTATATTTTCTTTCGCTTTTTTTCTTTTCTTAATTGTTACATTTTTCTTTAATTCATTTGTTACTTTCATTTTTGTTACTTTTTTCTCAGATCTTTTAGTAGTCTCTTCTTTTTCTTTTGTTACTGTTTTTTCTTTCGTTTTGTTTCTTTCTTCCTTTGTTACTTTTTCCTCATAACTTTTAGTAATCTCTTCTTCTTCTTGTTTCTGTATTTTCTTTCCTTTTGTTTCTTTCTTTGTTTGTTACTTTTCTCTTTAATGCATTTGTTACTTTTATTCTTGTTACTTTTTCCTCATTTCTTTTAGCAGTCTCTTCTTTTGTTTGTTCATCCTTTTTCTTCCGTTCTCTTTTTTTCTTCGTTTGTTACTTTTTTCATTAATTTTTTTTTCTTTTCATTTTTGTTAATTTTTCCTTTTTCCTCTTTTCTTCGTTGTTTTTTCTATATCTCTGTTTCTTTCAACTTTATCCGCTTTTTCCTTGTTCTTTTTTTTTTCTTTTTCCCCATTTCTTTAGGTTAGTCACTTTTTTCCTTCATTTTACCTATTTCTCCACCAATTGTTACTTTTCGCTTAATTCTTTTTCACCTCTTTTCTTTCTTTCTCTTCCTTACATCAACTTTTTTTCCCCCACTCTCTAAATTTTCTCTTTTTTCCCTCTATTTTAACCCCCAATAAAAAAAAATCCCCTTTGTCAAGGCCCAAACACTCATTATCACCCGTAAATAGCTGAATTTCCGGTTTATCAATGTCAGCCTTGGCACACGCTTTCATCTATTTTTTCACCGTTCCAGAAAACCACGCCCCATTGATTTGACTTTATTATGCGTAACAAGTGCGTGTGGCAATGAACGTTGTGCGAAACGACTTACTTTCCTCCAATATGCATACACAGTGAGAAACAACTGTTTATAAGTCGGGCTCTGGTGCACATTCCAAAGCACCATAACACGTAAATTAATATTCTCCTCTCGGTTCGTAAAATTGAATCGACGCGCATTCCACTTGGGAGTTAACGGATTGAGTTAACTATCTCTTTATCCAACAAAAGGCAGAATCCCTGAACTTGATTGGCTTCTCATTCCTAGTCGCTTGGCTAATTGTGCAATTGAGACTAAAAATGGCAAAGAAGCATAATAGCAAGAACGATCGATCCTGATTTATGTTGACATTATTCTCACAGAGCACACACATAACAGATTTCGATCGTGTTCTTGCTAAATAAGGCATAACGAAGAAACGCGAGTTGATTTACGATGATGCGCTAATGATAACGTCAGCGTTCAAACCGTATTATTTTCGAAGGTAACAATTTTCAAAAGTCGTATTTTACGTTTGTAATTGGATTGAAAGATTTGAGGGAATTTATCTTGAGAATGTTTTCAGGAGGACGAAACATAATAAAGAATAAGAATTTTTTTTTTTTATTCAAATTATTAAAAATAAATGTAGATTCATTGTATATAGGCAATAGTGGTATTCGTTACTTCATAACAAGTTTCCTTATCATTTAGAATCTGCTGGTAGTGGAATAGTGTCAGTCATACCACTAGATCATATTCATCTCACGTCTACAAGAAGCACGATATTGCGAATTGTTTCTTCATCATGTTCGAATTTAAAGATTTTAAAGGAATATACTGGATTTCATAAATTAAATATACAACGTGACTGGCGATGGATTTTGTAAGTTGCCGAAATACTAACAAAACTATACTGTTCTGATTCCAGTGCAATCAAACCAAAATATCAAATTTGTCATTTACTTAAAAAAAAGGTCGTATTGACACTCATCTTTTTTTTTTGCACATGTTTATAAATTTATCGCTTCCTCTATGAAGCATTTTTATGCTAATATTTATTTATTAGAAAAGGAACTGTTATTATTCGAAGTAATGTATTCCAAATGCAAAGGAGGATGATATTAATCCACAGGCAAAAGTTGGTCCAATGACAAATTTATAACATAATTATCAGAATTCATAAATATAAGATCCAAAACTGATCCAATAATCAATCTAATATGAAAGTAAAACATTTCTAACCCAACTATAATTTTCTGCTTGATTTGAATTATTTTGGAAAAAATCTTAATAGTTTAACTTAATTCAAAATTTAACCCTTTAAGAACTAAATATACGAAAATTTAATTCACAATTTAGCAAATTTATTAAATAATAAAACTCAATAAGAAAAATTTAGGAATATACATTTTTCATTGCTTAGGAACCGCTTTTTTAAATAGTTCATCGGAAAATGTTGCAAATTTAAAAATTTAATGGAAAAACAATTTTAAGTAAAAAAACCGGGCCCGTATCATTTTGACACAAATTTTTTCAGGCAACTTGTTATATTGTACTCCCGAAGATGAATGTTATATTTTACTCCTTCTGAAAACAAAGATTTTTAAGTTTTAATTATTCAATAATTGAACTTACTGGATTAATTAAGTCTTTTAATATTAATTTAATGTATTAAAATCAATTATTTATTAAATAAGACTTAAAAATCTTCGATTTCAGAAGGAGTAAAATATAACATTCATCTTCGGGAGTACAATATAACAAGTTGCCCGAAAACATTTGTGTCAAAATGATACGGGCCCAAAAAACCTTGAAAATTTGTGTTTTTTTATTAAATAACTACACAGGCCTGCAAAATTTTGTTCATGTCTGTTACGAAAAAAATTAGGAGGTGATTTCAGTAGATTTTTTGACGCAGAATCAGAAGAAATAAAAATAATGGTTTAAAAAATTAAACAAAAAATATTACATTTAAACAAATTAGTTAAAAAAGCGTAGGAATAACTGTCGAAAATAATTGCAAATTGAACAAGTGGATTAAAAATAGAAAAAAGTCATTGAAATTGAAGAGAATAGTAAAAAATTGAAGAAATAAATAAAAAATTTAAGATTTAAAATAAAAATTTTAAAAAATAATTGATAATTGAAAACAAAATTACAAAATGAAAAAAATAATTGACAATTGAAGACAAAATTTAAAAAAATAATTCTAAACATTTTTAACAAGAAATATTAAATTTAA
The DNA here is from genome assembly GCA_037103525.1 of Ganaspis brasiliensis. Lineage (NCBI taxonomy): Eukaryota > Metazoa > Arthropoda > Insecta > Hymenoptera > Figitidae > Ganaspis > Ganaspis brasiliensis. The sequence goes on from JAZKLR010000194.1 coordinate 827,499, forward strand.
AGAAAATAATTGCAAATTAAAAAATTAAGATAATTATAGGAAGAATTGTTGGAAATAATTGCAAATTTAACAACTGGTTTGAAAACCGAAAAAAATAATTAAAATTGAAAAAAAGTAATTGGAAATTGAAAAGTGTAATTTAAATATGATGAAAATGACTGAAAATTGAAGAGAATAGTTCTAGAATTGAATAATTAAATTGAAATTTTAAAACAATTTTGATGAGTGAAAAAAATAATTGTACAAATTCTAGAATTATTGAAAATTGAGGAATTAATTGAAAATCGTTAAAAATAATTGAAAATTAAAGAAAATATTTGAGGATTGAAGAATATAAATAAAAATAATTAAAAAAAATAAATTCAAAATTAAATTGAATGGGAATTTTAAAAAAATCATTAATAATTAAAAGAAATATTACAATATGACGAAAATAATTAAATATTGAGGAAAATAATAATTTTTTTATAATAATTTTTTTTATTATTAACTGTTTAAAAAAAATAATTAACAATGAAAAAAGAAATTCGAAAAATAGTGAGAATAACCCGCATTCGAACAATAAAATTTTTTAAATTAATGAATAATCATAGAATTGAAAGAGAATAACAAATTGTCAATTCAAAACTGATGAAAGTCATGAAAAAAATTATAGAAAAAATATGAAAATTGATGAAATTCATTGGAAATTAAAGAATTTTAATAAAATTTCAAGAAAATATTGGATAATTGAGAAAATAGAAGCATTATCAAATATTGAATAAAATAATTGAAAGACGAAGAATGCAATTGAAAATTGAAAAAAATAATTAAAAATTAAAGAAATAAATTGAAGATTTAAGAGGTAAATTGAAATTTTAAGAAAATAGCTGGTATTTGAAAGAAAAATTATAAAGTGACTAAAATAAATAAATATTAAAGAAAACAATTGAGAAATAAGGAAAATATATTGATTCTTAACTATTAATTTAGATTTCCATTAAAAATAATTATTTCGAAATTTTAAAAATCACAATTTACAATTATCTAAATATCAATTAATTGAATCTTCTACGCTTGATCATTTTAAATAATTTTTATATTGATAGAATTAAATTTTAGTTTACAAAAAATTTGAGTGTATTAAAATTTTAGTTCAACATTTTAGAGTAAACTATATTTTAATTTATTTATTTTCTGTCAATGCAGGTTAATTGTTTCTATTAAAGTAGACTCTAATTTTAATTGATCTCCTTTATTATCTAAATTTTAATTAAAAAATAAATAAGTTTAATAATAATTTGCTTCTTCAATGACAAAAAAGCAATCAAAGATCTAAAATACAACATTAATTTAAAGAAATTTAATTGGGCAGGTTTTTTTTAATACAAATAACGTGGAAAGTTTTGAAAAAATAAATTTTAAAAATAAATGAAAAAGTTATTTTTGAATGATGTTTAAGGCACTTATAACATGTTACAATACGATGCTTGTTTTCTTTTCAATTATATAAATGACGATATTTCCTTCTTTATTATTATATTATTTATTATTTTACTTTTATAATAAAAAGCAATTAATAGTTAGATAATATAAAATAAAAACTACTCATACGATTTATAATTAATTTAAAGATAAATTTTTTCATACGTAATTGATTTAAAACAAAAAAAATATCTTAGTGCTAAACTTCAGGTGTAGACAGAATAAAAGAATAAATGAAAGAATGAATGAATCTTGTGGATTATTATTATAGATTAGCTTAAATGGACCAAAAATGGTTATGTCCATTATCGTGAATTTTTTGTGGCTTACTAAATTTTTTTCACTTCGCTAATGGCATGATATAGTACTATTCTTATGCTTCAAATCCCACTTTTAAAAATTATTTTACGATTTTTAAAAAAAAAGTTATAAAGATTTGAATTTTTTTTATTTTAAATTATAATCTCTCAAATTTCCGAGATTTATAATTATTTGGATAGTCCAATTTTGGTGAATTTGTTCCCAAATTTGTAGCAAGAATATTGGTTAACTGATTTCAAGTTAAGAGAATAAGAATTCAACTTTGGTCAGTACACGAAAAGAGCGATAAATTTCCAATTAATATTTTTATATACACTACCTTCCAAAATTGTGGGACCACTTACAAAAATGGGATTAAAAATATGACCGTCTTAAAATGTTGATAACTCTGTGAGATATTATCGAATTTAAATTTAGCATAGACCATTGGAAAGCTTATAAAATTTTCCGTGAAATGGTCCTATTTTAAAGCTTTTTCGATTAATGGAAACGGAGTTTCAATGTGATAAGCACAAGTGATTTTTTCGTTTTCTGTGAATTTTCATTGTTCAAGTTTGGTGAGCTGCAATTTCTAGAAAAGTAATTGGAAAAAATTTTAATTAGGCTGAATTAAACCTTGAACTATTAGCTTTAAAATATGCTAAAGAAAATTAAAATATCTTGACTGGTTCAAAAGTTATACGCAAATGTGTATAAAGTACAAAACGCACAATTTCTTTGTTTTCTCCCCCCTCGGTCTATTTTCCATGTATTAAACAGCCAAAAGTGGAGTGAGCGTTTCGTTTTTCCGTAGCATACATTCTCTTATAACTTTTGAACCAATGAAGATATTTAAATTTTTTTTGGCTTGTTTTGAAGTTAAAAGTTCAAGGTTTAATTCAGCTTAATTTAAAATTTTTCCAATTCCTTTTCTGGAAAATGTAGCTCACCAAACTTGAACAATAAAAATTCGGAAAAAACAAAAAATTCACTTTTCTTTATCACATTGAATATCAATTTCTATTAATCGAAAAAGCTTTACACAAGGGTCATTTATCGGCAAATTTTATAAGATTTCCAATGGTGTATGAACAATTTCAATTTGCTAATATGGGACAAAGTTATCAACATTTTAAGACGGTCATGTTTTAAAACAAATTTCTGTAAGTGGTCCCACAATTTTGTCCGGTAGTGTATATTTTATATACATCTACAATTTCCCACTCTTTCAAGAAATCAAAACGACATTAGCCGAATCTTGACGACTGAATCCCTTAACAAAATTTCGTGCATCTTAATTTGCGTAGGGGCAGGCTGATTCGCTACAATTGTTTAAAATATTCACTAAAATTTCAGTTTAATTTTTTTTACTGTTTTATTCTAACATGCACACGAGGAAGTATTTTTAAATAAATGTACCACTTTTTTTTTAGTAATATTTTCTTCTTCCATTATGTTTTCAATAAAAGCACTATTTTTCGATAGTTGGAAGATCAGGATAAAAAAATAGAAACACTACTTTTTTAAGAAGGTATGACGACGTTTCGGTGGCTTGGTTTGCCACCATCATCAGGTCACTTTAATAAAAAATAAATAAATAAATTATATATATATATATATATATATATATATATTGTAATTCGAGCCATAGGATTCTATAATTTTGTTTCGGTCTTTGATAATTACCAGTGTGAGGTCATCATTATTTGATTATAATTGAGTATTTATATTTTATATGGATTTAAAATTAAAATTTGAAATAATATTTAAATAGATAACTTGAACTAAAATAAATAATTATGAATAATTTATTTTCATTTTGTTACGATTAGTTTGCATTAAATAAAAAACGTGTAATTACAAAGAAAAGAGTGGTAGGTAGCATGACCTAGGTACAAATTTTTAAATGGTACAAATTCCTAATCCTTTTAACCAATACAAAAATTTCTCAGTAAATTTTCCATCATCTTTCTTATTTTGGCGACAAGCTGCGCACACTTCCCAGAAATTTAGAAACTCTCTAAACTGCACATTGCGACCGGAATAACTCCGAATAAATAAATCCAGAAAATGTTAATTCGAGGATTTCCTCGTTTCGCAGTTTTCACCGCATGAGGAGGCAAGGCACGAAGTGGAAAACGCCACTTTAAGATTCAAGTGACCGTTACAAATCACGCGTCCTTACTTGTAGGGAACTCAGCTGGAGAATGTCCCCCGTTGGCCATTTTCGTACAAGATTGTAGGCAGCCTAGGAGCGGATGTAGCTGATCGAAGATTACTTGTCAGTCCCGCAAATGGCACAGGTGATCCTGACATAAGCTTGACACAAGGTGCGAGACTGTGTTACTTCATCGGAGCCAGTCCAACTTAAAAGGTGCGAGATATGAGGAACTGGACTATCTTGCTTCTCAGTCTAAAGACTGGGCAGCCGTCCATTTTTTTTTCTCTTTCTGTATCTCTTTCTAATTTTTTTTTTTCACTCGCATGATCTAATAGTGTACACCTCGACTTGTCCTAGTTGAGAGTGGTTTTCGCATTCATGTTTCCCATTTCGGTAGTGTTGTGCAATTTGAATCAGCCGGCAATATGAAGACACAATATATATATGTACCCTGACAAGTGATTGAAATTTTACAATTTTAATGAATTTTTCTCTATATTGATATTACGAAATGTGGTAGTAATTACAAAATAGACACAAACTGTTTTGATGAATTTTTGAAGGAAAATTTTCATTTAACAAAATTTTTGAAAAATTAAAAATCGACCTAGAAAATCGTTACTTGAAGGTTTTTTCTGGATATAAGTACGAATCCGGTATGAGATTTTTAGAATTTAAAATGGTGGGTTCAATATGGCGGAGACGAAAATTGAAAATCAACAAATAGTGGATAAAATCTTTAGTCTGGGGTGTTTGGGGTCGCTGAACATAAATCTGGTATCGGATTTTTAAAATTCATAATAGCGGATTCAACTATGCGGAAAAAAATAATAATACTTCCTCTATGAGGAAGCAAAAATAGTATTTTATTATACTAATTTCTAGGAAGTTGGTTATAAACTGCTTATAGTTCAATCGATAATTTCTTTTTATCGTAGAATATTTTGTCGAAAAGAAGCATAGATAAAAACCGTTAATTTGGAAACTTGGGTGTGTAAGAAAAATTAAAAAGAAAACTTCACAAAACAATTGTAAACCTCTATTATTGATACAAATTTTAGGTACGGAATATATACTCTTTATAAATCGATTGGTTCGTTCTAGAATATTTTTTTGAAAGGAATAATGGGTGTAAAATTATAGTTTTAGAAGATATAGAAACGAAAAGAATTTTAAATTAAAAAAAAAAATTATAAATTTTACGAATTTTTGACAGAACCAAAATAAAAATTGATTGAACCTAGTTTTAAAAAATCGAATAATATAACGGTTAACAATGTTCCTGAATCAGAAAGCAAAATTTTTAATTTTTAATATTTGGAATTTGAAACATTTGATAATACTGTGGAAATTAAGTTGGAATATAATTTAAATTGTAAGTTATTGAAATTAGAAAAACTTGAAATTTTGAACTATTGAAATTTGGAACTATAGAAAATTTGGAACTATAGAAAATTTAAACAAATGAAGTTTAAAGATAATTTAAATTGCGAATCAAGTTGAAAATAATTAAAATTTAAACAAGTTTTAATTTCGCACAAGCAAAGTTTGAAATAATTGATATCTAGAATTTTTGAAATTTAATATAATAGAGTTTGAAGATAATTAAAACTAGAAAATAGTAAGTTTTGAAATGTGTGAACCTTAAAATAATTAAAATTTTAAGAACTTGAAATTGGAAGTAATTGGAAAGAAATGAAGTTTAAAAATAATAAAAATTACAACATAAGTGAAGCTACAAATAGTTGTAAGGAATTCTAACTAATTGCAAATAGAAATAATTGCAATTGGAAATAATTGAAATTAAAAGTAATTGCATTTTTTAACTGTTAAAATTTGAAGCAAATGTTAATTTAAACATAATTAAAATTAGAAGTAAGTAAAATTATAAATAATGAAAATTTCGAATATCCCCAGTTTAAAAAAAGTCAAGCTTCAAATAACTGCAAATTTAATTAATTAAAGTCAGAATCATTTGGAACCTTAAACAAGTAAAGTTTTTGAATTAATAATAAAAAGTGTTTCATATTTGAAGTATTTGGAATTTAAAACAATTGAAACTTAAAGTAGTTATAATTTGAAGTAATTAAAGTTTTTAAACAATTATACTTAAAATAATTGAATTTTTATGTAAATGTAATTTAGAACATTTGCAATTTCAAGTAATTGAGATATACAACAAACTAAGATAGAAATTATTGAAATTTTAAGCAAAAATAAAATTTTAAGTAATTGAAATTTGGAACATATGAAGCTTAAAATTATGGAGTTTTTATGTAACTGAAATTTGAAACAACGCAAACTTGAAATAAGTGAATTTTGATGTCTGAAGTAATTGAAATTTAGACAAAATTAAGTTAGAAAATTTAAAAAATAATTAAATTTTAAGTAATTGCAATTTGAAAAAAATGAAGTTTCAAATTATGGAATTTTGATACAATTTAAATTTGAAACAATTGAAACTTAAAATAACTGAATTTTGACGCAATTGTAATTTGGATAACATTTGGAATTTGAAGTAATAGACATTTCAAACATATTAAGTTAAAATAGAAACAGAAATAGATTAGAAATAATTGTATTTTGATGCTTTTAAAATTTGAAACTAATGGAATTTAAAATAATTGAAATTTAGAACAAATAAAGTTAGAAATTAAATTTTGATGTAATTCAAATTTGGTACAAATGAAACTTGAAATAATTGAATTTTGAAGTCATTGTAATTTGAATCATTTAGAATTTGAAGTAATTGAAATTTCGAACAAATTAAGTTAGAAATGATTAACATTTTAAGTAATTGTAATTTGAAACAAATAAAGTTTTAAATTATTGAATTTTTATGTAATTGTAATTTGGAATATTTGGAATTGGAAGTAATTGAAATTTCAAACAAATTAAGTTAGAAATGTTTGAAATTTTAAGTATTTGTAATTTGAAACAAATGAAGTTTAAAATCATTCAATTTTGATATAATTGAAATTTGAAACTAATGGAATTAAAAGTAATTATAATTTAGAACAAATAAAGCTAGAAATAATTGAAATTTTAAATAATTGTAATTTAAAACAAATGAAGTTTGAAATCGTTGAATTTCGAAGTAATTGAAATTTGAAGGTAATGAAAATAGAAGTAATTGAAATTTAGAACAAATTAAGTTAGAAATTAAATGATATAAATGAAACTTGAAATAATTGTATTTTGATGTAATTGTAATTTGGAACGTTTGGTATTGGAAGTAATTGAAATTTTGAACAAATTAACTTAGAAATGATTAAATTTTATTAATTGTAATTTGAAACAAATATAATTTGAAACCATTGAATGTTAATGTAATTGAAATTTAAAACTAATGGAATTTAAAGTAATTGAAATTTAGAACAAATAAGGCTAAAAATAATTGAAATTTTAAATAATTTGAATTTTAAATAATGGTAATTGGAAACAAATAAAGCTTGAAATCTTTCAATTTTGAAGTAATTGAAATTTGAAATTAATGGGATTTAAAGTAATTTAAATTTAGAACAAAGAAGGCTAAAAATAATTAAAATTTTAAATAATTGTAATTTGAAACAAATGCAGTTCGATACCCTTTAATTTTGAAGTAATTGAAGTTTGAAAGTCATGGAAATAGAAGTAATTGAAAGTTAGAACAAATTAAGTTAGAAATTAAATTTTTATCTAATTGTAATTTGAAACAAATGAATTTTGAAATGCATTAAATTTTGATGTCATTGAAATTTATTTATTTATTTATTTATTTACATACACAGACGGGCAAAATATAAAGAAATTTGAGAGTAATGGAATTTAAAGTAATTGAAATTTAGAACAAAGAAGGCTAAAAATAATTGAAATTTTAAATAATTGTAATTTGAAACAAATGCAGTTCGATACCCTTTAATTTTAATTGAAGTTTGAAAGTCATGGAAATAGAAGTAATTGAAATTTAGAACAAATTAAGTTATAAATTAAATTTTTGATCTAATTGTAATTTGAAACAAATGAATTTTGTAATCATTGAATTTTGATGTAATTGAAATTTGAAACTAATGGAATTTAAAATAATTGAAAATTGAATAAATTGATATAAATTAAACTTGATATAATTGAATTTTGAAGTAATTGAAATTTAAAAGTAATGGAAATAGAAGTAATTGAAATTTAGAACAAATGAAGTTAGAAATTAAATCTTAATGTAATTGAAAATTGATATAAATTAAACTTGATATAATTGAATTTTGATGTAATTGAAATTTGGAACAATTGGAATGTGAACGAATTGAAATTTAGAACAAATTAAGTTAGAAATGATTGAAATTTTAAGTAATTGAATTTTGACACAAATGAAGTTTAAAATTATTGATTTTTGGTGTAATTGAAATTCAAATCGAATTGAATTTAAAGTAATTTCAATTTTAAATTTAGAACAATAGAAGATAAAAATGATTGAAATTTCGAAAATTGACTTTTAATTAATTGGAATTTTGAATAATCGTAATTTTGAGCAGTTTCAGTTAGAAGTAATTGAATTTAGAAACATTTGAATTTCTATGTAATTGAAATTTGAAACATTTTGAATTTGAAGTAGTTGAAATTTAGAAGAAACTAAGTTAGAAATGATTACAATTTTAAGGAATTAAGTTTGGAATCATTGAAATTTTTATGTAATTTTTATTGGAATCTAATGGAATTTAAAGTAATTGAAATTTATAACAAAAGAAGTTAGAAATTGTGTTTTAATGTAATTTAAATTTGAAACAAGTGAAACTTAAAATTATTGAGTTTTGATGTAACTGTAATTTGGAATATTTGGAATCTGAAATTATTGAAACTTACAACAAATTTAGTTAGATTTAATTGCAATTTCCAGTAATTGAAATTTGTTACAAGTTTAATATCATTGAATCCTAATGTAATTTATATTTGAAACTAATGAAATTTGAAGAAGTTTTAATTTTATATTAAAAACAAATGAAGTTTAAAATGATTGAAATTGAAAGTACTTGAAATTTTAAACATTCGAGATTTAAATAAATAATTGAAGTTTTAAATAATCAAAATTTTGGGCAATTTTGATTAAAAAAGAGTTTAGAAACATTTGAATTTTGATGTATTTGGAATTTGAAACATTTCGAATTTCAAGAAATTAAAATTTAGAACAAAGGTAGTTAGAAATAATGACAATTTAAAGTTATTGATATTGGATCAAATCATTCGAAGATATTAAACTAATTAAAATTCGATAGAACCAAAATTTTGTGCATTTCAAATTTAAAGTAAATTCTCTTTATAACACTTGAGTTTTCATGTTCATATAAATGAAATTTAAAATATTTAAAAATTGTAACAAGAAAAATGAGAAATAATTTAAATTTAAAAATGACAATTTTTAAACTATTCGAATTTAAAGTATTTAAAATTGGTATTAAAATTAATATCCAAATTGGCGCCCAACGTGGGGCTCCAGTTTAAAATCATACCCGATTCCTCATTTCTCATCAATCTCTCTTCTACACTTATTAAATTTAATCAAAAAACAACTCCTAAACAAAAACTCGAGATCAAAAAACTACAAGAATAAAATTAGCCATAATCCAAATCGATAAATCCACAGAAAGTATTGCAGGGACAGAATGAACTAATTTACTGGAATTGACTGACGAGCAGGTACTCTTCCAGGTGGTTGTGATTTTATTGCCGCAACTCTACCCAATCTTAGGGGAAATGTCAACAACCTCTGTTAAAGTGAAAGGTCTCAAATATCCAAAAACTACTCAATCCTATAGGATTTTATTCGGTTTAACGATATTGGAAGATAAAATTTTATGATTATTATTAGCCATTTGCTACGTATTACAGTTTCTTTATTTAATACACATTTGAAGCTTAAAATGCATTACGTCAAATTCTCAACAAAAAAATAATTGCCTAATAAAAATTTATTACACTTCAAAGGCATTCCGCAGCTCTAGTTCCTCAATCGAGAAAAGTTGAGGCAGCTTTAACGTAATTTAAACTAGCTTTTACAGAATTCTTTGGTAGATATGTGAACGAGATTCAGGCGAGATGCTTATCCATGTGAAGTGAAATTGCACCACAGGCAAGTCACTTTTTTTTTTCTGAGCACCTTTGACAGCGAGGTGCGACCTTCTGTCCATGCAGGCAGTTTAAACATCAGGAAATCTTGAGGAGAATCCAGTCTTTACAAGCGTCGTTAAATCTTATGCTCACTTCTCTATGCAACCTGAAATTTTCGTCTCTTTTTCATTATCAGAAATATTCCAACAATTTTAGTCATTTTAGCCTGGTAAATTCGAGCACACTTTACAAAGTGGAGAGCAATTTTTCAGGAATTCAAGATGTTAATTTTGTAATTTTTGAAGAAGGAAGCAATTTTTGAAAATAGAAAGCCGCAACTTTTTCGTCCAATAATTCTGACAATTCGGAAAAAAGGGATTGCGATTTAGACTCTTGAGACATCAATTATTATGAAACTGTTTCGTGGAAAATTCGGTAACTTTTGTCGTCATTCAAGGTGACTTTTGAAATGTTCGATTAATCATTCGTGAAATGATACGGTTATTTGAAAGTGTCATAAAAGTTTGTATAAATTTCCGTAACTGACGTAACCAAGAAGTTGGAGGGGAATTTTTAGCAAGTTTCTAATTCTGCCGGAGAAGAAATAAAATAATTGCGAGAAATCCTATTATCATAAATTTTTTTCGCGCAATATTAAATAATATAAATTTTTCCAAATCGATTTTTTTTTACCATGTTTACTCGTATCTGCCATTCAAACAATTTTTCCAAGTCGGCCAATTAGAATAAACTAAAAATCCCAATAAATTACAGTGACTGCATTTTAACCACGTCTTTCAAAACGTAATTACCTAATTAAAGTATGTAATATCAATTCTAAATAATAATCATTATCAATCATAAATTACCATTATCCAATTAAAATTTCTGCCAAGTTTAAAAGAAACTCACTTTCAGATTATTCAAAACACATGTGCCGTGTCAAGTTTCGAACTTCCGCAGTTCTTTCATTCAACTCGGATGTGAAACGGGAAAATTTGATTATACAATAATATAATTATGATGACAATAGAAATCAATCTTGTTAATTGAAGCGTATAAATATATGAATTTAAATTGAATATGTATGGTATAATCAAATCATAATTTCAACTATATAATTTGGTTTTGATAGAGGCACACGATAGAAATAATTTGCACACGTGTTTCTTGAGGATCCTGTTTATGTGATGGTGAGTAATCTGCCAAGCAAGTGAAAGACTGGTTTTAACTTGGAGAAAGTGGTTGTTAATATTGTCGACTGATTGCTTCCTCTGCTCATCTTGTGGTCAGTTGTCAGAGAATCTTCAAATTTGTTATCAACTCTCATCATTCATCCGAAGATCGGATCAGTTAACTTTGATTTACAGACGACCATTCACCAATCGCGTTGCAACACTATTGTACTTATAGCTTGCGTACTCATGTTTATAACGATAAGTGGTCACGTGACCGCATTTACAATTGGGATGTGACTCCCGCGATGAGGATTTACGATCCCATCGTCTCGCGAATAGATCCAAGATACTTAGTATTTTAGATTTATTTACCTCTTTACTTAGTAATTCAAATTTACTTGTACGCGGTATCTTTGTTTTATTTATGATAATTTAACATTTTATTCAGAAATAACTGGAGAAAAAAGAAATAAGAATTAACTGGAAAAAAGACACAGAGAGAGAGAGAGAGAGAGAGAAAATAAATTAGAAAAAAATAATGAAGATGAAAAAATGATGGTACTGAGAGAAAGAACCTGAAGAAGTTGTAAAGAAAGAATGGCAAAAAAGTAATATTTATCATTCATTAACACTTAGTATCTCAATTCTGAGGCTCTGATTCATGAATACAAATACTTATGAGCAGAGTGCATAAAGCATTATGTGTGGCAAATAAAACTCCACATAGATTTATAATCCACTTACCTGTTATGAGAATTTATTGTGTCATTGAATAGCACCCGTTTATCAACCTTATGAGGAAGCTTGAATAATTAATCAATTATGTCGTTCGACGACTTAGAAAGATTCAAAATTGACACTATCAGCCTTATAATCTTGTTCTAACCTAAAAACTTGATCTTGTTTCATATAATTAGTTTGCGCGACTTTGCCACTCGAATACAAATGGTCGAGAAAATACATACTCTGATGAAGTTTCGTTAATTACGAAACTGCAGTGTCGGGTCTTTATTGGAATAGGGTAAACTTGAAATAAAACGGGGAAAATGGAAAAGAAGAGAGGCAAAAGAAAAACTGGGGAAAATGGAAAAAAAAATAAACAAAATAAAATAATACGTGGGAGAAAATGAAAAAGGAATGGATTAAAAAAAAGGAAATGTAGACAACAAATTAAATTGAGAATGGAAGAAAAAACAAAATAAATAATTTGGAGGATGTAAAACTAAAGAAATAAAACAAACGAAGGAAAACTAAATAGAAAAAAGAATAAATCGAAACAGTGGAGGCAAAAGGAAGAAAGTAAACGAAATGAACGAGGCAAATGAATGAAAAAAATAAAATTAGAAGGAAAAAGGTAATAAATAAAACACAATTATCGAAACGAAACTATAAAAGAAAGAAAGAAATAAATAAATAAAAGAAGTTGAACAGAAGAAAATATACAAAACTTTTTCTATACAAAACAAAACAAATGAAATGAATTAAACAAACAACGGAAAAAAATACAAGCAAAGAGAAAATATTATAAGCAAAAGTAATACAAGAAAACAAAATAAAAACAAATGTAACAAATGAATGGAAGCAAAACAATTGAGGCAAACTAAGTGAACAAAACAAAAGCAAAAAAGCAGATAGAATAAAACGAAATATAGAAAACAAAAAAAAAACGACTCAAGGAAAAAGAAACTAAATATAAGCAAAAGATAATTGAAAAGAAAAGAAAATAAGTAAAACTAAATAAGCAGATCAAACAAATATAATACAATAATCAAAACAAAACAAATGAAAAAAATAAACAACAGAAAAAATAGAAAAACAACTAAAAGAAACAAAATGAACAAAACAAAAGAAATAAAATGAAGCAAATAAACCAACAAATAAAGAAAAGAAAACAAATTAAACAAAACAAATAAATCAAAACAATTAAACCGAAAGAAATAAAGCAAATAAATAAAACACAAAAATCGAAACGAAAAGAATTGAAAAAATAGGAAATAATAATTAAATAAAAGAACATGAAGAAAACAAAATACACAACAGTTTTTCATTATTAAACAAAATAAATTAACTAAATTAAACAAACAAAAACAAAACAATATAAGAAAAAGAAATACAAAAAAAAACAAACAAAAAAAAATTAAACGAAAAAAATGAAACAAAAGAATGGGAGCAAAACAATTGAAATAAACCAAGTAAACAAAATAAAATCATAAAAAATGAAACGAAATATAGAAAACAAAACGAAACGACTCAAAGAAAAAGGAACTAAATAAAAGCAAAAGATAATTGAAAAGAAAAGAAAATAAGTAAAACTAAATAAGCAGATCAAACAAATATAATACAATAATCAAAACAAAACAAATGAAAAAAATAAACAACAGAAAAAATAGAAAAACAACTAAAAAAACAAAATGAACAAAACAAAAGAAATAAAATGAAGCAAATAAACCAACAAATAAAGAAAAGAAAACAAATTAAACAAAACAAATAAATCAAAACAATTAAACCAAAAGAAATAAAGCAAATAAATAAAACACAAAAATCGAAACGAAAAGAATTGAAAAAATAGGAAATAATAATTAAATTAAAGAACATGAAGAAAACAAAATACACAACAGTTTTTCATTATTAAACAAAATAAATTAACTAAATTGAACAAACAAAAACAAAACAATATAAGAAAAAGAAATACAAAAAAAAAAAACAAAAACAAATTAAACGAAAAAAATGAAACAAAAGAATGGAAGCAAAACAATTGAAATAAACCAAGTAAACAAAATAAAATCATAAAAAATGAAACGAAATATAGAAAACAAAACAAAACGACTCAAAGAAAAAGGAACTAAATAAAAGCAAAAGATAATTGAAAACAAAAGAAAATAAGTAAAAATAAACAAGCAAAACAAACAATTAAAATGCAATAATCAAAACAAAACAAATGAAAAAAATAAACAAAGAACAGAAAAAAAACTACACTGAGAAAATAAGTTGACTAAATACAACCAATTTTTGATTAAATTTAGCAGAGAGAGGTTGTTGATATAGCACCTGCAAAGCACTTAATTGATTTTAGCAGAGCATATGCTCCGGTATCTTAGAAGTTTGATTGTCATCGCCGGTGTTTTGTTTGTTTTGTCCCGAGGAACCCTAACCTAGAAATAAAGCTGCTTGGCTAGAGGCTTATTTTCTCAGTGTAAAAGAAACAAAATACATAAAATGAAGCGTATAAACCAACAAATAAAGAAAAGAAAACAAATTAAATAAAACAAATAAATCAAAACAACCAAACCGAAAGAAAGAAAGCAAATAAATGAAACACAAAAATCGAAACGAAACAAATTAAAAAAATAGTAATAATAAATAAATAAAAGAATATGAAGAAAACAAAACACACAAAAGTAACTAAATTAAACAAACAAAAAGAAAACAATATAAGAAAAAGAAATACAAAAGAACAAAACAAAAACAAATTAAACAAAAAAAATAAAACAAAAGAATGAAACAAACCAAGTAAACAAAAGAAAATCAGAAAGAATAAAACGAAATATAGAAAACAAATAAAAAATACTCAAAAAAAAAAAATAATTATAAGCAAAAGATAATTGAAAAGGAAAGAAAATAAATAAAACGAAACAAATATACCAAACAAATAAAACACTATAATCAAAACAAAACAAAAGACAAAATAAACAAAGAACAGAAAAAAATTGAAAAACAACTAAAAGATACAAAATAAACAAAACAAAAATAAATAAAATGAAGCAAATAAACCAATAAATTAAACAAAACAGATACTTTAAAACAATCCAACCGAGGGAAATAAAACACAAAAATAGAATCGAAACAAATTAAAAAAAAAAGTAACAATAAATAAATAAAAGAACATGAACAAAACAAAATACACAAAAGTTTTTCTATATAAAACAAAAAAATGAACTAAATTAAACAAACAAAAAGAAAACAATATAAGAAAAAGAAATATAAAAAAACAAATTAAAATAAACAAATGAAACAAAGAAATGGAAGCAAAGCAATTGAAGCAAACCACGTAAACAAAACAAATAAACAAATAAATAAAACGAAACATAAAACCAAATAAATAAAACACTATAACCAAAACAAAACAAAAAAATAAAAATAAACAAACAACAGAAAAAAATAGAAAAACAAACAAAATAAATAAAACAAAATATTTACAAAAATATTGTCTGAAGCTGTCGTTTATTCTTTTAATAAAACAACTCAAATAAAACACATTTACAAAACTTTTTCTATATCAAACAAAACAAACGAAAGAAAATAGATAAACGGCAGGAGAAGAAACAAAATAAGAAAAACAAATAAAACAGAAGAAAACAAACAAAAAAATAAACCAAACAGAACAATTCAATCAAACCATTCTAAACAAAACAAAAATACATACCAAATAATGAAAATAAAATCGAAAAATCGAAAAAATCAATAAGCAGAATACAGTAATTAAAAAAAAGCGAATCAAAGAGAACAAAACTGAAGCAAAATAAATAAAACAACACAAAATAAATAAACGATGTAAACAAAACAAACGAAACAGTTAAAAGAAAACAATAAAACAATCGAATCATATGAAGCAAAAAAATTAAACAAAACAATATGAGAAAAATAAAGAAACGAAAGGAAATAAACAAAACTTTTTCTATGTAAAGAAAAACAGAATAAACAACAGAAAGAAGTAAAATGAGAAAAACAAATAAAAGAAACAGAAAATTATTACCACATTAAAAAACAAATAAATCTTATTATCACATTAATAATAATAATTAACAATCCAATAAATGCAAAAAAATACACAAACCAAGTAAACAAAACAAAATAGACAAAGCAAAAAGAACAAAGTAAAAAAAAACTAAAATAAATAAATGAATAAAAAAATAAATGAAACAACACAAAATACTTCCTCTATGGGAAAGCAATAAATAAAATGTAATGCGAGAAACAAAATAAGCAAATAAAAGACAATAATAAATAAAAACAAAACAAAGTAACAAAAAAAAATTTTTTTTTAAAGGAAATCAGTATGAGTAAAATAAAGAAAAAAAAGCCAAGCACCGAGGGTTCGTGCACAAACTTTTTGGCAAATTTACAATTTTTCAAAAAAATACTGTGTTAAAAATGATCAATCCTAACTTTTTTACTTTTTATAAAATTTAAGTATAAAATAAAACGTTTTTATAAGGTCAAAGACTTCCAAGTAGATATATAGACAGACCTGTTTATATAATTTTTAAATTTTAATTAAAAAAAAATGTATTTAATCTTCTTTTTTTTAAACTTTTAAAGTAATTTAAAAATAAAAATAAACATTTTGAACAAAGAAGAAGCTGAAACTGTGAAATATTGTAGCTGTTTAGGAAAGAACAAAATTTTTTCGGTAAAATTTCAATTTTTCGAAAAAAATGCTATGATGGTAAATTTAAAACACAATTTTGATGGTTTTATAAAAATCTCTGTATAAAATTACACATTTTTGCCAATTCCTAAATTTTCAGGATAAATATGCTGAGCTCTAGCATAGAAGTATTTTGTCATTTTTCAATTTTTCCTTAATAACGTTTGAAAACTAAATCCAGCAACGTTAGCTATATTTTTCCTATACAATCTACACGTAAAAATACCCACACGGAAAAAAATTAATCACAAAACTTAAAATGAGTTGAATTTTTAATTGCAGAGAATTAAAAATGTATCTAAATTAAGAATTATAATCAAACTTTTTATAAGAAGTCATGCTTTATTTTGCAAAACTTTATACCAGAAAATGCCATTTTATGAAATCTCTATTTTAGAGATATGTTCATTTAACAACCTAGAAATATATAAAAAAGTTTATGCTGAAACATATTTTATTATTCGGAAAAGTTTAAAAATGTTTAGTTTTTGCGATATAATGAAGATTTGACTAAATTTAAATCGATTTTTTTATTAATAAATTTGCTCTAAAAAAAAGAATTATTTTTGTCGAATACTTTTAAACAAAACGTTTTACTATTTCTTTTAAATTTTGAAACACATACATTCTAGGTAATCCGTTTGCTCTAAATTTCAATAATAACTTAAATTTTATTCGTAATGGGCTATGTATAAACTGAGGAATTATACAACATTAAATTACTTTATTTCTTATTCTAATAATAATATTAAAATTTGTTACCAAAGAATTGAAAAAATAGATAAAAAGGCATAATAATTGTGAATGTTGCTGCGATGTGACTGCGATCAGTCATTTGCTTTTTTTATTGTTTATTTCCCATATAGGTATATGATTTTAGGCATAAGAATATGCTATACTAATATACTATACTAATATTATACTAATATATAATACTAATATTTTAATCTGATATAAATCCAGGGACGTAACTACAAATGTCGAGACCCCTCCGCAATTGTTTTTAGGAGGCCCCCTCCCCCCCCCCCGAATATTTTTTTTAATAGTGTATAAATAATTTCGGTCAATATTTTCTATTTTTAATTATTTTTTTAAAAAAAATTTTTTGCATTATGGATATTGGGCTCGAGGCCCCCCCGCAATGCGGGGTTTCGCGACTATGGTAGTTACGTCCCTGTATAAATCCATATTTTAATTTTAAAGATTTTATTACATCTTACTTTTGTTTTTAGAGATAATTTATGCTTGAATCTCATATTAAATGTCAAATTTGGATATTAATTTTTTCCGTGCAGGTATACCAACTTTCAAACATCTATGTCAAATAGTTTGAAAGATATGGAGAGGGAGGCACTTTTTTTAAAAAAAAAGTTTTTCCTTGACAACGCTATGACCATTACTTCCAATCAAGCTCTCTATATTTTTCCTGTAATCTAAACACGAAAATACACATCAGGCGCGGATCCAGCGGGGGGCGATGGGGGCGATCGCCCCTCCCAAAAGCCTTAGATTATCATATGAGAGAGAAAGAGATAGCACTATATTCTTATATTTTTCTATCTCATATATCGCCCCCTCCAAAAACCTCGTCTGGATCCGCCTTTGATACACATGTGTATCAAATTTCAAATCTTTAACTCAAATAGTTTGGTTTTAGGGGAGGGGGGCAAAATTAGCAAAACAAAAATACAAGAAAAAACTGAATAAACAAAGCAAGGCAAAATAAACAAAACAATTAAATAACTGTTCATTGTTTTTTTTTTCTTAGAAAGAAATTGTGCTATTTTTTTATTCACTTTTTCGGTAGAAAAAAAAATACTGAAATTTTTGTTTTTTGAATTTTGTGTCGCGAAACTGTCTTCGTGATTTATCAGCTTCAACCTATAAATAGACATATTGCATTCTCCACTGATCTCAATTATATTACCGAGCATCGGAGGAGAAAGGATTGCATCTAAAGCGGCATATTTTTTTATTGTGGGATATTTCTCGTTGCACGTGCATCTCGATCTTGGTTGGTAAAAATCACTGTACAAATAATTTGTACACGTGGTACGATCATTGCGGTTTTATTTCCGTCAGTCTTTCCAGCAGACCGCAAAGTTTATAAGGAAGTTATTTGTTCTTTACGACCAGAAAAATGGATCATTTCAAGTTATATCAGAAATCACTTCTCTTCTGCATTACATCTCTCTCTCTCTCTCTCTTTGTCAGTACTAAAAAAAAAAAAATTACGATTGTGAAGTTTCTTACACCCAGAAATAAAATCTTCGGGCATTGTATTGTTTCTTTATCCAGTACGTAACTTTGAGTAAAGTTCGTCATCTTGTCTGTTACGTTTCAATTTTAATTGTACATATGTTATAATTATGCATTAGATACACCTATCTATTTATATTTACGTGTGGATAACATCTTATTTATGTAAACATGATACTATCCCAAAAAAAAAAAAAAAACCCACGCAATAACAACACATACATTTTATACTGTACGTTAGTACTAAATTTGTTTAGTTTATTCAGTATTTATTTATATTTACGTAACATTTGTAAAAACTACATATAGCATTATATGTCAGTGTATATAACATATACCCACTTTTTGCCAACTAAAAAATATTCTTACATAAATAAATTTTATCACACAAAGACGCACGCAATTAAAACGGAAAATAATGTTTGTCCTAAAAGAAAGAAATAAAGAAATACTTTTCAGTGCTTAATTACTTTAGCGTCAATGAATAATAATTAAGTAAGAGGCTCTGATAAACCAGTCAATGACCTGAATGCAAGTCATTTGACAGGGAAAAATCTCAAGAGAGAAAGTAATTTTATGATTTATGGAACAATTAATTTAAAAACAGCTTTTCTCAGGGGGAAGAGGATTCGTTAGTTGTATTGGCTTCCGGCGGTAATTAATGTGAATATTTGGCTTCAGGAAGATTCCAGAGTTTGTGCGACGTATGCGGGTAATGCGTGAAAGTGATTTGGCAATCGGTTCCTCGGCACAAACGCAGGACAAGTTTCGCTCAGAAATGTGAGAGTCGTGAGTCAGATGACTTGCGATGACCACTGTTTGCAACCTACACCTTGGCCGTGAAGAATGTGTCTGTTATTTTGGCTCCGAGGTCGTAAACATTCATCAAATTTTACATCAGATTCACTCGTTAATAAAATCGAATAAATAAATAAACGGCAATTATTTTCATGAAATATGAATACAGTTGGATTGTAAAAAAGGGTTTTGTAAGAAAGATACGCATTCGTAAGTACAATAATTAAATGGACGATTATTTATAACGGTTGTGAAAAGGAAAAAAAATGTGTATTTGAACCAATTCAGTTCCAGATTTCGGTTTCTAGATTTTGTATTCAGGATTTTAGATCTTGAATACCACATCCTAGATTTTAAATTATCCGATATCAAGTTTCAAATTCCACGTTCCTAATTTCAAATTCTGTTATCTTTAATACGGATTCTAGATTCCGAATTTCACATTTTAGATTCTAGATTCAAGATTTTATATTCTAGATTACAGATTTCATGTTTTAGATTCGATATCCGAGAATCAAAAATTTTCTTTTATTTTATTAATTTATACTCCGAATTCGAGATTCCTAATTCTACGTACAAGATTCCATATAACAGATTTCAGATTTCGCAGCCCAGATTTCATATTCGAGATTTTATTCCACGTGGACTTTTTTTTAAAATAATATGATTTTCTATGTTATGAGAAATTAGAACTATAAAGAAGGATTCTTATCTTAAAATGGTAAATAAATTAATATTTAATACTTATAAGAAATATTTGATTGAAATTGAAATCCGTTCAAGTTTTCTCGAAATAACCTGGCAACAAAAAAAAATTTCATCACACACACACATTTTCTGAACATATTTTTGCATTTTAGGTGAAAATGAGTCGATTTAGACTGTTTTTGAAAAATCGAAAATCCTAACGATCACAAAATCTACAAAATTAATTGAAAAATAGAAATTGGAGAAAATGATTAAAAATTATAATAATAATGCAAAACTAAAGAAAGTAATTATACTTTGAGAAAAATCAGTAATGAAAGTATAAAATATATTTAAAATTAAAAAAAACATAATTGAATAAATAAAATAAGTAAAATTTGAGATAAATATTTAGAAAATTTAGTAAAATTAATTGAAAAACGATTAAAATCTTTAAAATTTGGAGAAAATGATTGTAAAATAATGAGAATAATTGATAAAATGAAAATAATTCTAATTTAAATTTAAGATGAATAATTAAAAATTGAAGAAAATAATTGCAATTTAAAAAAAAAGAAGTCATATTACTTCCCATATATGAGAAAGAAAAATCAAAAAGTTTAATCAAAATCAAAGAAAATAATTGGAAAATGGTAAAAACAATGGAAAATTAAAGGAAGAAATTGATATTTATAGAATAAATTAAAATTAGTGATAAACAATTGGGAATTTAGAAAATTAATTAAAAAAAAATTAAAAATTGGAGAAAACAATTGCAAAATAATAAAAATATTTGAAAATAGAATAACATAGTTAAAATTGCAGGTAAATAATTAAAATTTAAAGAAAATAATAAAAATTTGAGGAAAATAAGTGATAATACTTCCTGCATGTAAAAGCAAAAGAAAAATTTTAATTAAAATTAAAGCAAATAATTAAAAAAATAATAAAAACAATTAAGCATTAAAAAAATTAATTGAAATTTGAGATAAATAATTTGAAATTTGAGAAATTGACTAAAAAATAATTTCAAATATGAGAAAACAAATTCAAAATCATGAAAATATTAAAAAATTAAAAAAAAATTAATATCTGAGGTAAATAATTGAAAATTGAAGAAAATAATTGAAATTTTGAAAAAAGTAATAAATAATAATTTATGAAATCAATAAAAAATTGAAAAAGTAAATTTAAGAAGAACAGTTGAATAATTATAAAAGCAATTAAAAATTGTAGAAAATAACTGAAATTTTGAAAAAAGTAATAAAATCACCAAATTAAATTGAAATTGAAGAATGTAATTGAAATATGAAAAAAATAATTAAAAATTTATGAAATCACAAAAAGATTGAAAAAGTAATAGAAATTTTAAGAAAAATAGTTGAAAAACGATAAAAGCATTTAAAAATTGTAGAAAATATTTGATATTTAAAGAATTAATTAAAATTTTAGATAAATAATTGGAAATTTGAAAATTTGACTGAAAAATAATTTAAAATTTGAGAAAACAATTGCAAAATAATGAAAATATTTAAAAATAGAAAAAATAATTATAGTCTGAGGTACATACCTAATTAAAAATTGAAGAAAATAATTAAAATTTTGAAAAAAGTAATAAAATCACCGAATTAATTTGAAATAAAAGAAAGTAATTGAAATATAAGAGAAATAATTAAAAATTTAGAAAATTAATAAAAAAATTGAAACAGTAATAGAAATTACTGTTATTACTAATAGAATTACTATTAGTAATAGAACTATAAAAATAGTTGAAAAATGAAAAAAGTAATTAAAAATTGTAGAAATTATTTAAAACTTAAAGAATTAATTGAAATCTGAGATAAATATTTTAAAATTTGGAAAATTGGCTAAAAAATAATTTAAAATTTAAAAAAACAATTGCAAAATAATGAAAATATTTAAAAATTTAAATTCAAAGTAAGGAAAAATAGTAGGTAAATAATAATAATTGAAAATAGAATAAAATAATT
The DNA here is from genome assembly GCA_037103525.1 of Ganaspis brasiliensis. Taxonomy (NCBI): domain Eukaryota; kingdom Metazoa; phylum Arthropoda; class Insecta; order Hymenoptera; family Figitidae; genus Ganaspis; species Ganaspis brasiliensis. The sequence continues at coordinate 849,843 of JAZKLR010000194.1, forward strand.
AAAATTTGTAAAAATAATAATTGAAAATGTCTTAAATTAGTTGAAAAATAATAGAAATATTTGAGTAATTAGATAAAAAATAATTAAAATATTAAAAAAATTGGAGAAAATAATTTAAAAATGGTAAAAGTAATTGAAAGTCTAAGAAATAATTAAAATTTCAGAAAAATGTGTTTATACAATTACAAAATATATTTAAAATATAAGAAAATGATTAAAAAATAATATAAAAAATTAAACATTGATAAAAATTATCTAAATATGAGATAAATATTTGTAAATTAAAGTAATTAACTAAAAAATATTGAAAATTCTCACAAATTGGAAAAAAGAATTGCAAATTGATGAAAATAATTTGAAATAAAAAAAGTATAATTGAAATTTGTGAAAAATAATTGAAAATTCAAAAAAATAACAGAAAAATAATTTTAAAAATTGAGCATTGATTAAAATTATTGAAATTTAAGATAAATAATTGAAAAATTTAGGGAAAAAAATATTGTATATAATTTGAGAAAACAATTGCAAAATAATGAAAATATTTAAAAATTGAAAAAAAATAATTAAAAAATTTGAGGTAAATAATTGAAAGTTGAATCGTTCTTGAGATATCCTGTCGAAAAAATAGTGTCGCAAAATTTGAAAGTCAATCAAACATTTTAAGTGTCAAAATTTATTAAAATGTCAAAAATATATGATTCTAATTCAAAGCTGAGTTCAATATAAAGCTAGTTCATGGTCCGTGTAAAATGATTCCTATTCAATGTTCAGAATAATATAATGCTAACTCAAAATTTCGTTTAAAATAATTAAAATTCAAGTTTGTGTAAAATAAATATTAAAATAGCAATTAAACTATAATATTATTTTAAACTTTTTTCACTTTTTGGTGAAAAAGTAATAAAACTTTTCCAAGTATTATCAATAATTTAATTAATGATATTTTTAGTTTATAAACAAATAACATAAAATTAAGATCTTTTAAAAATTTAGATCTAGGATTTTTAAAAAAACTAACAAGATTTTTAATCTTATAATAAAAAAAATAACATTTTAGACAGATCTCAGTATAATTAATTCCTAATTATTATAACTATATATAAGTTTAATAATAAATTTTAAATAAATAAATATATATATATATATATATTTTATATATTATATTTTAAATATCAAGTATTTAAAATACTTGTAACCTAGTATAATGAAACTAAGAATTATCTAAATTATTGATATTTTAATTTATATAAAAGATTTAAAAATTAGTTTGCTTGGTTTTTAAGTTTAAATTTAAAAAGTTTGAGAACTAAGTTCCAAAGTATTTAATTAAATTTAAATTATATTGAATTATAACATTATGATATCAAACACTTACAATGTTTATAATAATCTTGAATAATAATACTAGTGATTTGGCTCTTGATATTTTAGGTTGAAATATTAAAAAATTAGTAAGCTTCGTTTTAAATCTTGAATTAAATTTAATCTAGTGAATGATTCCAATTATATTAAAAGCAACTTTGAGATAGCATTATATTATTCTGAACATTGAATAGGAATCATATAGTACGGAAAACAAACTAGCTTCATATTGAATTGTGCTCCGAGTTAGTATTATATATTTTTGACAATTGAATAAGCATTTTATCAACCGGCGGCGTCGAACTGAATTATTTAAACAGAAATCCAGGATATGGAATCTATAACATAAAAGTTGGTCTCTTATGTCCGGAATTCAGAATCTCGAATATAAAATCGAAAATATGAAATCTAGAAATTAGAATCTGTAAAAAAAACCCTAAACACGGAATCTGAAGCATTGAATCTTAAATCCGAGGTGAATAATCGACCCCCCATTAATCTTCCGAATAGAAATAAAAACATCCATCAATATTACTTTCCACTGACATTGATATAATTTCAATCGATTGAAATTTAGTCTAACAGATATTAAATCGTAAATTGAATATAAAACACCGAATTACAGACGTCAGAAATTGAGAGATTGACAATTACTTAAATTGAAACTGACGACTAAATTGATAATTTCCTCGAGTCTAGAGTCAAATCGTATGAATAGAATTACGGTAATTTTGCGCGATTTTTTTCTCCAATTTTTCTCATTTCCAATTAATGCATAACAGGTTGCAATTTACTGTGTATATGTTCTGAATCAATGAGATCGGCATTTCATCATATTTGCGTAGAAATTACAAGCTGAAATGAATGGTGAACCAATCAGATGTGTGCTCAACGATAATGTCCGAGTCGAAAGAAAGTTTACTTATTATAATGACTTTATGTACGTTTGTTACGTTAATTGATACATTCGTACATATAAACAGAATAAATTTATCGTACAAGCGAACGACTTGTTACAATAAGCCGGAAGAGGATAATATCGGGATATCGAGAAATAGTGTATTTGGTTTCGGTTCATGCTGGCACTAAACAGTGCTAATGAGTTCTGATAATTATCTCCCTTCTTATCTATCTTTAGTAAAAGAAAGCCTTTCTCATGATACGATTGTGTAATTCAAATGTTCAGAATAAATCGATCGATTCTTGAAGAATAAACCGATCGATAAGTTGAGAATAAAACGATCGAAATGTATATTGAGAATAAAACGAATCGAAATGTTGAGAATAAAATGAAAATAAAACGATGAAAATATTATACGAATCAAGTGTAAGGGGGAAATAAAAAGAGTTGAATGTGGGGTATTGAAACGAGTTGCTTTGGAATGAAGGAGTCGATAATCGGTACATCTTTTACATATGTAGCTTTCTCTACTATTTTCATGAAAAACTCACCAACAGCAGTCCAATTAACGGCACGCGCTCCTTTCTAACTTGATTTGATTAAAACTTATGTTTGCCATTGTTGGCTATACTGCATTTATTCGCTTTCGTTCTCGTTCAGAAATTAAGTTTAAGAGAAAGTTGGGACATATATTAATTTTTGCGATCCTTTCTTTAATGAAAGTACTTGTGCCAGATCAAATGTTTTGAGAAGACGCGAAAACGGCAATGGGTCTTCTTTCTTATCTTGCTAACAATCAGCTTTAAAGAAAGTTTTTGTATTTCTGTTTTCATTCATGCGGAGAAAATGTGCGATTTCATTCAGCCTTTGAGAAAATTATTCCAAAGACGTGTGACTATATTTAAATAAATGTTATTCAGGAAAGATGTACTGAATTGAAGATGATACTTTCTCTCGCATGAGAGGAAAATTGGGTTATAAAAGGATTATAAACAGATTGTTATAATAATATTTTAATAATGGATAATTAGTGAAATGGGAAATAGTATTTTTTGATTTAATTGGGTATTTTTGTACCTAGTGATCTGAAAAGTGAAGAAAATGAAATGGAAGGAGAATAACTGATGAAAGGGAGATGTGCAAGAGAAAAATAAACTTTAAAAAGAAAAAAAGATGATGAAGATAAGCAACCAAAAAAGAAGGGGGAAATATTGAAGAAATGAGAGTTATTTAGAAGGATCTATTGGAATACAATTTTTAGAAACTATGAAAATTTGAAAAATAAGAAAGCTGTAGAAATTGAATGGACTTAACAATCAAGAAGAAACTGCAAATTTAAAACTACAGGATTCAAAAGATAATAAAGAATTAAGGTAAGTGCGCCAATACTCGATCAGCCCCCAATAGTCGATCAGTTTGATACAGTTTGATATAAGTCGATTAATTTGCGCTTTACATGTAATTTTTATTTGTTTGTTGTTAATTTTATTTGTAAAACTTATAAATACATTAATTTTTAAGTACTACGATTCATTTTTCTAGTTAATTAACTAAATAATTGTATTTCAAGTTGTGTGATCGACTATTGGTGCAAGATTGATCGACTACTGGTGCAAAAGGTTTTCAGCCATTTTTGACGCTGATCGACTATTGGGTCCCTAACCCCCAAAAGAAGGTCCTTTTTAAATTTAAATTTTAGAATAAATAACTTAAACTAAATAATTCGATTTCAACGGTTACGCATTTACAGATCTTCCACTACATAACTTAAAAAAGAAAATTCAAAATGCATAGTTCGTTTCGAATTTATGGAGTTTTATTGAAAACCTTACTTTTTTTTCTCAAGATGTTGATCGACTATTGGTTCCATTACCTTAGACAACTTTAACAACCCTGTCGAAAAGTCTGAAATCTGAACTAATATTAGAACTGATATCAGAATTGATAACAGAAATGACATCAGATATGATATCAGAACTGACACAGGAACTGATATCAGAAATGATATCTGATTTTAGGACTAGTTTTGGGATATCAGTTCTGATATCATTTCTGATGTCATTTCTGATGTCATTTTTGATGACATTTCTAATATCATTTCCTATATCATTTTTATTAATTTATTCAATTATTGACAAAATTTATTGCATTTACAAAATTGATATTTTTCAGTTTCTTCTTTTGGATAAATTGATCGGAAATGATGTCATTTCTGATATCATTTCTCACATCATATCTGATATCATTTCTAATATCATTTCTGACATCATTTCCTATGTCTATGTCAATCAATTTATCTAAAAGAAGAAATTAAAACATGTCGTCAATTTCGTAAATGCAATAATTTTTGGCAATAAATGAATAAATAAAAATGACATCAAAAATGATGTCAGAAACGATGTCAATTTAACGAAACGAATCAATTTATCCAAAAGAAGAAACTGAAAAATATCAATTTTGTAAATGCAATAAATTTTGTTAATAATTAAATAAATGATATCAGAAATGACATCAGAAATGATATCAGAACTGATATCAGAACTGATATTAGTTCTAGTCCCAAAATCAGATATCATTTCTGATATCAGTTCTGATGTCAGTTTTGATGTCAGTTCTGATGTCATTTCTGATGTCATTTTTGATATCATTTACAATATCATTTTTATTTATTTATTTAATTATTGACAAAATTTATTGAATTTACAAAATTGAATCTCAGTTTCTTCTTTTGGATAAATTGATTGGAAATGATGTCATTTCAGACATCAGTTCTGATATCATTTCTGACATTATTTCTGTTATTATTTCTTACATCCTTTCTGACACAGTTTCTGACATAATTTCTGACATAATTTCTGACATCATTCCTGATGTCATTTCTGATATAATTTCTGACATCATTTCTGATATAATTTCTAATATCATTTCTGATATAATTTCTGACATCATTTCCTATGTCTATTTCGTTCAATTTATCTAAAAGAAGAAACTAAAACATGTCGTCAATTTTGTAAATGCAATAGTTTTTGGCATAAATGATAAAATAAACATGACATCAGAAATGATATCAGAAATGATATCAGAAAAGATATCAGAAATAACATCAGAAATGACGACAGAAATGATATTAGTTCTGGTCCCAAACACAGATATGATTTCAGATGTCAGTTCTGATGTCATTTCTGATATCAATTTTGATATCAGTTCTGATATCAGATTTTTCGGCAAAGAACTATAGAAAATAAAAACTAAATTAAATTAATTATAGGGCTGTGCAAAAAGCTCGAAACTCGAAGCCCGACCGAGCCGAGCCGAGCCTAACATTCTTCGAGCCGAGTCGAGCTCAGCTCGCCTTCGTCGGTCTCGAGCCGGGTCGGGTTCGAGCCGGGCTTTCTAAAATACCCAAAATTATTCGAACACTCGAAAGTAGACGAGTTCTCGAATGATTCGGGAACCCGAAAATTTCGGGCCATGAACGAGACCCGAACGTTTCTACAAGTGCCGTACAGTTTCAAGCTCCAAACAAATGCGCACTAGTGTTCCAAGTACCAAACACATGCGCAGTAGTGTTTCCCGCACTAAATACATGCGCACTAGTCTTCCACACATTAAATACATGCGCACTACTTTTCAACACACTAAATACAGGCGCACAACTTTTCTACGCACTCAGTACATGCGCAGTAGTGTTCCAAGCACCAAATACATGCGCACTAGTGTTCCACGCACTAAATACCTGCGCACTAGTTTCCTACGCACTAAATACATGCGCACTAATGTTCTACGCACTAAATGCATGCGCACTAGTGTTTCACGCACTAAATACATGCGCACTAGTTTCCTACGCACTAAAAACCTGCACACTAGTTTTCAATGCACAATATGCATGCGCACTATATAGTGCGTGGAACATTAGTGCGCATGCATTTAGTGCGTAGAACACTAGTGCGCATGTATTTAGTGCGTGGAACATTAGTGCGCATGCATTTAGTGCGTAGAAAACTAGTGTGCAGGTATTTAGTGCGTGGAACACTAGTGGGCATGTTTTTAGTGCGTGGAACACTAGTGCGCATGTATTTAGTGCGTAGAAAACTAGGGCGCACGTATTTAGTGCGTGGAACACTAGTGCGCATGTATTTAGTGCGTAGAAAACTAGTGCGCATGTATTTAGTGCGTAGAACACTAGTGCGCATGTATTTAGTGCGTAGAATACTAGTGCGCATGTATTTAGTGCATAGAAAACTAGTGCGCATGTATTTAGTGCGTGGAACACTAGTGCGCATGTAATTAGTACATAGAAAACTAGTGCGCACGTATTTAGTGCGTGGAACACTAGTGCGCATGAATTTAGTGCGTAGAAAACTAGTGCGCATGTATTTAGTGCATAGAAAACTAGTGCGCATGTATTTAGTGCGTAGGAAACTACTGCGCATGTAATTAGTACATAGAAAACTAGTGCGCATGTATTTAGTGCGTAGAAAACTAGTGCGCATGTATTTAGTGCGTGGAACACTAGTGCGCATGTATTTAGTGCGTAGAAAAGTAGTGCGCACGTATTTAGTGCGTGGAACACTAGTGCGCATGTATTTAGTGCATAGAAAACTAGTGTGCAGGTATTTAGTGCGTGGAACACTAGTGGGCATGTTTTTAGTGCGTGGAACAGTAGTGCGCATGTATTTAGTGCATAGAAAACTAGTGCGCATGTATTTAGTGCGTAGAAAACTAGTGCGCATGTATTTAGTGCGTGGAGCACTAGTGCGCATGTATTTAGTGCGTAGAACACTAGTGCGCATGTATTTAGTGCGTGGAACATTAGTGCGCATGCATTTAGTGCGTAGAAAACTAGTGTGCAGGTATTTAGTGCGTGGAACACTAGTGGGCATGTTTTTAGTGCGTGGAACAGTAGTGCTCATGTATTTAGTGCATAGAAAACTAGTGCGCATGTATTTAGTGCGTAGAAAACTAGTGCGCATGTATTTAGTGCGTAGAAAACTAGTGCGCATGTATTTAGTGCGTAGAAAACTAGTGCGCACGTATTTAGTGCGTGGAACACTAGTGCGCATGCATTTAGTGCGTAGAAAACTAGTGCGCATGTATTTAGTGCATAGAAAACTAGTGCGCATGTATTTAGTGCGTAGAAAACTAGTGCGCTCGTATTTAGTGCGTGGAACACTAGTGCGCATGTATTTAGTGCGTAGAAAACTAGTGCGCATGTATTTAGTGCATAGAAAACTAGTGCGCATGTATTTAGTGCGTGGAACACTAGTGCGCATGTAATTAGTACATAGAAAACTAGTGCGCAAGTATTTAGTGCGTAGAAAACTAGTGCGCATGTATTTAGTGCGTAGAAAACTAGTGCGCATGTATTTAGTGCATAGAAAACTAGTGCGCATGTATTTAGTGCGTGGAACACTAGTGCGCATGTAATTAGTACATAGAAAACTAGTGCGCATGTATTTAGTGCGTGGAACACTAGTGCGCATGTATTTAGTGCATAGAAAACTAGTGCGCATGTATTTAGTGCGTAGAAAACTAGTGCGCATGTATTTAGTGCGTAGAAAACTAGTGCGCATGTATTTAGTGCATAGAAAACTAGTGCGCATGTATTTAGTGCGTGGAACACTAGTGCGCATGTATTTAGTGCGTAGAAAAGTAGTGCGCACGTATTTAGTGCGTGGAACACTAGTGCGCATGTATTTAGTGCATAGAAAACTAGTGTGCAGGTATTTAGTGCGTGGAACACTAGTGGGCATGTTTTTAGTGCGTGGAACAGTAGTGCGCATGTATTTAGTGCATAGAAAACTAGTGCGCATGTATTTAGTGCGTAGAAAACTAGTGCGCATGTATTTAGTGCGTGGAGCACTAGTGCGCATGTATTTAGTGCGTAGAACACTAGTGCGCATGTATTTAGTGCGTGGAACATTAGTGCGCATGCATTTAGTGCGTAGAAAACTAGTGTGCAGGTATTTAGTGCGTGGAACACTAGTGGGCATGTTTTTAGTGCGTGGAACAGTAGTGCTCATGTATTTAGTGCATAGAAAACTAGTGCGCATGTATTTAGTGCGTAGAAAACTAGTGCGCATGTATTTAGTGCGTAGAAAACTAGTGCGCATGTATTTAGTGCGTAGAAAACTAGTGCGCACGTATTTAGTGCGTGGAACACTAGTGCGCATGCATTTAGTGCGTAGAAAACTAGTGCGCATGTATTTAGTGCATAGAAAACTAGTGCGCATGTATTTAGTGCGTAGAAAACTAGTGCGCTCGTATTTAGTGCGTGGAACACTAGTGCGCATGTATTTAGTGCGTAGAAAACTAGTGCGCATGTATTTAGTGCATAGAAAACTAGTGCGCATGTATTTAGTGCGTGGAACACTAGTGCGCATGTAATTAGTACATAGAAAACTAGTGCGCAAGTATTTAGTGCGTAGAAAACTAGTGCGCATGTATTTAGTGCGTAGAAAACTAGTGCGCATGTATTTAGTGCATAGAAAACTAGTGCGCATGTATTTAGTGCGTGGAACACTAGTGCGCATGTAATTAGTACATAGAAAACTAGTGCGCATGTATTTAGTGCGTGGAACACTAGTGCGCATGTATTTAGTGCATAGAAAACTAGTGCGCATGTATTTAGTGCGTAGAAAACTAGTGCGCATGTATTTAGTGCGTAGAAAACTAGTGCGCATGTATTTAGTGCATAGAAAACTAGTGCGCATGTATTTAGTGCGTGGAACACTAGTGCGCATGTATTTAGTACATAGAAAACTAGTGCGCATGTATTTAGTGCGTGGAACACTAGTGCGCATGTATTTAGTGCGTAGAAAACTAGTGCGCATGTATTTAGTGCATTGAAAACTAGTGCGCATGTATTTAGTGCGTAGAAAACTAGTGCGCATGCATGTGCTGCTTGGTGAACTAGGACCCAATCATGTTATGTTAATCAGAGTTCTTTAAATTTTCGGGTTCCCGTTTCGTTCGGGTCCTTTTCGATTTTCGAGTCCTCGAATATTTCGGGTTCTCGAACGATTCGGGTACTTGAATTCATTTGTGACCACATTTTGGTCGAGGGCTCGAATTTTTACGAGTACTCGACAAATTTTTCGAGCTCGAGCAAAGCTCGAACCCGGCTCGACTCGGCCCGAAAAAAGCCGGCTCGGCTCGGCTCGACATTTCGAGCTTTTTGCACAGCCCTAATTAATTATTATTAAACTAAATCTATAAAAATAAAAATACAAGTTTGAAACAACTAAGAAACTAAATTAATGTTTCTTTTTGAGTTTACAATTAAGTTTTACTGTGTTTTAAATTTTTAACCAATTTTTAAATTGTTTTCTGTAATTTTAAACTATTTTCTTTATATTTCAATTATTGTCTTCGACTTTTAAACTTTTCATTCACTTTTCAATTATATACATCGTTTTTCAATTATCTACTTCAAGATTCACTTGTTTTCTTCAAATTTCAATTGTTTTCTTCAGTTTTTAATTATTTTCTTTAATTTCCAAACTAAGTTAAAATAATTTTCTTTCATGCATACATAGATGAACTAATATTTAAGTTGTTTCTCAATAATGTTTTTAATTTTCAACTACTTTGATGAAGATTGAAATATTTTATTCAAATATACTATTTTTGTCATTTTTTAATCAATCGTTGTAAGTTTCTATTATTCATTTAAAGTTTAAATCATTTTCGTTATTTTTCAACTACTGTTTTTGTTCCTAAATCTTTTTTATCATTTTTCAAATTTTTTTTTATGTTATTTCTATCAATTTCTTCTAGTTTAAAATATTTACAACATTTTATATATCTATGTTCAATGTTTACTAAATAAAAATGTCAATTTTTGACAATTTTTCTATTTTTCAATTATTGTCTTCTGTTTTTATTTATTTTTGTTGTTTCTTTTACTAATTTTTTCCATTTTTCAATTATTTTCTTAAAGTTTCAATTATTGCACATTCAATTTTCGATCGTTTTATTTAATTTAACATTTTAGTATTTTTTCAATAATCTACTCCATTTTCAATTATTTTCTTCAAATTTCAATTATCTTCTTCAACTTTTCCATGTTTCCTTAATATTTTAATATTATCCGCTCATATAAATTTTTATCTCCCACTATAAATAATAAAGCAAATAATAATTAATAAGATTATATAGGTAAATAAGATTATTTATAATTCAATTATTCAATTTTTCACTAATTTTCTTCCATTTTTAATTATTTTATGAAACTTTTGTAACTGTTTCCTGCAAAAATTAAGCTTCCTCATCCATTTTCACTTATTTTGTTTACTTCTAAATACTCATTTTAATTTTCTTAAATTAAACTATTTTCTTCAGTTTGCAATTATTTTCCTAAGTTTTAATAATGCTTCTTATAATTTTTCAATTATTTTCTTCAAGTGTTCTAATTGTTTTATGAAATTTTTTTTTATTATATATCTCTGCTTATTTTCTTTAATTTGAATTATTTTAATTAATTGTCAAGTTTTTCTTCAATTTTCAATTGCTTACTGTAAATTTGCATTATATTTTAGTTTTTACTATAATTTTAATTACTATTTAAAAACTTTTTTTCGTCATTGTTCAATTAGTATTTCAATTATTTTCTTTAGTTGTAAATAATTTTCATCAAATTTTAAGTACAATAAGGTCGCGGTAATTTTTGAATTACCTTCTTGAATTATTTTATTTCTCTTATGAAAATTTTTATTTCTATTAACTATTTTCACCTATTTTCTTCAATTCGAATCACTTTCATTTTGTGTTAAGTTTTTCTTCAATTTCTTCTATTTTTTTCATCAATTTTTAATTATTCACTTTAAATTTGCATTATATTCTAGTTTGTACTATAATTTTAATTACTTTCTACAAAAATTTTTCGTCAATGTTTAATTAGTATTTAAATTATTTGCTTTAGGTTTAAATCATTTTAATCCAATTTCAATTATGTTCATTTTTTCCAACTTTCAATTAGTTTCTTCAATTTCTTCTAAAGGTTTTCGTAAATTTTTAATTATTTCTTGAAGTGTTTTATTTCTCTTATTAATATTTTTATTTCTTTAAACTATTGTCACCTAATTGCTTCAATTCGAATTATTTTTATTTAGTGTTAAGTTTTTCTTCTACTTCTTCTATTTCTTTCATCAATTTTCAATTATTTACTTTCAATTTGTATTAAATTCTAGTCTCTACTTTGATTTTAATTATTTTTTAAAATCTTTTTTTTGCCATTGTTTAATTAGTATTTCAATTATTTGCTTTAGTTGTTGGTAAATCATGTTCATCAAGTTTCAATCATATTCATTTTTTTTAACTTTCAATTATTTCCTTCAATTTTTAAAGGTTATAATTTTTCAATTACTTTCTTGAATTGTTTTATTTCTTATATGAAACTTTTTATTTCTTTTAACTATTTTCACCTATTTTCTTCAATTAGAATTACTTTTATTTAGTGTCAAGTTTTCTTAATATTTTACAGTAATTTTTTCTTAAATTTTTAATTATTTTCTTTTAATTTCTGATATACTCTTGCTTTTAGTATGATTTCAACTCTTCTTTCAACTTTAAATCGTTTTCGTCATTGTTCAATTGTTATCTTCAATTTCAATTACTTTCTTCAGTTTTAAAACATTTTTATCAAATTCTACTTACACACATGAATTGGTTCTATTGAACCAATTGATGAATTTTAATTTTTTTTTTAATTTGAATTTTAATGTTTATTTATTCTTTAATGATTTTCTTCAACTTCAATTTCTTTCTCAATAGTTTCTAATAATTGTTTTCGATTTTCAATTATTTTGTTTATTTTTAAAAAATTGTTTTTCTTTTTAACCGTTTCTATTATTTTATTCAAAGTTTAAGTTATATTCTTAAAATTTTAATTACATTTCAAATTCAATTTCTTCAATTTTTAACTTCAATTTCTTCAATCTTCAACTATTTTCATCAATTTCAAATGTTTTCCCCAATTTCTTGTCACTTTCCAAAGTTTAAAATTTATTTTCAAATTTCTCCAATTTTTTCCCTGGTCTTCAATTATTCTCTTAAATTTCCATTTTTTTTTTCTTAAATTTTCAATATATTCCATTCACCAATTTTTCTTTTGAAATAAACCATTTTTGCCCCCAAATATGTTATATCCCAAAAATTGATGTTTCTCCCGACGAATTTTCGGATAACATATTTTTTTTAATTTTTTCCCAAGTGTTTACGAAATTAACACAAAACGTTACCACAAACAAACAGTGAACTTGACACCTTGTTTTTTTTTCAATATTCCTACATTACATATTTTTAAAAAGTTTACAGCACAACTCGCGTCACGAAGGTAGTTATGAATAATTTTAACGGGGGGGTATTCTTATTTACAATGAAAGGGAAAACTTTCTTGTAAAGGAATAAAAAAAAGTTTTCGCTTATACGCAACCTTCCCTCTTCTGTCGTAAAGTTCTGAAGGCCTTATTCTGAAAATTTGCATACAGATAGCTTCACAAGCTTCGGTCCATATTGAAGATTTTGCAAAATTGACAAGCTGCGAGTCCCGGGAACTACAAACGAATACGCTTATAAATTTCAGTTTGATTAATACCCGCATGTGTTTTTAAAACTTCACCTGATATTCTTAGAGTTTGACGTAAAATGGTGCTCTCAGGATAATACAAAAATTAAGAAATTTACGAGCATGACCGATTTTCAATGAATCGAAAAACAGGTACCTTTACTCGTATTGTTACGTACTCGATTGTAAAATCGTTACCTGACGTAAAATTACGTATATTTCTTTGAAAGAGTCACATCTCCTTTCTCGGATCATTTAACGTCCGATTCTTTCCAACTATCGTAACTCGACTCAAGTTTATGTACTCTTAAATGTCTCAAAAGCTCGTAATTTGTACTGCTTTCAATTTACAACAAAACAGAAGTTTATTTTGAAAAGCCAACGGTTTTTGCAATTTATTTTTTTTTTTTGCGACATTTATTAGTAATTTAAAGTGTCACTTTGCCTACTAATTGAAGAATTTTATACATTTTGAACCAAATTTTGTCAAACCAAAATTTTCACTCAAGTCGATCGAACCCTATTTTTTGAAAATTCTTATTTTTAAATATTTTAAAAAGTAATGTTTTGAGAACCTGTTTCTAAAACTTATTAAAAAAAATATTCAATATTGTGACATTTTTTTGAACCTTTAAAGTTGAAAAATTAATTTTTGATTTAACTATTAAATACATGTTAAAATATTTCATTTTAGAAATAAGTTACTAAAACATCATTTTTTAATGTATTCAAAAATAAAATATTTCAAAAAATAGAACGCGACCGACTTGGGTGGAGTATATAAAAATTTGACCCTATTTTGAATTCTTCAAAATTCGAAACGGGAGTTTGTTAATAAAACCTTGATGAAACTCATTTCATGTCATTTTCTTATACTTTGAAAATAATTTTAGTTTCTTAATAGGAAATTTGAGACACATAAATAATTGATTCGTGAAATAAATGGAAACAGGAATAAAGAGAATGGAAAATACAAAATGTGTCTTTTCTTTAAGGTCCAATTAAACTAACGTCTGTCATTTTCTTGTTCTTTCTTCGGCTGCAATTTACAGTAAAAGGTTTTAATAACGACGCATTATTTTTGACGCTAATTAATCACTAAAATAGAGTAAAAAGTGTGTTATAATCTAAAGTGACATAATTAAAGTTACATCACAAGAAATTAAGGGGGAAATAAACGCCTTAATGAACTCGATGATTTTCCCTTCTTTCTCATTGACGAATATTGTAAAATTGCTTATGTAAATGCTAAAATGTTTAATCGTCTGTTATTTGAGATAAAATCCATTAAAAGACTCACTTGCATAAGTTACTACCCAGTAGCGAACAATTTGAAAACTCGATTATAATTTAATATCTCAAATTTACCTCTAGTTTCCTATTCTGTTTTTCATTTTTATAATTTCTATTTCTATGTTTAATTTCCTTGTTCCTAATTTTAATTTACAATTTTAATTTTCAGTTTTAGTTTTCAATTTCAATTTTCAATTTTCAGTTACAAGTTGCCATTTTAATTAAAATTCACCACTTGAATTAAACTTTATCATAAAACATTTACTTTAATAATATTCCCACAGTGAGAATAATTTCCAGTTTCACAATATGAACTCGAATGGATGTGAAATTTCAGAAAACACGAAGTTATCGTGAATAACATTAAATCGAGTAATTTAGTAAAAATGTAATAATAAATGAGTCATAATACATTATCAAAGATAAACATATAATTGAATTATTTTTCCGTCTAGATTTTCCAATGTCTGTTTTCTTTTATTTATGGATCTTGATTCTCTTTTCTTTGGATTCGTTTGTAAAGTGTCAGTAGACGGTATATAAAACATGCGAGTTAACAAGACACGTTTTCACTCATTTGAGTCTAAAAATCGGACAAGAATTTTTATTTTCCTTTAAGATCGAAGTCTCATTTGCCGCGCGATGATAAAGGCTTGGCTTCAAGATCGTATAGAGACATTGATCATTGAGAGTTGAATGCACCTGGAAATAGTGAGAATTGAAAGAAAGCATCAGATGAATTTCTTCAAGTTTATGCCAACTGAGTGCGAAGGCAGTGAGAAGAATATTTTCAATCGTCGCATTAATATGAGGGAATTGATAGAAGTCGTATAAATGCGTGCCAAGGATCTCTAGTCATGCAAAGTTTCTAGTCACGTGACGCAGTTCTCAAACGGTTTTTCATCATTTGGTTTAAAAATGCGAGAATATGCAATTTTTATTACTTATTTATTGTTTTTTCTTGTGTTTTTCACTTTTTTTTGTTATTTTCCCTTTTTTAGGTTTTTGTATTTGTATCCTGCTTTCACCTCTAATAAGTTTCAATTTTAAATATCTTATAAAGTAGCGAAAATTTTGTAATTTTGGCATCATTGGTCCTTTTTTTAAATTTAATTAAACTTTAATGATTTTAAATTTTCTACTTAGTAAAATCTATAATTAACAGAACGATCAATTTTTTAATTTAGGTTTTAATTAAACCAGTTCCAAATTGTTTAAATGTAAAATAATCAAAGTTTACATATATCCAATTTTTAATTCATCGACTTATAAAAAAGTATTTATTTTCTTTATTTTCCATTTCAATAGAATTTGCGTAGAATTTGCATTTTTGTAAAAAAAAAAATCCTGGACAAATTTTAGTTTCCGCAGGAAATAGTTTGTTATTAGGACAAATGATTGTTTGTCAAAAGACAGTTTGATTATATTTAAAAGTGTTTGTTTATCTAGAAAAAATATTTTTTTATGCCGAAAAATTATCTTTTATGCAGAAAAATGTTTGTTTACCCAAAAAACAATTTGTTTACAAAGAAGAAAGTTGTTTACAAAGAAAAAAGTTGATATTTCGTACAAGAAGTTGATTATCTATAAGATTCGTTTGTTTGCTGAGAAAAGTTTGTTTATCCAGAAATCATATTTGTATAATTGGAAAAAAGCTTGTTGATTAAAATGAAACTTTTAATTATCCAAAAATCAATTTTCTTACCTAGATAAAGTTTGGTTTTTGGGAGAGAAGTTCGTTTTACTAAGAAAAAATTTGTTTAGTCAGAATAAAGTTTGTCTATCCAGAAAAATGAATTGTTTAGCCCAAAAAAATTTGTTCATCCATAAAGTAATTTGCTTACTCAGACAGAAAATTGTTTAACCACAAAAAAAGTTTTTTTACACAGAATAAAGTTTCTTTATCCAGGAAACAGTTTCTTTATACGCACAAAAAAGTTTGTTTATCCAGAAAATAATTTGTTTGTCCAAAAAGAAGGTTACTTGCCCAGAAATCTGGTTTTTTAACTAAAAAACGGTTTATTATTTTTCAAATAAATAAGTAAATCAATATTTATTTTTAAATAATAATTTTTCCAAAACCGTTTTATCCAGAAAACAGTTTGTTTAACTGGAAAAAAGTTTGTTTATGAAAAAAAAAACATTTATTCCAAAAATCAATTTTCTTACCCAGATAAAGTTTTATTTTTGGGAAAGAAGTTGGTTTTACTAAGAAAAAATTTGTTTAGTCATAATAAAGTTTCTTTATCCAGAAAATAGTTTCTTTATCCGCACAAAAAAGTTTGTTTATCCAGAAAATTATTTGTTTGTCCAGAAAGAAGGTTACTTGCCCAGAAGTGTGGTTTGATTAACTAAAAAACGGTTTATTTATTTTTAAATATTAATTTTTCCAAAACCGTTTTATTCAGAAAACAGTTTGTTATCCAGTAAAATGTTTATTTGCCTATAAAAAAGGTTATTTATCGACAAAACATGTCGATAGTGCAAAACTCAGTTTTCTTGTTCAAAAAAGTTTTGTTTTTGGAAACGAAGTTTCTTTTTAATAGCAGATAAATTTAAAAGCAGATAAATTTGCTTGTTTAGAAAAAAAAATTGTTTACGCAGAATAAAGTTTCTGTATTCCAAAAATATAGTTTCTTTATCCACAAAACAGTTTGTTTATCCAGAAAAAAGGTTATCTATCCAGAAATCTGGTTTGTTCAACTAAAAAACGGTTTATTTATTTTTAAATATTACTTTTTCCAAATCCGTTTTATTCAGAAAACAGTTTGTTTATCTAGTAAAATGTTTGTTTGCCAAAAAAAAAGTTGTTTATCGAGAAAATATGTCGATAAACTAAAATTCAGTTTTCTTGCTCAAAGAAAGTTTGGTTTTCTGAAAAGAAGTTTGTTTTATTAAGAAAAAGTTACTTGTTAAAGAAAAAATTTGTTTATTCAGAAAAGCTTGTTTATACAGAAAATATGTTTATTTTTAAAGAAAAAGTTTCTTTACTAGGACAAAAAACTGTTTATCCTGTCAAACGTTTGTTTATATTTAAAAAAAGTTTGTTTACCCAGAAAACAAATAGTTTATGTCAAAAATTTGTTTATCCAGAAAAGCTTGTTTATTCAAGAAAAACTATTGTTTATGTTTCCAAACAGTTTGTTTAATTTGTTTAATTGTTTAATTTACCAAAAGATTGTTTATCCAGATAACTGTTTTTATAAATTTAAAAAGTTTGTTTATCCAACAAAAAGATTGTTTATCCATAAAAACATTTATTTGTTCACAAAAAGCTTGTTTTGTTTATTTTAGAAAAAAGTTTGTTTTCCCAAAACATGTGGTTATTATAAACTAAATTTGTTTATTCAGAAAAAAGTTTGTTGTTTAAAAAAAAGCATTTTTCAAAATCAAAAAGTTTTGTCTATCCAGAAAAAAAGATTGTTTAGGTATCCATAGAAAAGTTTGATTAATCAGAAAATTGTTTGTTTAGTTAGGGAAAATTTTTCCATAATAAAAAAAAGTTTGTTTAATTGAATTAAAGTTTATTTGTTCCAAAAGGGTTTATTTATTTTAGAAAAAGACTCTAAAATTCTAAAGAAGTTTTTTTATTTTTGAACAGGTTTGTTTGTCCAAAGAAATATTTGTTTATTCTCAAAAAAAAGTTTTTTGTTCTTGTAAAAAGTTTATTTTTCCAGATAAAACTTTGTTTATCAAGAAAAAAGTTTGTTTATTCTCAAAAAGGTCTTTTTATTTTTAAAAAAAGTTTATTTTTTTTAGAAATCTTTTTTTCTATCCAGAGGAAAGTTTCTGCACTTTCAAAAAAAGTTTTATTTTACAGAAATTTGTTTTTCTATCCAGATAAAAGTTCGTCTAACCAGACAAAAAATTTGTTTAAATTTAAAAAAAGTCCACTTATCCTGAAAAATGTTTGTCTATGCAGAAAAAAAAATTGTATTTCCACTTAGAATTTTTATTTTCTTATTACTATCTTTTAATACAAAATTTCAATAAAATGATGAAAAATTTAAAGTTTATAAAGTTAATTTTTTTCACATTCTAACCTTTTAAACTGAAACTTGTAAAATTCCCAGCTTTTAATTCCAAATCTTCCAAATTGCCAACTTTCATCAAATTGACATCTTTTATAAATAAACATAAATATAAATATAACATCTTTCAAATAAACAATCCCTACATTTTGCACAATAAAATAATTTAATTTTCATTGAATGAAGAAATCAATGCAGGAAATAAAAGTCTCTACAAAAATTTGTAAATATACATTAGTGCAAAAATGACCAATTTTCGTGCAGTTATACAGACTCGCTACCTGTTTACTCACTTGTATATAATCACTCACGGCTCCTGTCGATCGTTACAATTATTAATTGCACTTTTTCCCAAGAAAATGATTTGAAATCGCATTTTAAAGAGTAATTCACATCTAGTCTGATTAAGCGATTTATAAAATTTCCTGCAGCAGTAACGAATCGAATTTAAAAGTTTGTTTCCAATGGATTAGCACATGTAATTACTGAAATACAATAAAGAGAGAAATGTAATTACGAACTCGTTAGGATTATGCAGAAACTTGTCCTGATCCATAAATTATTATTATTTCACTAATAACCTGTCGTTATGTCAGGTTGTAAAGTAGAGCAATGCCTTGAGTTCTGACATTAATCGGGACCATTTTCCGACATACGATTACCAGACGATTATCACACGATTCGTATATTAGAGACTTTAAATTTCCTCTATATGATATCGAGTCCGATAAAACAAAATAATCATGTCAAAAATCGTAATTTTTAAAATCTTAATTCGACTGTATTTTTTATTGATTCCCTTGGTTCAGTTTACTATTATTTGAAATAAATATCTAACAATTTTCTACCAATTCTTTTATAAAGAACCTGATATTTTAGTCCCAATTTAGTTTTAAAAACAGAAACTAAATTTTCGTTTTTTTTTTTACATTTCATGTCTCCTAGACCAGAAAATAATTTATGAATTCAGACTGAATGAAAAAATGAGGTGCCGAAAGTTCATAACTGCCACTTACCATAAAGTTGATTTTATATGGCTAAAATTACATGTACAGGAAGTATGTAAAAAAATTTAACTACTTTAAGTCTAAAAGTGCTCTTATAAAGATTTCCTTATCAGAAATCTAACGTTAAAAGAATTTCAACACAGATTTTAAATGCATTTAACACCTTTTGCTGCTTCTGTTTCTTGCTTTCGTTTAAAATCACTCCATTAGTCTAGAATTGAGCTATTTTATAATTATCGGCGTTCGGAAAAGATTAAAAAAATTTACGACTCTTCAAGTGCTTCCTTTTACTGAAAGTGGTATTTTTCTTTCTTTCTTTTTTTTTTTTTTTAATTAAAAGTGATAAAACTGCTGTTAATATCACAGAGTTTTCCCTTTTTTTCCGTTCCCGTATATCCGGAGAAATTGAATTGATTTTACGTACATTGCCACTTTATGCTAATATGTTAACGAAAAAGTTTTTATGCTGCGTTTGCAACCAAACTGTCTCGATTAATGAATTTACGATAAGTTTCCGGTGATATCAATTTCATATAAAATTGCCCAATACATTCGATTCTAAATTTACGCTCTGTTCGAAAATTTTGTTCCTTTAGTTCGATAACGGACTTTCCAAAAGCGAGTTTTTTTTTTGTTGTGATAAGTGGAATATTTTTCAATAAATGAGTTTAATCGGTTTTTCGTAATGATAAATGTATAGTTGCATTTTCCACGGATTTGAATTAATTTTGATTTAATCGTAGATTTAAATATTGATAAGAAAGATTGGATGTAAATGTTTGCGTATAAATTAAAATTAATAAGAACACAAATTTTAGCTAATTTTCAATTTTATCGCGGCAATTTAAAATAACGAGAAAACTAGGGATTTTAAATTATATTTTTAATTGAAGAGAAAATAGAGAGTAACCTTCAGAAACGAGAATTAAAAGATTGCCAATTGAATCTAGGAGAACGCTAATGATTAGTCGATCCTTGGGAACGAGCTCTGCACCCGAGTCGGAAAGAAAATTGTAACAAGGATGCTTCGTCCTTGTACCATAAAGTTTTTCTTGCTCACATGTCAATATTCTATAAGTCGAGTTCGTCATTTGTTTACTGTAATGTGTGACGTAATTATATTATTAGTGACGAATGAATAGGTTTTGCTTTGTTCTCAGGCTCATATTAATGTCAAACATAACCTAAAAACCCTATTTTGAATTTTGTGATTTATGCTGGGGAAAAGACGTAACTAAATGAATACTTTGATTAAACGTTTTCAAAATTGTATTTGTGGAAGAAAATCTAAGTTGTATGATTTGTGATTAATTATTTAGTACATTCTTTACAAAATAAAATATTGATTGTTCCCTGCCCTCTGCAGTCGAAAAAACAAACCATAGCTGAATAGGGGAACGGAATGTGAAACGCGCGAAATATTCAAATAATATTTTTATATTGTAATCTTAACTAAACTGGATAAGAAATTAATCGAAAAATAATTAAAGAGGGGACGGAAATTAAATGAACAAAATGACACCAATATTGAGAGTTTAGATAATTTTTACGAGATTACAAAATTTTTAACAGTTTTAGTTTAGTAGACAAATAATTTTCACGGAAAATTTTATATTAAAGTAATATTTTCCAAGAAATCAATCTTTGTGAATAAAATTCCTCTACAGTTTTCTAAATTTCCTGCACTTTATAATCAACACTTATATCTTAAATATTCAGGAAACATTTCAGCATTGAATATTTGATCAAAAATACATTATGTAATACAAAAATTATAAATAATCGGTTCAAAGTTCCTGACAATAATTCAGGATTCCTCACATTTTTTTCAAAAATATAAATACTTCCAGGAGAGCATTATATAATCGTGTTACAAGCCCGAGAATTTGAGCATACGCAAGAATGATAAATTCTTAATATATTTACGTAATTAAAATTTGCGGATCGATGAAATACTTTTCATTAACAATCATTATTTCTCACGTTCCGATTGAATATTTTTCAATAACAAGTATTATTAGAAAATAGTTGTCAGTTTACATTTCTATAAAAATAAACTTTTGTATTATTTATTTTTTAGATTCTTAATTCATTTACGAAATCTATATTTATAATATAGGAGTATTCGTTAATTAGTTATCATCAGCAAATATCAGAATTATTTATTTTATTATTATAATATAGATTTTTATGTGCAGTAGAGTTACTTAGTAAATTTTTCTGCGTAGTAGACTTCTTTAACTGACACTAGAGTAGATAAAAAACTAGGATAGAACACAACTGCGCAAAAAACTAATAAAAGAAACAACTGCGCAGAAAAAAATTGCTTAAGGATATTACTGCGCATAAAAACAGTAAACAGATACTACTGCGCATAAAAACCAGTCAATGGATACTACTGCGCATTAAAAACTATAAAAAATCTTAATTGCGCATAAAAAATCTAATAAAAGACATTACTGCGTACTAAAAACTATAAGAGAACACAACTGTGCATAAAAATTAAAAAAAAATGTTACTGCGCATTAGGAAAAGTTAACAGATACTACTGCGCATAGAAAACAGTCAGTGGACACTACTGCGCATTAAAAAATATAAAATAACACAACTGCGCATAAGAAACTATTAAAAAGAACGTGTTCGCAGAAAAACCTTTTAAAAGATAGTACTGCGCATAAAAAACAGTTAACGGATACTATAGAGCATAAAAACCAGTCAATTTTATGCGCAGTAAGGTTCAGAAACTGGTTTTTCTGCGCAGTATCTTTTATCAATTTCCTTAATGCGCAGTAGTGTCTATTGATAATTTTTTGTGCGCAACAATGTTTTTTAAAATTTTTATGCGCAGTAATGCTTTTTAGTAGTTTTTTATGTGTAGAAGGGTTTTTCGGTAATTTTATATGCGCAGTATCTTTTATCAATTTCCTTAATGCGCAAAAATGTTTTTTCGTAGTATTCTATGCGCAGTAGTGTTTGTTGGTAGTTTTTTATGCGCAGAAGAGTTTATTCACAATTTTTTATGAGCAGTAGTTTTCGTTAAAAGGCTTCCTATGCGCAGCAGTGTTTTTGGTAGTTTTTTATTCACAGAAGTGTTTATTTTTTTTATGCGCAGAAATGTTTTTTCGTAGTATTCTATGCGCAGTAGTGTTTGTTGGTAGTTTTTTATGCGCAGAAGAGTTTATTCACAATTTTTTATGAGCAGCAGTTTTCGTTAAAAGGCTTCCTATGCGCAGCAGTGTTTTTGGTAGTTTTTTATTCACAGAAGTGTTTATTGATATTTTTTTTTGCGCAGTAGTTTTCGTTGTCAGGTTTTCATTCGCAGAAATATTTTTTGGTAGTATTCTATGCGCAATAGTGTTTATTGGTTGTTTTTTATGCGCAGAAGTATTTATTGGTAATTTTATATTGTCAGTAGTTGTCATTGATAATTTTTTATGCGTAGTAATTTTTTTTTTTGGTAGTTTTCTATGCGCAGTAGTTTTTGTTGACAGACTTTCTACGCACAGCAGTGTTTTTTGGTAGTTTTTTATGCACAGAAAATTTTATTGATAATTTTACATGCGCAATAGTTTTTTTTGTCAGGGATTTATTCGCATTACTGTTTTTTAATACTTTTTTACGCGCAGTAGTAGTTTTTGTTATTTTTATATGCGTAATAGTTTTCGTTGACAGTTTTTTATGCGCAGAAATATTTTTTGCTAGTATTCTATGTGCAGTAGTGTTTATTGGTTGTTTTTTATGCGCAGAAGAATTTATTAGTAATTTTATATTTTTAGTAGTTGCCGTTGAAAGTTTCTTATGCGCAGTAATGTTCTTTGGCAGTTTTCTAGGCGCAGAAGAGTTTATTGATAATTTTATATGCGCAGTAGTTTTCGCTGATAGACTTTCTATGCGCAGCAGTATTTTTTGTTAGTTTTTTTATGCACAAAAGAGTGTATTGTTAATTTTGAAATAAATTTTTCGTTAAAGTTTTCGTTGTCAGGTTTTCATTCGTTTTAATGTTTTTTAATATTTTTTTACGCGCAGTAGTGTGTTTTGTTATTTTTATATGCGTATTGGATTTGATTGCCAGTTTTTATGCGCAGTAATGTTCTTTGGTAGTTTTCTATGCGCAGTCGTGTTTTTTAGTAGTTTTTATGCATAGAAGAGTTTATTAAAAATTTTACAAGTGCAGTAGTTTTCGTTGCAAGAATTTCATGCGCAGTAATGATTATTAGGAGCTTTTTTGTCATTTTTATGGTCGTGATAGTTTTATTGACAGTTTTTGATGCGCAGAAATATTTTTGGTAGTTTTCGATGTCTAGTAGTGTTTATTGGTAATTTCTTTATGCGCAGTAGTGTTTTTTCATAATTTTTATATAAATGTAATAGTTTTCGATGATAGTTTTTGTGCGCAGTAATGTTCTTTGGTAGTTTTTTATGTGCAGTAGTGTTTTTTTGGTAGATTTTGGTGCGCATAACAGAACATTGTTAACTTTCTATGCGAAATCGTTTCCGCTGACAGGTTTTCATTCGCAATAATGTTTTTTAATAGTTTTTTATGCACAGAAGCATTTTTTGTTTTTTTTTTATTTGGGTAATAGTTTCTGATAATAGTTTTTTTATGCGCAGAAATGTTTTTTGGTAGTTTTCTATGTGTACTAGTGCTTTTTGATAGTTTTTCATGCGCAGAAGAGTTTAGTGGTAATTTTATATGCGCAGTAAATTTCGTTGTCAGGTTTTCATGCGCAGTAATGTTTTTTGATAGTTTTTTATGCGCAGAAGCGTTTTATGTTTTTTTTTATATGGGTAATAGTTTCCGATGATAGTTTTTTTATGCGCAGAAATGTTTTTTGGTAGTTTTCTATGCGTACTAGTGCTTTTTGATAGTTTTTCATGCGCAGAAGAGTTTATTGGCAATTTTATATGCGCAGTAAATTTCGCTGTCAGGTTTTCATGCGCAATAACGTTTTTTAATAGTTTTTTATGCGCAGAAGCGTTTTTTGTTTTTTTTTTTCATAGGA
Source organism: Ganaspis brasiliensis (assembly GCA_037103525.1). NCBI lineage: Eukaryota > Metazoa > Arthropoda > Insecta > Hymenoptera > Figitidae > Ganaspis > Ganaspis brasiliensis. Next base: position 874,007 of record JAZKLR010000194.1, read on the forward strand.
GTAATAGTTTCCGATGATAGTTTTTTTATGCGCAGAAATGTTTTTTGGTAGTTTTCTATGCGTACTAGTGCTTTTTGATAGTTTTTCATGCGCAGAAGAGTTTATTGGCAATTTTATATGTGCAGTAAATTTCGTTGTCAGGTTTTCATGCGCACTAATGTTTTTTAATAGTTTTTTATGCGCAGAAGCGTTTTATGTTTTTTTTTATATGGGTAATAGTTTCCGATGATAGTTTTTTTATGCGCAGAAATGTTTTTTGGTAGTTTTTATGCGTACTAGTGCTTTTTGATAGTTTTTCATGCGCAGAAGAGTTTATTGGCAATTTTATATGCGCAGTAAATTTCGCTGTCAGGTTTTTATGCGCAATAACGTTTTTTAATAGTTTTTTATGCGCAGAAGCGTTTTTTGTTATTTTCATATGAGTAATAGTTTCCGATGACAGTTTTTTTATGCGTAGAAACGTTTTTTGGCAGTTTTCTATGCGCAGTAGTGTTTTTTGACAATTTTATATTTGCAGTAATTTTCGTTGATAGTTTTTTATGCGCAATAATGTTCTTTGGTAGTTTTCTATGCGTATTAGTGCTTTTTGGTCGTTTTTCATGCGCAGAAAAGTTTATTTGTAATTTTATATGCGCAGTAATGTTTTTTAATAGTTTTTTTTACCCGTTGTAGTGTTTTTTGTCATTTTTATATACGTAATAGTTTTCGTTGACAGTTATTTATGCGGAATAGTGTTCTTTGGTAGTTTTTTTATGCAAAAAAGAGTTTACTGATAATTTTACATGCGCAGTTGTTTTCGTTGTAAGGTTTTCATGCAAAGTAATGATTTTCAGTAGTTTTTTATGCGCAGAAGAGTTTGTTGTTAATTTTATATGCGCAGTAATGCTTTTTAGTAGTTTTTTTTATGCGCAGTAGTTTTTGTTGTAAGGTTTTCATGCGCAGTAATGTTTTCTAGTACTTTTTTCATGCGCAGTAGTTTTTTTATTGTTACTTTTATAGGCTTAATAGTCTTCGTTGACAGGTTTTATGCGTAGTAATGTCCTTTGGTAGTTTTCTATGCGCAGTAGTGTTTTTTGGTAGTGTTTTAATGCACATAAGAGTTTATTAATAACTTTACATGCACAGTAGTTTTCATTATAAGTTTTTCCTGGGCAGTAATTTTTTCTAGTACTTTTTTCATGCGCAGTAGTTTTTTTTTTGGTTTCTTTTATAGGCGTAATAGTTTTCGTTGACAGTTTTTATGCGCAGTAATTTTTGTTGGCAGTTTTTTATTTTTTTTTCAACCTTGATTATTACCTACCAAGTGTCATTTTCATTAATTTCGCCAAATTTAAAATAACAACATAAATATAATAATACAAAGAAAAAAATCGTCCCTATCACACTCAGTTCTTTTCTCTCCACATTTCCAATTTAAAAACCATAAAACTGATGAGACATAAATCATCTTTCATATTGTAATTGTGCATTTTACACGTTTGAATATGATTTTACTGGATTTTTCATTGCACATCCTTGATTGTCATAAATCATAGTTTACGAAATGAGGAACGCGATATATTCATCAAAAGTGTCATAGTGTCAAGTTTTACGCCACCCGGAAGCCAGATACGTCACGAGAAACGACGACACTCGCGACGGCAATGAGAGAGAAAGTCATTCCAACGAATCAGCGATGAGATGAACATCTGGCGCAGGGAAATCGAAAGATTCGCGTGTACACGAGTATCTTTATGGCACGATCTCGATTGCGCTCAATGATCACACGTCTTCTCCCCACAAGAATTGAACAATGATCGATCTAGAGAAACGCGGAACTCTGTAATAGATAAATAAATCTAACGATGCATTGATTTAACTCTTATCTGAAGAATCCTGCCTGACTTCACAAAGAACATTATCCCCTTGCCGAGAAAAACGATATAATAGGTGTCATTTATTTAACTACCGTCAGGTCAACGATTTATTGAGATTTCATTGATCGTTTTTAACACCTTAAGTACACTTTATGCTTTTGACTTTTCTACTTTATGAATCTGATTTCTCTCCTGTTTAGATTGCTGATTATTATTTTATCTTTTATTGAAAATAAAAAAATAATACAAATTACGATTTTTTTAAAAAATCATTTTTAATTAATAGTAATTAATTCTGAAATTATTAAATCAGGTAAAAAATCATTTAATAATTGATTAAACGAGATTTTAAGTGCTTTCAGAGTTCCTAGATTGCATTTTAATTGTTACACATTACGACAATCCGATCATTGTACGACGATCTCTGTTATGCGACAAATCCGTTGAGTATGCTCGCAGTTAATTAGTCTTATTGACTTACTTATACGGAACCTAATTGCAACCAGGTTCTTGCCAAGTTGTGTCATACATAAGAGAAATAAATATCACATTATACGCGACACTCGGTCTGAATAATTATCAACACTGGCTTCTGTATCACAGATTTATGCATTTTTCAGCACTGTTCTATTAATGATGGATAATTAAAACTGAATAGCTGACAAAAAGCAATGTTTCATTGTGTCAATAAACATCATATTTTTTATTATGATTTTTTTCTCATCACAGTGAGACCGTGCTGTAGAAATCGATTCTTAAAATTAGAAAAACGAGGAAATTTTAGTCCGAACGGTAAGAAAAAAGACTAAAATTGTTAAAACCTATACAGAATTTATTTAATTTTGTCAAATTATGAAAAATTGTTTATATATTCGTAATCCTTGTGAAAAACCGAAAAGAAAGTTCCTGAGCAAAAGTTGAATCGGATAAGGGGTTAAAAAGTTATTAGGAATTAAAAAAGTTGCACACGCACACATACAAAAGCGGCTCACCTCGCTCCTGATTGGTCCTATTTTTCATTCGCTTATAACTTTTCCACCCCTCATCCGATTTTATTTTCGTTCAGGAACTTTTGATTCGGTTTTTCACAAGGTTTACGAATATATAAATCATTTTTCATAATTTTACAAAATTAAATAAATTCTGTACAGGTTTTAACAATTTCAGTTTTTTTTTACCATTCGGGATAAAATTTCTTCGTTTTTCTACTTTTAAGAATCGATTTTCTCAGCACGGTCCTACTGTTATGAGAAAAATATCATAATAAAAGTTATGATGTTTATTGACACAATGAAATGTAGACATCTATTCTTAAAAGTAGAAAAACAAACAAATTTTATTCCGAACGGTAAAAAAAAGACTAAAATTCGTAAAATCTATACAGAATTTTTTTAATTTTGTCAAATTATGAAAAATTGTTTATATATTCCTAATCTTTGTGAAAACCCGAATCAAAAGTCCCTGAGCAAAAATTAAATTGGATAAGGGGTTTAAAAGTTATTAGGAATTAAAAAAGTTGCACACCCACACATACAAAAGCGGCTCATCTCGCTCCTGATTGGTTCTATTTTTCATTCGCTTATAACTTTTCAACCCCTCATCCGATTTTATTTTCGTTTAAGTATTTTCGATTCAGTTTTTCACGAGGATTCTAAATATGTAAGTATAAATTAACATAAATAATTTTGTTTACTATTAGGGGTTAAGATAATCATTAAATGTAACAGTATCATCGAATGGTTAGTAATATTACAAATCAGGTGGAAAATTATTACGTATCGATCGATTTTCGATTGTTGGATTAAAAATTCATTCTACTTCTAACAAGAATCGAGGAATTTCAACTTTGTTTCTTGCAATTGTTTACGGCTGCTAAACTGGGACTTCTTGGTCCTCGAAACAGGTTTAGTAAGTTTCTGGCCGAGGCGTATAATTTCTATAGTTATCGGTCGTGAAAGTGCCATCGAACTCGGCTTGTCTCTCGCACTCTTACTTTCCTTCTCGCTCGAACTGAAACACTCGGACTCGACACATTGCCAAGGCCAATCACATTTAACAACAAACGTTTAAAATACGATCAAACATCGATTCACAATTGACTTGTAGATCCGAAGAAATGTTTATGTTTCCAATCTGGGTCAGTCACCATTCAGATCCGATCGTTCGATTATCCAGAGACTCGTTGCGATTATTAGAGTGACAATAACGACACTTGAATTACAAATTTTTTTTTTTTCTTAATATTAAAAATATATTTTGACAATCCAAAATGGCGGATCCAATATGGCCGATTAAGAAACAAAGTTAAGAAATCCTTACAAAAATTGCTACTTGGTGGTTTTCGGGATCGCTGAATACGAATCATGTTTCAGAATTTCAAAATCCAAAATGGCGGTTCCAAAATGGTGGATCCAAAATGGCGGATCAAAAATTGAAGTTCACAAATCCTTACGAAAATTGCTGCTTGAGGATTAACAAAATTGCTAAATACATATTTCGTGTCAGATTTTGAAAATCCAAAATGGCGGATCCAATATGTCGGATTAAGAAAGAAACAATTGCTACTCAAGAGTTTTGGAAACCGATGAATACAAATTTCGTCTCAGAATTTCAAAATCCAAAATGGCGGATCCAAAATGGCTAATCCAATTTTGAAAAAGTCACCAATTAAATAATAATAAAAGTTTAATTTGAGTTTAATGTGATAAACAAAAGTAAATTACAAAGTTAACAAAAATTTAGAACACATTTAGCAAAATACGAATAGAATACACGTCCTTCTGCTAAAAATACCAGAAACCCGTTTCAAGTCGTGAAACTATACTGTGTCTGAGTTTCTAATTATGTCCTCCTTTTGCAATCAGGGAGAAATTAGCCTTTAATTTAATAATGTAAAAATAGAATAAGCAATCTGAATACTGTGAAACAGTAACAGTTGTTAATTATCGGGGATAGAAAGGAGTGATAATTGTATCTCAAAAGTTCACAGAAAATCATTTGTTGTAATTATCAGCGACTAATGTTTGTAAAATAATAATTACATTCGCCTTGTTTGGATTCAGTATTACGCTTTTTATGTATCTTATCTGTTTTAACATGTATTCATTCATCAAATTCAATTTAATTTTTAGAAACAAGTGTTTTAATTTTCCAAACGTATCCATTTTTATACAGGCTTAGAAAAAAAAACTAATTCATAAGTTTTTTAGGAAAAAATTTATAAAATTTTAGAATTAAAAAAAATTGCAAGAAATAATTGAAATTAATCAACATAATTGCTAATTTTTCAATTTAATTTAAAAAAAAAATGAAATCAATTAAAAATTGGAGAAAGTAATTTAAAAACTCATATAAATGTTTTATAAACAAAGAAAATAATTTAAAATTCAGAAAATTACTTGAAAATCTAAAAAATAAATTGAAAAAAAATTGAATAATGAAAAGTTGGGGAAAATAATTGAAAATTGAGATAAATAATATAAAATTGAAAAATATAATTAAAATTTAAGAAAATAATTGACAAAATTACATAATATATTTTAAATCAAGGAAAGTTAAATAAAATTTCAGAAAAATACTTAAAACTTTCATAAGTTAATTAAAAAAAAGAAAATAATTATAAATTAGAGAAAATAAATGAAAGAAAATAAACATAATTTAAAATTTAAGAGAATAATTTTTAATTAAACAGAAATAATTAACAACTTTTTGGAAATTACGAAAAAGAACGAAAGTAACTGAAAATTGAAGTAAATAATATAAAAAATGATATAAATATTTGAAAATTGAATAAAACAATTGAAATCTTAGATAAATAGTTAAAAATTTTTGAAATTATAAAAGAAATAAAAAAAATTGAAAATTGAAGAATATAAATTTTGAAAAATAATTGAAAAATGATTTTACAATTTGAAACTTGATAAAAATAATTGAAATATGAAAAAAACATTGAAAAGTTGTAAAAATAAATCACATTTAAGTGAAACAATTGAAAAAATTACAGAATTTTGTTTGAATAAACAAAATTAAATAAAAAAAAATTAATAATTCAAATTTGAGAAAAATACGTAAAAATCTTAGAAATCGATAATTGAAAAAAAATAAGAATAACTTAGAATTGGAGAAATGCATTGAAGAAAACTAAAAATAAATGGAGTTTACGATAATTAAAAATACGATTTTGAAATTAAGACAACAAATGAAAATAATTAAAAAATGAAGAAAATAATTGAAATCTTAGAAAAAAACGTAGGTAACTATTTTAGGAAATAATTTTAGAAAATGAGAATAATAATTAACAATCGAGAAAAATAATCAAAAAATCGTTAAATTAATTCAAAATTGAAAAAATCATTCAAATATGCTGAAAATGATTGAAATTTATGAAGAAAATAATTTAAATATTGAAAGATTAAAAGCATTAAATAAAATTTGAGAAAAATAATTGAAAAAATCGTAAAATATATGTTTCAAAAAGGAAAATAATTACAGAATTACTTAAAATTTTTAATTAAAGATAATAATTAAAAAATGGCTGAAATAATCGAAAATTGATGAAAATAATAAATAAAATTTCAGATAAACAATTCAAATTTTTGGAAAATTAAGCCAAAAGAATGAAAATAATTAAAAAGCGGAGAAAATAATATAAAATTACATAATTTGTTTTTAAGTAAAAGAAAATAATTGAAAAACTGTTTAAAAAATTTTTAATTTGAGATAATAACTGAAAATTTAGGAAATTAATTGAAATATAATAAAAATACTAAAGGATGTGGAAAATAATTGAAACATTAGTTTTTTATTCGAAACTTGAAAAAAATCATTGAAATCTGAAATAAACAATGATAAATTGTAAAAAATAAATCACATTTGAGTGAAATATTTGGAAAAATTACAGAATTTTTTTTAAATAAAGAGAAAATAATTTTAATTTGAGAAAAATATATATGAAGATTTTAGAAATAAATTGAAAAAAATGAGAATAACTTAAAATTTGAGAAGAAAATTGAAAAAAGAGAAAAATAAATGAAATTTACGATAATTAATAAAAAAAAATTGAAATTATGAAAACATCTGAAAATTCGTTAAAAGTGAAGAAAATTTATTTATTTATTTATTTACATATCAACGGGTCATATACAAGAAAGACCCTTTAATACATAAGTACTCATATAACATTATTAGGTTTACACTTTACAAAATGATTGAAATTTGAGAAAAATACTTGAAAATTCTAGAAAATAATTTTAGATAATGAGAATAATAATTAACAATCGAGGAAAATAATTGAAACATAAAAAAATTAATTCAATATTAAAAAAATAATTTGAATATGATGAAAACAATTCAAGATTGAGAAAAATAATTAAAATTTATGATGATAATAATTTAAATATGAAAGAATGAAAACAGTAAATAAAATTTGAGCTAAATAATTGAAAAATTTTTAGAATAAATGTTTAAAAAAGGAAAATAATTAAAAAATTGCTTAAAACTTGTAATTACAGAGAATAATTTAAAAACACAGAAATAATCGAAAATTGATGAAAATAGTAATTGAAATTTCAGATAAATAATTGAATTTTTTTAAAATTTTGCCCAAAGAATGAAAATAATTAAAAATTTGAGAAAACAATATAAAATTACAGAATTTATTTTTGAGCAAAAGGAAATAATTGTAAAATCTTTTTAAAAATTGAAAATTATAGACAATAATTTAAATTTGAAATAATAACTAAAAGTTTATGAAATTAAGGAGATTTATCCAAATTACCAATTTCTAAAGATTCTTATAAAAATTTAATGAAATATTAAATGCATTACTTTACATGTACTGTTACAATTTTATTGAATTTTACCGTTCTGTTATTAAGATATAAATTTATAAAGTTGGTACTTTTACATGGAAACAGTAACAAAACGCGCAAAATGACTATATTTTAAGTAATTAATAAAACACGGTTCTACAAACTTTTTATAAAAACTAATATATTTTAAACTGTAACTTAATACAACTTTTACAACAATATTTAATTAATTTACCGTACAGCCGTTAAGAAAATGTTGTTCAAGATTAGTAATTCTTCACTTTTTTGAAATAATTATTCTCTAAATCTGAATTAGTGGTTTTCTACTAATGAATTAGCGAAAAGTGAGCTACTATTAAAATAGTTAGAATTTTACTAATTCTTAGTAGAAAACTACTAAGAATTAGTAAAAAACTACTAATCTTGTAGTAGAAAACTACTAATTAAATTAGTAAAAAAATCTACTTTTTTGAAAAGTAAAGTTTCACTATTTCAATTAGTAGTTTTCTACTAAGAATTAGTAATTTTCTACTAAGAATTAGTAGTTTTCTACTAAGAATTAGTAGTTTTCTACTATATGAATTAGAGAAAAATGAGCCATGAATTTGACTAATTTATAGTAGAAAACTACTAATTCTTAGTAGAAAACTACTAATTCAGATTTAGAGAAGAAGAAATTTTAATAGCTTGAAATTTTGAACGGAAAATTTTTTTTTTTTTCAATAAAATTCATTTCTGTAAAGATTTTAACTACAAAATACTATTTAGAAACCAAATTATAAGAAGAAATGAAATTAAAAAAATATTGACTATCATGGTCCGATAGAATGAGAACCGCTTGAGAGTATAAGCGTCCTTAATTGAAAAATAATGAAAATATTAAAAGATGGAGAAAATAATTGCAAAATAATAAAAAGAAATAGAAATTGAACAAAAGAATTGAAAATTGAGATATATATTTCAATGTTCAGTAAATTAATTCAGAAATTATGAAAATGATTAATAATGGAAAATAATAATTGCAAAATGACAAAAATAATGGCAAGTTAAAAAAATAAATTTATATTGCGACGAATAAAATAAATAGTTGAAATTTGAGGAAGGTAAATTTAAGATTTTGGGAATCAATTTAAAAACAATTAAATAATTAAGGATTGTAGGAAATAGTTGAAAAATGATAAAAAATAGTACACAATTGTATTTTAAGTAATGGAAATCATAATAGAGAAGAATTATGAAAAATTGAAGAAATTTTTAAATCACTTTAAATTTAGTGTTTTTAAAACGTGAATAATTGAACTTTTCATCAATTCAAGTTCACATTAACTGAAATTTAGAGAAACTAAAATTGCTTTAAATTTAAATATAGAACATTTTAAAAAGGTGAAATATGATTTAAAATTTGAAAAGAAAAAAATATCTAGTGACAAATGTCAGGTGTAGACAGAATGAATGAATGAATGAATTAACCTTGTATAAATTATTTTATCTAATTGGGGCCCCATTTTCCATTTTGCCCCAGGGCCTTTGCACCCCCAGTTACGTCACTGAACGTTAATTACAATTTAATTGTGATTTTTGATAATTTTTTTTATATAAACAAAATAAAAAAACAGTTACAACTGCATTACGCTAAATTTGAATTTAATGGTGTATAATTACTTGCAAATGAATTCATCAGTAATTAAATACCTCATTAGTTAGTGTTTATTTATATTTAACTAAGTCCTCAAAGATTACAATAATATATAATTATAATGCAAAGTAGTAAAACAGGTATATCAAAAGTCAACACAGCCTCGATTATCTTTTATTATCTATTTTGCATAATAACTATGTTATCTCTTCACTTTCATGACTTGTTGGTGAATGTAGATTACTCTCTGAATGTCGAGGATATATATATAGGCACGTACTTTATGAACAGCTTGGTTCTTCCCTTCGGGAGAAAGTTTTTGATTGGTTTTTACTTGAGTTGCCACGATAAATTAGACGAAAGTTTTCAGTTCTTGTACAATCCTTACAAGGAAGTCTTCGATATGCAAGAATTATTGTGTTGAGCGTATTCCAATGCCTGGCAATACAATTCTGAGGAGATCATCTATTCTTCTTTCTGAAAAGAAAAATCTCAAATAAATCCTTTCTCTCGGGACTATCACTTATTTCGAAGAAGCGTGACGTTTTAATTTAATTTTCAAACTTCAAATTGATTGATGAAAAATGATTTTAATTAATTTCTTTCTTTGTAAAAATTAGTTTCTTTTCAATTCGGTGTAATATACAATTAGTTAGGCTTTTTTGTTTTGTTTATTTGTGTTAGTGAAAATCATAATTAACTGTCAAAAATGAAAAAAAAAAGAATAAAAGTAAAAAGTTGGGATTGGCTATTTTTTGGTTATTAATAGAAAGAGATAATTGAATGGATGTTGAGTATAATTATTGTTATTTATACCCACACGATGTATAATTATGTAAAAAAAAAGTACAAGTTTTTAAATTCACGTTTGAGAGAAAATTAATTATTCAAAATTAGCGTCTTTAGGAGAAAGGAAATCCAGAGGAAGAAAGTAATTGCTACTGATAATGATAATTTAAGTACCTTTAATAGAAAAACTTTTTTTTAATCTCGTTTATATATGTAAGAAAATTATTTTTTTTAGGTAGCTTCAAGAAAGTAATTTGGTTTTTGGAGTTTTTTTTTAAAAATACTTCGTAAAAATAAATAGATTTTATTTAAAAATTGAAATTAATTCATCAAATTAAAGACAAATGGAGCGGTTAAAATTCTACAGTCAGATTTAACATTAAATCCTGCATAGTTAAATTCTACAAATTTTTAACCTTTTTCATTATTAGAAAATAAACAAATAAACGTGTGTAGAATTCTACATTGTGCAATTTAGTTCTGCAAAGTTTAATAAAGATAATGTTAAAAGTATAAATATTGTTGTAATTAATAAAATATTACCTTTTATAATATAAATTATATGTAGATTTTTACGAAGTACAATATTTCACGTGTAGAACTTACCATTATTGAGTTTAAATTTGTAAAAATTTAAAATGTAGAATTTAACTATGATAGATTTTATATTAATGTTTTATAAAAAATTTTCTTTTACAGTTTTAATGTTTAGAATTCAACGAGTACAATTTATCATTTTAGTGTTTAAATGTGTAAAATTTATGGTTTAATAATACTGTTTTAAAAAAAATCGTATTGTAAGAGTTTTATTATGTAGAATTTATCATTGCAAAGTTTAAGCTTGTAGAATTCTAAATTGTAGAATTTTAAATTCTAGAATATAAATTCTAAAATTTGATTATGTAGGATTTAATATTAATGTTTTATAAAAAATCTTATTGTAGAATTTTATTGTGTAGAATTTATATCATTACAGAATATAAATTTGTAGAATTTTAAATTGTAAAAGTTAACTACACTACCTAAAGTTAATTGCAACAAATGAAAATAATTAAAAATCGCAGAAAAATTGAAGAAAGCTAAAAATAATTGAAATTTGAGATGGTTAATAAATTTTATTAAAAATTACGAAAACAAAAATAAAAAAAAATTTAAATTTTAGAAAATACCTACTTGAAAGTATGATAATTTAATTGGAACAAATAAAAATAATTAAATAAATGAAAAAAAAGAAGAAAGCTAGGAATAATTCGAATTTAAGATAATTAATCAAAATTGTTGGAAACCATGAAAACAATTGAAAATTGAAGAAAATAATTGAAATTGGATGTAAATAATTAAAAGTTTTAAAGAATAATAATTAAAACATGATGAAAATAATTAAAATTTCTGGTAAATAATTGAATTTTTTTAAAATTATGTCAAAAGAAAAAAAATGTTTAGAAATTGGAGAAAATAATTGAAATTTGAGAAAAATACTTGAAAATCTGAAAAATTAATAGGAAAAAAATTTAAAAAATTAAAAATCGAAGAAAAAAATTGAAGAAAGTTAAAATTAGTTGAAATTTAAGAAAATTAATGATGATTTTTTGAAACTAGGAAAACAAATCAAAATAATTTAAAATTGACGAAAATAATTGAAATTTAAGAAAAATACTTGAAAGATTAAGATTAAGATAGTTAATAAAGTTTAGTTGAAAATTGTGAAAACAAAATTAAGAAAAATTAAAATTTTAGAAAATACTTGAAAATATGATAATTTAATTGGAACAAATGATAATCATTAATTAATTGAAAAAATGAAGAAAGCTAAGATTAATTGGAATTTAAGATAATTAATCAAAATTTTGGAAATTATGAAAAAAAATGAAAGCAATTAAAAATATAAAAATTAAAGAAAATAATTTAAATTTAAGAATAATACTTGAAAATCTGAGTAATTAATTGGAAAAAATAAGAATAAATAAAAATTAACGAAAAACAAATTAAAGAAAGTTAAAAATAATTGAAATTTAAGATAATTAATGATGATTTTTTGAAATTAGGAAAACAAATCAAAATAATTTAAAATTGATTAAAATAATTGTAATTTGAGAAAAATACTTGTTGGAAACCATGAAAACAATTAAAATTTAAAATTAAAATTAAAATAATTGAAATTGGATGTAAATAATTAAAATTTTTAAAGAATAAAAATTAAAACATGATGAAAATTTATTTATTTATTTATTTAATACTGTGTACGGGCTTACATAAATAAAATGCCCTTTTGCGCATGTGCGCTAAAAATTAATAATAAAAAAATAGAATTTTACATATAAATATAACAATAAAAATATAATCTTTTGATTTAAAGGCCAACCAGTATCGCACAACAATATACTACAATACGCAAACACTCGATGTAGACAGTCGTATCATCATCGCCAATCAAACAGGATTCTTTTTAAATCACTCTTGAATTTCACTAGAGAAATTCCAAAAAAGTCAAGTTCCGCACAAAACGTATTGCCCCTTGTGCATAAACGATGTATTATTGAACTAGCCCTAGAAATTAAAAATTTTTTTAGAACTAGAAAATAATTAAAATTTCTGGTAAGTAATTGAATTTTTTAAAAATTATTTCAAAAGAATAAACATGTTTAGAAATTGGAGAAAATAATTGAAATTTGAGAAAAAGACTTGAAAATCTGAGAAAGTAATAGGAAAAAAATTTTAAAAATTGAAAATCGAAGAAAAAAATTGAAGAAGGTTAAAAATTGTTGAAATTTAAGATAATTAATGATGATTTTTTGAAACTAGGAAAACAAATCAAAATAATTTAAAATTGATGAAAATAATTGTAATCTGAGAAAAATACTTGAAAATCTGAGAAATTAATTTGAAAAAATAAGAATAACTAAAAATTGAAGAGAAACAAATGAAGAAAGCCTAAAATAATTAAAATTTAAGATAATTATTCAAATTGAAGGAAATTAGAAAAACAAATCAAAATAATTGAAAATTGAAGAAAATAATTAAAATCTGAGAAAAAATCAGAAAAGCTGAGAATTTTTGAATTTGAAACAATAAGAATAACTAAAAATTGAAGAAAATAATTGAAATTTGAGAATAATACTTGAAAATCTTAGAAATTAATAGGAAATAATCAAAATAATTAAAAATTAAAAAAAATTGAAGAAAGCTCAAAATAAGTGAAATTCAAGATAATTAATAAAAATTGAAAGAAATTAGGAAAACAAATCAAAATAATTGAAATTTGAGAAAAAAACTTCAAAATCTGAGAAATTGATAGAAAAATGTCAAAATAATTAAAATTCCAAGAAAAAAATTGGAGACTGCTTGGAAATTTTTGGAAACTACGAAAACAAATGAAAATAATTTAAATTATGTATTTTTACGATTAAACAAATCGTATTGTTAAGTTTTATTATGTAGAATTTATCATTGCAAAGTTTAAGTTTGTAGATTTCAAAATTGTAGAATTTTAAATCTTAGAATTGTAATTTTTAGATTTTTAAATTGTAAAATTTGACTATGTGAGATTCAATATTAATGTTTTATAAAAAATCCTATTATAGAATTTAATTGTGTAAAATTTATCATTACAAAGTTTAAGTTTGTAGAATTTTAAATTATAAAATTTAACTACACTACCTGAGCGGATCGAAAAAATACAACTTACTTAAAATCACAATAACTTGGTAAAAAAATACGATAAAAAGTGTCAATTTTAATATAAGCTAAGAAAACTTGAAAAATATTTAGTTGTTCTCGAGATATGACTAAAAATGTTCAAGCATGTTTTTCTCGAAAACTTTCATTTTCAGGTAAAAAGCACGATTTTGACTGATTTTTAAGAAAAATATGCTAGAACATTTTTAGTTGTATCTCGGGAACCACTCAATATTTTTTAAGTTTTCTTAGCTTAAATTAAAGCTGACATTTTGACTAAGAAGAAAAAGTAAGTTTAGAATTTTTCATGTCATTTTTGTAGACCAGGCAGCGAGTCAAATATATTGAACGATTGTTTAAAAAAATCCAAGAATTTTTTCTTCTAACTTATCAACTAATATAATCAATTTGGAATTTCTAAAAAAAATTAATTAATAGTATTCTAAAGCAGAATTTAATAAGCTTTAAAATTTTCTAAGTCTCAACTCTCTATCTTATTTATTTGCCAAATTATCGTGATTTTAATTATTGTAGAGTTCTAATTTCGAGAACGAACAGTTCTCTTCTTGAGGGACTATAATATAATTGAATATAAAAAATTACTACACATTTTTAGAAAACAATTAATAAGCTAAATACATAAGAAATAGCAACAAAATAGAATGTAGAAAATTACAATTTTACAATTTTTTGATAAATTTAATAGATCTAAAAGAACTCTTACCTAATACTAATATAATCAATAATTTATTGTTTAATCTTGACACATAATTTAAAATATTCCTTGTGAAAATCGAGAATGTAAATGTAAAAAATAATTGTGACATGATTAAAAATTCTTTTCAGAGCCTGAAAGCTATGAACTGTTCTGTTCACTACTCAAGTTTAAAACTGAGCAATTTGTTAATGATATTTTAGCTCATTAAATTCAAAAACTATAATCATTCGTATTTGTAAATTTAAAGGTTTAAAATGTATGAAACAAATTTTATTATCATTTTGAAAATAAGATTTTAACTTAGAATATTGAAATAATATTTATTTTATAAATTCAAGAATCGCATTGATGCATTGACAATTTTCAGATCATTTTTGACATTTGTGGTAATTTTCATTATATCCAAAATTTTATAGACAACGTGCTTATCTATTAATTTTTATTGGTCATTACCCAGTTCAATAAATTTACACTGTTAAAAATTTGGGGAGTTAACGGTTGCTGGAGTTGGGAGTTGAGATTTTAGAGTTAAAAATCGACTCTCCAAGGTGAGTGAGTCTCATACGCTCCATGTTTAAGAAGAGTGGGGACTGAAGGATTAAGCGTTAACTCTCTTTACTTCAACTCTTCAAGGCGTGCGACTTTTATAGAGTCCCGTAGGGAGTTAAATTTCAACTCCTTTTTTTAACAGTGTATTCAATTTATCGAAGCAACCTTAAAAATTGTTTTCATATTACATTTTGATAACCAAAACCAAATCTCTGTTTTCTTTACATCGAAAAAAGAAACAAATTTTAATTAAATTTGAAAAATTGTTGGAAAAACTAAAGAAAAGTGGAATCTAACATGTTACAAATTGATAACAATATGTTACCGACAGGAATAAAAATGTAACAGAATATTTACAAGAACGAGCAGGAAGCACGTGACTGTTCTCAATATCAAATGAGAGGTAACTTTTTAATCTCCCTGTTGGCGATTGATACGTAATGCTAATCGCTTTTCTCTGCTTTGAAAAGCAGGAAAAAAAAAACAGCGAAAGAGACGAAAGACCACGTCGATGGAAATCACTTCCTGATTTCTGGAATCGAGCAACTCTCCACGGAATTTACTTATTGAAGTTTGCTGAAAACTAAATCGACCCTGATTTGCGATTTGATTATGTCGTAAACGTGAGATTACAATTTCAAATCACCCGCACTGCATATCATCGATAATTCTATATATTGAAATACTCAATATAATTCTCTGTTCATTCATCGATCAGATATTGATATTCCTGTTATATTCAATTTCTTGCCAGTATCCAAGACAAGATTATAGAAAAATCCAGTTTTAATTGCATGCAAAAAAAAGATTGCGATTAATGAGAGAATGAACGATTGGTTCAATAAAATCATTTAATTGTAAAAATTTTTATAACCCGAGAGGTAAAAAGTGGATTATGGTGAATTTATATCTGGTAAATGATCATAAATCGTCTAATGGATTTTTTGTTCTTTAGAAACTTGATGTTGTCTTATTTGGCTATTATCGAATGATAATTTTGTATAAAAAGAAATGTGGATTTTTAAAATTTTGATATATATTTTCCTCACAAAAATCTTTTTTTCCGAGAACCAAAATTCTGGGTTGTCAGCGGTATTTCACAGCAAGCAATTATTAATCAACAATAATTTGTTAAGCTCGTATAATTTATCGGTTAGTTTGACTTATCACACGTTGGTAATAATTTTTTTCCCCCTTTTTTATGTCTTTGTTAAGATTTACAGGATTTACAAGATTTACAAGCAGAGCAGTAAATTTCCTATGAAATTCTATCAAACCGCTCAGTCAACTTGCAACATTGTTGTTTCATTATAATTACCCGATACTTTTCTTCCTGGAAAAAAATACTTCATTAAACATAATCATACATTTAGCTCATAATAACACAAGATAATAGTCAGTTTACTTTTACCCAGGCAAACTTTCATTAAATAATAATAATTGAACGCTTAATTAAAAGGGGTTTATATTATTTTTCTATCAAACTTGAATCTCATGAAAATAAAGCTCAACTAATTGCAATTATTATCGAGAGAAAGATTGACAAAAAGCAGATACTATCATTATTTCCGTTAATTATGAAACTTGGGGAAAAAAATTGAATTAGTTGCAATTTTATTTAAATTAGCTTTGTTTCTTTCAGGTGATTCAGGTAATAAAACTGCACTGACAGATATTTTATTATATAATTCAGTAACAAATTAATCTAAACTTTAAGAAACTTTCTGGAAAATTTGAAAAAATTATATTTTTCTTAATTACTTTATTTAATTTAAAAATATGGAGAAGTAAATTTATAATTCTAATGAAACTTTGAATTATTTTATGTACTTTATGAAATATTTGATGTCACAATAAAGTGGACGTTTTGTGCTTAAAGAATAGTTTTTAAGTGAGGTAATGTTGAGGAGGTTCAAGGTAAGTCAACGGTCCAGTCGATCAAAACAATTGCATTTTGATGTCATAATTTCTATTTTCTATTCAACACGCAAATATCATCACCGTGATGATGATGTACCAGACTTATCCTCAGTCATTAATAATAATGTAATAGAGGCTTGTCCTCCTTTTCAATGACTTTAATTGACAATTATCTGACCAACAATAAGCATCGGAGACATAGGTCACTTACAGTTTACATGAATATTACATTATAGTTCCCACATATTCAAAGTTTCTTTTATTATTATCTTTTTCTAAATGACGACATTCACGTTGAATCATGTGTGTAATAGACAGCTAATAATTCAATTATTACGTTGGTATTATTAATCATTTTTCAATACTGTTATAGGCATTATTTATTTATTTATAAAATATCCAATCAATTTATTTATTAACTAGATTAAACAAGGCGCTATTAGTTTCTACACCTTGTGTTATTTACAATTATAAATATTTTCAATGTAAGACTTAAAAATAAATAAAACAAGTTTAATTTACATATGACAAGATTTAAAAAATATCCGAATTAAAAAAATTGCAAAAATTAATCGAAATTTAAAAAAATAATTGGAAACTTAGCAAATTAATTGAAAGTTAGAAAAAATGATTAAAATTGAGATAGATATTTTAAAAATTAAGAAATTAATTGAGAAGTATATAATAAAAATTAAAATGATTAAAAATTGACGAAAATAATTTATTTATTTATTTATTTGTGAACATAAATGGACACTTAAAGCCCTTTACAAAAAAAAGATACAAAATTAAAAATTCGCTATAAATTATTATCACTAAGACTCAGTGTTAGCACTAAAATTAAATAGTATATTTTTTAACATATTTCTAAATGTTTTTAATAAAATATATTTATAAAGAAAAAATAATGTAAATAATTTAAAATTGAAAAAATAATTAAAATTTGAGATAGATACTTGAAAATCTGATAATTGGAAAAATCCAAAAATGAAGATAATTAAAAATTGAAGAAAGTTAAAAATAATTAAATTTTAAAATAATTAATGAACAATTGTAGAAATTAGAAAAAAAAATCAAAATAATTGAAAATTGAAGAAAATAATTGAAATTTGTGAAAAATATTTAAAAATCTGAGTAACTAATTGGAAAAAATAAGAATAACTAAAAAATGAAGAAAAAAATTCAAGAAAGCTAAAAATAATTGAATTTTAAGATAATTAATGAAAATTTTTTGGAAATTATAAAAACAAATCAAAATAATTTAAATTTGACGAAAATAGTTGTAATGAGAGAAAAACTTGAAAATCTGAGAAATTAATTGGAAAAAATAAGATTAACTAAAAATTGAAGAAAGCAAAAAATAATTGGAATTTAATAAAAAATTTGGAAATTACGATAACAAATAGAAATAATTAAAAATTGAAAAAATAATTGAAATTTAGGAATAAAATATTTTTGAAAACAGGTTAACAAATCGAAATGATTAAAAACCGAAAAAAATAATTAAAATTTGAGAAAAATACTTGCCAATCTGATAGATTAATTGGAAAAAAATGAAGATAATTAAAAATTGAAGCAAGCTAAATATAATTGAAATTTAATAAAAAATTTTGGAAATTACGATAACAAATGGAAAAAATTAAAAATTGAAGCTAATAATTGAAATTTGAGAAAAATACTTAGAAATCTGATAATTTAATTGGCAAAAATGAAAATAATTAAAAAATGAAGAAAAAATTGAAGAAAGCTGAAATTAATTGAAATTTGAGATAATTTATCAAATTTGTTGGAAATCATGAAAACAAATGAAAGTTATTAAAAAATAACAAAAATATTTGAAATTTGAAAAAAATATAGTTAAAAATCTGATAATTTAATTGGAAAAAATGAAGATAATTAAAATGTGAATAAAAAAAATTGAAGCAAGCTAAAAATAATTGTAATTTAAAATAATTAAAAAAAATTTTGGAAATTACGATAACATATTAAAATAATTAAAAATTGAAGAAAATAATTTAAATTCAGGCTTGTGTCCGTAAATAGTCTGATTCACTATAAAAGTAAATTCTATAGTGAAGTAGACTATTTACGGACCCAAGCCTGTTTAAATTAGAGGAAAATCTGTTAATTTAATTGGCAAAAATGAAAATAATTAAAAATTGAAGAAAAAAAATTGAAGAAAGCTAAAATTAATTAAAATTTAAGATAATTTATAAAATTTGTTGGAAATCATGAAAACAAAAATTTCAAAAATAATCAAAAATTTTAGAAAGTAACTGAAGAAAGCTAAAATTGTTGGAAATTAAGAGAACAAATGAACTAATTAAAAATTAAAGGACGTTTATGAAATTTGCGAGAAATACTTGAAAATCTAATAATGTAATTGGAAAAAATGAAGATAATGAATAATTGAAGAAATAATTAAAGCAAGCTAAAAATAATTGGAATTTAAAATAATTAATAAAAATTTTTGGAAATTACGATAAAAAATGGAAATAATTAAAAATTGAAGAAAATAATTAAAATTCCAGAAAAATACTTGATAATCAGAGAAATTAATTGGAAAAAATCAAAATAATTAAAAATTGAAGAAGAAAATTGAAGAAAGCTAAAAATAATGGAAACTTTAGATAATTAATAAAAAATTTGGAAAATTAGGAAAACAAATGAAAATAATTAAAAATTGTCAAAAGTAATTGAAATTTGAGAAAAATACTAAAAAATCTGAAAAATTAATTGGAACAAATAAAAATAATTAGAAATTAAAGAAAAAAAATGAAGAAAACTTGTAAATTTTTAGAAGGTAGGAAAACAAAAGATAATAATTGAAAATTGTAAAAAAAATTTGGAGAAATCTAAAATTAATTGAAGTTTATGATAGTTAAAAAAATTTGTTGGAAATTATGAAAACAAATGAAAATAATTAAAAATTGAAGAAAATAATTAAAATTTGAGAAAATTACTTAAGAAACTTAAAAAATAATTCTACAAAACTAGAATAATAATTTTAAATTGAGGGAAATAACTGAAAAATGCTAATATTAATTTAAAATAGAAAAAAATAATTGGAATATGATAAACATTTATAATTGCAGATAAATAATTGAAATTTTGGAAAATTATGTCAAAAGAATGAAAATAATTAGAAATTGAATAAAATAATATGGAAAAATTCCAGAAGTTCTTTTTAAGAAAAATAAAATAATTGAAAAATCTTTAAGAAAATTGAAAATTGAAAACAATAATCTGAATTTGAGATAATAACTAAAACTTTATAAAAGTGATTAAAAAATAATTAAAATAATTAAGAGATGGAGAAACTAGGTAATTGCAAAATAATAAAAAAAATAAATATTGAACAAAATAATTATAAAGATATATATTTGAAAGTTCAGGATATAAATTCAGAAATAATGAAAATGATTAAAAATTGAAGATAATAATTGCAAAATTAAAACAATAGGGGTAAATTAAAAACATTAATTTAAATTTGCCATGAATAATATAAAATTAAGCAATAAATAATTAAATTATTTTATTTGGGAAGGGAATATAATTAAAATTGAAAATGTGATTTTAAAAATTGCAGTAAATAATTGAAGTTTGCGGAAGGTAGATTTAAGGATTTAAGGAAAAAAGTGAAAAATAATGAAAATAATTAAAAATTGTAGAACATTTCTGAAAAATGATAAAAAATGGTTGAAAATTGTAGATTAAGTAAATGAATCATAAGAGAAAAGATTTATTTAAAATTTCAAAAAATTTTAAATCACTTAAAATTTAGTATATTTTAACCGCAAATTTATTGAATTTTTAATCCAATGAAAGTTTGAATTAACGAACGGAATTATGAACGGAATGAAAAAATGAATGAATAGGTAAAAGAAACTTGTAAATTATTATACCATTTTTTTTAATTCCATGTTTACAAATTTCAATTGATTTATTTTATAATAATGCAAAATTGCAAAATAATTGAAATAATACCTTCTTCTAAAAATTGAAACTAAATTTATAATAAACCCGCTTTCTGGTGAAATACACCAATCATACTTTTTATCGTTTGGAATATTTTGCCGATCATAAAATATAACACATGTTTTGAAATTAAAAGAAACATGTTGATTTAATTAGCTGTTCCTCATACTAATTGGCAGTGACAGATTTTCTTAGTTTAATTGCCGCTGTCACTCGCAGTTAGTTCCGTGAAACAAGTCATTAAATTTACATCGCATTCCAAAATTTTTTGCCAGCAGAACAAATAAAATGCCAGTATTTTGCTCCAGTTTAATTTGCATAAAATTCTCGTTAGAAATGATTCTTAACAAAAAAAAAGAAACTGTCACTAATTTCGCACAAATATTATTTTCGGATATTTTATACCTTATAATTGAGATTTAAATTTAATCTAATTTTTAACTCTTTTTGTTACAGATGCGGAATCTGACACAAGACCATTAGCTGGATACGAGGTAAGAAGCAGTGAAATATTTTATTTCCCGGCTAAAAAATAATTAATTTATTGTCGATTTCTTGATCAACAAATTACGAGTAACAGCATTACTAAACCGTTTAATTCAATCGGATTCGGAACAATGATTGGCTTGACCAATTCTTCGATTAAATAGTCATGAAATGATCGATCGCTGCCTGCGTGGATCAATGCAATAGTTCAGTATCCCACGATCGATGAGCTAGCATTTTAAGGAGGAAGTTGATTTTTATTCGTTATTTGTTTATTGTAAAGATCAAGTTTTACTTTCGCGTGTCACAATATCTAAATTTCCCTCTTGGGATGAGACGATGTTTTCTTTATTGGTGTACATTGAAAAAATTAAGAGTACAATTATAACAAAATTGTTTTGTTAGGCAATCAATACAAAAATTTGTTTGAGTTTATTAAAATGTTTTGTTGGCAGAATCAAAAAAGTTTTTTGAGTAAAAACTATATGAGTTATTAATATCTAATTATTAATTATTAATCTTATTCATAAAACAGGAAAAATCAAACAAAAGTCTGTAACCTAACCTTAAAATCAATTTGTCACTGTGGATTATTAGAAACAAATTTTATTGTAACAAAGAATTTAAAATTTTAAAATATCTGGACTTAAACAAGATGATTTATAAATTTATTTTTGTTAACTAGAAAAAATTACAAAAACCACTAAAACCGTTAAATTCCCTAATTATCTAACCTAGAAACAATTCTGTATATTATTATTACTTTTATGGTAATTTTTCGCAGAAAGTGTCTCATTTATTTTCTTTTATATCTAACCAACAAAATGCTTGTTAAGCGAAAAAAGTTTTGTTGAGGCTACTAAACGTTTTTGTTAAAGTTACATAAAAATTCAACCAAACAATTTTGTGGAAACAACAAAACAATTTTGTGGAAACAACAAAACAATTTTGTTGATACAACAAAACAATTTTGTGAAAACAAAGAAACAATTTTGTTGACACAACAAAACTATTTTTTTGCTAGTATATGAACAATAAAATTTGGTTGAGCCAACAAAACTTTATTTCTGCATTTCAAATTTTTTTTTCAGTGTATAATATAGATCCACTGAGAGTTAGTTTCTCATCCTTTTCTCAAGTCAATTATACTCTTGTGATTGCCCTTAATTCAGATATAATTCATATATATAAATATATATATATATATATATATATATATATAAAGTTGCGCCGCGTCGAGCCGGTGCTTCTAACACTTTAATCCTAATAGGCCAGCAAATGCGGCAACACTTAATATAATAAACTTGGGGCGGTACACGTTTTATTGCACCTCACAAACTCTGCAAGACTAATCTCCTTATAGCGGCGCAATCACGCGATTATAACCTGTCTCTTTCACTTTTTGATTCTTTGCGTCGATAAGCCATCTTTCACTCTGACGACAATCATTTTCAGGAGAAAGCAGACGTCACCTTCCGAGTTCAATCTGTCCACTTTGAAAGGAATTATTTAATTGATAAACGGAGCGATTTTAATGACAATCGGCGAAAAATAAAAGATTTCAGCAATTCAGTTATAGGATGTTCAAAGTGTCTGGTGTTTTTTTTTTATATGGAAAGTGAATAGTGAAAGGGAAATGGATTTTTTTTTGTTGAGCTTTTGGTAAAATAAAAATATTAAAGGATTATTTAATGCTGTTTGGAATCAATTGAAAACAATATCGAAGTAGTTTCAAACTACATAAAACTATTTAGAACTGCTTATAATTGTCTTAAACTGTTTAAAAATGATAAAAATGTTAAAAATTGCTTTCAAACTGATTAGATCTGGCTTGAAGATTTTTAAAACTAGTTTAAAATTGTTTAAAGTAGGCTAAAACTCTTTATAACAGGTGCAAAATTTTTTAAAACAGGTTAATCACTCTTTGAAATAAGTTAAAAACCGTTAAAAAACAAGTTAAAAACTATTTAGAACTTGTTTAAATCAGTTTAAACCTGTTTGGAACTTATTTAAAACATGTTATGACTGTTTTCAACTTGTTTAAAACAGTTGATGAGTGTTTGAATTTTAGAATTTGTTTAGAATTTGTTTAAAACAGTTTAAGACTGTGTAAAACTTCTTTTTAAAAGTTTAGGACGATTTAAAACTTCTTTTAAAATGTTTAAGACTATTAAAAACTTGTTTAAAACATTTTAAACCTTTTTGGAACTTATTTAAAACAGTTTAAACCTGTTTGGAATTTATTTAAAACAGTTTATGACTGTTTGGAACTTGTTTAAAACAGTTTATGACTGTTTAGAATTTGTTTAAAAGTTTAAGACTGTTTAAAACTTGTTTTTAAGAGTTAAGGACTATTTAAAACTTGTTTAAAATAGTTTATTACTGTTTAAAACTTGTTTAAAACCTTTTTAGATTTTTCAGAACCTGTTTAAAGCAGTTTACACCCGCCTGGAACATGTTTAAAACTGTTTTAGAATTTTCAAAATTTGTTTAAGGTTTGGAGCTTTTTAAAAATAGTTTAAAATTGTTTAGGACAGGCTAAAACCCTTTAGAACAGGTTAACAATTTTTTAAAACAGGTTAATAACTCTATAAAATTAGTTAAAAACTGTTACAAACTGTGAAAACAAGTTACAAACTATTAAAAACTTGTTAAAAACATTTTAAACCTTTTCGGAACTTATTTAAAACAGTTTAAACCTGTTTGGAATTTATTTAAAACAGTTTATGACTGTTTGGAACTTGTTTAAAACAGTTTATGACTGTTTAGAATTTGTTTAAAAGTTTAAGACTGTTTAAAACTTGTTTTAAAAAGTTTAGGACTATTTAAAACTTGTTTAAAATAGTTTAATACTGTTTAAAACTTGTTTAAAACCTTTTTAGATTTTTCAGAACCTGTTTAATGCAGTTTACACCCGCCTGGAACATGTTTAAAACTGTTTTAGATTTTTCAAAATTTGTTTAAGGTTTGGAGCTTTTTAAAAATAGTTGAAAATTGTTTAGGACAGGCTAAAACCCTTCAGAACAGGTTAACAATTTTTTAAAACAGGTTAATAACTCTATAAAATTAGTTAAAAACTGTTACAAACTGTGAAAACAAGTTACAAACTATTAAAAACTTGGTAAAAACATTTTAAACCTTTTTGGAACTTATTTAAAACATTTTAAACCTGTTTGGAATTTATTTAAAACAGTTTATGACTGTTTGGAACTTGTTTAAAACAGTTTATGACTGTTTAGAATTTGTTTAAAAGTTTAAGACTGTTTAAAACTTGTTTTTAAAAGTTTAGGACTATTTAAAACTTGTTTAAAATAGTTTATTACTGTTTAAAACTTGTTTAAAACCTTTTTAGATTTTTCAGAACCTGTTTAAAGCAGTTTACACCCGCCTGGAACATGTTTAAAACTGTTTTAGATTTTTCAAAACTTGTTTAAGGTTTGAAGCTCTTTTAAACTAGTTTATAATTGTTTAGAACAGGCTAAATACTTTTTAGAACAGGTTAACAATTTTTTAAAACAGGTTAATAACTCTATAAAATAAGTTAAAAATTGTTAAAAACTGTGAAAACAAGTTGAAAACTATTAAGAACTTGTTTAAAACATTTTTAACCTTTCTAAAACTTATTTAAAACGGTTTAAACCTATTGTAAACTTATTTAAAACAGGTAAAACCTCTTTGGTACTTATTTTAAACAGTTTTTGACTGTTTGGAACGTATTTAAAACAGTTTATAAATATTTAGAATTAGTTTAAATCAGTTTATGACTGTTTAAAACTTATTTTAATAAGTTTAAGACTATTTAAAACTTGTTTTAAAATGTTTAAGACTGTTTAAAACTTGTTTAAAACAATTTAAGACTGTTTAAAACTTGTTTAAAACAGTTTTAGATTTTTCAGAATTTGTTAAAAAAATTTAAAACCGTCTGAAACTTATTTAAAACAGTTTTAGGTTTTTCAGAACTTGTTTAGGGTTTGGAGCTTTTTAAAACTAGTTTTAAATTGTTTAGAACAGGCTAAAAACTCTTTAGAACAGGTTAACAATTTTTTAAAACAGGTTAATAACTCTATAAAATAAGTTAAAAGCTGTTAAAAACAAGTTAAAAACTATTTAGAACTTGTTTAAAACAGTTTAAATCTGTTTGGAACTTATTTAAAACAGTTTTAGATTTTTCAGAACTTGTTTTAAACAGTTTAAAACCGTCTGGGACTTGTTTAAAAAAGTTTTTGATTTTTAGTACTTGTTTAAAACGGTTTAAAACTGTCTGGAACTTGTTTAAAACAGTTTTAGATTTTCCAGAACTTGTTTAAAACAGTTTAAAGCCGCCTGGAACTTGTTTAAAAAAGTTTTAGATTTTTAGAACTTGTTTAAAATGATTTAAAACTGTCTGAAACTTGTTTATAACTGTTTTAGATTTTCCAGAACTGTTCAAAACTGATTTAAAGGTTATGAAACAAAATTAAAACCATTTAGAACAATTTGTAACTACATTAAACTGTGCAGAACTATTTAACACTGCTTAGCAATATTTTATAACTAGTTCAAAAGTATTTAGTTACATTTTTTTACATAATTAGAAGTGTTTAAAGTATTTTAAAATGGTTTAAAAATTCTTATAAAAATTCTTATAATAAAATTATTATATATTTCATTCAGAAATATTTAAAAATACAAAAAAAGATTATAGAACTTGTTAGAAACTGTTTTAACTTGTCTCAAATTGTTTTCAACTGTTAAAAACAGTTTCAAACTTGTTCTTAATTGTTTACAACCGTTTATTACTATTTAAAAATTTGTTAAAATTGTATAAAACTAGTTTTAAATTATATCAAACCATTTTTAGCTTGTTCTACGCATTGAAAACTATACAAAACATTTTCAAACTTTTTTTAAAAATTTTTGAAATTGTCTAAGACTAGTTTTAAATTACCTGAAACCGTTTAAAACTTGATCTAAACATTAAAAACTGTATAAAACCGTTTCAAACTTGTTCCAAATGTTAAAAATAAATAAAAACAGTTTGAAACTTGTTTTAAATTGTTTAAAATCCTCTAAAACTATTAACAAATTTGTTTAAATCGTCAAAAACTAGTTTTAAATGATATAAAACCATTTTTAACTTGTTTAAAACGTTAAAAACTGTATAAAACCAATTTAATCTTTTTTTTAATGTTAAAAACTATTAAAAGAAGTTTCAAAAATGTTCTACATTGCTTAAAGTTGTTTAAAAAAATTTAAAAAATTTTGAAGTTGTTTAAGACTAGTTTTTAATAACATGAAACCGTTTTAAACTTGTTCTAGACGTTAAAAACTGTATAAAACCGTTTCAAACTTGTTCCAAGTGTTGAAAATTATTAAAAAACGGTTTAAACTTGTTGTAGTTTGTTTAAAACCCTTTAAAACTAATTAAAAATTTGTTGAAATTGTATAAAACTAGTTTTGAATTATATAAATCCATTTTTAACTTGTTCTAAAAATTGAAAAGTATATAAAACCGTTTTAAACTTGTTTTAAAAACTTTTGAAATTGTATAAGACTAGTTTTAAAAAATGTAAAACTATTTTAAACTAGTTTTGACTCTTGATAGATATTTAAAAAATTTTTTAAACTGTATAAAACTATTTTTAAACTAAATACAACCGTTTCCAACTTGTTCTGAATTGTTTAAATTGTTTAAAATCATTTAATAGTATTATAGCAATCTTCGAAATTGTATAAAATCATTTTTTAATTATATAAAAACCTTTGAAACTTGTTCTAATCGTCAAAAACTGTATAAAACCATTTTAAACTTGTTGCAAATGTTACAAACTATTAAAACAAGTTTTAAACATGTTCTAAATTGTTTAAAACCGTTTCAAACTACTTAAAAAAATTTTGAAATTGTACAAAACTAGGTTTATAGTATAAGAAACCGTTTCAAACTTGTTCAAATTAAACGTTACGAACCATATAAAACAGGTTTAAACTTGTTCAAAATGTTACAAAAATTTAAAACCATTTTAAACTAGTTTTGAACGTTGAAAGATATTTTAAAAAATTTTTAAACTGTATAAAACTATTTTTAAACTACATAAAACCGTTTCAGACTTGTTTCGAATTGTTTAAAATGTTTAAAATCATTAAAAAATATTTTAAAAACTTCGAAATTACATAAAACCAGTTTTAAATTATATAAAACCTTTCAAACTTGTTTTAATCGTTCAAAACGGTATACGACCTTTTCAAATATGTTCTAAATTTTAAAAAACTATCAGAAACCATTTCAAACTAGTTTTGAACGTTGAAAGATATTTTTAAAAGTTTTTAAACTGTACAGAACTATTTTTAAACCACATAAAACCGTTTCAGACTTGTTCTGAATTGTTTAGATTGTTTAAAACCGTCTAAAACTTTTGAAATTGTATAAAACTAGTTTTTAATTATATAAAACCGTTTTAAACTTGTTCTAAACGTTAAAAACAATTAGAAATCGTTTCAAACTCGTTTTGAACATTAAAACTCTTTTTTTTAAATTTTAGGACATGTTTAAAAATATTTATAACTTTTTAGAAAATGTACAAAACGGTTTAAGATGAAATAAAATAAGTTTAAAACTTGTTAGAAATTGTTTAAAGTCTCAAATTGTTTTTAGGTGTTTAAGAATAATTTAAACTGTCTAAAAACGTTAAAAAGTTTATAACTAGTTTCAAATAGTATGAAACTGTTCATAAACGTTTAAAACTAATTCAAAAACTTTTTAAACCATATAACACTTCTTTTAAACTGTTTAAAATCGTTTCAAACAAGTTCCAAATGTTTAAAATTGTTTAAAGTAGTTTAAAATTGTTCAAAACTGTTTGAAATCGTTTAAAATTGTTAAAAACTCTTTAAAACCGTTAAAAATTGTTAAACACTATTTAAAACCTTGCAAACCAATAAATAATTCAAAAATAGTTTAAGAACTTTGAAAACAGTATAAAACCAGTTTTAAATCGCTTAAAACCCCTTTAAAACTATTTCACATTAATTTTAAAATTTTCAAAATAGTTTTAAGAGTTTCAAACTAGTTTTAAATGTTTAAAACTATCTAAATCGTATAGAACGAGTTTAAGTACTTTGAAAACTGTTTTGACCAAATATAAACATATTCAGATTTTTTTTTTAAATCATTCAGAACTAGTTGTGTCAAGTTTCATAAAAAAGATTAAGAACTTGTTTAGAACAAGTTTAAACTTTTAAGTTTAAACAGTTTAAACTCTTCCATCTGATTAAAAACTATATACATAACTAATTTAAACCCAATTACAAAAACTAATTTAAACATGTTTATAACTAATTCAAAACTGCTTTTTACTATTTAAAACTTTTTCCTCTATAGTTACATTCACCCATTTCTCTATTCACATCTGTTTACTTTTACATCAACATTTGTTTATTTCCACGTCTAAATTTATTTACTCTTTAAACTCAAACTACAATCTATCCGTCAAATCAAGTTTCTTAATTCCAAATAAAATCATTCAATTTAATTGATTTGGTAAAATCGCCAGTTAAAAATGCATTTCATAATTTGCGCCGAATAATTAAGAGAAAATAATAATAGGCCTAATTATTATAGGAAACATTTTGCAAGGATTTGATTGATAAAAGGAAAATAGATTTTTTAGTGCAGATTTTATGAAACGATAGTCAATAAGTTGTGAGTGATTTGCATCGCATGAACTGTTACCTGTAGTCGTTGATTTTCATCTATCAACCTGAATCGAATTCGAGTAGCAGGTTACCGCTGTACACATAACGAGGTGAATTTTTTTTTTTTCTATTCCAAGGCGCCAATACACGTTTCTAACAATCGATTCAGCATTTATTACTGTCAATCAAATGTTTGCCGTTTCAATATTGATCAAAATTGATCTAAACTTGCGATAAATTTGTTCGCAGCGCATTTTCAATTGGCAGTAAAGATTGTGGCGAGTCTTCATGCAAAGAGAAAACTGGCCACATGACGCTGTAAATTAACTGCTGAAAATTATGAACTATGATTATGAGGTACTAATTATTTATGAGGTAAACTAAAATAAATATGAATTTTTACTAAATGAATGGCCATTTTATAGTTGCGTAAAGGACCATGAAACTTAATTATTGTAATAATTTCGTTTCTAAAGTTTTCCTCGGTCACGAAATGCAAATGAAGATTGAGAAATGCTAATTATTTTTTATTGTCTTTGGATTTGTTAATGTTTACAATTTACCCATGTTTTACCACACGTTATATTTGTTACTACATTTGTTTCTTTATTTTATTACTGCACTGAGGAAGTGTTGAAAAAATATTATATAGATGATAATTACGTTCTAAGTTGAAAGTAAATCTGAACGAATCCAAAGTCCGATGGTGCATCGAGAAATTTAAAATTTTCCCCAACTAAAAATAAATTTCTCTTTTTTCGATCAATATTTTGGATTGTAAAATTTTAAGAAAAATCCAAATCAGAGATCTTTTTTCAGATTAAATTTATTCGGGTGTAGGAAACAAATTTCACAGTGGGTGCTACCTTGTAAGATTGATTTAAAATATTTAAATACAGGAGTGAGGAATTGTGCCTTGCGGAGGTCGACGATACACTCCTGTTGCTGTTACTGACCTGACATATTCGTAACAATGCTATAGGCGTGCCTGTAAATGTTGCAATTGATTCAACATAAGCGCTTCGCGTTAAATATGCCTCTCACAAAGACAACGGTTTTTGTCTTTAAACCCACACTACTTTCATGAACTTTAAATATTTCTTTGCGTAGGTATCTTCAACTAAGTTAATAAGCCTAATTACTTTCAAAACTTTTACTATGAGTGTGTTTAAAACCGCGGTGAAAACAGACTCTTTAATTTATTCCAGTATTCGATACATTTAAATTCCAATCAATTTAATTGAAAATTGAAGAAAATAATTTAAATTTGAGAAAGGATTGAAAATTTAGGAAATTAATTGAGGAATCATAAAAGTCGATAAACATTAGAGATAAAAATTGCAAAATGATAACAATAATTAAAATATGAAGAAAGTAATTATTATTCGAGAAATTAATTGAAAATTAAAGAAAATAATTGAAATTTAAGGAATAATTGAAAATTTAGGAAATTAATTCAGAAATAATAAAATTAATTAAAAATTGGAGATAAAAATTGAATATGATAATAATTATTAAAATTTAAGAAAAATAATTGAAAGTTTAGGAAAATAATTTAAATTTGAGAAATAATTGAAAATTTAGGAAATTAATTAAGGAATCCTATAAGTAATTAAAAATTGGAGATAAAAATTGCAAAATGATAATAATAATTAAAATTTGAAGAAAGTAATTATTATTCGAGAAATTAATTGAAAATTAAAGAAAATAAATGAAATTTGAGAAATAATTGAAAATTTAGGAAATTAATTGAGGAATAATAAAAGTAATTAAAAATAAAAGTTAAAAATTGCAAAATGATTATAATTGTTAAAATTTAAAAAAAATAATTGAACGTTAAGGAAATTAATTAAAAAACAATTAAAATAATGAACAAATGGAGAAAATAATTGCATGATTATAAAAAACCGAAAATTAAAAAAGAAAATAAAAATCGAGGTGTATAATTGGAAAATTATAAAATAAATTGAAAAATAATCAAAATTCTTAAACATTAAAGAAAATAGTTGCTGAATTATATAAATAAATAAGATTTGATAAAAGTAATTTACAAGCTGTGAGAATCAATGAAAAATTAAAGACAATTAAAATTAGAGAAAAATAATTGAAAATTTAGAAATTGAATTGAGGAATGATAGAAGTAATTAAAAATTGAGGGAAAAAATTGAAAATTAATAACAGTAATGAAAAATTAAAGAAATTAATTAAAATTTAAGAAAAATAATTGAAAATTTAGGAGATTAATTGGGGGATTTATAAAATAATTTAAAAATAGGAGAAAAAATTGCTAAATGATAACAATAATCGAAAATTGAAGAAAGTAATTAATATTCGAGAGATTTAATTAAAAATTGAAGAAAGTGATTGGAATTTGTGGAAAATAATTGAAATTTGAGAAAAATACTTTAAAATCTGAGAAATAAATTGAAAAAATGAAAAGAATTAAAAATTGTAGAAAAAAATTGAAGAAAGCTAAATATAATTGAAATTTAAGATAAATGAAAATTGTTTGAAATTATGAAAACAAATAAAAATAATTTAAAATTGACGAAAATAATTGAAATTTGAGAAGAATACTTGAAAATCTGAGAAATTAATCGGAAAAAGTGATAATAATTAAAAATTGAAGAAAAACCAATTAAAGAAAGTTAAAAATAATTGAAATTTAAGAATAAAAATTTCTTGAAAATAGAAAACAATACAAATGGAAATAATTAAAAATTGAAGAAAATTATTGAAAGTTAGGAATTATACTTAAAAATCTGAGAAATTAATAGGAAAAAAATTTAAATAATTAAAAATCGAAGAAAAACATTGAATAAAGCTAAAAATAATTGGAATTTAAGATAATTAATAAAAATTGTTAAAAATTATAAAAACGAATGAGAGTAATTAAAAATTGAAGAAAGAAATTGAAATTTGAGAAAAACATTTACAAATTTGAGTAACTAATTGTAAAAAAAAATAACTTAAAATTGAAGAAAGCTAAGAATAATTAAAATTTAAGATAATTAATGAAACTTTTTAGAAATTAGGAAAACAAATCAAAACAATTAAAAACTGACGAAAATAATTGAAATTTGAGAAAAAACT
Source organism: Ganaspis brasiliensis (assembly GCA_037103525.1). Classification (NCBI taxonomy): domain Eukaryota; kingdom Metazoa; phylum Arthropoda; class Insecta; order Hymenoptera; family Figitidae; genus Ganaspis; species Ganaspis brasiliensis. The sequence goes on from JAZKLR010000194.1 coordinate 906,188, forward strand.
TGAAAATCTGAGAAATTAATTTAAAAAAATACAAATAATTAGATATTGAAAAAAAATTGAAGAAAGCTTGGTAATTTTTGAAAATTAGGAAAATATATGAAAATAAATAGAAAACCAATTCCATCCAGTAATCATTGTAAGATAAATTAATTCTCCGAAATATTTGTCTGGACAAATTTATTAAAACTTTCTGAGAATTAATTTATCATATATGGAAATAATTAAAAATTGTAGATAAAAATTGAAGAAAACTAAAATAATTAGAATTTAAGATAATTAATGAAAATTTTTGGAAACTAGGAACACGAATTAAAATAGTTGAAAATTGACAAAAATAATTGAAATTGGAGAAAAAAACTTGAAAATCTGAAAAATCAATTAAATAAAATAAATTAAATAATTATAGATATTGAAAAAAAATTAAAAGAAAGTTGGATATTTTTGGAAATTAGGAAAATATATGGAAATAATTAAAAACTGTAGTCCAAAAATGAAAAAAACGAAAAATAATTGAAATTTAAGATAATTAATAAAATTTGTTGAAAATTAGGAAAACAAATGAAATTAATTAAAATTTTAAGAAAGTAACTGGAATTTTAATTTTTTTCTTAAATTTTTATAATTAATTTTAATTTCCAATTATTTTTATCCTTTATAGTCTTGTTTATCTCAAATATATATTCTGTAATTTTTACCATTCTTTTTGTACACATTTTTATTAAATTCTTCAATTTTCAATTATTTCTATTATTTTTCAATTATTTTTTGTCCTTTTAACCTTTTTTTTAATAAATTCTCTACTTTTCTTATTATTTAACTCAAATTCCAGTAATTTTTTCAATTCATTTGCAATCAATTTCTTCTATTTTTAATATTCCTAAATTAAATTCCTAAATTTTCAATTAGGTATTTATCTCTTTTTTTAATTAAATCAAATAATAATAAATTTTCATTTATTAACTCACATATAAGTTATTGTATCCACTTTTCAATGCTTTAATAATTTTACAATTATTTTTCTCAAATTTCAGTCAAGATCGTCAATTTTTCTTTAATTTGTAATGATTTGATATAAATTTTATATTATTTTGATTATTTGTTTATTAATTCCGATAATCAAAGTTCCACTGTTTATAAAATATTTGGACACATTTAAAATTAATTTCACTGTTGTTTGTTTAACATTTTAGATAATCTGAAAATCTATTACTTTGGTTAAAGTGTGTAAATAAATGACTTTTATCAATTTGATGGCACCATCATTTATCATAATTACGTTTATGCGTGATAAAATCTGTGAAAGAACGGTAATCCTACAAAGTATAACTGCAATTAATTACTATATTTAAAGAAATAACATAAAATGACGCACGTCTCGTAACTACGGTGAAACTTTAAGAATACCTTTTAGCTCCTCGTGCAATGATCTGCAGATCGTTGCACGAAGATGTTTTAAATGTCAAGGCGAGGACACGGTGGTGTCAAAGATCCACCAGCTACAATAAACTCGATCCGCCTACGATCATTCCATTAAAGGCTAGTTAATACCCAGTTCAAAATGTCTTGTAAAATCTTATTACAATATCTTTGATCTTATTATCGTGAGCTATAATTAGGAAATTTATCTCTGCCTTACATCTTTATGTTATTGTATTCTAAAACGAAATAGAACGCGATTAGTTTCTGCATCTTGGGTTATCATGGATTATAAATATTTTAAATAAAATCACAAAAATCAAGAGATAAAATAAAATAAATATAAAATACCCGACACAGGCCTACGTTGAATTTAACTTTACAAGAATAAACAATTAAATAAATAAAATTGACAAAAACCATTAGACGGAAAAACAACAATTGATTAAATACAAATCTTATCATTTCCAGCGTTCTTCTCATTTAAAGGCTGAGACGATTAACTGTGTTGCCGGCGACACACAAAACCGTGACGATTTCGATTATTTGAATGCCGGGAAACGATTCTGAGGACGATGGGTGCAAAGAAATTTTATTAAATGCAAAATTTACCCTCTCTCCTTGTAAATCCCCACGCCCCTAATACCTCTTGGCGTCCAAGTAATGAAGAGACTTGTCATATTTATAAAATTCAAATTAAATTATTTTTCGTCGACAAATCGAATCCCTTCAACGCGGATCCACATCCAGTCCCAAGGTGTGACGATAAATCAGTGATCAATCGATCCACACTCCAGGAATTTTTCTATAGACCATACAAGCGCATAGATGATATCTATTGGTGAAAATATTTACGTGACCCTAAACTATAATTGATTTCTAATTAAGAATTTAATTAATCACAAAAAACTCAGAACACTTTAGATTTCTCGTAATATAATTATTTATTATGTCACAGTTATGAATACGTCACAATTGTTCACCTGGTGTACCGACCAATCATAAAGCTAGTCAAGAAACCGTTAGGAATGCATTGGTAAACGCGCCCGATGTGGACTGTATAAAAGTCGCAACAGAACTGAACTGTTTCATCACATCGAACCCTCGCTGACTGACCAAAAGGGTGGGAGAGCTCCCACCAACGATCCAAGATCTATCCTGTAGAGAGAAAGAGGACAGGCATGGTCACAGAACAGAGGAAAACCCACCTCAATAGGAACCTTAAACTCAATTAGAGATTTTATGACAGATTATAAACAACCCAGTTAAATCATGCGAGAAATTCTACTTATAACTTTAAACATCCATAAAATAGAAACCATCGCTTTAAAATCAAATTGAACAAACCCTAATTCAATTTTTCTTAATTCCAGGACTCAGTAGCAGCCGCCTCCGAAGTAGAGGAATCCTACGACGACGGTGACGACTCGGACATGTTCATGGAACCGGACGAAATGGAGCCGAGCGAGACTCAAACAGCTCACGACCAGCAGCCAAAATCAATCTCGAAAATCGACGGTCCCGAGCAAACGGAAGCAGCGCCCGAGGACTCAACCGAGTCCGAAGTAACAACTCTAAAAACCCAACCAGAAAATCTCCCTCAAATTCGAAATGGCCATCGGCAGTCGAGCGAGCAAGATCCGGCCTCCGCAACCGTCATGAGCGTGAAATCGAACGAGCCTTCTATTAGCGTAGTGGCCACTGTTTCTCAAGAACAAGACTATAATAAAAAAGAGGAAAGCACCGACGAGAAGAATCTTGAGACGGACAGTCAGAACTTCTTCCCATCGTTTGCGGAATTGTTCACCAATCATCGACTTCCTTACACGGAACACCAGCAGCGATACAGACCCAATCGCTTCCTAGGATACTTCCAGCGCGATAGAGGAAATTACCAGACAGCCGCCACTCAGCCTAAAGAAACTCTTCATCCTCTTCTCGGATCCGGAAACTTCGGAGTCATTCGCGGCGGAACCTACTACCCCGAGGAGAAGGAAAACGACGAATATTCTATTGACGAGTCTATTTATAATCCATATTATCATGGCAGCGGTCGAGCGCGTCACAATTACTACAAAAATCCAAAACCTCAACCAGTTCGAGGAGGTGACTTCTTCGCCAACTTCCGCGACTTTGCTGACATCACGGCTCCACCGAAATCCAGCTTTTCACACTTGTCCGTCGTCTATGCGAATAAAAATGGCAGCAGCACCGCACGAGTGAACGACCAGCCGAGAAATATCTTCGAGACCCTCAGGATGCTGGAGGAGGAGGAATTTAATGCGGCGACAACCACCACGACAGAACAGCCGCAGAAGAAGCTCAGCCAGGGCAAGCGGAAGTTGCAGAAGATGAAGAAGTACCAGGAGGAGAAAGCCAGGAAGTCACGCATGACGGTGGAACCTCTTTTGGCACTTAGTTGAACGTTCTAACGGGACGAGTAAAATTAATGTGTACAAAAAAACTGTGAACGCCTCGGGAGTCATCCCACAAATGAATCTGGCCATGAGATCAGAACCAAAGTCTGACTAAAGCGTCGTCATTGTTGGAAAGGTGTGACGAATACGAGAGGACCTGATAAGACAATCGAGAGTCAGTTTTTTTCCGTGATTGAAGCAAATTTTCGATACACCGGATCCTTAAGACATTTACCTAAGGATGTCTATTTTTGGGACAAATTTTTTAAATTTGTGCTATAGTTGTTCACTCGGACTGTGCATATGGTGCTTGTGCGAAAAAAAACATTTATTTCTGTGGAAAACAAAAAAAAAATCCATCAAAAATAAAGATAGTGATTATCGGTTACCATATTCGTGATCCTTGTAAAAAACTGAATCAAAAGTTCTTGAGGCAGGATTTAATCGGATGAAGTGTTAGAAAGTTATTAACGAGTAAAGGAGGACCAATCAGGAGCGAGCGTTGAGTGGAAGCGAGTAGCTGAGGCGCCGATGCGGTTGCGTATGCGTGCGTCTCGCTCGTGGCGGCTGCGCGCGCACTTTGTTCCTGCATATCTCCCTCCTGATTGGTGCTTCTTTTATCGTTAATAACTTTTTAATGCCGCGTTCAATTAAAATTTCGCAACGGAACTTTTTATCCAGTTTTTTACGAGGATTACGAATATGTAAATATTTTTTTAATTTGGAAGCAACATGTGTTTAGGCAGAGTGGACACTATATAGACGTATAATTCACTCGCGTTGGAAACATTGTAATCTACAGTCTGATAATTTCAGCTTCGTCAATAGAAAGCATCGAGTTTTTCGGGCCCTTAAATTAATTATAAATTTAATTTAATTTTTCATTGAATTAAATTAAATATTTAGTATTAAAAGAATACACTTGATTAAATGATTTTAATAATTAATGGAATTTAATTATTAAATGAATTTAATTAAATAATTAATCCAACTGCATTAGATCAAATTTTTCTAAATTATACTCATTTTCGTAGAACTTTGAAACAATTTAAAAAAATAAAATAAAGCAAAAAGGGAATAAATAATTTTTTTATTTCTGCATTTTTTATTAATTTAAATTTTATTTCTACCTTCGATCAATTTAAATACTCGTCTTTCTAATGAAAAACGCTGATTTAGTTATTTAAATTCTAAGTAACTTCTAAAATCCTTATTTTATTTTCCTTCTTTCAAAATGTTTATTTTTAAATTTTTTTTCTTTCGAACGAATTTTTTCCTTGAGCCTTTAGTTTTTCATTTATTTTCCTTTAAATTTTATCCCATGGATTTTTCTTATTATTAAGCCTTACATTTTTTCTTAAGTTTTTCTCTCTTTATACTTTGTAACTTTATCTTTAAATATTTTCTCCTGCATATTTTTTTTAATTTAATTTTTTCAACTATTCCAATCGCATTTTTTTCTTTAAATACTTTTCCTTCAGTTTTCTCTTTAGGATTCTTTTTCAAATTTTTTCCTATGACTATTTTTTTAGTTTTTTTTTTAAATTTATTCTTTTGAATTAATTCCTTCGAATTCTTTGTACTGAATTTTCGTTTCGAACTTGAATTTTTTCTTTGAATTTAGAAGAAAAATTTTATCTTTGTAAAAAGTATTTTCAATTTATTCTTCACTTTGAATTCTTCACAACTTTTTCCTTTTAATTCCTTTGAATATTTTCCTCTCATTTTCTTCCTTTTAATTTTTCCCTCTGAATATTCTCCCTAAATTATTTTCTTTAAATTTTCACCTTCGAATTTTTAAAAAAAAATTTTCTTTTACAATTTTTCTTAAATTTTTTCTTTTAAGTTTTTCTTTTGAATTCTGTTTTTCTTCTATTATTTTTTTGTTTGATTTAAAAAAATATTATTTCCCCCTTTATTAACTTTTTCCCTTGAATTTATTCCTTAGAGATTTTTTCTCCAAATTGAGTGTCACAAGTGCTTGTATTTGTAGGTATAAAATGCAATTATAACAAGCAAAATGAATAATTCGTAAATTAAGATACTCTGTAAAAAAAAGTTAGAAATAAATGTCACGAAAAGCGAAAATTTCAAAAAGACAGTGAGTATTGAAGTTTTTACGGAAAAAAGTTGTGACACAAGAAATACAGTTTCTGCGAAAGAAAAAATTGTAGATTTCTTTTTTTTATGTTTAGAATTTATTTGCAAACGGACTGAAATAATTTACATTCATTTACACAATCGTGCATTATCAGAAATTTTCACTTTCGAAATTATTTTTTCGTGAAAATTATGGTCATTATTACCGAGCGCTGAATGAGCGCGACATTTCTGATTCATTAACAAGATTCACGGTGAAGAATAACAAAGTTTAATAATCAATTTAATAGGATTGATTATGCATATGAAAGTGTTCAATATAAAATTTACGATTAGTGTGAAATTTATCTTGATTGTAAAATTTATGTTGATTGTAAAATAAATGCTTAATATAAAATGTATACCTCTTTGTGAAAAAAAAAGACAAATTAATATTAAGCATTTTAAAATGTTTCGATAATTCTGCGAAAGGACTTTTTTGCAATTTTTGAATTCTTCACCGTTAATTTTGTCACTTTGTTATTTTATTTGTTGTTGACTATTGTAGCATTAGTAGTAGACTCTATTCAAGAAATGCGGTGTCCTGAAAAGAAATTGGTATTTTCGGCACACAATAAAACTAAATAAATATATTTTTATAAACCAAAATCCTGGAATTACTTCCTTCCTTGTATATAAGTGTAGTTAGTAAATAAGCAAAAACAGGGAAAAAAATACAAATACGTTATTATAATATATTGTAGCGCATATTTGATTTTTTAATTACTTTTTTTTGACACATATAATTACTGAAAATTGAAAAAGCTGTAATGTAAAATAAATATCATCTAATAAAAGTAAAAAATAAAAAACAATTTTTTTCTGCTTTCAATATTTATTATTAAACAAAAAACAAGTTATAAAAAATTGTTTAAATACAATCACAAGTTATTTTATTTCATCGATTTAGTCATTTTTAAAATCATTTTACCAATACCGTTATATATTTCACTAAAAGTTGCTGGTGCATACATACAAGCAGGTGTACTAAAAACATTGTATTTTTTGCAGTGCGTGACACCGTTGACATTTTTCTTCTCAATTTTGGCGCCCATTTTTTTCACTTTTTTAATAGCATCGCCATATGGCCATTTTTCAGCTGGGCCTACAAAATTTTCAAGGAAACATTTAGGAAGTTTTTTGAAATTAATGTAGATTGGAATTAAGAGATAATGATCTAAACAATTTAAAGAATAATGTGCGTAATAATACTTCATGATAAAAAAAACCAACCTTCATTTCCCAACGTTATTTTTACGTCTTTAAGAACTTTTGCTATCAACACTGGGGAAATGCAAATTGCACCAATTGGCTTTTTACAACAGCAAAATTCTTCAATAAGTTTTTCCACTTCAGGTAATACTATGCAGTCACTTCCTTCAGATGCAAAATTACTCCTTTAAAATAAAAAAGTTTAGTTACTTACGTTATTTTAAGTTTTGCTAGTAAAATTTGCATAGTTTGCTATTAATTTTAATTAATAGATTTAATATAATAATTAGGGTATTTTAATTTGCTATTGTGATTTAGTTTAAAATTTATGTGTAATTTCGGTACAATTTTAGTTTATTTTAATAATTGTTTAATATTAGTTTAATAATAATTAGAATTCCTAAATATTTGTAAAAAAATCCTGGATTTTATTTTATTTTTGATGTAAGAAAACATTGTTAAACTAGTTGGAACAATTTTCTTTTTAAGAAATTTTTTTTTTAATTTAAAAATTACTTTTTTGCACCTAAAACTACTAAATACAGTTAAAAGTTATTATTTAAAATTAGCGTATCCAGAATGCTAATTTTCTGTAAAAAAGATTTTATCTCTATTGACAATAAGAATCCGCCATTTTTAACTTTTTAAATTCATAAACGTATCCGCAATCAGCCATCTTAAAAGTGGATTAAACAATTCATTACATAGTGTTATTAATTTTTGTAAAACATAATGTTCCTTTGTCCGACAAATTGGATACACGAATTTCAGTTTTCAATTTTAAATTATTTTTTTTTGTTAATGGTAAATTGAATTTTATAAATCATTAATAATAAATTAATTAATAAATTAGCTTTATTAAAATTTTCAAATTAGCTTTTTTGTCCGACATATTGAATTCGCCATTTTCAATTTTTAAAAATCTTTAACGAATTCGAAATGCTAAGAAACATTGTTTTGGCCGCCATATTGGAACTACTATTTTTAATTTTTAAATATAAAATATAAACAATAACTTTAAAAAAAAGTAACTTTGAATAAAAATAGTAATTTAAAGAAAAATACTTTTTGTATGAGGAAGCAATAATTAAATTAAACAAGATTTTAGTTTTTACTGTACTAGTTTAGTATTTTTGACTGTATTAGTTAATTGTTTTTTACAGTAGCGTAACAGGGGAAGCAAGGGCCCTGGGGCAAAAAGGAAAATGGGGCCCCAATTATATATCATAATTTACAAGTTTAAATAATTCATTCATTCTGTCCCCACCTGAAATTTGTCATTAGATGTTTTTTTCTTTAAAAATTTTAAAAAACATTTCACATATATTTAAAATGTTCTCAAATTTTAAATTAATAGCAATTTTAATTTCTTTAAATTTCAGTTAATGTGAACTTGCATTCATTAAAAGTTCAATTAATCCACGTTTAAAAAATACTTAATTTGAAGTGATTAAAAAATTTCATCAATTTTTAATCATGATAATAATCATAATTTTTAATTTTAATCACATTTTCTATTATGATTTCAATTACTTCAAATACAATTTTGTACTATTTTTATCATTTTTCAATTATTTTTTACAATTCTTAATTATTTTAATTGTTTTTAAACTGTTTCCATAAATCTTAAATTTACCTTTCTCAAATTTTAATTATTTTGATTCTCAATCACTTTTTCAATATTATTTATTTTTACCTTGACATTAAATCAATTTAATTATTTATTCCTTAACTTTATATTATTTATCGCAATATAAAATTAATTGTTTTAATTTACCATCATTTTTGCCATTTTGCAATTATTATTTTCAATTTTTAATCATTTACATCATTTCCTAATTAATTAACCGCACTATCTCAATTTAAATTTTTTTTTCATTTTCTTATATTTTCATTATTTTACAATTGATTTCCTACATTTATAGTTATTTATCTGACATTTCAATTATTATTTTCAATCTTAAATTAATTTCTTCAAATTTCAGTTAATATGAACTTGCGTTGATTAAAAGTTCAATTATTAGTCCACGTTTCAAAAATATTGAATTTGAAGTGATTTAACATTTTTTATTGTGATTTAAATTACTTACAGTACATTCAATTTTGTACTATTTTTATCATTTTTACACTATTTTCAACAATTATTATTTCAATTATTTATAATTTGTTTCCATAAATCTTAAATTTACCTTCCTCAAAATTCAATTATTTTGTTTAGTTTTCTCAATCACTTTTTCGATATTATTTATGTTTGCCTTGACATTAAATCGAATTAATTATTTATTTCTTAATTTTATATTATTAATCGCAAATTTAAATTGTTTTTTTAATTTACCATCATTTTTGCCATTTTGCAATTATTGTTTTCAATTTTTAATCATTTTGATAATTTCTTAATTAATTTACTGAACTATTTTAATATTCGCAATTTTCAATTATTTTCTCCATCTTTAAATATTTTCATTCTTTTTTAACTAATTTCAGTCTTTCTTTTTTCATTTATTATCTCAAATTTAGATCATTGTCTTCAATTTTCAATTTTTTAAACGATTTTTCAATTATTTTCTTTGGCCTAAAAACAAATTCTGTAGTTTTATATTATTTTCTCCGATTTTTAATTATTTTCATTCTCTTGGCATAATTTTCAAAAATTTTAATTGTTTATCTGAAATTTCAATTATTATTTTCATCAATTTTCGATTATTTCTTCGATTTTTTAATAAATTTCTTTAATTAAAAGTTTTAAGTAATTTTGTAATTATATTCTTTTTTTAAACATATATTCTATGACTTTTTCAATTATTTCTCTCAAATTTTATTTATTTTTTACAATTTATCATTGTTTGTATCATATTTTAATTATTTTCTTCAAGTTTTAAATTATAAAATCGTTTTTCAATTATTTTCCAAATTTCATGTCCTTCAATTTTTTTCATTTCTTTCATAATTTCTAAAATTTTAAACTAATTATTCGAGATTTCAATTATTTCATTCAATTTTCAATTATTTATATGATTTTTTATATTATTTTCTTCAATTTTCAATTACTTTCGTACTTTTTCGTAATTTACAAAAAGTTTTCAATTATTTCTGTTTAGTTAAACATTATTCTCTTCAATTTTAAATTACATTTATTTTGTTTGATTTATTTACTCTAATTTTTAACAATTTTCTTTTTTTTCCAATGAACTTCTAAAAGTTGTAAGTATTTTTCTGAACCTTTCTTTAACCTTCCTTTATTTAAAATATCATGTAATTTTTTCAATTATTCTCACAAATTTTAATTGTTTTTTCAATTTAATATTATTTATCTTAATTGTTAATCACTTTTTTTCAATTTTCAATGATTCTCTCTAATTTTTCATTATTCAATTTTTTTCAATTTATTTTGAAGATTTTCAACTAATTTACTCAAATTTAAATTATTTTCTTTATTTATTAAACATTTCTATAATTTTTTTGAACTACTTTCCCCCATTTTTAATTTATTTCATAGTTTTTTCAATAAATTTGCAATTATTTTGTTTAATTTTAATTATTCCTTGTAATTTTTTTAATTATAAAATTTTATAAATTTTGTCCTAAAAAAAAGGTTTTGTAGGTTAACTGGTTTATTAGTTTCTAATTAAATGTAGTAGTTTTACCGAACCGTTTTATTAATATTCACCGAACTACCTGGGTAGATTTTACCAGAATGTTAAGTAAAATTCACGAAACAGATTAAGTTTTGCTACACTAGCCTAATAGTCTTTGCTGTATTAATTTAGCAATTTTTACTGTACTAGTTTAAGAGTTTTTACTGTACTAGTTTAAAAATTTTTACTCTACTAGTTTTGTATTTTTTACTGAACTGGTTTATTAATTTTTAATCAGGCATAGTAGTTTTACCCAGGGGCGGCGACTTGTAAATTTTTGCCATCTGCAAACTTAATATTGACCGAAGGCGATGGGAGGGGGAGAGAAATAAAACAATAATATATTAAAGAATTTCTTAATTAGCGTAATTATTGTAACGCAAAAGTTAACAATTTTATTTGATTTCAAATATATTTTCGTAATAATTCAACAAATAATCAAAATAATATAAAATTGGTAAAAATCATTGCAAATTTAAAAAAAAAAAAAAATTGACGAATTTAATTGAGATTTAAGAAAAATAATTGAAAAATGATTAAAACATTGAAAACTTGAAGAACAAAAATCATATCTTTTTTAAATAATTGAAAAATGTCGAAGGAAATTGAAAGTTAATTAATAAACAATGAAACAAATAATTGAAATTTTCGGAATTTATCAACAAATATTCAAAATAATATTAAATTTGTAAAAATCATTGAAACTTAAAAAAAAATTAAAAATTGACGAACTTAATTAAAATTAAAGAAAAATAATTGAAAAATGATTAAAACATTTAAAATTTGAAAAACAAAAATCATATGTTTTAAAATAATTGAAAAATGTTGAAGGAAATTGAAAGTTAATTAATAAATAATGAAACTAATTTGATATTGAAGAAAATAATTGAAACTGAAAAGGTTTTATTTGAACAAATTAAAAAAAAATAATTGAAACTTCCGGAAATTAAATTTAAAATTTAGGGGAAAAATTAAAAAATAATACAAATCCTTGAAGAAAGTTTTTAGAAAGTGATAAAAATAGTTGAAATTTGTAGATATTAATTCCAATTTTAGAAAAATTATTTTTAAAAATACAGAATATTTGTGAAGTAAAAGAAAGTACTTTATTGCAACATAATTTCAAGAATTTTAAATTTAGGAAAATAATTACAATATTATAGAAATAATCGAAAATTGAAGAAGATAATGGAAATTTGAGATAAATAATTAAAATTTTCGGAATTAATCAACAAATATTCAAAATAATATAAAATTTGTAAAAATCATTACAAATGAAAAAAAAAAATAATTAAAAATTAATTAACGTAATTAAAATTTGAGAAAAATAATTGAAGATTGATTAAAACATTGAAAAGTGGAGACGAGCTAACTTAGATTTGAGATAATAAATGAAAAATGAAATATATCTATATTTAAAAGGTGGAGAAAATAATTCCAAAAGGATAATAGAAAATAAAAATTAAAAAAAATTAATTGAAAATTAAGGAATTTAATTGAGGAATGAATAGTGAGATTAATTAAAAATTGAGAAATTGATTGCAAAATGATAAGAATAGTAATTGAAGATTGTAGAAAAATGACAGAAATAATCGTAAATTGGAGAAAATAATGGAAATTTAAGAGAAATAATGGAAATTTTCGAAATTAATCAACAAATAATCAAAATAATATAAAATAAATAAAAATCATTGCAATTGAACAAAAACTAATCAAAAATTGTGGAAAGTATTTGAAACATTAGAAAAATAATTGAAGAATGATTAATACATTGAAACGGGGGTACATTAACTTAGATTTGAAATAATAAATCAAAATTTAGGAAATTAATTTAAAAAAAAATTATTTTATATATAGTTAAAAGGTGGAGAAAATAATTCCAAAACGATAAAAGAAAATAAATTTGAAAAAAAATTGATAAATGAGATAAATAAATAAAATTTAGGTATTTAATTGAGAAATGAATAGTGAGAATAATTAAAAATTGAAGGAATTGATTGCAAAATCATAACAAAAATAATTCAAAATTAAAGAAAATTATAAAAATTCGGGAAAATTTTTTTTAAAATCTAGGAAATTAGTTGAAGAGTAATGAAAATAATAAAAAATGCGAGACGACGATATTGGCAAAGTAATAAAAATAATTAAGAATTGAAGAAAATGATTAAAATTTGAGAAATATATTTTAAATTTTTTCAAACTTCAATTAATTTGAAATTTCATTGATTAAAAATGTAATTAATCCACTCTTTGAGAATAGAAAATTTAAAATTGTATTTAAAATTTTCTCCAATTTTAAAGAATTCTTTTCTTTTATGATTTCAATTATTTGCTAAAATTATCAACTACTTTTATCATTTTTTAAAAATTTTCTTCAATTTTATTTTCATTATTTTTTCATTTTTTCCCTTCATTTTTAAATTTTATTTTCCAAATTTCAATTATTTTCTTTAATCCTTGGGAATACTACATTCAAAAATTATTTTAAAATTTCTTAAATGTTTAACAATTCTTTTCTTTTATGATTCTAAATATTTCCAACAATTCTCAACTATTTTTATCAATTTTCAAAATTTTTCTTTAATTTCTAATTATTTCTATTTTTTCCATTTTTCCCCTAACTTTTAAATAAAACTTTTTCAGTTTTAATTATTTCCTTCAATATCAAATTAGTTAAATTATTTATTAATTAATTTTCAACTTCTTATTTAGTTATTTTTCAGTTATTTTTACAAAATATGTTTTTTCTTAAATTTTAATCATTTTCTTTAAATTGTACATTCATTTATCGACATTTTTATTAAGAAATTTATTTTTTGTCTGTTATTTTGCTATATGGAATTCGACAGGGCGATTTTTTTTTTACCGAACCAGTTTGTTAATTTTCATCAAATTATAAAAGTAATTTTTCTCTACCTACTTAAAGCCTGATCCTATAAGTAGATTTTATCCAAACATTTATTAGTTTTTTTTTTTTTGTCAATTCCAGAAAATTTTCCTCAATTTTACATTATCAAAATTCTACTCTCTCTATATTTACAAAGTTTTTGTTATTCCAAATCCTCCAGGAAAGATTAGTGCCTCGTTTAAATGCGCTTTACATTCACAAAGTGGTTTTAACGCCGATGTTGCTATTCGTGCTGATTCGACAAGAGCATTTCTTTTTTCTTCAGTATTCTCTTCGCTACAATGATTAATAACTTCGCATTGTTTGACATCAGGTGCGTAAAATTGTGGCTTGAAGCCTTTTAGACTGCAGTGTATGGCAACTGACACAGCCTCAGTGACTTCAGTGCCGTCGAGATTTCCACATCCACACAGGACCTGCTCCCAAACAACAAAAACGGAAACATTAGGGTAATAATATCGCCACATTATGGAGGAAAGTATGGAAAAAAGTGATTGTATCATAGCAAATTGAGAAGGGAAAGCTATATATATATTCGAATAAAACATATAAATATTGCCCGTTAACGAGGCAATGCTTACGAAGCAAAACTTTACGATAATAAAAATAATGAGTATCTGCACCAATAGTCGTAATAAACGCAAGAAGCAATTGCTTTTCTCGAATTACATAACATTGTCTCAGGAGCAATTAAGATTGTATTGTAATTATAATCGCTCGAGAGACAGATTGTAATTCAATCATATTCCTATTATAGAGAAAGGCTCATTTGTAACACGTGCTAATCAACTAATCTTTTATTGCTTTATAAATTATTTGTCTACAATAATCAAACGATTTTTTATTATTCTATAATTTAGAAAAAGGTCTTTTATTATTTTCTTAATTAGTGTGAAATTTAAAAAGCAAAACAGTTTTTGTGATTGTGTGAGTAAGGCAAATTTTCGTTTTACGGAATTTATTTTTAAATGATTCTTTCTTTGAAAAAATTCAAATTAAACCGAATTTTTATGTAGAAAAATTTTCATTTAACAGATTTTTAAATAAGTAGGAGTTTTAAATTACAAAATGTTCATTTGACAGAATCTTCAATTTTCCAAATTTATATTTACGAGAATTAATATTTAAGATAATGCTTACAAAGCTGATTTTGTAATTAACCGAAGTTGCAAATGTCAGAAAAAACGTCGGACAGGAAGATTTAGGCAGGAATTTAAAAAATTGTCTAAAAAGAAACTTGGGATGAAGATTTGCTTTAAGAAAAATTTTTTTTCGGCTAATTTTCTCAATCAAGTTTTGGTATATTTGAATTTTTACATAACAGTCTTTTAATCACCGAAATAGACTTGTCAGCATTTTCATTTTAGAGAATTTCTATTTACCAAGATTTTGTTTAAAAAAATCCTAACTTACCCAAATTTTAAATTTATAATTTTCAATTCGCAGAAATAAATATTTAGACTAATGAAAGTTCAGTGAAATAGAAATTCTCGAGTTTAAATGTTGAAATCATTTCAAACTTTGTTAAATAAAAATTTTCTTCACTTAAAATTCGGTTAAATTAGAATTCTTTTAAATAAAAATTTGGTTAAAGATAAATTCTGTAAATCGACAATTTTGTCAAGGAATAGTTCAGTCTAAAAATTTGGGTTAATAAAAATTCGATTGAGATAAAAAATCGAGAAATGCAAATTTTTGTCT
Source organism: Ganaspis brasiliensis (assembly GCA_037103525.1). NCBI lineage: Eukaryota > Metazoa > Arthropoda > Insecta > Hymenoptera > Figitidae > Ganaspis > Ganaspis brasiliensis. The sequence goes on from JAZKLR010000194.1 coordinate 921,616, forward strand.
CAAAAACTGATCAATCCGAATTTTTTTTATTAATTTCTGATAAGACGATTTTAAAATTAGCAGCCAAATCTTTCAGTCATATGTTTATTCTCACATTTGCATTTTCTGAAAAATAAAATTTCGGCGTTTTGAGAAATTATATTAAATATCAATTACTACAAATAAAAATCTGAATGAATGAAAGTTCGTTAACATAGATATTTTGTCATTTAAAATTCCTACCAACTTAAAATTATGTTAAATGAATATTCTGCTAAATAAAAACTCGATCAAATTGAAGTTATTTTGAAGAGAAAGACAGTTAAAAATATATTCTGTAAAACGAAAATTCTACTATATATGAATTCGTCCACCTAAAAATTCTGTTAAATGCAAATTCAGATTAATTTTAATTCAATTGAAAACAAATTCGAAAAACTGAAATTCGTCAGAAAAGGAATTTACATCTAATATAATTCTATAAAAAAAATTCTAAATAATAAAATTTTAAAATAAATCATGCGCCTCTTTAAAAAATATTTTTATTTGTCTGAGATTTTTATTTCCCTTTATAATATCTTTTTTTTCAATGTCCTAATTTATCTTCTTTAATTTCATCAATTTTTAATTAATTAAATAATGTTCTTCGTATTTTAAAATTGGATGATAGGAAAATTTTCAAATAGTTATATAAGTTAATATTAATATTATTATTGTCAATAATAATAATATTATTATTATTTGTTATTATTAAAAATAAATTACTAAAAAAGATTATTATACATTTCTTAAAAGAAAACCTTTTCAAAATTAATTATATAACTGAAAAAAATTCTTGAATAATATTAGTGACACAATTAATTAATGTCACAAGTGAAAAAAATAATGAGCTATATTAATGACGAAAATTAATGACTAAAATAAGAGAGAAAAAATTAACGAATATGACATTAATTAAGGAAAGTATTGAATAAGATTAATGGACATTATTGATGTATATAATATAGAAAGGAGAGATGAAATTTGCATATTGTAAAGAGGATTTTATATTTTATACCACAGCAATGGATTTGGAATCGCAATCTGACGAATTTTTTGATCCTAATTTCAATATTTTGCAAATATTTGAAGAACACAGGTTAGTTTTTGGTGAAAGGCACATTTTCGTTGATTCTTTCATTATCGGTCGAAACGTTTTTGATAACATTTTTACCATTGTTTCTTTATTCTAAAGAAACCATTAAATAAGTGGATGATTTGAAAAAATCACTTTTAATTTTTATAATTAAATCGAAAACATTTTAGGTTTAGTTGACAACAGATGACAACTATTCAACTGTTTTTTTTTCTATTTCTATTTAAAAAAGATTTAAAATTTTAACATAAAATTTTTTGTAAGATTCGAATTCAAATATTTTTTTGTGCCAAATATTTATCATAATAAATTGTATATAATAATGTATGTATATTTTTTGTAGAATATTGTTTTCGTAACAGAGAGAAACTAAATTAATTACCTCTATTAAATAAATTAATAATTCAATAAAATCTAATTGTCTTCTATTTAAAAAAGCATCGCTTTTTAACAATTTACACCAACAATAAAAAAACTACCAAAAACCTTCTTTTTTAAGTTTTTATAATAACAATTAACAAAATTTCTTACTTTTTACACTTTTTTCCCACTTTCTAATTTATAGAGATCTTTCCCAATTCCCTCTTTTCTAGATGATAACATTTCAAGAAAGTAAAACACTGTAAATTATTTAACATCAATCGGTAAGGTAGATTTTGCTTTTTTCTCAAACTGTCGATAATCTTGAAAAGTTTCTCTTTAATCACCACTAGAGGTCACGAGCCGACACAACTCCACTTCTCAGATCCTCTATCGTCAATTGAAAAAACTATCTTAAACCAAACTCTGCCGGTAATTCAAACTTCGTAAAAGAGAAAAGTTTTTCTTTCATTATTTCGCGTTTTTTCTACTCGACTAAACTCATAAACTAGTGAAAAGAGAAAGTCGTAACAGGGCGTCTCCACAGCTTAAATAAACATCGACATGGTAGCTTCGACTTACTTTATGGCTCGTAACCTTTATTGTGCACTAGGAGCAATTTTTGCTCAGGCTATGAATACGAAACACATTATGTAAGGGTGGTTTTGCGAGATTTAAGAGTTTTAGTAACGATCGTATAAATTCGCCGAAATGAAAAACTAAACAATTTATTGCAAATCAAAGACCAAAAGAGACGCCTTTATTAATGGCGACTGAAAATGTGTATTTTAGAAACGATATTTGAATTTTATAAAACAAAAATAACAAGCGAAATATTATTAATATAAATATTATCATTAAATTATTATTAAAAATTATCGACTATTAACTTCAATTTATTAATGTTTGTTAATTTTTAAATTAAAATTTTTTGAAAGAGTTTTTAATTTTAAGTCTGATTATTTAATAAAACTAAAAATCTTTAAATTTTGATTCTTTTCTATTGGCTACTATTTAAAATCAAATTTGCTAATTTGAGACAAGGATTTGTGATTTGGAGTCTGTCTAGAGCTTGATTTTACTACTTAAAAAACATTAAAACACAGAGAAAGAACGACCTTGAAAATCAGTATCGTCTGGCTATAAATTGACTATACTACTTATAAATTAGGGTGGCCGTTAAAAATGACATTTTTTAATTTAATCCATTTCCTCCTCTTATTTTGTCACAAAGCGAAAAAAACAAATACGTATTTTTTTTTTTAAATTAATATTTAGTGATCCCTGTACGCTATTGGAATTTTGAATTTATTTTGCTTTGATAAAGAACGTTTTTTTCTAGATTTACTGTAAAATTGTTGAAAATCAATATTTTTTTAACGGACTACTTTCTTTCTCTTCTCTCTAAATCTGAATTAGTTGTTTTTTACTAATGAATTAACGGAAAGTTAAGTACTATTAAATATTAGAAATTTTACAAATTTTTTAGTAGAAAACTACTAATTTTATAGAAGAAAACTACTAATTCAAATAGTAGAAAACTACTTATTCAAATAGTAGAAAACTATTCATTCAAATAGTGAAATTTTAATATTTCAATTAGTAATTTTCTAGTTTTTCTACTAAAAATTTGTAGTTTTCCACTAAAAAATTAGTAATTTCTACTATTTCCACTAAAAATTAGTAGTTTTCTACTAGAAAATTAGTAAAATTGTTATTATTTATTAGTAGCTCAATTTTCGCTAATTCATTAGTAGAAAACCACTAATTTAGATTTAAAAAGTTCATAAATGCTCAGAGAATAACATCTTATTATTTACATATGTAACTTGTTAAGCTTATTATTTTTTACAGGACCCAAAAATTGACCAAAACTAAATCTAAATACTCTCTAAATATAAATTAATTAAAAATAACTAATTATTAGTAAAATCGAGGCTCAATTTTTGTTTCAGCTTTTAGGGAAAAATAACTAATTATTAGTAAAATATAGTTAAAGAATAACTAAAAAATAGTTAAAATTTAACTAATTGAATTAGTAAACAGAATTTAAATTCTCCAAAGTAATTAGTAGAAATATAAATATTTGAATTAGTGACTAAATTTTTGCTGCCAGATTAGTTATTTGTAACTAATACAGATTTAGAGAGTAGATTTGTTTTTGACAAAAAATATAAATTCCCCAAAAGAAAAAAAAATATTTGCAATTGCTAATTATTGTTTATGTTGCTTTTGAGATCGCTGCTTACAAGTCTGAAGTCAGATTTCAAACATTCAAAATGGCGGATACAATATGGAGGCATCACAATTTAAAATATAATCAACTTTTAGGGAACTTCGTAACAAGAATTTTTTGGAGTCCAAGATTACAAATCTAAAGTCAAATTTCAAAATGGCGGACACGAAATTTAAGAAATATTAAACAATTTTTAAAAAAAACTTGGATTAAGGAGGTTTTGGGTTTAAATTACAAATTTAAAGTTAAATTTGAGAAATTTATATATTGGCGGATCTAATATGGTGGACATGAAGTTTTAAAAATTATTTATTTTTTATGAAACTTTATTCTTTTATATCTTATCTCAGTAACAAACAAAATTGTTGTGCAGGCTCTATCTAAATTTAAATTATTATTATATTATCTTGCATTATTCAAAATTAAAATTAACATGCAACGAACTGTTAATAACTGTATCTTTAAACTTTATATCCGCCATATTGAATCCGGCATTTTGAATTTTTCAAATCTGACTCAAGATTTGTAAATAGGGACCCTAAAAACCACTTGATTCCAAGTTTTATAAAAATTTATTAATTTTTTAAATTTTGTATCTGCCATTTTGAATTTTTGATATCTGACTTTAGATTTGTAATCAGGGACCTAAAAATACCTCGATTTAAAGTTTCATAGAAATTAATTAATTTTTTGAATTCCATATTTGCCATTTTGAAATTTTGAAATCTGATTTCAGATTTATATTTAGGGACCCCAAAAATCCTTGATACCAAGTTTTATGAAAATTGATTGATATGTTAAATTTCACTTCCGCCATTTTGAATTTTTGAAATCTGACTTCAGATTTGTAATCAGGAAATTCAGAAACCCTTTTATACAAAGTTTCATAGAAATTGATTAATTTTTCAATTTTTATGTCCGCCATATTAGATCTGCCATTTCGAGTTTTTAAAATCTGACTTTAGATTTGTAATCAGTGACCTCCGAAACAATAGAAACCATAATTAGCAATTGTACATTTTTCATTTTCAATCTCTAAAAATTGCCAAAAACCCAAAAAAAACTAAATTTCTTTTTATCCCGGACAATATGCTAGTGTTTTTTTAAAAGTATTTTTCTCCACTGAATCCAAATCCGAAGTCAGAATAAACCTGATTGGCAAAAATTTTTCAGAGAATCTAAAAAAATTGCCAAAAACTCGAAAACTCGCTTTTTTTGATGGTATCTAAAAAAATTTAGCTAATATTGGACTATAAATCCGATATAAAAAGATTTCTAATTTTCGGGATAAAGTTGATATATTTTATGCAGTGGCGTAACTATTATTAAACTATTATTAAACAAAATAATTGCAAATTTATTGAAAAAAATATGAAATAAATTAAATATTGGGAAAAGTATTTTAAAAGATCATGGAAATGTTTTATAAATAAAGAAAATAATTTAAATTTGAGTAAATTACTTGAAAATCTGTAAAATAAATTGAAAAAAATTTAATAATGAAAAATTAGTGAGAATCATTAAAAGTTGAAAAAAAATGATCAACAATTAAGATAAATAATATTAAATTGAAAAAATAATTAAAATTTGTGAAAATAATTAAAAAAATTACATGATATGTTTTAAATAAAGGAAGGTTAAAGAAAATTTCAGAAAAATACTTAAAACTTTTAGAAGTTCATTGGAAAAAAAAAGAAAATTGATAAAAATCACAAGATAAATATAATTTAAAGTTCAGAAGAATAATGTTTAATTAAACAGAAATAATAAAAAACTTTTTGAAAATTACGAAAAAGAACGAAAGTAATTGAAAATTGAAGAAAATAATATAAAAAATCATATAAATAATTGAAAATTGAATAAAATAATTGAAATCTCGGATAATTAGTTTAAAATTTTAGAAATTATGAAAGAAATGAAAAAAATTAAAAATTGAAGGATATGAAATTTGGAAAATAATTGAAAAACGATTTCATAATTTGAAACTTGAAGAAAAAAATTGAAATTTAATACAAACAATGATAAGTTGTAAAAAATAAATAAAATTTGTGAGAAATAATTGAAAAAATCATAAAATATATGTTTAAAAAAGAATATAATTACAAAATTACTTAATACTTTTAATTAAAGAAAATTATTAAAAAATCGAAGAAATAATCGAAAATTGATGAAAATAATAATTGAAATTTCAGATAAATAATTAAAATTTTTGAAAATTATGCCAAAAGAATGAAAATAATTAAAAATCGAAGAAAATCATATAAAACTACAGAATTTTTTTTTAGGCAAAAGAAAGTAATTAATAAATCGTTTAGATAATTGAAAATTGAAGACAATGATCTAAATTTGAGATAATAACTGAAAAAAGAAAGATTGAAATTAATTAAAAAAGAATTAAAACATTTAAGGATGGAGAAACTAATTGAAAATTGCGAATATTGAAATAGTTCAGTAAATTAATTAAGAAATTATAAAAATGATTAAAAATTGAAAATAATAATTTTAATCAATACAAGTAGGCATTAATTGAAATTTGAAGAAATTAATTTAAAATTGAAAATAATAATTGAAATTTCAGATAAATAATTGAAATTTTTGAAAATTATGCCAAAAGAATGAAAATACTTTAAAAATTGAAGAAAATAATATGAAATTACAGAATTTGTTTTTAAGCAAAAGAAAATGATTGAAAAATCGTTAAAAAGATTGAAAATTGAAGACATTAATTTAAATTGGAGATAATAACTATAAATGTAGGAAATCAATTGAAAAATAATGAAAATATTAAAAGGTGAAAAAAAAATTTAAATTGAGATAGTTCAGTAAATTAATTAATAAATGATGAAAATGATTAAAAATTGAAAATAATAATTGCAAAATGACAAAAATGGTGGTAAATTAAAACAATTACTTTTATTTTGCGATGAATACTATAAAGTTAAGAAATATATAATTAAATTGATTTAATGTCAAGGTTAAAATAAATAATATTGAAAAAGTGATTGTGAAAACTAAACAAAATAATTGAAATTTGAGGAAGGTAAATTTAAAATTTATGGAAACAGTTTAAAAACAATTAAAATAATTAAAAAGTGCACAAAAATAGTTGAAAAATGATAAAAATAGTACAAAATTGTATATGAAGTAATTGAAATCATAACAGAAAAGAATTATTAAAAATTAAAGAAAAATTCAAATCACTTCAAATTAAGTATTTTTGAAACGTGGATAATTTAACTTTTAATCAATGCAAGTTCACATTTACTGAAATTTCAAGAAATTAAAATTGCTATAAATTTAAAATTTGAGAACATTTTAAAAATGGGAAATTTTTAATTTAAAATTTTAAAAGAAAAAAAAACGTCTATCACTTACTTAAGATGTATAATATTTTAGAGGTTAAAGTTAATTTAAAGAATGCTCTTTTTAGGAAGAATTAATTTAAACAATTCAAATTATTTAATTTGTGTGTTAAGTTTCAATTTTTGTATCTACTTTTCAAGTAATTAAAAAAAGTTTAACTAAATTTCTAATACCTTTGCAGAAATTATTAATAATTAAGTTCTTTTTGGATAGAAAAATGATTCAAATATTCTAAAATATTTAATCTACGATATACAATGGTACTCAGTTTTAATAAAGATAGTCTTAAAATTAATTGAACTAATTTTTGCCCTCGAACCCGTAATGGCAGAGTAAATAAAGTATAAAAATTGAACCAATTTTTAATAAGATTCTAGATTTTATAAATTGCATACAACCCTACAAGTAATCCAGCACCTAAAATAAAATTTAAAAATCCAAAATGTAAAATTAAATAAAATAAAAAATAGAATACAATTTTTTTTAGAGAAATGCTTTTTTCGTAAGTTAATTTATAGTAATGAATTTTTATTTAAAATAGAGGTAAATCCTTCCATATTGTTCTATTTAAAAAAAACCAATAAATGATCTTAGGAAGGTAAAATTGAATAAAACTTCAACAGTTACCTCAAATTAGCATAGCGACGTGTCCTTGGCTAGGTTTGCGAACCACTTCAGGTTAAAATATTTATTTAAATTTGTTTTATACACACTTCACTAACGAAACAGTTTACAAACATGTTTTAAAATTTTTGAGATAATAATTAAATAACAAACATGTTTACCTTCATACACACAACACATAAACTTCCGTCACTCTACGTCAAAAAATTCGTTAAACATTAAAATTAAATTCATTAAAAATTATTTTAAACTCGTCAAATGTTTCAAAGACAACCATCCTTAGTCGACGAAAAGTGACTACTGAAGACTGACTTTAGATTTGGAGCAAAATGTAAATTTTAATACAGATACAAATAAAAACAAAGTCAATGAGCTTAGACGTAAACACAACAGGCACAAGGTACATTCGTATTATTTCTTGGTCAAGAATTTATTCTATTTAGTAAAGGAAAGAAGATCTTATTTAGAGAAAAAAGATCTTTCTTTCTATTAAGTGTATTAGAGTTTGAATTTATATAAATCATTTCTGAAATCCTTCATTTCATCCAATTAGATTCTCGGTCTAAAATTTTTGCATTCATTCAATCAAAATCATGACCCGACGTATTGCGATGACGATAAAAATTAGATCTGTCGCCTTTGGCATCTTTGTGCTCATTAATACGTTTTTTTTAAAGTCCGCTTTGTTTCTCCTACATAGGTTGCAGAACAATCATTGCAATCGACCTTATATACAATGTTTGTACAATCCCATTTATTAGAAACATCTTTTCCAAGTCTTACAATGGACTCTAAATCTTTTCTTACAAGTGGGATAGAAATTAAGGAATATTCTCTCGAGATTTGTAAAAGTTTGGAAAAAAGCATGTCATTATACGGTAAACAAATCTTTGGACTAATTTTATATATATTATTAACATTATTTATAACGATATCATGAGGAGGTGAAAATTTTAATTTATTCATACGAATTTTTGTATATTTTTTTATAAACTCCAGAGAATAGTCATTTCATTTTAAAATTGATACAACTTTTTCCAAATTCTCAAAATGAAACTTTTTATGTGACAAAGAAATTGCTCTGTCAGCTAGATGAAGGTAAACATGTTTGTTATTTTAATTATTATCTCAAAAATTTTGAAACATGTTTGTAAACTATTTCGTTAGTGAAGTGTGTATAAAACAAATTTAAATAAATATTTTAGCCTGAAGAGGTTAGAAAACCTAGCCAAGGAAACGTCACTATGCTAATTTGACGTAACTGTTGAAGTTTTATTCAATTTTACCTTCCTAAGATCATTTATTGGTTTTTTTTAAATGAATTTTTATTTATTAATAACCACAATAACCAAAAAAATTTATTCAACGAACTGACAAATTGTATTTATCGTTACTCATTTATTATTAAAAATTCGTTTATATTTAGATATAATACAATTGAACATCTGGCTCATTAATTTAACAATCCGAAGTGTAAAAGAAATAATAAAGTAAGTGTCAGGATTGCAAAACGAAAAATATACGCCACTGATTTTATGAGAAAATTGTCGAATAAAGTAAAATCACACATTGTGTAAGATTGTGCAGAATCTCACTTGGATCTAATTATCAAAGAGTATAGAGCGCCCAAGAGTGTGATAGCAGGGCTATGTCACCTCCTTTCAATCCCTTGGACCAAGTAACGAGAAACGCTTCGTATAATCTTATGTAAATCGTACGTCACACCCTTATGCTTACACGCCCTCGCAGAACCAAGGACTTGGCTTTCTGTTCAGAGGTTCTCGGGTTACGTCGGGAGTAGAAACACGATGGTTCCAGGAGAGTAGACGGGGGCTTATATGAATGTTAAAATAAGTTTGAAATTGTCGCGGACAAGTTGAGTCCTTTGGGATCAGACCCGGACGAGTAATTCCGCAACACCGGCAGTTTCGGCCTTTCGACGAGCCAACGCCTCCGATTTCAAACCTCACATTCTCGATGATTTCATTTTGTCAAAATGTATTCCAAAACTTTCACCAAAAAGCAACTCGGCAAACTTTATAATGTTTTGTCCGAGCGCTGAATAAGTTGAAAATAATCAATTTAATGCTCTATCTTTTGTCGGGAGATTTGGTTCCGGACAATTTTGTCATTGGGGAATAATTATGAAGGGCGATGGCGGTATTTTAATAATTTTATGAAAGTGAAACCAAAATTATATGAATTTTTCGCATTTCAGGAGCAATATTTAATAATAAAAGGGTTTTTACAAATAAAAGAAGAATAAAACTGTGAAAACGATCATATTTAAAAAGTAAATTAATAAATAAAATAAAACTGAATAGTTAATTTGTTTAATTTTTTTTTAAGTTAAGATAATAAAAATAAAGTTTGCTGTTAAAAATATGTGTTTATGGAATAAATAAAATATGAATATTAATATAATTAAGAATAGATTTAAAAATTAATAAATTTAACTAAAATTATCTAACATAAATGGTAGAAAAATTTTATTATTTATAAAAAATAATGTATAATGTTATGAAATATTCAATAATTTAACTAAATAAATCAAAGTTTTTTAAGAGATGAAAATAGGTTTATATCCAATATTCATATTCTGATATTGTTTAGTATCATTTCATTTGAATTTAAAGCGAAATAATTTTTTAACAATATTATAACTTCTGAATAACCTTCGACTGACTCTTTTTAAATCAATTTAACGTTATTTAAGATTATTAATTATAATAAATTCAAAATCGACATATTTTGAGATATGAATAAAATAATTTTTATTTTATTGTTGAGTCTTACTGGGAGTAATTATTATACAACCCAGTGGTTCATCAATAATAAATAAAATCGAAATAATAATCGCGAAGAAAAATATTTCTTTGCAATTATTATTTAATATCAAAACTTTCCAAGATTTTTAAAGAATGACAAGTTTTAATGAAAAATAACTAAAAAGTACTTGAAAATTTTAGTATTTTATAATCGTGACCAACTTCTGAGTCGAATTTGAGAATAAAAAAGTTTTTAATATTTATTATTATTATAATAATAAATGCGTGTAATGTTGAAACAAAGTTTTTCATAAAAATTAAAAAAAACATGTTAGGACTTTGTATATAACTTTGTATATTTTCAATTCTATCTGGCACGAATTTATCATTTTTTAATTTTATTATGATAATCCGAATATATTATAATTTTAGTAAATAAATAAATAGAGCAATGTTTAAGAAGTAGTAGAAAATTACGTGTTTAGTCAGACAAACAATTTAAAATTTAAAATTTCTTGTATGAATGTGAAGTTTTTAATAAAAGTGGTTTAAATCTTCAGTAGAAAATTCAGTCGTGTGTCAGACAACAATTTTCTAGATTTTAATAGTTTAACCAATGAATATAATGCTTCTATAGTCTTCAAAAAAATTATAACAGCATAATTTTAATTATAAACTCAAACCTTAATTCGGTTTCAATAGAATAATCCGTATAGAGTTAGACAATCCGATTTCCATAAATATTGAACCAAATTTTTTTCCAGTGCTTTTTTATATGCGTCACTTTAAATTAATTTAAAATATGTTTTGACATTTTGAATGTTTTTTTTTGTTCTTTTTTTTAAATTCAAAAATTTCAAGTGAAAATGTTATTACAAAGATAGAAAAGTTTATAAACTGTTTTCGACTTTACTAGCCGAATAGTCTAATTCTGAACTAGTGAAATGTTCACAACTTTAAATTAAATTGTTTGAAAAAACGCGAGCATTAAGAAAGAAGATTATTTTAAGAATGCATTTAAGATATATCTCTCGGTTAAATACAGTCTATCAGAAAAAAATTCCAGTGTCCTTCAAAGGATTTAAAACTTTTCGGAAACTATATTTTTGTGTAAGGAAAATGTCGTTTTTTAGGAAAAAAAGTTGTAAAGTTAAAAATGGTTTATTTACACACATTTTTAGGCAATCAAAATTTTCTCTCATATCGCTTCTTTACAAATTTTTTAAATTAATCCGATTTTGATCTATAATAGCTTATTTTCTTCAGAAATAAATTATCTACAAATTCATGGAAGTACATTTTTTAATAACTGCACCGTTTTTCAAATAAGATTATTTGTTTAAAAAAATTGCACTTCATTTGTTGAACAAATAATCATATTCAAAAATAAGTTCAGTTTTTTAAAAATCTACTTCCGTGAATTTGTAAATCTATTTCTAAAGAAAATAGGCTATTATAAATCAAAATTGACCCAATTTTAAAAATTCGTAAAGAAGCAATGTGAGAGAAAAGTTTGATTGTCTAAAAATGTGTGTAAATAAACAATTTCTAGCATTACAAATTTTTTTCTTAAAAAGGACATTTTTTCTTCACAAAAATATAGTTTCCAAAAAGTATTAAATTTTTTGAAGGACACTGGAATTTTTTTTTTTCTGATAGTCTGTATTTAACTAAGATATATATTTTAAGTCAATTATAAAATGTTTAAAAGGGGTGCTTTCTTTCTACTCAATAATAAAATTCGTTATATTTCCTTCTTTATTATTATTTAATTTATATTCTACATAAATAATAATAATAATTTTTATAATTGATAATATCTATTTAGTTTATTCTATTGTATTTTAAAATTCAAAAGAGTTAAGAATTTACGAAAATAAATAAACGGTGGGGCCTCATTTACCTCACACAGTATTTTTAAATTGTTTTAAAAAAATTAATTATAATATTACCCAGTATAATAATTAATATAATAATAAGATATTAATATTTTAACTAAATTACTCACCAGTCTGGAATCATTTCCAGGCTATTGTTAAGCCTAGTGAAAAATAGGATAAACGTTTACTATTTTTAGTTTACATTCTTAAATTCTAAAGATTAATTTAAATTCAAAAAGTTATTTTGATGTATAGTCTTTTTATTTACTTAAAATAAAGATTTTGTTAATTATAAGTTATTATTAGTCAGGAAACAAATTCGATCCTAGGAATGTAAAAAAAATACAAAAACAGACTTGCTTCCTTCTTGTATTTTATTGAGTCAAGCAACGTTTCGATGACTGTTGTGTCATCCTCATCAGACTAATTTTTTTAAAATAAAAATATACACAAATTAAACACAGCACTAACAAACTAGTCACAATAAATAAATTAATTAATTAAAAGTTTTTAACCTAATGTACAATAATAAAATTACATGATTTTAGTCAACAAATTAAAATGAACTATTCGAACTAAAAATTGTCGTCAATGCGGTAGGAGCATCAAGTCAAAACTGATTACGAAGAAAGAAAATTAATTGTACGATATTTGGTAAACAGAGGTCGATGTACTTAAATATAAACAAAGGTGGTAATGGCTAAATTTAAAACAGAGATATTAATGTTTAGACGGAGAAAAAATAACAATCATAAGTTCAGTCGGTCAATAAATGGAAAATAGATTCTATTAGGATATAAAATTCCAGATTTTTTATGAATTGTAAATTCGTTACTTTTTATGTGTAAAATTTCCGAAAAAACGCGTTTTTTGTAATCAGACTCACGATCAAGAATATTTAAGTTATTTTTATTTTAATATTTCATTTATTTAATTTTTTAAAAACTATTATAATTAAACTTCTGGTTACCTGACAAATTGTCGGACCGGACAATTATTGTTCTGTGTAAGATAAACATTAAACGTTTCGCACTCTTTATTTTTTACACGCACGAGCAATGCTTGATTCTGACATGGAGTTCTCGACAGCATAATGAATCGCTGGTCGTGTTTATGAACTATTAAGGCCAGCTTACTCTGAAAAACGTGGTTTTTTTCAATACATTTTATTTATAATACAAAAAATGTTAAGCAATAAATTTTTTTACATATGATAGTACATACATGAAGTTACTTGAGAATTTTTTTTTCAAAATGGCGGTCTTGAAAATGGCCGCTGAAAATTATCTACTTCGTAGATGGATGACATAATTTCTTGAAAAAGAATTAGCTGAAAGCAAAAAACAAAACAGTTTCATGTTCTGTATCGAATTGGCTATGGCCTCAAGCAGAATGAAACATTTTCAATGGCAAAAAACAAAATGGCGGACTTTTGAATTTTTTAACCTTTTATCACTTTTAATTGTTTATAACTTTTTTAAATAATAATGAATATTTCTGGTTCTGCTTGAGGCCATAGCCAGACATCTAAAGAGTAAAATGCCGTTTGGTTCATATCGATAAGTGCAATAGTTTTGAAATGAGAGTGTCATCCATGCGAAAAAACGTGGTTCGGAGAAAAATCAGTTCAAAGTTTTTATTCGTGAAAAATCGTAAAAAAGTGAATTTTACTTACATATCCATTCCAGCTGCATACAAAATTCCTTTCTCGTCTTTGTAGGCATCATTCTGAAGAATTCTTGCATGTCTTAAATCAGTTCTGTGATCCTGTTGTTGGCCCTATCAGCAAAGTGCCTTGCTCCTCACTCTTTTATATCTGCTTCTCGGTCTTGCTGACCTTCGGCACTAATTCTATACTATTTCTACGAGTATAAAGTAGCAATTTACGAAAAAAAAAGAAATTTCGATTTTTTCAAAATTGTTCAGAGTAACCTGGCCTTAAAACACTAGTGGCAGCCATTTTTATTTTTGCGCTGGCCGTCAGCGCCTCCACAACTGTACCTGATTTACGTTCCTCGGTCGATCACAACTCTATCTTACCATCCGCCGATAATGCTATTGTGCGTACTTTTAAATGTGATTCGTGCGAGCGCCACCGCGGCGCATGTGTCGCCGCTTTGTAAAGTCTTGACGAAACGTTCTTGCTCTCTTCTTCCCAGATGAGCTTCTATATCAACTTTTGTTTATTTTATTGATGGAGTCGGTTCTCCGACTATTTTGTTAATTTTTGAGTCAGTGTTCAGTGCGTGTAACCTAAAATGGCCGTGCCATGTGGTCGGTTATTTAACCTTTTGTGAATCTTCCTAAATTGAATATTTTGAATAAACATGTTAATATATATTGTAATTTAAAAATCGTAGTTTTCTTGCTGCACAGTAATTTTTTTTAATTAGTCGTGGTTTAATTTGAATTTGAAAATAATTTGATTAATTAAATTAGTCTATTGTTTTCTCTTCTTTTGATTAGTTATTTAACGTTAAAATAATTTGATTCTAGGGTTCATTTAATTATTTGTCCATTTGTTTTAAATAAACATGAATTTAAATTAAAATTTTAATATTAACCATAATTTAATAAAAATGCGTCATAGCCTTTAATGTAGTTTCAGCAAAATTTTACATATTACGAGAAGCAAGATTTCTTGACAGTTTCCCTTATCTCGTCAAGATCAAAGTTTCGCATAAGAACAGATTTGTAAATCACAAGTTGGCTCTGAGTTCTAGTTGGATTTGTTGAGGGGTCGCGGAATTCGTCGGGCAGGTTGGCGTTTCGGGGAAATGTGATGTGATGCAAGTAATTGAGTGGCTAATTGAATGAGGTGTCTCTCAGGAGCCCCAATCCGCCGTGTCACACGTCAGAACTCTGTTGCGTTTTCGGCGCGCTTCGGGGACAAGGCAAACTCCAGTTTACCAATGATCGTTCGCCGTGTGCATACAAATTGTCATCGAAAACAGTTACCACTTCTTAATTTGTCAGAAATCCTACAAAAATGTCACTTTTGATTCAAAAGATTTTTCCTTCCCTTCACACAACTCATTTCCGTATCTATAAACTTCGCGCTTCTTGAATTTTTCAATTTTGTCTATATAAAATTTTTATCAGAATATTTCATGGAGTATTTAGCTTTCTCTATCGTTTTAAATAATTTTTTCATTACTCTCCTAGCTTTGATTAAATAATCGGTTTTGAATATTCGCATTGACTGAGGGAAAAGTAAAAAATAAAATTATCCTGCATTATGATGAATTCACGAATTGGATGAATATCTGAAGAGCTAATCTGACAGGTCCCGAGTCATTAATTATCTATGGCTTATTGGTGTACAGTTGAATCTGTGTCAGTGTTAAAGCATTTTGAAGGGAAAAGAACCATTTGTCAGGGAACTTCAATCCGTCGATGATTGGCTGCCAGGAAAAACTTTGATAATTTATTATATCTCTGACCCAGTAAAAGAGCGGGCAACTGCTTTCTGTATTTAACGATTGGAGAGAAGGTATAATTTTGTTTAAATAAAAGATTAAAGTTGTAATAATATTTTTATTTATATTTTTTATTTATTTAAAGAAAGAAAGAAAAAAGTTTCTAGGGCTAATGAACCCCCAAATGAAACAGTCATGAAGTAGATGGCTAAGTATGCACTAAAGATTAATAATAAAATTGTGTGATGGCGTCTCGAAAAAAGAAAATTATGAAATTAATACAAATTAATAAACAATTCATGATATAATAAATCAAGAAAAAAATTGATTAAATAAAATTAAAGATAGTATTGATAGCATTCTAATAATTAATATCAGAAGTGTAGTAATTTGTACTGACTATGCCGTCCTACGTACATTGGTGTATTATATCTGAGATTTCGTAAAGTAAAAAACATAATTGAGTATAACAGAAAAAAAATCAGATTTACAATTTTATGTATTTAAAAAATTAAAATAATTATTTGTCACAATATTAAATTAGCAATTAATAGAAAAATAATGTTACTTGAAAACTTTAAACTACAATATCGTCTTTAGCTGAAATTAAAAGAGACAAGGTACTTTTAATTTAATAGATAAGATAAATATTAAATCTTTAACTTTATGCACAAACAAATACGAGTTATCATTTAATAACGTAATCGAACTTTGCAACTCAGATTGTTCAGTGTGTTCCACGACATTTCAGTATTAAAAACATTTGTCTTGACGAATGTTTAATTTTTGCTTGTATTTTCCATTTAAAATGTTTCTTGTTTGACTTTTTTCACAAAGTAATAAAAATAAGTAAACGTCGAAAATGCGATTTTTTTTTGGGTTGTTAATCACTTGCTTTTTAAGTTGTTTATTGTTAATAAATGGAGAACCTTCAGTTAAAATACACCAAGGATTACTTAGGGGAAAAAATTTGAGCACTAGAAATGGAAGACAAATTTCGGCGTTTCTTGGAATTCCGTATGCTGAACCTCCGATTGGAAAGCGAAGGTAAATAAAGATTAATTTTTTGTTCTAAAATAGTTATTTGTAAAAGGAAAAACTGATAAAACGGAAAAAATTTGTTGAAAAAGAGAAAAAATGAAAAAAAATGATACACTGTTAAAAAAGTAAAACGTGTAAATAGAAAATAAACAGAAAAGAGAAAGCAAAAAAAATAAAAAATGTTTAAATTAATTTCTATCTCATTTATTGCAGAGGATAATTTTAAATGTCAGTGAATCAACTTATTTTAAAAAATATTATTCTAGATTTAGTAATCCTGTATCTGCCAGAAAATGGAAAGGTTTACGTCTATCAGACAAGGAATCGAATTTTTGTTCTCAAATTGAAGTAGAAGGTCTAATTGGAGAAGAAGATTGTTTATATCTAAATGTTTTTACACCCCTTCTAAAATTGAATGCAACTAAAGTAAGTTTATGAGAGTTTTAAATACGTATAAGTACCTTAAAATTCACTTTTTATCCTCCAAACAATTTTTTTTATAGAATATTAAGAAAAATGATCTGTTACCAGTTATGGTAAGAATTCATGGTGGAGGATTTCTGGTTGGAAGTAGTAACTTCTCCTATTATGGTCCAGACTATTTTTTAGATAAAGACATTGTTCTCGTGACAATAAACTACCGATTGGGAATTTTAGGATTTTTTGCAACCAAGGATTCCATAGTTCCAGGCAATTTTGGATTAAAAGATCAAGTTTTGGCACTCAAATGGGTGCAGAAAAATATTAAATTTTTTGGCGGAGATTCAAGTCGAGTCACTTTATTTGGAGAAAGTGCCGGCGGTGCTTGTGTCGGCTTCCACGCTCTTTCTGATGCATCAAATCGTATGTAGATTAAAAAATAAATAATTAATATTTAATTAATTAATTAGAAAAATATTTCAATTACAGGATTATTTCATCAATATATTTTTCAAAGTGGCAGCGCTTTGGGTCCATGGGCTTTTCGACCCAGAAAGAATCTAGATTCTCTTGTTAATGATCTGGTTAAAAAAGTTAATTGTCCTGTTAACAATTCAACCCTTATTGTTGAATGTTTACGAGAAAAAAGTATTTCTACTTTATTAAATGCTGTACCTTATGATGGATTCAACTTTTCAAAATTAGTGTGGGTGCCGACAAATGAAATAGAGTCTGAGGGTGCATTTTTAACTGACAGTCCGGAAAATCTGATAAAACAGAATAAAATTAAAGATTATCCGTCGATTAGTGGTAATGTCGCCGATGAAGGATTACCAGTTACCCTGTGTAAGTTTTTTTTATTAATTAAAATTTGGTGAAATATATTTTGGTAATTTAGTTTTCGATTGATTTTAGCGTTTTATTCGAATCGGACTCAATACCATTCAATGTTGTTTGCTCTAGAAAAATATATTAACTCGACTTCCTATCATTACGGAAAACCGAACAATGTACCAAAATTTTCCAGAATTATACGTAATTTTTATTTTAATGATTTAGTGATGTCGGACAAAGACAAGGTGATTTTCTTTTAATAATCTAATATTGAATGAAATCCAAACATAACAAAAAAATTTACCCTGATTCACAGATTTTAAAAAGTTTTACAAAATTTGTCTCTGATTGCCGATTTATATATCCACAAGTAATGATCTTGGAGAAAATGACCAAACTTCTCAAAAGTCCATTTTATTTATATTTATTTAATTACCGTGGAAATGAAAGTGTAGTTTCATTAGAAAATGGCATTAAGGGAAATATTGGAGTTACTCATGGAGAGGAACTTTTATACCATTTCCCCAAAGTTCCATTAAGTGCTGCGGCGAAAGTTGACCAGCGAATGATAGATATAATGATAGATTTATGGACCTCGTTTGCCATCAGCGGGTATATAAATTAAATATCTCTGAATGCAGACAAAAAAAAAAAATAGTATATATTTAAAAATTCTTTTTTCAGAAAGCCGACATCATCTCTTCTCGACAAACCTGATCTTTGGGAACCATATATGGAGAACAAAAATTTTCTCCAAATCGGTAGTCCTACTGACAATAACAATCCATCTATTTCTCTTGGAAGTGATTTTTTCAACGATCGGATGAAATTGTGGAAAGAGAATTTCTCATCTAAAGAGTGCTCAACTGCTTTTTAAAATAATTATTTACAGGAGAATTTGAGAGATATACCCCGAGCGATAAAATGATCACTGAGAAAAACAAAAAGACTTTTACAAGAAGTCCACTATAAAACTTTTTGTATTCGGCCCTGTTTATTTAACATCAGTATTTACATTGTTAATTTGGTGATCATTTTCTATTTTAGGTACAAACTAAAAAAGCCTTAAGTTGTGATAATTTTCTTCTTCTCCTTGTTTTGTTGCCTTGGTGTAATTATTTATTTTCGATACAAACTAGAAAACCAAACTTTTTATTATCTTCTTCTTTCTTCACTTTATATTTTTATTTCTTATTGTTTTCTTCTTGATTGGTTGCTTTGGCATAATTAATTATTTTCGATACAAACTAGAAAATCAAACTTTTTATCTTCTTTCTTCATTTTATTATTAAACACCGAAAAAGCGTTTTTATCGTATAAGTAAATTCAACACTCCTAACCTCATTTGATGCCTAATCTAGAACTTTTTATACAGTGGTTATAATTGTAAAAAAATTTAAATTAACTTTAAAAAAAAAATTTAAAAAAATATTGGCAATTACTAGAAGAGAATAATTTGATAAAAATCTTGCTGAGTCTAGGATAATCTTGTAAAATTACAAAGATATGACGAAGAGATTTGTGATTTACGAGAAATAGCGAAATGTCGCCTTAAACGGATTCAGCGAAGTGGAAAAGCTAAGAAGATGGGTCAGAAGATGGTATTGCAGATCGGTGCAGAGGGTTGGATGTTTAAGCATTCTTGGTGCGAAGGCAATCGCAGGGTTGGTGGATGTGTTGGCAGAAGTGGTAGATGCCAGTGAGAAACAGACAAGAGAACAATTACGCGCCGTCAGCCCCGTGACCGGCAGGGTGCTGCGAGGTGAATCAAAACTAGGTACACGTTCATCCTCCCCCAGGAATAGATTCGAATCTCGATCGGTAAGCACAACGATACGTCGTTCTCTGCATTCCAAAGGCAAATTAATCCGATTTACAAGTCATGCTCCTTCATTCTCCGATTTATTTCCCCTGTATTCGCGAAAAATATCAAAAATTCACCAATCTGAGAAAAAAGGTTTGTGAAACGTTTGGTTATAGAAAATTAACGGTATTTTGATTCTAATTCAATTTGTTTTAATTACGAGATTAATATTTTTATTATTATACTGATAATATTATCATGTTAATCTTAAGAAATAGTCAATTTTTCGTATTATTACTCAAGATCAATTATTTAAATGTTAAAATCCCTCCGGGGCCTCCACTCATATAAATATTGTGTTTAACATTGTTGCCTTCCTATATCGAAAAAATTCTCCTGATTAAAATTGAGAAGCTTGACTTGAAAATAAAACAATGACAATAACTTAGGTGCCCTCTACTGACACGAAAGCCAACTATAGATGACGCGCGAAATATTAAAATGAGATATGTTTAAGAACTTACATAATTGCATAAATCTATCAAAAAAATAATTTACAGTATGATTAGGGAAACAAATATTAAATTAAGTAGAGAAAAACTCACATAATTAATAAAAATACAATATAAAGTTTAATTTAAAATAAAAAATAGTAAAAAAGATAACTAGGAAGAAAAATATTAATCAGACAACAAAATTAAATTCAGGATGGAAAAAAATTAAACGAAATGGAAAAAAAATCCAATATTATTATATTGGAATTTTTTTTATCGTTATTAATCTAAAGTTATCGCAAATTCCTCCATCGCTCCTAGAACTGTAAACTAACAAGAAGAGGGGGTTGAAATAAAGAACAAAAAATGCGGTCGTGACCGCTACTGACAGAGCGATGAGCCTGGAAATTGTAGTGAGATGATTTTTCTGCAGTGAGGGAATGGAAGAGAGAGAGAGAAAGAGAGACAGAGAGAGAGAGAGAGAAAGAAAGAGAGAAACGACACTGTACCCGTGGGAGTATGGTCGAGAGCCTCCATACCGAGGGCAGGAAGGCCGCCTCGTACAAAATATACTTCTATCCTTTTTTCTTCCGTTTGTTTTTGTTCGTTTCCTTCCTCTCGGTGTCCCTTCCTCACGCTCCTCGTTCACCTTTCGCAGTCTCTCTTTCTGTCCGTAGATCGCTTCTCTAATTTTCAGCGCGATCAAACATTATTTTCTGCCCACCAAACTGCTCCTTCCACCAAAGCCAACTTTCACGTAACTGATATTGGGAAGTTTTTCGTTTTGCCAGAGATATAACTTTGCAGCTGAAGATTTCGTTTTTTCCTTCATCTCGCACACATTGACCTTTCGTTTTCCTGATATCCCGCAGAACTCGAGAAACAAAATAAGCGATTTCTACTTGATGAAAATTTATTTCACGAAATAGTGATATTTGGGAAAATTTAGTATAATACGAAAAGTTGATATTTATTTGGCATTTTGTTATTTGTGTTGTGAAAATAGCGGATTTCAATAATAATTGGTTCAATAATAATTTTGACAAAAGTTTATAAAATCGACTTATCTCTACGACCGATTATATCTCTTGAAAATAGTCCAACATATTTTTTAACAAAAGTTTTATATAAAATCCTATTGTTGGATATAAATCTAGAATTAAATTTTCAAAATTTTCGTAAGGATTCGTTAATGACAAAAAATTTTAATCTGCCTTTTTAAGTTTTTTAACTTTAATACTAGATTTGAATTCAGTATCCAGGAAAACCTTCAAATAGCATTTTTCAAAGTATTTGTTAATTATCTATTCTTTAGCAGATATATTGGATCCACCATTTTTAATTTTAATCCTGACATTATATTCATAATGATCTATTTTTCAAATTCTTCAAGTAGAAATTTAAAAAAAAAATCAATATTAAAATTTTTTTTTCGACATATTAAATCCGCCATATTAAATTTCAAAAAATGATATTGAATTCGTATTCAGCAACCTGGAAATCTTCCGAATAGTGATTTTCATGAAACTTTGGTAACTTTCTTAACTTTTCATTCGCTATATTGAATTTTAAAAACCAATATTAAATTCGTATTCAGCGACATTAAAAACCTCAGAGTAGTAATTTTCGTGAAATTTTGTTAACCTTTTTTATTTTTGATCCGCCATTCTGAATCTTGAGAACTGATGCCGGATGCTTATTTAGAGACCTGTTAACAACATTTACCATACACTTTATACCACCTTGTCTATTGTACTCTATCAGTGACTTGAATAGTTAAAAAACAAAATATTTTCCATTGCTAGGAATTTTTCCTCATTTTCTAGTTATCTTTCTAGTAACTTTTGTTTTTGTTTTAGATATTCCTTCATTTTTGATAATTTTTAAACTTCTAGTAATTTCTTCAAGATTTAGTAATTTAATTTATTTTTAAATTACTTTTTGTCTTTATTTTAGTTTCTAATTGCTTCTCCTATAAATTCTAGAAATCTTTTTGAATTTCTATTTATTCTTCATAAACTTCTAGTTATTTTTCTGCTCTCTAGTAATTTTTTTTCAATATCTACTTAACTGTTTTCCTTCTTCGGAAGTTTTTCTCTTCCTCTTTTTCTCTTCCTTTAATTTTTATAAACTATTTTCTACTTTTGCAAATTGAAAATTTACTTATTTTTCTAATTCTAGTGCTGTTTTTTCTAATTATCCTTCTTCATTATTTACAAATTTTTTAGTAGGTAATATTTTCATCAATTCTATTTACTTTACATAACATACCAGTTATTTTCTTCCTTTTCTACAGCTGCTTTTCTTATCTTTTGGTTATTTGCCTGTAATTTCTAATTTTTTATTATTGTTCAAACTTTTTTTGTCAAATTTAAAAAATACTTTTTATTTACCAGTAATTTCTCTACATTGTCTAGTTAACTGTTTTCGTTTTTTTTTTCAAGTTTTTCTCTTCTTTGAGATTTTTAGAAACATTTCAAGATTTTTAATTTTAAAATTTAGTGACTTTTTCTCCTTGAAGTAAAACTTTTTAATTTTGTTCTGTTTTAAATTTTTTATATGGAAAATGTTTTTTCTATGGGCAATTTTTCATGAATTTCGGTTATTTTCCATCTTGTTATTATTTTTATCTTGCTTTTCCTTAATTACTACTTATTTATTCACATTTCGCAGTTTTTCAATATTTATAAATCGATTTTTAAAATTTTCTAGTTATTTTTGATAAATTTCTAGTTATTTTCTTCACTTTCTAGTAACCTTTTATTTCTTTTTAGATACTTGTTTTACCATTTCACTACTTTTTCAGTTTCTGTGGATTTTTTCATTGTTTTAGTATTTTTTAATTTTTTTAATTGATTCTTCAATTTCTAGTAATTTTTCTGAATTTCTAGATGTTCTTTCTGACTCCGTTTTTTTTGGGTTTGTATCATTTTGACACAAATCTTTTCGGTCAACTTGTTATATTGTATTCCCGACGATGAATGTTATATTATACTCCTAATACTAAAATCAAAGAATTTTAACTATTAATTATTCAATAATTGAACTTACTGGATTAATTAAGTTTTAAAATATTTATTTAATGAATTAAAATAAATTATTTAATAAAAAAAGACTTAAAAATCTTTGATTTTAAAAGGAGTAAAATATAACATTCATCTTTGGGAGTACAATATAACAAGTTGCCCAAAAAAATTTGTGTCAAAATGATACGGGCCCTTTTTTTTCTTTTCTAGTTATTTTTCCAAATTCTAGGGATATTTTTTTTCTTTGTATCTAGATGTTTTAATCTACAATATTTTATCCAGTTATCTTTTCTTAATTTATTCTTTCTTCAATTTGTAGTCACGTATCTTTATTCCTAGTTATTTTATCAATTTCTAATAATTTTATGATTGCTTTTTATTTCTTATAATTTCTAGTTATCTCTATCAATTTAATACTTATTGTTTCTTTACTTTCAGTTATTTCTTAAGTTTCTAGCAATTTTGTGTACTTATTATGTCTCATTTTCATTTTATAGTTATTTTTCGACTTACTGATTATATAGTCTGTTAAAATTTTATTCCTTTTGTCATCATCATTTACTGTTCAGGTGCCATTAACAATTCCGTTTCATTATAAAGGATAAATTTACATTAAATTTATATTTATATGGAACTATATTACAAATAACCTAACACTGGCCAATTTGCTTCTCCTGGATAAATGAATGAATGAAACATATATCTGAAAAGAGCGTGCTACATAAAAAAAGGACATCCAGCAGTTTATATAGCTACTTAAGAATTAAGGCGCTCACCCTGAAACTAAACTACCACGCATATTTTACCTACCCTTGATGGCAGTGAGGATACACTTCTCCGGAAATAAAGTCAGCAGAAATAAAATTATTTTCCAAGCGAGAAAAAATAATCTTTAATTTATCTATCTTATACATTTTTTATTACGCGTATTTATCAAAACGTTTTCTATACCCATTTATCATAATAAACATATTATATATTTATCAACGTCATAGATATTTTCAAAACCAAAGGATCTGTTTACGGAATTGAAATAGTCGAACATTTGAATGTAGAAGGAAATGATCTTTAAATTGCTGAAATACGTACTTGGGAAATTTACAATTTACAAGAAATATTGATCTGTACACGGCGATTGATTAGTTTAATCTGACTGGTTTTGAGGAAGGAACAAAAAGGAGTTGTAAATAAATTCTGTTCTTTAGACCGAACAGGATCTATTTATAATTTCATTTTACAAGAAACAACATTATTTCTATGCATTAGCATAGAATATTTTGATCAACTTGAGTTTAAAAGTTGTCAGAGAAAGAAACAGAAGTGCAAAGAGTCGCAGGTTTAGCTTGATGCGAGAAGCAGTAAGCTTGAACAAGGCTCGCGAGAAAGTTTTATTGTATTTTTTTCATTAACAAGTCGGCTGTCCCCAAGAGGACTCGAGCAAAGTTGGCGGCGAGTTTTAGCGAGACTTTTGTTAATGTTCGGAATTAACGGAGTAAGGAGAGTTTAAGTCATAAGGCCTCCCGGGAGTCCATGGTTCGACGCGAACTTTCACGATTCTTTATTTCTTTATCAACTCCAGCCCTCGGTCCCCCTCAAACCTTTCTCCCTCAAAAACTTCTACTTCAACCGCGACCAACTGTTACCTCTTGTTACCGTCGCACTTGATAATTAACTTCTTCCACATCATTTTTTCATTTTCTTGACCAATCATGCTGTTCTATTCAGAAATTCATTCATTTGATCCCATTATTATATAGTATATACATTGTCACTTCAGAACTTATTATTTATTTTTAACTTATTATTTATTTAAGCCTACGAATTGAATCGCAATAGTTCGGGAAATCATCTAATTAAGTTTATGAACAATGCAACTTTTATTAAATACAACAAAATAAGCTAGAACAAAATTTCAAAAACCGTTTAAAATCTTATTAAATTTCACGTACAACGGTCTTAGTTTGAAGTCATTTCATTAAAAAGGTTTTGACTTAGGAAGTGAGAAAGACAAAAGTAAGATTAACAAATTTTCTGATTTTCAACTCTTGATTTGAACTCCTGGAAAAATCCAGAAAATAAAAATTTAAAAACGTAGAAATATACGTTATTATCTCCTCTTTGAAATAAGCTTTAGAAAATTTAAAAAAGTTAATCCGTTATCGAGATATCAATCAAAATGTTAGGGTATGTTGCGTCTGATCAGTAGTTCGAAATTAAGTTGCCGCGACTCGATTTCCACCCAAATTTATTTATATTAGAGTAGTGAAATGATGAAATAAAAATCAATGAGAAAAAAACTTAAGTAGCTCACGACGTTAAAATTTGCTATACATACTATATGTAGAATATATTATTATATAGTTGCTGTCGCATTGACAAATTTCACACAATTTTATTTTAATTATTTGACTTATTATTGTTATAATAATTAATTGCACAGTTAATAATTAATCAAGCTGAGCCGAGTGATGCTGCTTTATATATACATGCGAGGTACACGTTACGCATAATGTAACATGATTGCACCATGTTCTGCTCGGACCTATGATTATCGTGGCAATTCGCGTGCATCAGTACATACGTGCTCGTTATATTCTGCATATGTCCGACTGAAGGGTCTAATGACAGTTTGGAGGAATAAAACTTGGATTAGAAATACACTGAACAAGAATTAGGAATACAATGAAGCGATAATATCACTTTTTATATTAATAATTGTTAATTATTGATAAATAAAGTAAGACGAACTCTTTGTAATTTCAATTTCGTGCGAATGCGTAGAAATCGTTTGTAAATTGTCAAATTTTAATAGTCATTGCGAAGTTAAGATAGAGAGGGAAATTTCGATGGAATATAAAAACAAATGTTCTTGCTTGATTAATCACTTGTCGCCGATTAGATTGTGAATTAAGTTCTCTTGACACGCTACGTATCTTGCCGAGAAATCGTCAGGTAACTTATTAATTAATAAATTGTCTTCAAGTTTTGTCATCGTTGGTCAAATGTAATTTATTAAGTGTATTTTTTTATTCTATTCAGTGTGGCATAAAATTTATAAGCGTGTTCGAGACTTTTCTCTAAATTGGACTTCCGTTTTCTCTCCGAAACCACGTGGCTAATTCTACCCATCTAAAGCATCACTAAAAAGGAATAAAATATTATCGTGATTGCAGTCCATGATTGGAAAATAATTTTTGGGACTTCTGAGGAATCCAGGGTTTAAACATTGGCGTCGTTTCTTGAGAGAAATAGAGGATTGAGATTAGAAGCCCAATACCAGTTAAATCGGCGATAAGTATTTTTTAATATTGACTATCTTTTATTTTATGTATGAATGTATATTTTCTTGTTCTAATGATTTTAATGATTGTTCTAATGATCGAGTAATTTAATTTCTTATACATTATTTGATAAAATGCCATAATTTTTGTTATAATTTCCGGATATATTGAATCGGTGACGTCACCCGCGACCGTTGAATTTGAATTTGTTGTGGAATTTGTATGATGCTGATATTTAATCATTAACTGTACGACATTAATTCATATTGATTTTGAGTTAATAAATAATATCGCTCGTAATTTCTATTTGTCATTATTTCTTCTCGTGATCTTTGTTGAATTTCATGTTTCAATGATGAATTTAAAATGTATAAAGTTTGAGGAAAGTTAATTATTTGGTTTACCGAATCATTTTATATGTAACTGATTTTTATAAATGTTAATCTAATAAATTGTTAGGTTGCAACAAAATAAAAAAAAGTACTTTTTTTAAAGAAGTATTATATGTGTTTTATACTGTTATATAGTAAGCAAAAAATAATTAAATAAATTTTACTTTTTGAATTTATTAAATAACTCAACAATTAAATAACTTCTGAAAATTCTTAGAAATAAACGCACAATATTTTACAAAACTATCTTTACAAAATGACAAATAGTTGGTTGTTTATAATTTATTAGCTAAAGACACAAATCAAGAATCACAACCACAAACACAATCAGAATTAGAATGGTGAATATGAGCCAATGGTCAGACGTTACTAGTACGTCGCAATGTGTCAAGCAGATCGATTCCTTGTGTTATATTCACACGACCCTTGACGTACAGGAAATCTTAATTGAACAAGCAAGACGTGTGTTGTCTCCGTTCTTGACATGACACAAGACATGACTCTAGTTCTAAAACGACGATTTTTTATTTATTGTTTCATTATTTTTAAATGAGAAAATACAAAATATTTATTTAGAACGTCTGCAACTATAAACATTATTTTACCTAATAAAAATTATTGTAAAAGTAAAAGTGTCCAAAATTGTCGTAAAATCAGCTTGTGCGATGACTCGTGAATTGAGGTAAAATCGAATAAGAAATCAGCGAGCACGTTTCGCTAATGATGCAAAAATTGAGACAGCTTTATTAAGTCGAGGGAAGTTACCCGAATTAAGTTAGACCTCGCCCTCTTCAACGAGCGAACCCACCCTCTCTTCTAATTTTATTTATTACGCAATTTAAAAATCGATACCATCCACCAATTGCTGCTACTTAACAAATAAGAATTAACTAACCATAGCTCATTTTGAATTAATCTTATTAAAACAAGATACAAGTACTTTCCGAATTGATTTAACTTTTTTTACTTTCTTGATGATTTTTTTTTTAATCAAGTAGTGCAACTAAACATTACAAAGTAAAATATTTATATTTTTTAACCTCTTCATGTAGATTAAACAATATTATTTAACGTATGTTGACAGGAAACTTAATTTCGCGTAAGAGTTGCCTAGAAGACCAAAACAGCAACTCGGGGATAACTAAATTAATATAACTCGATTAGCCAAAGACTAAGGGATGATTTTATACTAAGAAGAACAAGGAGACTATACTATTTTTACACACTAACTCTTTTTTAGACTGCAAAAATTTTAATTTCATTAGTAGAAGCATTTTTCTAGACTGAAAAATTGAAATTAATTGTTAATGAAAGTTATTATTAATCTGTTATCTAAAAAATTTTTCTATCCCGAAAAAAATTCCAACCTGAAACATTATTCTGGCCGAAAGTAAGATACTAATTAATTATTAAATTCCAAAACATGTTCGTGGAATAAAATAAAAGCTTAGCATCATCGGGTAGAGGATTAATAATGATAAGTTTTGCGAAGGTTATTAGACACGTATTTAATGACATCTATGGATTGGGGTAAAAGCATCGTTTGTTTTAATAATTAAGTGCCTAAGGCAGAGACGATTTTCTTGAAATGTTGAAATGACGATATGCATCACGAATGACAACTGGAGAAGATTGGATCCGCTCTAGTTTAGTGAGCAATTAGTAGCTAGTGCGAGGCTGAATTACAAAATTAGCCAGAACGCTTGCTATCGACGTCACTCACGTGTGTTTCGAGAGTAGATGAAACTAAGTGCTGTCAAACCTTCTACATCCTACGAGACCTTAGTCCACAGCCTTATATTTTATCGGGTACTTAAGATTTAATAAGATGAGAAAATTTTCAATATCTTCCTTATTTCACAAGAAGGTTAATTATTTAAATTATTATTAGCTCAAATAAAATCGTAAAACATTTGGGGTCAGGAGTAATAGTAAATTGGAACA
Source organism: Ganaspis brasiliensis (assembly GCA_037103525.1). Classification (NCBI taxonomy): domain Eukaryota; kingdom Metazoa; phylum Arthropoda; class Insecta; order Hymenoptera; family Figitidae; genus Ganaspis; species Ganaspis brasiliensis. Next base: position 950,616 of record JAZKLR010000194.1, read on the forward strand.
CCTGGTTATTTAATTTTCAATTGTGACAACATTTATTTAAAGTTAACATAATTTTTACATGAGTAAAGTTCTTGAGCCAGTATCATTTTGACACATGACTTAATTTAAGATTGTTATATTGTACAGAATGAGAATGTTATTTTGTACAAATGCTAAATGTTATTTTGCACTATTTTGAAAAATGAATTTGTATTTTGTACAAGTATTTAAAAACTGGATTTAATTGTGATCCCAAAGGTTTTTAGCTTCTTTAAAAAATTGTACAAAATAACAAATTCATTTTTCAAAATTGTACAAAATAACATTTAGCAGTTGTACAAAATAACATTTCCATTCTGTACAATATAACAATTTTAAATTAAGTCATGTGTCAAAATGATACTGGCTCAAGTTCTTTGTTATCAGAACCATCTAAACAAGCACAATACCGAACGAGGAATGAGGCGATGAGACGAGCGTCTTCTTCTTCTTCTTCTTCTTTTATATGTGCTCTAAATACTGCGCTCGTCAAAATTTGCTACTTCAAGTGACACTAGCGTCACTGATTCTCTTTTGGGTGGCGCTATACAACATTCCAAAAAATCCCCACCCTTCAATTTGTTTAATTCCACATTATATTCATTCCCCGCTTAACACAATAAAAATCCCAAGTTAAATTTCAGATGGCACTGATTTATCTACCCTTCAGTTTCCCGGCAACAGTACATTCCAATTAAAACTTTTCAAAAACAGAAAACCTCATCTTTAGTACATCCATCAGTTAATCAACAGGTTCCACCTAAAATTCTTGCCCCGTGAAAACTCACCTTTATGATTGAAAAAAGCGGAAAGTAGGGCAGGTTTCATTCATCCTGCCGAAACTGAGACAATTCCACGTAGAGGTAATAAAACATTTCACTGCAAGGGTATAATTGTCGGGGATGGTCCCGCTCGCGGATTGTATACTGCTGGAAGCGAAAAGAGAGCTACTAGGAACGAGGGGGTTAGGGGTTGTTGTAGTCTAGGTTTAGGGGCCCCGTGAGGCTGCACACCCCCTTTTTCATCCTGTAGTTATTTATCGTCCTGTTTCCCGCGCCCTCGCAACTAACACACCCCAGTTCACCGATTGGTATGGTGTATGGCTTGATATTGGTAGTGGTCTTATTTTATTGTGGTGCTCTCAGTGGAAGTAAAAGTAAGGGTGGTGGCAGTTGAGCGCAGACCTTCGTCAAGTCGCTCGATCCCATATCAAGAATCACCCCCTCATCCACATACACTTGTCCAGTTCATTCTCACCAACTCCCATCCACTCATTGTTTCGCTAACTTTAATTCCAGTTCCAACCCAGTTTTCCACGTCGACAATTAGAAAACACTGGTAAAAATAATCCAGGCTATTTCTGCACCTGCAATTTCAAAAAGGATGATTCTCTTTAAATTTTTATTTTGCTGTTAAATTTCCTCAAACCTTAAAAATATCCTTCCCCTTGAAAATGTAATTATCCTTAAAAATTTCCCTTTCTTTAGCTACATGAAGGAATCTAGTTGGAGAAACTAAAAGGATTAAGAACGCGAGGATTGAGACAGCAAGATTAATATGTAAGACTCAATTAATTTGATGGAAGACACGCATGTACTCAAGGCAGGAGAAGCAAGCTTGTCGATCTGCATCTGATTAAGGAAATTATGCCAGTTTGGAAACCCGGCGACAGAGTGTTCGAGACGTACGACTGACACGGGCATTGCATCAAGGGAAATGCTCTGTCGGTTCGACTCGGTATTCCGGCTTCGTAAGTGACACATTGACGGGAGCTGACCGCTGGTTGGCAGCCTGACCATCTCCCTCGGGTGGCTAGTTACCGCATGATTGGACCTCCATTACCATACAGAACACACGGAAGTTGCATACAATCCTCAACGACATATATAGCCACAATGTAAATTCCTATATTCTGGACACCTTTAGTCAATTTTCCACGACATTCAACAACCGACGAAGATGTTTCGATGTTTTCCCCCTTGGAATTGTCACGTTATGGACAATTCCTTTTGTTAGTTTAACTTTATATTTGGCTGCTTTCCTTAAAATTAAAATTGAACCAATAGTTAGTTATCGGGAAAACATACCGGTTTCCTAACAATCGGAAAAATTTGTTTGCGTATGATGTGGAAATTTTTCCATGTGTTTTGTATTATGTTTCGAGTATCGCCTTCGAGGGAGGCGGGTAGGCCTAATTTATTTTTGGAAAGTGTCGGGTTTCGGGAAAAATGTGACCCTTGGAAAATTGTTCCGGGAATGTTTTGAGCTGCTGACAAATTCGACACGTTTGTCTTGCGTCAGGAAGGGAATTTATTTTCTTCTTTATGTAAACAGTTTTTATTTTGTGAGTTTTAAAAGAAATAATTAGTTGAGTTAACAGGTGCCTTGTTGCTCGTTTTGTGTACCGCCTTTGAGGGAAGTGGGAATCGTTATTCTTTTTCGGAAAGTATCACGTTTCCGGGAAAATGTTTCTGGAAAAAATTTTACGGGAAAAAATCCCAAGTAGGAAATTCCTGGAAAAAATTATCGGCAGAAAGTTCCCTGAGACAAATTTCCGGGAATGTTTTGCGTCGCTGACAAATTTGACACATTTGTCTTGCAGCACGAAGAGAATTTTTGTTTGTGCAAACAGTTTTTATTTCGTGAGTTTTAAAATAAGTAATGAACTGAATTACCAGGTGCCTTGAATTCGTTTCGTATATCTCTTTTGAGGGAAGTAGTTAAGCTTAATTCTTTTTCGAAAATTGCCAGGTTTCCAGGAAAAAATTTCCGGGAATTTTTCGAACCGACGAAAAATTTTCCATTTGTTTTGTGTCAAGAGTTTTATTTCTTTATCGAAACAGCTTTATTTTGTGAGTTCTAAAAGAAATAATACATGTATCAGTTTGTGAGTTCCAAAAAAAATAATGAGTTGATTTGCTTTGTGGTTTTTTGGCAATCGTCTTAGACGGAAGCGTGCAACCTATATCCTTTTTCGAGAAGTTTTGGGTTTCCAAGAAAAAGTTCCTTTAAACTTTTCGAGCTGCTGAAAATTCTGACACAATTGTTTCGTGTCAAGAGTTTTATTTCTTAATGGAAACAATTTTATTTTGTGAGTTTTAAAAGAAATAATACATGTATCAGTTTGTGAGTTCCAAAAGAAATAATGAGTTCGGTAACCAGGTTCCTTCTGGTTCGTTTCTAGCGTATCATAAGAAAATATGCAAGCTTAATCCTTTTTCGAAAAAATGGTTTTCCCTTTATGAATTTTAGAAGAAATAATGAGTCGGTTTCTTGATTCAAAAACGGGATTAGTATCTGTAACTAAGTCAAAGAAACTAAAACGTTTCAGAACATTTGTTTTCTTGATTTAAACGTGGAAAAAGATGTTCTTGATATTCGAGGTTTGGGGTTTTTTGCACGGCCTTATCTCACCCTTCTCAGAAACAGAGGAGACGATGAGGGCAACCCTGCCACGCTTAGATGGATAGACGCGATGTGAACGTATGTAGACATGTGAGGGTGCACTCGCTTAATTACACCCGAGCTCTCTTGGGAGACTGAGAGGTTGAAGCGACCTTCTCCTCTGCGCCTCACTTGGACGAATATCCGTTTCTCCCAGACTCTATCTCTCTTCCTCCAATCCGCAACATTCTCCAATTCGCATATAACTGTTTCTTCGTTTATCTGTCTGATTTCCTCCCTTGTGTGAAGCTTGCAACCCTTCAGATGCTGGCGCATCTACTCTCAGAGATTTCCAAACCAATGGAAAGGGCGAGAAGCTGTTGCATTGGCCTCAGGCCGCCTGGGGACTTCTTTGGCCAGCCACAGTTGCACATATACTCTGCATCAGACTTTACTTGGCAAATCCTATAATTTACAAAAGTACTCTCAGTAATTTCGAAAAATATTATAAATATAGGTAAAATATATTTTACCAACAAAAATTTTACTAGCATTGTAAATTGGTTCTATAAACTACAATTTTACTTTCTTCCAGGTCAAATAAACAATTCTTTAATAATAAATCCCCTAAATCGTTAAAATCCGCTACACTTGGTGATGTTTTCATTAAATATTTTCATAAACCCTCGAAAAAACGAATTAAAAAAAAAACAAATCCGTTTCGTAAAAAAAACAGTAGTAGCTTCGGAAACTCAATCCACTCGAGATTCGTTTTAACAAAACTGAACTGCAAACTTTGTAATATATTAAATGATGAGAATCAAATTGGACCACTCTTGATGCAAGCGCCCAATCACTTAATTAGCGTGACTGGTAAACAAAACAGACACGAAAGTTCATTCCGGAAACAAGTTGCTTGAGCTCGATTCACGTCACATTCATCATTCCGACGCCTGTTAGAAGAGAAAGCCGTTCTCTACCGCAGGGGTCTAATCTTGAGCCCATAAATAAGATAACAATTTTTCATCCCGTCCGACTGCCATCTCGGTTCTTCTTTAAGAGAGAGGAAATTTGTACTATAAATGAACGAGAATAAGACACTCGAGAGGCAGAAGAGGACCTTCGAAGATGCTAATGCTAGAAAAAGACGATGAGTCAAGGCTGCGAGGAGTTGAGAAAGTTTGTAACCCTCGTTACTCGATATCGAATTCCAATTAGATGACGATCGCATTTCCACCGAGAATCTAGACGTTTTTATGTGTACCTACGTATATGCATTCCCTGGAGAAGATCGACTCGAAAGTAATTCACGGCGTTTTGGGAGTTGTGTGATTTCTTGCCGGTAATATTAAAAGGAGAAAAGAAATTGGAATTGCTTTACGGAATTTTTAATAAATATTGGTGTATCCTGCTTTCAGTATGTCAGAGAGTTCCTTGGTCATAATAAGGTTATTGAATAATACACTGGTAATTATAATTACCCGTTATTACCAAAACTATTATAAATACATATTACATTTTTTGGTCTCGCAACTCCTCATCAGTAAAAATGAATCAATGACACTTGAGCACGTATGTTATCTTAGATCTGAGAACTGTTTGATGCTGTGAACGAGAGTAACTCGATACAGAATATCCAAGTTAGGAATCCTCTCGAGGACTCGAAAGCCACGGTATGCACCTCGCGACTCCGACACCGAAAGGAGGATGCTGTGAAGGTGAACGACGAAGGAGTAGTAAATAGAGGAGGAGGTTACTCTCCGATGGCTCTTGCGACAAAGAGCAAGATCAGTGTGACTCTCAGCTTTCCCCTGGGTTAGCAAACTCTTTATGGTTCTTACATTCTCTTTCGTATAACCCTATCTAAACTGGACTACGTTTATTTCAAGTATACTCGTAACAATTTAAAAAAGTATAGTTTCCTAACAGTCGAAAAAATTAATTACTTCTAAATTTACAGGATCAAAGAATATCAAAGATCTTGTATATTCAAGAAAAGATAAGGGCACTTTTTCAAAAAAAAAATTAAATTCACGAGTTAAAATAAAACACACTTTCCGCCTCTAACAATGATTTTTCAGAGTTTCAAGGGTGAGTTTAACAAATATTGAAGTCCGGGCGTTTGCCTGTCCTGTAGTATCCTTCGACACGGACCAACAAGAAAGTTTCGCAGGTTTAAACTCTTCGAAATGTTTATACTTTTGCTTACTTTGATATTTCTTGGCGACCACCCTCTTTTCACTGAACCTTCGAGAGCCCTCTTTCTACTTTTCCATGTCACCCTAACGTGATCCTAAAACGACGTATAGTGGCCTTTCAATATTTTTCGTCCTGCGACACCTCGAATCGTTCTTATCCGAGTCCTTTTGCATTTCTTATACTCTCTGATCTAAAAACTTCCTCTTTGATCTTTCGCACATACATTTCAAAAGAAAGTCGAAAATATTTTTCAAATTTTATACCTTGCTACTATTTTTTGTTTTAGAAAAATTAGTAAAATAAAGTAGTTAGTAAACATTTATTCCCTAAATTTCGTAAGTAGGAAAGATATTAAAAAATTATTGGAGGGGGGTATTTGTGAATACGATTCCGCGATGTGTACATCGACTGCTGTTTTTCTTGATTTTTACAGTCTTCGTTATTTTCATGTTACTATTTCTAATGTAGAACTAAAATAAGAAGAAAATAATTTCAAATGATTAACATATCGCTTGTTAGTTATTATTAGATTTCTAATTTATTAATTTATTTCTAATTCTCCATTTTCATTTCTATTTGAAATTCCCAATTTTTAATTTTTAATTTTATTTCCTATTTCTAATTCCCCACTTAAATCTCAACCTCTAATTTTAATTCCAATTTCTAATTTTTGATTTTAATCTCCACCTTTAGTTTTTAATATTAATCCCCACTTTTAATTCCTAATTTTAATTCCTATTTCTAAGTCACAAAATCTAATTTTTATTCCAATTTCTAATTTCTGACTAAATTCCCACTTTTAATTCCTAATTTTCATTTCTATTTCTAATTCTTAATCTCTAATTGCTAATATTAATGGCCATTTCTAATTCCATATTTAAATCCCAATTTCAAATTTTAATTTCAATTTCCAATTCCTGATTTTAATTTCTACTTTTAATATGATCCTAAAGTGCGCAACGTTTCTAAGAAACGAACAAAAAAAATGTATATTCTACTTTAAAGTTTATAGTTGAATATTATTAATTATTCATTAAATTAGCTATGTAATAGAACTACAATGCATTATAACGGAATCTTTGTACGGAAAAGTTAAAAAAAATTATTTGATTTTTTATTATTCGTTTCTTAGAAAAGTTGCGCACTTCGCCGTTATCCTTCTTTCCGCTTGAAAATCTAATTCCCAATTTTTAAATTCTTATTTTAATTCACATTTCTGAATCCCGACTTAAATCCCAACCTCCATTTTTATTCCAATTTCTAATTTTTGATTTTAATTCCCACTTTTAATTCCTGATTTGAATCGTAGCCTCTAATTTTTATTCCAATTTCTAATTCCTGGGTTTATTTTCCACTTTTAATTTCTAATTTTCATTTCTATTTATAGGAAACAACCTTTAATTTTTATTCCAATTGATAATTCCTGATTTGCACTCCCACTTTTAATTTCTAATTTTCATTTCAATTTTTAATTTCCAATTTTAATTCCCACTTTTAATTTCCGATTTGAATCAAAGCATCTAATTGTAATTCCAATTTCTAACTCCTAATTTTCACTTAGAATCCACTTAGAATTCCTAATTTTAATGTCCGTTTCTAACTCTTAACCTCTGATTTTAATTGCAATTTCTAATTCCTGATTTCAATTCCTATATTGAATATGGTGCTGAAGTGAGCAAACTTTCTAAGAAACGAAAAATAATTTTTTGATTTAACTTATTATTGTACAGTTAAATATTATTAATTATTGATTAAATTAGCTATGTAATAAAACTAAAAACCATTTTAAGAATTTCTTGACCGGAAAAATTAAAAAAAAAAATTTTATTAATTTTTTCCGTTCGTTTCTTAGAACGTTGCGCAGTTCACCGTCATCTTTTAATTCCTAATTTTAATTCCCATTTCCAACGCACAACCTCTAATTTTAATTCCAATTTCTAATTCCTGAATTTAATAACTACTTTTAATTCCTAATTTAAATTACGATTTTTAACTCAAAACCTCTAATTTTAATACTAATTTTTAATTCCCACTTTTTATTCCTAATTTTAATTCCCATTTCTAACTCACAACCTCTAATTTTAATAAATAAATGTTATTTTATTAGTGAGTTTATATGTATTAAGTAAAGTATATTAAATGTAATAATTCCTGATTTTAATTCCAAATTTTTATTCATAATTTCCATTTCAATTTCCACTTCCCCATCTCTAATTTTAATTCCAATTTCTAATTTCCGATTTAAATTCCACTCTCTAGTGTTAATTCATATTTCTAATTTCTTATTTTGAATACCACTTTTAATACGTTATTATAATTTCCATTTATAATTACCGATTTAAATTCCAAACTCAAATTTTAATTCCAATTTTTAATTCCCGAATTTAACTTTATTTTTAATTTCTAATTATCATTTTAATTTCTAATTCTAATTTTAATTCCCATTTTTAATTGCCGATTTAAATCGTAGCCTCTAATTTTAATTTCGATTTTTAATTCCTAATTTTCATTCCCAAATTTAATACCTAATTTTAATTGCAGATTTAAATCGTAGCCTCTAATTTTAATTTCAATTTTTAATTCCTAATTTTCATTCCCACATTTAATTCCTAATTTTAATTTCCGATTTGAATCGAAGCCTCTAATTTCTGATTTTAATTCCCACTTTTCATTCCTAATTTTCATCTCATTTTCTAATTCCTAATCTCTAATTTTCAATTTTAATTTCAATTTTTAATTCCCGGTTTGAAAGGAAACTTCTAATTTTAATTCCCATTTCAAATTACTAATTCTCATTCTCACTTTTGATTCCTAATTTTGATACCCGATTTGAATCGAAACCTCCAATTTTAATTCTAATTTCAGATTTTAATTCCCACTTTTTATTCCTAACTTTCATCTCCTTTTCTAATTCCCAATCTCTTATTTCCATTTTTAAATCCCGATTTGAATCGAAGCCTCTAATTTTAATTTTTATTATTGATTCCTTATTTTCATTCACACTTTTAATTCCTAATAGTACCTATTTTTAACTCTCAACCTCTAATTTTAATTCCAATTTCTAATTCCTGATTTTAATTCTCATTTTGAATGTGCTGCTGAGGTGCGCAACGTTTCTAAGAAACGAACAGCAATTTTTGTATGCTACTTAAAATTTTATGGTTTACTATTATTGATTATTGAATAAATTAGATATGTACTAGAATTAAAAACCATTTTAAGTTTTTACTTGACCGGAAATGTTAATTTTTGTTTTTTATTTATTCTGTTTGTTCGTTTCTTAGAAATTTACCGTCATTTTTTAAGTCCTAATTTTAATTCCCATTACTAACGCACAACCTCTAATTTTAATTCCAATTTCTAATTCCTAAATTTACTTACCACTTTTAAATTCTAATTTTTATTCCCATTTCTAACTCACAACCTCTACTTTTAATTAATGATTGTTATTTTTTTAACTTATATATATGTTTTAAGTAAAATATATTAAATGCATTAATTCCTGATTTTTATTTCCACTCTTAATTCCGAATTTTTATTTCTATTTCCAATTCCTAATCTCTAATATCCAGTTTTAATTTCCATTTCTAATTCCCGATTTAAATCTTAATCTTTAATTTTAATTCCAATTTCTAATTTTCTATTTTAATTCTTACTTTTAATTCCTATTTCTAAATCCCAATTTTAATTCCCATTTCTTATACTCAAATTTAATATTAATTTCTGATTCACAATTTAATTTCTATATCTAATTCCCAAATTTAATTTCCATTTCTAATGTATTTTAAATTATCAACTTATATTTTCAATTCTTAACTAGATTTTAATAATATTTGTCCTAGAAGGAGAAAAGCTATAAAAACAAAAACACAAAACGTACGTATTTAAAAACTCGAGAGGCAGTCATTGCTGTCAGAAACGTTTTCGTTCATGTTTCTATCCGATTTCCGGTGGCGCATTTGATAAAACGCGCGAGGGAGCTCTGAAAGCATCCCGGAAGTACTCTTGTAGGGTATCGTTGATACCGCAGAAAATGGCCACTGCGGATGTGCCACTGAGTATCAGAGAGGTAGCCGATTACAAAAGCATCGAGACGATACGATGGTTGTGGGTGGATTTGCTGGGTGATTCAGGGGTGTATGGCGGGCGTTACGGGGTAAGATGTAATTTTCAATACCCGACCTCCTGGTCTCTGGGGGGTGTAGGGGAGGCCACAATTCCGTGGGTTTACCGTGTGCTGTCGACGTAAACTCTCCTCAGTCGCACCCCCGTCGGCCAAAGTCAGCCACGGAAAGCACCACTTATATACTCACCTCTCTCCTGCACAACTTTAGTCACTGCCAATTCTACTGCCAACTGCAATCTTTAAAACCACGACTCAACTTTGAAAAGTGTATGCAACCTTATTTTCGAAATGCTTCTGCTTTTACTCATACGAACATGTTTTGGATTATATTTTAGGTTATGTTTTATTGAAATATAAAAGCGGTCAATAAAATGTGGAAACACACGCGACTCTTTTATAATTTACATATAATAATAATGAATAGTTAAATATAAACAGGTGTTAGAAATGTTTATTGGTATTTTCTAAAAAAAAAACTCACTGCACTTTTAATTTCAGATAATATAGTTTATTCTTATTACAATTATAGAATACGTCACATTTGTACACCCGTTATGAACACAAAATGAAGAAAAAGTCAACAATCCATCGATAAATGCACGGGAAAACGCGCCTGATGTGGACTCCATAAAAGCCAAAACTGAACAGGATGTCATCATCTTAGCAGGCCCTCGCTGACTGACCCATTGGGAAGGGAGAACTCCTACCAGCTATTCAAGCTCCATTTGGTAGAGAGAGAGAGAGAGCAGGCTAGGACATCGAACCGGGGAAAAGCCACCTCAATTAATAGGAACTCTAAACTCCATTAAAGATTCTACGACAGATTAAGTATTGTTTCACAATGCTTACAGAAAGCCATAAACCACCAATTTTAATTCCTGTAAGAAATCTTCCTTATAACTTTAAACATTTTAAACAACAAGCATACGCGGAAATTAAATTTACAAGGATATAAAATAAAATAATGATCAATAAACTCAAAATTTACCCTCTCCCCTCGTGAGTCCCCACGCCTTTCATAGATCTTGGCATCCCGTTTCCTCACAGTTTCGCCTATTAAATTTTAGATATAATTGTATTACCATTTTTAAAGAGAAATTATTATTTTCAAATACGGAGTATTGAGAGAGGTGTGACCTTGGCAAGATCGAGATCTCATTTAATATTTTATCCGTTTGCCCTCGTTACAGTCAATTAAGAATTAATTTTTTGCTGGAAATTGCTAATGCTGGAACTTAATTTACGCTTGGCATCAACTGTTTGTTTCCCTATTTATACAATTGTATTATTAATAAATTAATACATCTTGGCGCTCAGGCAATGAAGAGGCTCGTCATATTTTCAAAATTCCAATTAAACAATTTTCGTTCTCAAACACCGATTCCCTTCACGGTCATATTTAATCTTAAATCCAAAATCTAAAACTCGGTATCAAAAATATGTAATTCTGAATACATAATCCAGAATCCAAGATGTTGAATCCCGAACATGAAAAATGGAATTTATAATCAGGAAGATGGAAATCGGAAAAACTTCCGTAATTACTCCCTCCCTTTTAAAACACCCAATATCAAATTTTTAAAAGTGATATTAATTTGAGAAACAATCCGCAACTTGACAGAGGATGAAAGTGGCCTGGAATCATATCCAAAGTCCGAAGCAAGTGGTATATAGTTATCGAGTGGGTGAGTGAGAGGGTCGTAGAGTTGGTAATTGGCAATATGAGTGGCTGGATCCTGGAGGATGTCGGGTCAGTTGCGCGCCCCAGGGAGCACCCCCTTTTCTGGGGTGGAGAGGAGATCGTGGCGGAGGCGTCCACCTCTCCCTCTTGCATGCGAGGGTTCGAGGAAGCAGGAATCAAATTGAGTTTCATACTCGCAGGGACTCTCATTCCCTATATATCTATACACGCCTCTGTATCGTTTCGCTGATTTCAGCATTCGCGAACTACTTCGGCCTGATTTCGATGTTCCCTGCCAAGGATACAGCCAAATGGCATTTAAAGTTTGTTATCCTTATCATTAATTCAATTTACCTCACATTAACCACTCAACTACTAAATTCTCTTTGATAATCATGATTAAAATAATATTCTTGATTCTTCTTTCACAAGTATTTCAGATTGTTCAATTTCTAACTTAAAGATTTATAAATTCGTGATTCTGTGTAATAAACTATAGGCCTATAACTATTCTTAGCGCTATACCAAAAATATTTGAAAGTTTGGTACATGATATAATTTATATTTCTGTTTTCTAAATGTATTATTAAGGAGCAACATGGTTTTGTTAGAGGAAGATCTACAACCACTAATCTTGGATTGTTCAGGAATTCTGTAATGTTAAGTCTCGAATCAGGAAAACAAGTCGATACAATTTATGTCGATATATCAAAAGCTTTTAATAGAATCGATCATAGCATACTTATATGTAAACTGGAAGGCATGGGCAATATGGCATGCCTCAGGGTTCACATTTGGGACCATTACTATTCATTCTTTTTTTTTTTAATGATATAAGCTCTGTTTTTATTTATTCCACTTTTTCAGTTTTTGCTGATGATCTGAAATTTTATAAAACTATTCAATCGAACAACACTTGTCTTGATTTCGGACAGCTTCAGTCTGACTTGTCTCAGTAATATCTTCTGCCAAACAAAAAACGTATGTTTACTGTTACACTATTGGTTCCGTTGAATTGACTAGAGTTGATAGAGTTCGGGATTTGAGGGTCATATTATGTAGAGATTTATCCTTCAATGAGCATATATCAGAAATAATTTCTAAAGCGAACAGAGCTCTTAGTTTTGTGATGAGAAATGCATCAGCTTTTCACAATATTTTAACTTTAACAGTTTTATACTTCACTCTTGTTCATTCTATTCTAGAATATGCATGTGTTATATGGGTACCTCATTACACATTTAACTTATTAAGACTCGAGCGAGTCCAGAATAGATTTTTTTGCTTTGTGGCACGCCAACTAAACTTACAGTTTGATATGCGGGCCCATGACTACAGTGATCTGCGTTCTCTGCTTAATATACCGAAACTCAATTCAAGGTTTTTATTTATTGATTTGATATTCTTCTATAAAATAATTAACGGTAACCTTAATTGTCAATTATTACAATCTTTGTTCAACTTGAATGAACAGACTAGATCTACTAGATTCTCTCCATTTTTTTCAGTTCCATTTCACAGAACTGATTATGGTTTTCATTCATTAATCAGTAGATTGAACAGAGAGGTCAATAGCTTTAGTGATAGAATCGACTTCTTTGAACCTGAATTCGAGAGATTCAAATTGCTCTTGCGCCGAATTATCTTTGAAAATAACGATTAGCATAGCCATACCTACGTTCATAGATACTTATGTTCTTAGAATGTTGCGGTTGCAATTATTATAGTTTTAGGAGTACTTTGTACGAAAGGGTTCATCCCGTCATTTGTAAATAAATAAATAAGTATTCACAATCCCATTATTTTTTGTTATGTCTTTACCTTTCTGAATAAATGTATTATTGTAATTACTTAGAGGAAGAGTGTATAGATGATATCTTATAAGATTAGATTTTGTTCTTTCATAAAATATAGAATATTTCTCAACAGAGTGACAAATTTATCTCCATATTGAAACTTTTAAGTTTCACTTTTTATTAAATATCCCCGTTTTACGTTAATAAATTTTTTACTTTGTAATTTTAATATTATTAAATAAATTAACGATTAACAAATAAATTAAATAAATAGATGAGGTAAATCACTGGATAATGAACACAAAGGACTAAGAAGTTTATTGAAGGGAATAAGTCAGTAAAAATTTGAAGGTCAGGATGTTAAATTGAGTTAAAGAGGGGTTAAGGGAGTTTGAACGAGGGTGACAAAAGGGGGAGTTAGTTGTGTGGTGGTGTCTGGACCACGGATAATAGGAAGCTGCCTGGATATCTCTGCTAATCGCGTTAAGTCCGGCAGACCGCTTTGTGTCCCGCGAACGAGCCACTACCTGAAATTCCCAAGTTCTCAACCCGAAACGACCAACACAATTCTCACTGACTCTCCTAATTCTCATTCTCGATATCTCCCATTCTCCAAAGTTTCCCTTGTTCTCCTCAGAAGCGTAATTCATACTCACAATTATTGAAATCGAATTTTGTCCCGCTTTAATTGACTCTTCTTTCAACTTTAACTTTAGCTAAATTAGATTTAATTTTTACTTTATAGAAAAAAAAAATTTTACTTTTTATAAATTTGATCTCCAGAGAAATTTATTCTTATGTTTTCAAATCATAGCAATTACTGCTTTTTAATCCGACGGACGGACGGACAAACACTAAAATTTTAAATTATGACTGCAATCCCTGTAATTTGGAGTTGAAAACTAAAGTAAAATTAAATTACTAATTTAAGAATAAAAGAAAAATAGTTTTTTTTTAATTTAAATTTTTCGGACAAAGGGTCAAGTCTACAAGGTCCAGTTTCGTCAAAGCAAGAACCAGAATGTGTCAGAGGCTTCAGACTTGAGGTTCCCGATTTCTGAATCTCATTAAAACCATTGGTGCGTGCTTTTGCCTTCCAAGCTTGACGTCGTCCAAACGACGACTCTATTAAGATGACCACATTCCCGTGATATTAGATATCAACCACCAACGTATCAAACTTCTCTTGGCGTAAGTTACCATCCCGTCAAGTAAAACGTATTTCTAAAATGAGCAAAAATTTTTTTCATTTTTTCCCCTGCAAGCTCTTTGACCCAGGTCCTTATCGATACTATATCTCTCTCTCTTTCTCTCTTAATTTATTTTTTTATTAACCCCTTGTCTTCCTTCTTTCAAGTCCCAAAATATTTTTCCAACCATCTCCTAATTCTTTTTTTTTTTATTAACGCCTTCTTTCCCAGTGCCAAAAGTTTGAAACGATTTTACTTGAAGTGAATTTGAATAATGTCCTTTATCATCTTAACCGTTCTTCTTTTATCCTTACCCTTAAGGCTGTTGCAGAAAAACATGTGTATTTATCATGAAATTCCAGACGATTTTCTACTCTCGAGGGCTTTCCTATCGCAAACTTACTCGGAAAGAGGGTATTTAAAATATCCACATCTTGTTGCTCGCGAAACTTTCGCGTCTTTTATCGTGTTTTTCCTAAGTCCTTATATACCAAATCCGATCCAAATCGATAAAACGAAAAGTTATCCAACTTTTTTTTTTGTATTTACTAATTTTTTTGTGCATTTTATATTTTCCCCCTCTTTTATTCTATTTTTCTCTTTCTCTTTTCTTTATTTATTGGGCAGTCACTCCCTTGCTGTGTCCGATTTACAGTTTAAAATGCTTTATGCGTGTTTTATAATTAATTTATAATTTAGTCTCTCCTTGTTCTTGTTTTCTTATGCCTCATAAATTTTTCTTATAGAAAAAGGTAACAAAAATGTAAAAATTTTACATCATATACACAATGTTCCTATCAAATTTTTTAATTCATAACAATAATTTATATTTTTTATTAATCAATTATAATATATTGTCTGTAAATTTCAAATATACGTATTGATAGTCATTGCAAAAGCAAGTGAAATGGGAAATTGTCTTCGCACCAGTTTAAAAGGAAATGCATCATGTGCTGGTGATAAATCTATACGAGGTATTAATACTTTTTCCCCTACAAATTTTTCCGAAATAATTTCAGCAGATATTACATTTTCAAATAAATTGTTCATAAATAATCTAGTGCGATTACATAATCCTTGAACAAGATTCATATTTCGTAAAAGCATAATGATTTATCCAACTTTTAGTGATAATTTATGTGATGGTAATCCATCTGGTGTCAAAGTATTTAAAAATTCTACTATTTTGACTTGATTCGTCATCTTTATGTCAATCTATACTGTAATAAATTATATCATCACCTTCTAATGTTGATAAAATCTGTTCTTTTATATCTAAAACATTTTTTCTCGAAGTGTCGTTTTTACAATAAGGATGTTACGTCTAAAACAGACGGAATCTTAACACGAACAGAAAGAAGGCCAATTCTCATTCTTTTTCGCGAAACCGATTAAACTCCTCGGTAAAGCATCCGAGATGAAGTCAGGAGGGTAATTTGGAGAAGAAAGACCGACAAAAAGGGTTTGTTGGTGTGGCAGTTGGGATAATGCGACCCTTGAGATGCTAGACCGCAAAGTGATGTACGGCATCCTATCACATTGGCCCTGTACTTATTCCGTTTGGTCAGTCTATATCCGCAAAGAAAAAGAGGGAAAAAACGTGCGCTCGAGAAAAAAAGGGAATTTAAAAAAAAATCCCCGTGCACTGAGAAAAGGGAA
This sequence comes from Ganaspis brasiliensis, assembly GCA_037103525.1. NCBI lineage: Eukaryota > Metazoa > Arthropoda > Insecta > Hymenoptera > Figitidae > Ganaspis > Ganaspis brasiliensis. The sequence continues at coordinate 966,669 of JAZKLR010000194.1, forward strand.
ACAGCGATTTCAATGGGAAAATTAACCTGTCGCGAAAAATATGCAAATTCGAATAAAAACCGTGATGCCCGGCTCGACCCCACTTCAGTCCCCTCAGTGCCACTCGACCTCGTTACGTTCCTTGCCCCGGACCGCTAGACCGAAAACTCATTAACGAATGCAAACGAGGTAACGTTGTGGACAAATTTAATAAAATCGTGCACGCGCAATTAGTTTCACCGACAGTAAACAGGGCGCACGGGAATGCCGTCGTCCTGGTTTCCGGATATCCGCAAATTCTCACCGTCAATGAAACAAAAAAAAAAAAAAGAACAGAGAACTGAAATTCTTTTAAGGGACATTTCTATCTTTTGGATAGAGTTACATTCGTTATTTATATATATTATTATACTACAAATTATTATGTGGATCATTTAATTGATCTTGTAACATGTCAATGTCATTTTAAGAACCCATCAATGTATTTGATTATTGTACATGGAGTTGCCTTGAAAAATTCTTAATATGAACGGGCCCTGGAATGATGTCACCAAAAAAACAGCATATAGATAAGAGTAGCAGTACAAATAATAATGCAAAAGCAGCGAAAAGTAATGGGAAGAGGAAGAATGAAAAGAACCAAAGAACGAGAAAATAGTGATCGAGATCATCACCCCATGAAACAAAAAGTGTGATTTTTATTTAATTTTTTTTTATTATATGTTCAATATAAATTAAGTTGAGAAATCGTTAGGACGATTATACTTACCGCGGATGACAATTATTTTCTCCGACGAACCTGAAACAAAAAATGTGATTTTTATTTAATTTTTTTACATGTTCAATATAAATTAAGTTGAGAAATCGTAAGGACGATTATATTTACCGCGGGTGACAATTATTTTCTCCGACGAACCTGAAACAAAAATGAGTTATTTTTTGTTCAACATATAATTTCTATGTGACTAGAAAATAAGAAACGGCAATTTAGTCATACTTACCACGATTACACATCATCGTTTGTTCTAAATTCAAGTAAAAATAACTTCACGACCAGTTAAACTAAGATTCGGAACGAGAATAATTTTTTTCAACAATAAACTTCGGTTTTCCTTAATCCGAGTATACACAACGAGAAAGAAACAATCTGTAGAACTGGTAGATTCTCACCACAACACAACAAGATAAAATCTCTTCGAGAAATCCTGCATGGATTGTCGGGCGGCCCTAAACTGCACCGCGGTTTTTGGGAATGGTTTAATGACAGAACTAAACTGCACCGGGACCAAAAAGGTACGCGGTCAAACAGCAACTAAACTGCACCAGGATCAAAATAGATTTTCTCTGTTGTGTATGCCTTTCGTCTGCTGAGAATATTCATACATTGGAAATTTTTTTTATCGATCACAACATACAAAGTTTCTTAGCGGCCAATTGGCCTTGTCAGAATTTGAAAAATAACATATATACACAGTGACTTACCTGTGATTGTCAACGTAATTTAAAACCTTTAGTTGTACTTTCTATATTGGTATGATACTATTTGGACGTATTCGAATCGGCTTATTTCCTCTTCTTCGTACTTTTCTATTTGTAAAGCAACATATTTTAATTTTTCGCGAGTTTTCGGATCACGTATCCGACACATTTCGTTCTGTTCAATGCTTTGTAATTTTATGTATGTATCTGTCTGGAATCTGCGTAATATGTTCATAAATTTAAAAATATTCGGATGGACATCGTAAAAAGATTTATTAAACTTGTCGTGGAATGATTCACACGCATTTGTACTACGATTAATGCAGCTTTCACGACACGCCCACATTTCTGGATTGAATTTTGCATCATCTTCTATATAATTTTCTATAAGATAATTGGACATTTTTTCAATTTGCGGATCAACAGAACACATAGACATTAGGTCCATTGCAAAGCATTCCCCCACTTCTTCTGGAGCAAGCAACGGCAAGCCAAATAATAATTCTAACCAATTTTGAATTTATTTAATAATTTAGCATGCGGTGGAATTTAGTTGCTGTTTGACCGCGGACCTTTTTGGTCCCGGTGGAATTTAGTTGCTTTTTGACCGCGTACCTTTTTGGTCCCGGTGCAGTTTAGGTATTCTTCGGTGCAGTTTAGGCGCGCCCGGATTGTCAACCCATCTTTAAAATACCTATTATTCTTTCTTACCTTCGGAATTTAGTGCAAACTGGAGAGGTATCATCCTAAGTAAACAACAACGATAATCATCCTTTTTATAGTCCAATTATCAACGCAGCATTGTCCAGCACAAAAAAAACGGGATTCCACGAGAACTTCTATTGCCTCAAATCATTATCTTCTTCGAAAAAGTAAGAAAATCTTTATAACAAAGATACATTTATAACCCTAATTTTACTTTTCTTGTAATAACCAATAAATTAAAATTCTCGATAAAGTTTAGTTACTCATTAACATCTTCATTCCAAATTAGATTCATTTCCTTAAAACTAGTTTAAAAAGGGGAGCCTAAGAAAATTTGCAGGCGTTTCATTGTTGACTTAACAATAGTTTGAAAAATGAGAAAAAGACATTTTGATTTTAAATCCATAATTGATGGTATCATTTATTTATTTAATTCTTCCGCCGGTTTGAATTTTGTAAATTTGGTTTTAAATAAATGATAATTGATTTGTCAAATTTTAGCATTAAAAATATGGTCTTTTATCTAGTAAGAGAGACCGGGGTAAAAAAAGTTATACCTACTTGATTGCTAAATAATCAAGCTTTAAAAAAATTTATCTCGCAAGTTTGATGGTATATAATTTTATACCTTCATGATGTTCATCATTGTCTGAAATTTTTTTTATTTACTTAAACTTTCAAATAATTGTATTGTAAGGCACAAAGCACAGAAAGCTTCGTTAAAATCACAAAACTATGTAAACTGGAAAAACAGGGTCGATGTCATACAAATTATAATGTTACAAAATAATTAAAAAAAATTTTTTAAGTATAATGAGCTATAACACAAAGTTTAAAAGTTTTACACAGTTAAAAAGTTTGTGTAAAAGACAGTTAAATTAAACATTTGGGACATTTAATTTATGGTAAATTTACACCAAATTTTTAGCTATGTAGAGAAATGCCCATATATTTTCAATTTCAATTTCAACACTTGCCTGACTGAATCGCGAGCTTACTACTTAAACTATATCTTTATAAGGAAGAAAAAGGAACGCTTCAATGTATGGTTATTTTTCGCCAAGTAAGGATTTTAAAGAATATCAAAATTTTGAATTATTACATTATTATAATTTATTCCTCAATTAATTATTTAAAAAATGGTTAGCATGGTTCTATTATTATTAAATGTAATCTTGTTAACAAATTTAAAATGAATAAAAAATTGTAGAAAAAATGTATACTGAATTAAAAATATTAATTAGTGTTTTTCTACTAATAAATTAGTGAGCTACAATTAAATAGTAAACATTTTACTAATTTTTTAATAGAAAACTACTAATTAAAACAGTGAAACTTAACAGATTCAATTAGAAGTTTTCTACTATTTCATTTAATAGTTTTTAATAAAGAAATTAGTAAAATTCGTACTATTAATAGTAGCTCACTTAATATTTTTAATATTACACTGGTTATACTTATATTTAATTTATTTATTTATAATTAGATAATAATTATTCTTACTAAATTTAACTAATGTTAATTAAAGTTTTGTTCATTTTCACCAGAAAGAAGTTAATTTACTGTTACTAATAATTGTATAGTAAGGTGTTAAACTTAAATAATAGAAATGTTTGCAATTCTTTTAATATTTTATAATTTTATAAAAAAAACTTGCTGAAAAACATGAAGTAAATTCTAAAATTTATCTTATTACTTTTTTTTAAAAAAATCGAGCTACTTTTCAAATTTGTCCTTATTATTCTGTAAAAAAAATTTTATTTTACATTTTGCTGAAAACATTAAACTAGTTTCAAAAATTTCCGTAATATTTTTTTGAAAAAAATCAAACCAGTTTGGAAATATTCTTAAAGAATCTTTTCGAAAATTTTCTAATAGTTTTGAAAAAAAAACTGTGGAACAGTTTTTTTTTGTTACCGTTGAAAATGTCAAATTGCGTTTTAAGTAAGACGCTCAATATTCTTTGGGGGATCTTAGAAACTAAACATTGTATCATTAAATATGAATACATCACATTTGTTTACTTAAAAATCTCGAAACTTAGTTTTGAAGCATGTGATAAAAAATACAACTAAAAATCTGTCAAAAATTGTAAAAATCTTGATTCTCTAGTTTTGCTTTGGTCAACAAACGAAATATATTCAGACCTTAAAATATACAGAATGGAAATCATATTTCAAGATTTCGGTCACTATTTGAATATAACATTTGAACTTCTTACTGATTCATAAATTTGAATGCTTGAAATGATGTAATTTTTGAAAATAGGATAATCAAATCAAAATTGTTTTTTGACCATTTTACGATTGCAATCACAATATATAAATAAAGTTCTGTCTTTATTGATTTCTTCTAATAAACGTCGAATTTTTTTAGCTTGATTCGTTTTCAGATCAATTTAAAGACTTTTCATCATTTGCAAATTTCAAACAATTTTATTTTTAATCAATGTTAATTACAAGTTTATACATTTTTAATAAAATATTACTGGTTTTTTGAAATTTATAATTTATTATTTAATTCTTATTTGTATATATTTCCCTTATTTTATGTAATCCTGCAACGAGTCGCCAAATTTTGGAAGAATGTTTGAGTTTTAGGAAAAGATAAATGAAGTTTTTAAATTATAGTTCCTGTAAAAATTCAAATTTTATTTTAAAAAAAGGAAAGATAAAGTTTTCTTTGATTTTGTTATTAAAGTTCTACCCAGCGTCCTGCTGCCTAAAATTTTGGTACTTAAATCGAGTGTAACTTTTTAGTTTTTTTCCCTCTCTGTTTTTATGTATAACATGCGCTTATTTTTCTTTTTCGAAATATAAAATAAAAAAAATCGTGCTCTTTCTAAAACTTACTTACTTTTCTTGTCTATATTTTTTTATACTCAAAAACATAAAGTTTTAAATAGCTTAGAATGTTTATACCAAAGTCGAGATAAACTTTATCTTTCGTTTCTCACATGAAGCGAGCCTTTTATCCTCTTTTACATATTACATTGGAAAATTCGTTCTTATTTAAAACCTGCAATTTTTATTTAAAAATATGAGAGAAAAAAAATTATCCACCATTTTTTCATATTTAAATATAATGTTTTTTATAAAAATTAAATTTAAGAGGTTACACGAGTTTCAAAGAATAAAAAAAAATTTTAAAAGTACATTCTGCATAATTTTTTCTTAATTAATTAAAAGAATTATTTTATTCAAACCCTAGCATTGGAAATTGTAGCTTCTAAAATGATAGCATCTAAAGAATAAACATTGAAAATTTATAAAAAAAAATTTTATGGCTTATCTAAACTGATCGAAACTATAAACAAAAATAATCTCACCTGGTTTCAATCTTAACGTTTCTCGAGTTTGTATTAACCTTAATTTAAATAATTAAATAATTAAACATTAATATAGTTGAATAATTTAAATAATTTAAAAACTATAGTTTAAAGAGTCGAGAACTTTTTTTTTCGTTACGAGCTTCGAATGATAAAAAAGTATATCTAAATTTTATCTTATACATTGATAAATTTATTTTCTTGTTCCAGTATTTTCTAAAATTATTTCAAATAGAAGCGTTTGATTATAATCGTTTATTTCTGCATAATTTTCTAAAGAATTATTTTATTCAACCCATATAGCATTGAAAATTATAGCTATATTAAAATTATATCATCTGAAGCATAAATTTTGCAAATTTTTTAAAAAATGTTGTTTTAATTTGGTTATTGCGCACTGGATATTATATGCAAAAATTTAATTTTTGCGGTTGTTACAATAATTCATATCAGCTTTATCAAAAATCAAAAAAATTAATATTTTCTGTTTGTAGATGAGTAAAGCTAGAAGTCGAGGAAAAGATTTTTAAATAATTGAAATTTTAATATTAGCCTTATTTTTTTTTACAAAAAGTACCAGAGTTTTTTCTTGCAAAAAATTAATATTTTAATAATTTTTTTAATTATTAAAAATACTTATCTATAGCTGAAAATATGCGAAATCCTTCACTTAATAATAGAGATGGTAAACTGTATCAATAATTTTAAATATTGGCGGAGTTTTTAAAAATTAAAAATGGTTAAATAAATTTCCATTTAATAATTCAAAAACTTTTATAAATAATTTAAATTAATTTTGACATTTTATGAAAAAAATCTAACTTTTATATTCTATATTAAATCTATATTAGTAAATAATTATTTATTTGGTCAAGTAATTGTTATTACATTATCAAATATTCTTACCTATTTGAATATAATTTTTTTTATCAAAATTAAAATTAAGAGGTTACACGAGTTTCAAAGAATAAAAAAAAATTTTAAAAATGTATTCTGCATAATTTTTCCTTAATTTAATAAAATAATTATTTTCTTCAAACCCTAGCATTGGAAATTATATAGCTTCTAAAATTATAACATCTAAAAAATAAACTTTGAAATTTTTTTTAAAAATATTTTTTTATTTTTGCTTTTAATTAATTATGTATTTACTTAAATAATTATTAATACATTATGTATGTATTATTTTAATTTTTAAAGAAAGTATAAAAGAAACAATTTGTTACAAAAAATAATTCAAAGTCATTGCTTCTTCGAAGAAATATATTTTTATGCTCACGTGGAAGCAGCATATTGACGAAATGAACATAACTTTTAACTATCATAGGAAATTGTATTACATAAAATATTTTTATTTGAATTTGTAAAAGTTTAATATGAGTTTCTACTGATAATTTCAAAGCTTAATATGACTTCCGTATTAATTTTAATATTTATTTTTCCAAAATTTAAATTTTCTTATAGGTAAAATTTTGCTTTATTTACTCCTAATATTGTAAAATATTTAAGTAAAATTTGTTAATTAGTTTTTCTTTTATATTGCCTAATTTATTTATTTTATAATTACAAGTAAAGAAATTAACTTCGAAGACTGAATTCTATTCCAAGTGTTAAAGTCTTAAAAACAAATCTTAAATCGTGATGACATTATTTCAAATTTAATACGTACATTAAAATGCTGACATAAAAAAAAGCAAAACCATTAAACGACGAAATCAATATTATGGATCAAAAAAGTTTAAATTGTTGTTATATTAGAATTATTTAAAGTTAATTATTTATTGTATGATAAATAAAAATATTTTTACATTTTTAATTTTAATAGAAAATTCTACTCTCTAAGGATTGAAAAAAAAATTAAATAGATTTTTATTTATTTAACTGTGAAGGTCATTTTTTATGCAAGCTTCAAATGTTCGAATGAAAAAAAGTATACTTATATTTTTTAAAATTATTTCAAATAGAAGAGTTTGACTGTAATTATTTAATTGCTTATCATTAAACACAGTTATAAGATAAAAGTTAGTATTTGTCTAATTTTTAATAATTCATTAAAATATTGTATTTCATCAGACATATTTATCTAATGTATTGGTTGGATTAATTTTCGTTTTGCTAATATTTAATCCCTTCTTATTTCTATTGTGTTATAATTCATTAATGAACAGAATTTGTAGGTCACTAAATTCACATTAGACAGAAATACTATTTTACATAATTTCTTTTTAACTGATATTTTATTTAAAAGAAAAAGAAATTAACCGAATTTTAATTTAATAGAATTCTTATATGACATAATTTTAAGTAAATCGAATCTTCAAATGAAAGAATATCCACTTAATCAAATCTTCATTTGTCCCAATTTGTAATTGCATGAATCGTTATTTGATAGAATTCTTAAAACACAGAATTCCCATTTGTCCGAAATTGCTAGTGTCCGGTAGTGATGCACGTCGAGCAAACGATCTGATCGACTTCACATCTGATCGTCTGTTGTTTGCTCGATTATGATTGATTTGAACAAATTACTTTTTATTTATCTTTTAATAAATAGCATAATTTTTTAAAATATCTTTAAGTAAGTATCCTTTCTTTTTGTTGACACTTTTTATTTTTTACGTGGGTAATTCCATTGGCTTTCGTCGGAGGGATGTTTGCTAAAAATATTTTACTTTAATTTAAATTATCATTTAAAAATTGAATTTTTAAATGAATAAAAAAATATTTATAAAAATCTTTATTTAAAATAAACTCTATAGAGTTTAATAATGACTTATATATAAAACAAGTGTATTTTTGAGATATGCAGGCAACATCCCTCAGACAAAAGTCAATGGAATAACCCACGTGACAGATAAAAAAAGTCAACAAAAAGAAAGGATACTTACTTGAAGATATTTTCAAAAATTATGCTATTTATTAAAAGATAAATAAAAAGTAATTTGTTCAAATCAATCATAATCGAGCAAACAACAGACGATCAGATGTGAAGTCGATCAGATCGTTTGCTCGACGTGCAACACTAGTGTCCGGAAAAACGTTTCATAATATTCTGTTAATTAATTCAATTAAAATCAAATTTTAACTATTTTTTAGTTATTCTTTATAAAAATAATAAGTTATTTTTCACTAATTGATAAAAGAGAAACTCTGCTACGATTTTTCTAATAATTTTGCTAATTTTGTTATTGTTTTTCTTTCTAATAAAAATTGTTGTTTCGCATATAAAGAAGAACGAAGAGTCTTCAAATGGTCACCTCCTGGAAATTAATAAATTCTCTCATCTTTCATAACTTTTTCATGATATAATTTTCATTATTAAAACGTCTATATAATAAAGAAAAAATCAATTGAAAAATGTAAAAAATTGTTACCGTTGAAAATATAAAATTGCACTTGAAATAAAACGCACAAGGCACTTTTTGGGATGTAACAAATTGTATTATCAAATTTAAATAAGTCACATTTGTTTGTCTAAAAAAATTCAAGGCATGTGATAAAAAAATACAAATAAAAATCTGTCAAAAATTGTAAAAATCTTGATTCTTTCTCATCCATAGTTTTGCTTTGGTCAACAAACGAAATATATTCGAACCTTGAAATATACAAAATGGAAATCATATTTCAAGACTCCGGTCACTGTTTGAATATTACATTTGAATATCTTATAGGTTCACAGATTTGGTTGCTTGAATTGATGTGATTTTTTAAAATAGGGTAAAAAAAGAATGAAAATTGTTTTTTAAGAATTTTTATTTCACAATATAAAAAAAGTTTTGTCTATATTGATTTCTTTTAATAAACGTCGAATTTTTTTAGCTTGGAAATAAACTCCTCTCCGGTCTGCACCCTAAATTGAATCTTTTCCAGCGACTTTGAGACTACTTGATTATTTAGCAGCAACATCCATGGCTCATTCTTAAAATTATTTTTACGGGATGAAATTGAGGCGAGGGCTGCTCCCGGTCTTACCAGGAGAATTGTAGGTCCATATTTTTACACTCAAAATCACACGTGGCAAAAAGTCGATTTTATTAAATTTAATTATTAATAATTAAATATTAAATTTAAATTTTTTATTAGTTTTCAGAAGAGAAATAATTTCGAATTAATTTGATTCGTTTTTAGATAAATTTAATCTTTTTTTATCATTTAAAATTTCAAACAAATTTATTTTTAATCAATGTCAATTAAAAGTTTTTACAATTTTAATTAAATATTACTTAGAACCGATTTTGATCAATCAACTTCTTTCCTTAGATTGAGCTTTCAATTTTTGGATTGAGCTTCCAATCATTTTTATTTGTCAATCGACTTCTTTAATAAATTAAGATTCCAATTATTTTTGGTTCTCAATTTGGCTCTTAACTTCTTCCCTTGAATTATATTTTACTTTTTTTTGTAGATTGTTTCAAGAAAGATCTGGCACGCATATTAATTTGATTAATTTTTTATCTTCCGGTTTGTAACATTAAACTAATTTATTTAATTTTGATTTCGAATTTAGTTTTCCTAACCCGAATAAAATTAATTTTATATTTGATTTTTATAAGGTTAAAATTTAGCGTTTCACTCTAGCTTATTCTCGTATATATATATATATATATATTCAGGTAGAATTTATTTATTAAATAAATCTAACTACTAAACAATTTAATATATAGATATCACTCGGTCGAGAAATTTTATATAGGTGTAAGGGTCATTCTTTCAAAGTCAATTAAAAAGCACAAATTTTGTTTTTAACGTTTCATTATCCTCATGAGAAACTAAAATATTTATTAAATTATGGTTATTCACAAATTAAAATTACAATAAAAAAGTAGACTGAAATAAAATTTATATATGTAAGGGTTGAGGGTGGTTTTTTAAACTATAAAAATAATTCAAAAACTCGTTCGAACTACACTTTTATTTAGTGTATCGGCAGAGGGCGGAATTTCAATTTAATTTGGATGATGAAGAATTATTAGTCATAAATGAATAATATTTATGTTATTAGAAATATCAATTTATTGAACAACTTTTCTATATTAACTTCACATAGATGTATACAAAATGTTTTTTTTATCAACTGACAAGTGGTCTTTTGAAACAAGAACTTCTTACAAGGTAACTAAATGAAATTCAGTTATTTCAAATTCTAATTGTGAATGTGTGTTTTATATATTTGTATGTAGTTTACTTTTGGTACTCACCAAAATGATTTTATATTTACCTTATTTTGTTTTTTTTAATCTTCAATTAAAGAGATTATTATTTCTATTTCTCTTATTTATTGCAAATTATTATATTCCTTTAAACTTCTTTAAAAACTTTATTATTATCCCACAAATATTTTAGTAACTACTATATGAACTCTTTTCTTTCAAAGTTGATTCAGTTTATAATTGTATATTAAGCCATCTGGGCGTTGTCCTGATTTTCTCAAAGGACTAATTGGCACGTCTTACTGAGGTGACGGCTACCTGCAAAAAGCTTTCGATTCAACTCTCCACATTAGTTTTATTGACTCATGTTTTGAGTAATCGAAACTTTGCCGACCAAACTTTCATCATTATTGATTAAATTAGATCATTTTATTTTGTAATGATGGTGTAATTCTCGATCAATAATTGAGAGCACTTTACTTTGCATTTTAAATTGTATAATATTGCCTCAATTCTGAAAGTGTAAGTTCTTATGTGTATTTATTTTATTTTTAAATTTTACATATAATAAAAGAAATAGATTTCAATCCAATATTCATATTACTTAACCTTTGTTTCTCTTTTCAGGTTCAATAAAATTATTTTAGTTTTTAATTGTTTATGTATGTTTAGTGAAGTATGTGATTATTCTAACAACGTTGACAGTTTTTAATTCATTTAGCTCATGCAAAGTTTTGTGTTTCTTGTATTGCACAGTATTCTTAAAAAATAAGATAGAAATTCTTCATGACCTCAATAGGTTTTTAACAAAGTTATAAACTTAATTGCAGAATATTTGACATTAATAATATTATTTAAATTTTGTAAATAATAAATTAAAAGGTTAAAAAAAATAAGGTCACTGACACAACCAAGATTAGATTAAGTTTCAAACAATCATTTTAATAAAACAAATTCTTGATGTTTCAAAGCGATTGAACCTCTTGATAAAATCAGCAAAGAAGCTCACAATTTCCCTCTGCTAAAAATATCGTGAAAGATAAATGATGATGTACAATGACAAATGTAATAGTTTTGGAATCTCCTTTTTCTTAAAAGATCCCACAACGTATCACACGTTTGTCGTGCACGTGACCCTGACATATTCCCGAGAGAACTCGCACCCAGTCCGTCTATTTTTCACATTTCCCGAGCCATGTCCGGCAAGAGCTGGCGCATTATTGCATTGTCCAGTTTGATAGAATCCCAAAATCCTTCAGAGGTCCTGCGACCGGGAAACGCGAGGTGCCTAGCAATGCGCCTTACATCCATTTTCCCAGGGGTAAATGGTAACCCATCAAACTTTTAGCTGGACACAACTCACTCCTTTCTTTCTGCCACACTCTTATTTCCGCTCGCTCTCCTTTTTCTTCTGAAAACGTGCCAAGAGAAGGCGGATGCCAAGCAGGGGATTGGCGGGGGTCATGTGATGAATATTGCAGGGGGCGCTTATTGTTTCCACTCACAAATCATCCGCCGATGTCTCGCGGGGTGCACGCCGCAATGTTTTATTCTTCTCTGGTCTCTGGCCGACACGCTCGACACGAGCAGTCTGCCAGAGATGGAAAGAAGGAGGATTTCCTCCTGCTTTATCCTCATCCTTTCCTACCAAGAACTTACTATCGTCCGCTATCCTTATTTTTCTTTTAGCAGCTGCGTCGATAGCAAGATACATCGACTTCATTTTTCGAGACCAAAAAGCACTTGACTTGACCAGTTGAAAATGAGTTTCATTTGTTTCCTTCGATACTTTGCGCAAATTTTGTTGCACGATTTATTTTTCTTTGTTTTGTTGACTTATTTTGAGATTTTTGTCGTTTGAGTGAAATTATTTGATTAAATGTTTTATTGGGTAGTTAATTTGAATTTTTTGGAAATATTTCAAACTGTATATTAAGGATTCCAAAGTTGGGAATAAATAAAATAAATAATAAACTTCGTTTAAGTTAGATTTATTATTGACTTTATTAATAATTTTATATTGTACCAACCTGTCTCGTCGTAAAAATACTTTAACTAGAAAATCGTTCTTTCGTTTTTTTGTATTGTAAAATTGTACTATTTTTTCTGAATTTGAGAATAATATGTTTGTACTGTAAACATTCACAAATCTCTTAACCTGTTTTCATGGCTTAAAATTACTGCGCCTAGACAAATTTTGTCTTGTAAAATTATATTGTAAATCCTTTTAAAACATTTATTGCCATAAGCTCCTAAAACGTCTTTCTTTGAATCACGAACTGTAATATACGTTTACAATTTTTATCTTCGCTTCCAACTTTGTACCTGAGTACAACAATTTTTAAATCTTCCTAATGGAGTTCACCGATAATTGTACCCCCATTTTTACCCTTACAAACACAACTAGTTTTCACGACACTAATACTAACACTTATAATGTATTTTTGCCTGCAAGGGCCTACGCCGTCTCTTAGCACGTTAGATACAAAATTTCCTTCAAATGAACAACATTTCTTTTTTTGGACCCACTGTCGGTTACTCAGTGTACCTACCAAATCGATACTTAAACACTTATTGAATAAATGTTAACTTTATTATTATTTATGCACAAGACGAGTTTTATTTAAAGTATCCTGTCCGTGTAACGTTTAAAATCTTTAAATGGCTAAACACAACCAAAGGTAGCTCCTTTGGCAAAGTCATTCGACGCTTGTTCTTCAAGCTGGTATTGTTGAAAATTTACGTTTGGGTAAACACCCAGTCCTTACGGAGCATTACAGTATCAAATTTTTTTTTGAAATATGGAAAGTTTCCTAAAATAAAGAAACATTACTTATAAATTTTATTACAATTCATTAAAGTGTGAAGCAGAAGTGTTTATGTAAAATTGGACCATCTTTGTAATGTTTACAAAGGATTTTGGACACTATTGTTGACTGGTATGTATATTTATACTTTTAGCAATGTATTTACAAATGTTAAATTAAAGATATTTTTAGCAAAGTTTAGTTTTTATATTCATTGTTAAATGTTTTCCTAAAGATGCCAAGGCCGAGAACTAGAAAAATGGTTGCTCTAAAACAGCTTTATCGTGAGATTGAAGATGAGGAAGGATATCCTATGTGACGGCAGAAATTTTAGGCTTTTTTTAGGAATTTTTTTTTCAGAGAAAATAAAATATAACTCCATAACTTAGCTTACGTAGTATAATTGGTGTCTCAAAATATAAAAAAAAATTTTTTTTTAATGATTTTTAAAATTATTTAATAATTATTTGCAGGGAACAAAGCTGACTCTATAGCTGGCTGATTTCTTAAATAGGACTTTAAAAATAAATCATTTTCAAATTTAAAAAAACAACTTTCTGCAATGAATTGAAAAACGTCTAACGTTATCTTAAAGATAAACTTTTCACCTTTTCAAAACCCTTATATAAAATGTTTTCATCTTTTTTTTGAGCAAGTATTCACCTGGAGCGTTGTAATTAATTGACAACGAAGGAGAGAGAGCAAGCCACATTTACAGAGAACTTTAGATACGTCTCTTACTTTCGGCGACAATGGTGATTTTGAAAAGACTGCATGAATTCTAAATTCGTACACGGAATCCCAAGTGGCACAATTTGAGTTAATTCCGCTGCAGAGAACAGGAGACTCGATTAAAAATCTTGGTTCATTGTCTTCCGTTTGCCCTGGGTGCATGGTCTCAACCCTGGCCAATTCCGTTGGATGGCAAAGCTCGTTAAAATTCATAAAAACACATAGACATACCTTTCCTTTCTCACACAAGTTTCATGCCTGATCAACGGATAACTAGACTTTTTTAGATTAAAAAATTCCACCTTATATTTGCCTTCATAAAGAAATAATTTCATCCCGAAATTAAAAACCATCCCAAACAACTTGATATCAAAAACAAAACTTCCCCTATAAAGTAAAACAGTAAAAAATAAATTAAATCAATATTATAAATCTGAAGATCTCTAAATTGAAAAATGTTCAAGTTTGACAATTTTACCAATATCTTGCTCCAAGTTTAAAATTATATCAGAGAAAATCCAGTCATTTTCCATGTTAAACTCGCAGAGCGAGCACAAAACAAACTTCCGTTAAACATCCGACATGACAATTTGAAGCGTTCTTCTGACTTAAGGTCCGCAAAGATAATTGTGAATTCTCTTTCTGGTCTGCACTGAAATCCCGAAGGATCGACAGAGTCAATGAAAGACGTCCTGGACTTACATGCAGTTACTTTGCCAAGAGTGGAAAGTTTTGTCCACGGTCGGCGACGCTTAAACTCGGAAAAATTGCTGAAATTTATTCGATTTGAGATTTATAAACTTGATAAAGTACTGGGACAGGTTGTTCAAGTTTGGGAAATAAAGAATTGAATTTGGAGCGTTGCTGTTTGTAAATTATGAGTCTTTAGGAGGAAATTAACTAAGACAGTATATCGCCAAGGACGTAGGCAAATATGGTTAACGCTGTTTGCTTTGGTTTGAATGGAAGTCACATGTGTGTAACTGGTCCGCACTGCAACCAAGAACTTGGCCCTCACCATCGCTACTAAGACCTTTTCTGCTTCGTACTAACGTACGATCCTATCCCACGTCACCCCTAAGTTAAACAGTATAATGGCCAATTTAAAATGTCCCACGGAGTATCTTAGATCCTTATTTGCTCCTTCCATACGATGTTTAAACTTGAGCAAATGTACATCACAAGATTCACGCTAAAAAATTGGTCCATGATGTACGAGTTTGATCAAAAATCAAGTAAGATCTTTAAAAGATTTTCTCCGAAATTATTAAAAAAAAAAAGATTATATATAAATAGTAGAGCACAATTTGTTGTAAGCAATTGTAAATTTTTTTTTTAATTAATATTATAAAAGTTAATTCAAATTCTTTAAGTTGAAGGGACTGAAAAGAAGTGGCCATGCGTAGTGATGCATAACGATCCGATCAATTCTCGTTATCGATCGTTTTAATTATGATATCGTAAGCAATATCGATCCGATCTGTTCGACTGTTCATTTGTTTTTCGGAAGATTTAAACGATTTGGTTATCTGTGAAGAAGATCTAGGAAACAGGTTTATAAATTAGTTTTATTTTCTTTGTAAAAAAATGTAAACTGTCAATTTAATTCGCTTGATGACATTTTAAATTGTGATATTTCCTTCCTAATACAAATGTATTTGGGCAATTGAGTTTAACGTCGCTTAATTAGGATAAAAATTAATTTTTAATGCAGCATAGAAAAAGATAACCCTGGTGAAGATAACCTCGAAAAATTTCGATCAAAGAGGAGAAAACATAATGGGATATCTTTGAGCGAATCTTTTGAATATTTCCGGGAGAATGCCTGTAAGATGGCGAAGTGCAAATTGTGTCCAACAACAGAAAATGAGAGAATATTTAAAATGACAGATGGCAATACGACTAGCTTGATGCGACATCTTTCAAAAATGCATCCTGAGGAATATGCCTTGACTTATCCAAATAAAAATCCAACTTCCACATTATCGAAAGAGGTAATTTTTTTGTATGAAAATTAATTTTTCTTGAATAATTTAAAATAAAATAAAAATTCTTAAACTGACGCTGAATCACTTTTGCTCTTCCTACTGCAATTGCAAACTTCACAAAAAGTTTTATATGGTCAGGTTTTAAACTTGTTTTTTTAGTTCTTAAAATTTAATCATTTAATTGAACCATCAGAGAGTAATCAAAATATACAATCTAAAAATGTGTAGACAGTTTTTTCAACCAATATTATGTTAGAACAAATAAAAAATAAAATCAGATCTCTTAATATTATAAGAGCTTTTAGAAAAATAAATATAAATTAAAAAGAATAACATTTAACTTTTTTTTAATTTAAAGTTTAGAATTTATTTTACATAACCTTTTATCTATTTTAAATTAAAAAAAAATTCTCGGTTCGTTCAAATTATCGAGGTGCTCGCTTTAGCGATCCGATCCGAACGATAATAGATTTCTAACCAACGATCATTTTCTTTGTTTTTTATGACAGCTCGATCGTCCCGATCATTATGCATCACTAGGCCATGAGGGGCCGGACAAAATATTTATCATTTAGGTATTTTTTAAACAAATTAATTGTAAGCACTTACGTGTTTTTATCAACTACTGTAGGGCCGTAGTTTAAAGGAATGTATCATTCCATTCATGACTGATTCCAGAAAAAAGTCGAAATTGGCTTTACTGAGTTAATAAATTTTTTTTTTCTCAAACCGTAGTTTATGTCTTATTTGATTAAAATATTATAATGGTCCTCAACTTTTTTGAACTTGAATTTTTGAATGGAATATAAAGGTAAAATTTAGTGAGGGAATGACGAATCGAAACAAAATGACCATAACCTCAGAAACATAACCTTACTTCCCTATGCACTGTAAACAATGGGATATAAATACTGGAAACATATATGCAAATACACTTTGATTAGTAAAAGTTCTTACCTATTTATAAATCAACATGAGAAAATGACGTAAAGAAATGTATTTTTGAAAATCTCATTGATAAATTAGTTTTAACAAAATATCCTTTCTACAAACGTTCGCTGCAGTATAGGTTGTTAATAACTGTTTAAAATCGAAACTCCTTTTCTATATTCTGGCTTATCTGTATTTCTGTATTTCATTTCTATATTGAGTGAATTTCTAAAAGTTATGTGACACAGATAAAGGGCCTAGATCTGCGAATGACGAACGTGAGTCAGTAGCAATGTGGACTCTGAACGAGAAGATCCCATTGTATTTACTAAATCTTGAAAATGTCTATAACGATAAATAGATATTGTTTCTGTCTGAATTTCTATTAGAACTTATAAATAATTAAGAGTTTAATTTCGAGTTATTTAATAAAATTTGTGAACTATGAAAAAATGTGCTCTTCAACATGTTATTATTTCTTTCCTCAACAATAACAATGTTGCCAACTTTCAAAAAACTTACGGCGGGACTTGGTAGGCATTCAAATTTTGCTCCAATCACACTGTTTCAAAGCGATGAGGGAATGATAAGTTTTTCAAGGATAAATTTTGAAGTATATTTAAAAATATTTCCATTCGCTGTTTTTAAATTATAAACTCGTATAGTTCTAGTAAATATTATCTTGTATAAATAAAAAATAAAATAACGAACATTTATTAAGGAATTTTATGTTTTGAGTTAATGATTCTCTTCGAATTCAGCAGTTGGGAATATATAGATAGATGGTAATTTATGGACATTCACACGGTAATCTATAGGATTTTTTGGGGTAATTTATAACAATGTGTAAGTTATAAATCACGATTCAAAAAATTGATTTTAGTAATTAATGGAATTTTCTAAAGTAATTTATAGAAATTTTCCAGGTGATTTACAAAATTTAAAAGGTACAAACTACGATTCAAAATTTTAATTTTGGTAATTTATATAAATTTTATCAGTAATTTATAAAAATTTCTATAGGTAATTTATAAAAATGTATAAGCAACACATCATAATTTAAATTTTTTATTTTGGTAATTCATGAATGTTTTTTCGGTAATTTATGAAAAAAATGTAAAGCTGAAATTACAGTTTAATTTTTAATGACGATTGATACTCTTTCGAACGGCATTAATAATTTCTTTTTTTCAAGAAAATTATGATTAATTTTCAATTTTTCTCACATGGATCACTTTTATATGATTCAAAATAAATATTACACTTTATTCAACCTTTTTTATGAATAATTTTCAAATTTATTGTAACATATTCAACGACCGGTCGAGGTTGGTGGAGACGATTTTGTCATGCCCTGAACAAATTTGAAATTTGAAATTGAAAAAAAAATTAATAAATCAATTAGATAATTGATTGCTTTCTTCATGTTTCATGTATCAACTTAAGAAAATTTATTTGTTATTGTTACTTATTCTTAAGTAGAACTATGTTTAAAATTTATTTTTATTTACTATTTTTATTAATAAAATAGAGGATAACAAAAAAAACTAAGGTCCAGCAAAAATAGCAAAAAAAAATTTTTTTATAAAACGTTTTTTTTTTGTTCAATTACACAAAAATAAACAGTACTATATGCCAATATTTTTTGTACTTATTAGTGAACATTGCTAAAAATAATAAATTTTCTTTTTATACTTCCTGTGACGACAGGTCAAATTATGATATTTTTTGCCTTTTGAACAACACCTTAAGTTTGTCACCAGATGTTTTTTGGTTTTTAATTTTTAAATCTTTCACCTTTTTAAAATGTTCTATTGAAAATTTATAGTAATTTTAATTTCTTCAAATATCTATCAATTTAAACTTGCATACATTAAAAGTTCAATTAATTCACGGTTCAAATATACTAAATTCGAAGGAACATAAAAATTTCTTCAATTTTTAATATGTCTTTTCTCTTATAATTTCAATTAGTACTTAAACTACAATTTTCAACTATTTTTATCATTTTCCAATTATTTTCCGCAATTTTTAGTTATTTTTATTGTTCCTCACTTTTTCCTCTAAATCTTCAATTCTCCTTCCGCAAATTTCAATTCTTTTCTTTTAACTTTTTTAATCACTTTTTCAAGTTTTATAATTTTGTCATCGACATTATATCAATTTCATAATTTATTGCTAAATTTTATATTATTTATCGCAAATTTAAATTAATATTTTTAATATGTCATTATTATTTTCATTTAGCAATTATTATTTTCAATTTTTAATCGTTTTCATTCTTTCTGAATTAATATCCGGATATTTAAAGAATAAAAGTATATCAATTATCAATTATTTTGTTCAATATTTACTTCTTTTTCTTTTTTTGCCTTTATTTTCTCCATCTTTTAATAATTTTTCAATTAATTTTTTAAATTTTCAGTTATCAAAAATTTAGATTATTGTCTTCAATTTTCAATTTTTTAAAAGATTTCAATTATTTTCTTTTGCTTAAAAAAAATTCTGTATTTTTCTAATATTTCATCCAATTTCTAACTATTTTCTTTCTTTTGGAATAATTCTTAAATTTTTATCATATTTTAATTACTTTTTTCAATTAAAAAATTTTTTTTTATTATTTTCAATTATTTTTCTCAATTCTTAATTATTATTAATTATGAAATTCTAAAATTACAATTATTTTTAACTTTCTTCAATTATTTTCTTTATTTTTTAATTATTCTCATACTTTGCAATTTCTTTCTATGATTTTCAAGTATTTTACTCAATTTTCAATTATTTTTTGCTTTCTCATAGAGGAAGCTTTGTGATCGTTAAGATTTTCGATTTCCCAAAAATAGTCAAAATTGACTCATTTTCATCTAAAAAGCGTAAATTTTCATTCCTAAGCAAATGTCCAGATGTATGTATGTGTGTGTGTGTGTGTATAGCGTTTTTTGTGTACAAGATATCTCGAGAACGCTTTAACGGATTCTAATAAAACTTGGTTGACTTATTAAGTTCATGAATATCTAAATTTGGACACAGGGATTTTTGAAAATACCCAACCAAATTTTTTTAGCACCTTTTTTCATCGAAAAAAATATTTTTTTCAAAAAAATTTTTTTATGCTAAAAATATAACTTAATGAATACAAAAATCATATTCCTTATCACAAAACGAATTGATTGACCTATGTAAAGTTTATAATTAGTCAAGAATTCATAAAATAATTCATGTTTTTACATTTTTTTGCATTTAAAATTCTTCTTTTTTTAATAACTTCCCCAATTAACTTATAATTAATTTTGCTAACTTGGAAGCGAAATGTCAATGAAATGGACATAATTCTCACCTAATTTCAACTTATCATTGTTTCTATCATAGTTCAATTATCTTTTAAAGTTTCAGAATTTAATATCATTTTTTAATTATTTTCATCTTTTTTAATTATTCTAAATTTTTAAAAATATTTTCTAAGATTTTTAAATATTGTTCTCAAATTTTTCATTATTTTATTCAATTTTTAATCATCTCCAATTGTTTTCAAAATTTTGAAAGTTTTAAACTACATTTATCTAGTATTTCTATTATTTATTCAATTTTTAATTATTTATATTTTTTTCTTATTATTTTCTTCAATTTTCAATTACTTACGTTCTTTTTCATATTTTCCAAAAAAATTTTAATTAATTATCTGAAATTTTTATTATTTTATTCAATGTTCAATTCTATCTATCATTTTCCTGTATTTTATGTATATTCTGTATTTTTTGCAATTATCTCTCTTAAATTAAAAATTGTTCTCTTAAATTTTAAATTATCTTTACATTTTTTCATTTATTTCAATTTATTTTTTCTAATTTTTAATTTTTTTCTGTTTTGTCAATAAACTTCTAAAAGTTTCAAGTATTTTTCTAATTTTTTTTTTAACTTTCCTTTGTTTAAAACATATTAATTTTCTCAATAAATTTTAATTATTTTCTTTAATATTAAATTATCTATATTATTTTCTTCAATTTTTAATAATTTGTATTATTTCTGAATTAATTTTCTAAATTTTTGAATATTTATCTCAATTTCAATAATTTTTTTCAATTTTCAATTACTTTCTTAAATTTTTCATTATATTCACAATTTTTTTAAATTACTTTTAATACTTTTAATATTTTCAAATATTTTCCTCAAATTTAAATTATTTTTTAAATTTTAAAACATGTCTGTAATTTTTTTAATTACATTCGTCAATTTTTAATTGGTTTCATTATTTTTTTTCAACTAATTTAAAAAATTTCCAATTAATTTTTTTAAATTACAATTATTTTTAGCAATTTTGCTTTCATTCTAAAATATTTTAAATTTTGTCGTATGTAAATAAAACTTGTTTCATGTATTTTTTAATATTATATTTAAAATATTTATAAGTCCCGATAATATAAGGTGTAGAAACTGTTCGGGCGCCAGCGCGAGTTGTTTAATCTAGTTTCACATACAAATACTTACAATCGAAAAAATTGAATGTTGGATGTAAGTAAATTATCACATTTGATTTATATAATTATCACAAAAAGATGAAAAGAAAGTTTAGTATTACTTTCAAAATTCACATTTATTCCAATTCCATCAAAAAAAAAAAAAACATTGTCACGTTTTATATGAATTGAAAACTGAAAAATCGTGGTGAATATCTCTCGAGAATGTTTCGCATTGTTGGAGTTTACAGAAAAGCTTTTTCCACGAAAACAGAGATTATGGTTTGTTGGAGAAAAGAAGCGAGCAATCCGACGAATAGGTATCGCCGGGACTGAAAATAAAAATGGGTCTGTCACTTCCTATATTAAGTGGAGTCAGCTAGCGGTCCAGGATGCCCCTGGGGGTACCAGCAGGGTCACAAGCGACGTATTTAAATAAAACATTGGATCGCGTTGCAATTCGCCCCTTACCGCCCCTACAACGACCCCCGTTCTGCAGATAAACAAATTAAGCTGCAACGGGTGCGCGATGCACTGTACAGGGACTATTTTTGCTCTCGACAAATGTGACTCGGGTGTATACTATATTGCTGTCTCATCCTCTTGTCTGAATTCAATTTTCAAGTACATTTTCTCTACTTTGTGTACATAACACATGACCATTGCACTGCAGCTTGTAAAATCAACATTTTTACCCTCAGCGGCTTCATTAAGGAAAATTGGATTCATTCTTTACTGGAATTTGAGAGAAGAGTGATATAAGTGGAGAGTGATTAGGGCGATTAGAATATTAAATAACTAGCAAAATAAAAGGCGCGCCAACGCGCGATTAGTTTTTCATACATTTTAGAAATTATAGAATATAATAATAAATATAGCAAATCGGTAAATAATATTTATCTAATAAGAAGAAATAAATATTTTAAATATAATATTTAAAAATCAATTAATATAAAAAAAATAAATATTTATTTAAGACAAAATTGATAATATTTTAGAATTAAAAAGTATTGCAAAAAAAAATAATTGAAATTAAACAAAATAATTGCAAATTAATTGAAAAAAAAATGAAATCAATTAAAAATTGGGGAAAGTAATTTAAACAATCATAAAAATGTTTTAAACATAAAGAAAATAATTCAAATTTGAGAAAAATACTTGAGAATCTTAAAAGTAAATTAAATCAAAATTGAATAATGAAAAATTAGAGAAAATAATTGAAAATTGAAAAACATAGTTAAAAATTGAGATAAATAAATGAAAATTAAAAAAAAAATTTAAAGTTAAAAAAAATAATTGAATTTGAGAAAATAATTAAACAAATTACATAAAATATTTTAAATAAAGGAAAGTTAAAGAAAATTTGAGAAAAATACTTAAAACTTTTAGAAGTTCATTGAAATAAAAGAAAATAATTATAAAAATTAGAGAAAATAATTGAAAATTGAAAAACATGGTTAAAAATTGAGATAAATAAATGAAAATTAAAAAAAAATTTAAAGTTAAAAAAAAAATTAAAATTTGAGAAAATAATTAAACGAATTACATAAAATATTTTAAATAAAGAAAAGTTAATGAAAATTTGAGAAAAATACTTAAAACTTTCAGAAGTTAATTGAAATAAAAGAAAATAATTAAAAATTAGAGAAAATAAATGAAAAAAGATAAAAAAAATTTTAAATTGAACAGAACAAGTTTTAATTAAAGAGAAATAAGTAGAAACTTTTTGTCAATTATGAAAATGAACGACAAAAAGAACGAAATTAATTGAAAATTGAAGAAAATACTTAAGAAAATAAATAATGAAATAATTGAAGTCAGATAAATAGTTAAACATTTTTGATAGTATGAAACAAATGTAAAGAATTGAAAATTGAAGGAAATAAATTTTAGAAAATAATTGAAAAATGTTGTTAAATTTTAAAACTTTACGAAAATAATTAAAATATGATACAAACAATGATAGGTTATAAAACAGTAAATGAATTTAAGTGTGATAATTGAAAAAACTACAGGAATTTTTTTTAAATAAAGAAAAAATAATTGAAATTCGAAAAAAATACATGAAGATCTTAGAAATTAATTAAAAAAAAAAAAGAAAATAAATAAAAATTGGAGAAAAGAATTGAAGAAATAAGCTAAAAGTGATTAGAATTTACGATAATTAATAAAATTTTTTGGAAATTATGAAAACAAATAAAAATAATTAAAAATCG
Source organism: Ganaspis brasiliensis (assembly GCA_037103525.1). NCBI lineage: Eukaryota > Metazoa > Arthropoda > Insecta > Hymenoptera > Figitidae > Ganaspis > Ganaspis brasiliensis. The sequence goes on from JAZKLR010000194.1 coordinate 990,437, forward strand.
AAGAAAAAAATAGAAATTTGAGAAAAATACTTGAAAATTTTTAGAAATTAATTGTATAAAATGGAAAAACTAAAAATTGGAGAAAAGTCTGGAAGAAAGCTAAAAATAATTGAAATTTACGATAATTAATAAAAAAAATTTGAAATTTTTATAACAAATTAAAATAATTAGAAATTGATGAAAATATTTGAATTTTCAGAAAAATACTTAAAAATCTTAGAAAATAATTTTAGAAAATGAGAATAATAATTAACAATCGAGGAAAATAATTAAAAAATTACAAAATTAATTTAAAATTAAAAAAAAAATTGAAATATGCTGAAAATAATTTAAGATTAAGAAAGAAAATTGAATTATGATGAAAATAATTTAAATATAAAAAATGGAAAACATTCAATAAAATTTGAGAGAAATAACTGAAAAAATCATAGAATATATGTTGAAAAAAAAATAATTTTAAAAATTTTTAATTAAAGAGAATAATTAAAAAATCATTGAAATAACGAAAATTGATGAAAATTTAGGAAATTAATTGCATGTGTATATATTTTAAACTTCTTCAAAAACCATAATAAATTTTTAAAGAGAGTCAAAATCAATAAAATAACAGGGACTCACTTCACTTCAGTTTTTAAAACGAAAAAGATGAACAGAAAAAGATTGGTCAGAAAAAGATGAATAAATATTAATACTAACTAACTTCACTTCAGACTTTAAAACGTGGACAGAAAAAGATGAATAAATATAAATACATACTAACTAACTTCAGGAGTTTACGGAGATTATTATTAAATGGTAATAATAATAATAATAATAATAATAATAAATAATAATAAGAATATTTTAGTTAGTATGTATTTATATTTATTCATCTTTTTCTGTCTACGTTTTAAAGTCTGAAGTGAAGTTAGTTAGTATTAATATTTATTCAACTTTTTCTGTCCACATTTTAAAATCCAGAGTTAAGGGCATGTGGAAGGCGCCAACTTCAAATGATTCGTTGTAATATTTTCCACCAATTTTCTAGAAAAATACAAAACATACTTTAATAAAATTAAAGGAAATAGTAAATGAGACCTAGACGCATTGGCGTCCAGTCCGTTTGAGGTTTAATTTTAATTCTAAATTTGTGGAAAATATTAAAACGAATCGTTTGAAGTTGGCGCCTTCCACATGCCCTTAAAGTTAGTCCCTGTTATTTTATTTTGTTGTGCAGGTTTTTAATTGTCATTTGTGTAAAAAAAAAGTTTTGAAAAATGCTTTAAAAATTTATTATGGTTTTTGAAGAACTTTAATATATATACACATGCAATAATTGCAAATTAATTGAAAAAAAAATGAAATCAATTAAAAATTGGGGAAAGTAATTTAAACAATCATAAAAATGTTTTAAACATAAAGAAAATAATTCAAATTTGAGAAAAATACTTGAGAATCTTAAAAGTAAATTAAATCAAAATTGAATAATGAAAAATTAGAGAAAATAATTGAAAATTGAAAAACATAGTTAAAAATTGAGATAAATAAATGAAAATTAAAAAAAAAATTTAAAGTTAAAAAAATAATTGAATTTGAGAAAATAATTAAACAAATTACATAAAATATTTTAAATAAAGGAAAGTTAAAGAAAATTTGAGAAAAATACTTAAAACTTTTAGAAGTTCATTGAAATAAAAGAAAATAATTATAAAAATTAGAGAAAATAATTGAAAATTGAAAAACATGGTTAAAAATTGAGATAAATAAATGAAAATTAAAAAAAAATTTAAAGTTAAAAAAAAAATTAAAATTTGAGAAAATAATTAAACGAATTACATAAAATATTTTAAATAAAGAAAAGTTAAAGAAAATTTGAGAAAAATACTTAAAACTTTCAGAAGTTAATTGAAATAAAAGAAAATAATTAAAAATAAGAGAAAATAAATGAAAAAAGATAAAAAAAATTTTAAATTGAACAGAACAAGTTTTAATTAAAGAGAAATAAGTAGAAACTTTTTGTCAATTATGAAAATGAACGACAAAAAGAACGAAATTAATTGAAAATTGAAGAAAATACTTAAGAAAATAAATAATGAAATAATTGAAGTCAGATAAATAGTTAAACATTTTTGATAGTATGAAACAAATGTAAAGAATTGAAAATTGAAGGAAATAAATTTTAGAAAATAATTGAAAAATGTTGTTAAATTTTAAAACTTTACGAAAATAATTAAAATATGATACAAACAATGATAGGTTATAAAACAGTAAATGAATTTAAGTGTGATAATTGAAAAAACTACAGGAATTTTTTTTAAATAAAGAAAAAATAATTGAAATTCGAAAAAAATACATGAAGATCTTAGAAATTAATTAAAAAAAAAAAAGAAAATAAATAAAAATTGGAGAAAAGAATTGAAGAAATAAGCTAAAAGTGATTAGAATTTACGATAATTAATAAAATTTTTTGGAAATTATGAAAACAAATAAAAATAATTAAAAATCGAAGAAAAAAATAGAAATTTGAGAAAAATACTTGAAAATTTTTAGAAATTAATTGTATAAAATGGAAAAACTAAAAATTGGAGAAAAGTCTGGAAGAAAGCTAAAAATAATTGAAATTTACGATAATTAATAAAAAAAATTTGAAATTTTTATAACAAATTAAAATAATTAGAAATTGATGAAAATATTTGAATTTTCAGAAAAATACTTAAAAATCTTAGAAAATAATTTTAGAAAATGAGAATAATAATTAACAATCGAGGAAAATAATTAAAAAATTACAAAATTAATTTAAAATTAAAAAAAAAATTGAAATATGCTGAAAATAATTTAAGATTAAGAAAGAAAATTGAATTATGATGAAAATAATTTAAATATAAAAAGTGGAAAACATTCAATAAAATTTGAGAGAAATAACTGAAAAAATCATAGAATATATGTTGAAAAAAAAATAATTTTAAAAATTTTTAATTAAAGAGAATAATTAAAAAATCATTGAAATAACGAAAATTGATGAAAATTTAGGAAATTAATTGCATGTGTATATATTTTAAACTTCTTCAAAAACCATAATAAATTTTTAAAGAGAGTCAAAATCAATAAAATAACAGGGACTCACTTCACTTCAGTTTTTAAAACGAAAAAGATGAACAGAAAAAGATTGGTCAGAAAAAGATGAATAAATATTAATACTAACTAACTTCACTTCAGACTTTAAAACGTGGACAGAAAAAGATGAATAAATATAAATACATACTAACTAACTTCAGGAGTTTACGGAGATTATTATTAAATGGTAATAATAATAATAATAATAATAATAATAAATAATAATAAGAATATTTTAGTTAGTATGTATTTATATTTATTCATCTTTTTCTGTCTACGTTTTAAAGTCTGAAGTGAAGTTAGTTAGTATTAATATTTATTCAACTTTTTCTGTCCACATTTTAAAATCCAGAGTTAAGGGCATGTGGAAGGCGCCAACTTCAAATGATTCGTTGTAATATTTTCCACCAATTTTCTAGAAAAATACAAAACATACTTTAATAAAATTAAAGGAAATAGTAAATGAGACCTAGACGCATTGGCGTCCAGTCCGTTTGAGGTTTAATTTTAATTCTAAATTTGTGGAAAATATTAAAACGAATCGTTTGAAGTTGGCGCCTTCCACATGCCCTTAAAGTTAGTCCCTGTTATTTTATTTTGTTGTGCAGGTTTTTAATTGTCATTTGTGTAAAAAAAAAGTTTTGAAAAATGCTTTAAAAATTTATTATGGTTTTTGAAGAACTTTAATATATATACACATGCAATAATTGCAAATTAATTGAAAAAAAAATGAAATCAATTAAAAATTGGGGAAAGTAATTTAAACAATCATAAAAATGTTTTAAACATAAAGAAAATAATTCAAATTTGAGAAAAATACTTGAGAATCTTAAAAGTAAATTAAATCAAAATTGAATAATGAAAAATTAGAGAAAATAATTGAAAATTGAAAAACATAGTTAAAAATTGAGATAAATAAATGAAAATTAAAAAAAAAATTTAAAGTTAAAAAAATAATTGAATTTGAGAAAATAATTAAACAAATTACATAAAATATTTTAAATAAAGGAAAGTTAAAGAAAATTTGAGAAAAATACTTAAAACTTTTAGAAGTTCATTGAAATAAAAGAAAATAATTATAAAAATTAGAGAAAATAATTGAAAATTGAAAAACATGGTTAAAAATTGAGATAAATAAATGAAAATTAAAAAAAAATTTAAAGTTAAAAAAAAAATTAAAATTTGAGAAAATAATTAAACGAATTACATAAAATATTTTAAATAAAGAAAAGTTAAAGAAAATTTGAGAAAAATACTTAAAACTTTCAGAAGTTAATTGAAATAAAAGAAAATAATTAAAAATAAGAGAAAATAAATGAAAAATGATAAAAAAAATTTAAAATTGAACAGAACAAGTTTTAATTAAAGAGAAATAAGTAGAAACTTTTTGTCAATTATGAAAATGAACGACAAAAAGAACGAAATTAATTGAAAATTGAAGAAAATACTTAAGAAAATAAATAATGAAATAATTGAAGTCAGATAAATAGTTAAACATTTTTGATAGTATGAAACAAATGTAAAGAATTGAAAATTGAAGGAAATAAATTTTAGAAAATAATTGAAAAATGTTGTTAAATTTTAAAACTTTACGAGAATAATTAAAATATGATACAAACAATGATAGGTTATAAAACAGTAAATGAATTTAAGTGTGATAATTAAAATAACTACAGGAATTTTTTTTAAATAAAGAAAAAATAATTGAAATTCGAAAAAAATACATGAAGATCTTAGAAATTAATTAAAAAAAAAAAATAAAATAAATAAAAATTGGAGAAAAGAATTGAAGAAATAAGCTAAAAGTAATTTGAATTTACGATAATTAATAAAATTTTTTGGAAATTATGAAAACAAATAAAAACAATTAAAAATCGAAGAAAAAAATAGAAATTTGAGAAAAATACTTAAAAATTTTTAGAAATTAATTGTATAAAATGGAAAAACTAACAATTTATAACAAATTAAAATAATTAGAAATTGATGAAAATATTTGAATTTTCAGAAAAATACTTAAAAATCTTAGAAAATAATTTTAGAAAATGAGAATAATAATTAACAATCGAGGAAAATAATTAAAAAATTACAAAATTAATTTAAAATTAAAAAAAAAATTGAAACATGCTGAAAATAATTTAAGATTAAGAAAGAAAATTGAATTATGATGAAAATAATTTAAATATAAAAAATGGAAAACATTCAATAAAATTTGAGAGAAATAACTGAAAAAATCATAGAATATATGTTGAAAAAAAAATAATTTTAAAAATTTTTAATTAAAGAGAATAATTAAAAAATCATTGAAATAACGAAAATTGATGAAAATTTAGGAAATTAATTGCATGTGTATATATTTTAAACTTCTTCAAAAACCATAATAAATTTTTAAAGAGAGTCAAAATCAATAAAATAACAGGGACTCACTTCACTTCAGTTTTTAAAACGAAAAAGATGAACAGAAAAAGATTGGTCAGAAAAAGATGAATAAATATTAATACTAACTAACTTCACTTCAGACTTTAAAACGTGGACAGAAAAAGATGAATAAATATAAATACATACTAACTAACTTCAGGAGTTTACGGAGATTATTATTAAATGGTAATAATAATAATAATAATAATAATAATAAATAATAATAAGAATATTTTAGTTAGTATGTATTTATATTTATTCATCTTTTTCTGTCTACGTTTTAAAGTCTGAAGTGAAGTTAGTTAGTATTAATATTTATTCAACTTTTTCTGTCCACATTTTAAAATCCAGAGTTAAGGGCATGTGGAAGGCGCCAACTTCAAATGATTCGTTGTAATATTTTCCACCAATTTTCTAGAAAAATACAAAACATACTTTAATAAAATTAAAGGAAATAGTAAATGAGACCTAGACGCATTGGCGTCCAGTCCGTTTGAGGTTTAATTTTAATTCTAAATTTGTGGAAAATATTAAAACGAATCGTTTGAAGTTGGCGCCTTCCACATGCCCTTAAAGTTAGTCCCTGTTATTTTATTTTGTTGTGCAGGTTTTTAATTGTCATTTGTGTAAAAAAAAAGTTTTGAAAAATGCTTTAAAAATTTATTATGGTTTTTGAAGAACTTTAATATATATACACATGCAATTAATTTCCTAAATTTTTAGTTATTATCTCAAATTTAGATTATTGTCATCAATTTTCCATTATATAACGATTTTTTAATTACTTTCTTTTGCTTCAAAATAAATTCTGCAATTTTCTTATTTTTCATCAATTTATAAATAAATTCATTATTTTGTCATTACTTAAAACTTTCAATTATTTATCCGATATTGAAATTATTTTCATAAATTTTCGTTATTTCTGTGATTTTTTAATTATTCTCTTTAATTACAATTTTTCAAGTCATTTTGTAATTATTATTTTTTTTAAACATATACTCTATGATTTTTTCAGTTATTTCTCTCAACTTTTATTGAATGTCTTCAATTTTTCATATTTAAATTATTTTCATCATAATTTAATTTTCTTTTCCAATCTTAAATTATTTTCAGCATATTTCAATTATTTTTTCCAATTTTGAATTAATTTTATCATTTTTCAATTATTTTTCTGGATTGTTAATTATTATTCTCTTATTCTAAAATTATTTTCAAAGATTTTTAAGGGGCCCGTATCATTTTGACACAAATTTTTTCGTGCAACTTGTTATATTGTACTCCCGATGATGAATGTTATATTTTACTCCTACTAAAATCAAAGATTTTTAAGTTTTAATTATTCAATAATTGAACTTTTTGGATTAATTAAGTCTTTTAATATTAATTTAATGTATTAAAATCAAATATTTAATAAATAGAACTTAATAATCTTTGATTTCAGAAAAAGTAAAATATAACATTCATCTTCGGGAGTACAATATAACAAGTTGCTCGAAAAATTTCGTGTCAAAATGATACTGGCCCTTTTTAAGTATGTTTCTGAAAATTCAAATCTTTTCATCAATTTCTAATTATTTTAATTTGTTATCAGAATTTCAAACTGTTTTTTTAATTAGTCATCGTAAATTTCAATTATTTTTATCTTTCTTCCAAACTTTTCTCCAATTTTTAGTTTTTCTCATTTTATAAAATTAATTTCTATATTTACTTTTTTTAAGTATTTTTTCCTCAAATTTCTATTATTTTCTTCAATTTTTAATTATTTTTATTAGTTTTCATAATTTTCAAAAATTTTTATTACTTATCGTAAAATTCAATTATTTTTAGTGTTCTTCCAGTCTTTTCTCCAATTTTTAGTTATTCTCATTTTGTAAAATTATTTTCTGAGATTTTTAATAATTTTTCTAAAATTTTAAATGTTTTCTTCAATTTTTAATTCTTTACATTTGTTTCATAATTTCAAAAATTGTGAACTATTTATCTGACTTTTCAATTATTTTCGTTTTTTTTCTCGTTCTTTTTTATAATTGTCAAAAAGTTTTTTATTATTCCTCTTTAATTAAAACTTGATTTGTTCAATTTTAAATTATTCTTATCTTTTTTCATTTATTTTCTCTAATTTTTAATTATTTTCTTTTATTTCAATGAACTTCTGAAAGTTTAAGTATTTTTCTCAAATTTTGTTTAACTTTCCTTATTTCAGAAGGAATCGATTGACCTATATAACTTTTAAAATTGATCAAGAATTCATGAAATAATTCATATTTTTGCATCTTTTTGCATTAAAAATTCTCTTTTAACAACTTTCTCTATTAACTTATATATATTATTAATTTCTTGCTTCCTCTATGAGGAAGCAAATTATTTTGCTTACTTGGAAGCAAAATGTTCATGAAATGGACATAATTCTCACCTAGTTTATATTTATTATTGTTGAAGGGAATTATAGGTATTATTTTTTTTTTAAAATGAAGCGCCTTTGCTTTGGTAACCTGAGATTGCCCGGAGAAATATAAAATTTTCGATTCATTTCGATTAATGTCGTGAGACCTCGTCCAAACGAACGGGCTAAAAGGGCCAGAAAGGGGAGAGATTGTTGGGGACAGAGTGGGAATTGATAATCTTATAAGTGAAATCGCTTCCGTGTCTCGTTCTTATCAATCGAAATTTTATGGAGAGAAGTTCCTTGCCATATTTCTACGTGTGTCGCCGACAGCACAAAGGTAAATTGTGTTTTAAAATAAAAATTCGTGTTTAATTTGAATTTCTCGGTTTTAAAAATTTTATTTGAGTTCGTAAAAATTAATTAAATTCTTGTTTTTCTTCTTTTTGTTATTTTTCAAAGAGTGTGGCGCAAAATTTAAATTGGAATTGAATCCACGTGGTTCACATTAAAGACGGACGGTTGGAACGAGACGCTGAAGTGATTTTCAAATTTTGGATTTAAATTATTGGAGGATCTGGGGCCCTGGTCCTCGCCTAAATCTAATCTGTGCTGTGTGCTGGATTACATTTTCTAAAAAAAAAAAAACCAAAAATAAAAATCTTCACTTACGGATTGGGACGCTTTGCTGCTTTTAAAGAAAAGTGTTTTTGGCAACGTTTCTGAGTCTCCAACAATCTCCGTCCTCGAACCGGAACTTCGATTGATAAGTTTTTATATATTTTATTGTTCTTGTCTTATTTATTTAACTAAATTCAATTAGAATGTGTCTTGGACATTTTTTTTTGTTATATTTGTTGAATGAGTAAATGTGAAATTCGTTTATTTTATTTAAAGATCTGTAAATCTATACATATTTTTTTGTGTTTTCGAAAAGAGGCGCCTCTCTATAATTTATTTTATTTATATGAAAAATTTAATTTTGGACGAAATTTGATAAATAAATTATGTTAAGCGTATTTTGTGTGTGTTAACTTGGAACCGATCTCATTTTATTCACTTTTTTTCATCACTTATTAATATATATCATAAATTCTTTTTATTTCATTTAATTTAATATTATTTTGTATTTAAATGTAATCAATTTCTTTTTGTAAATTTTAAACTCAAAGTAATTTTGTTACATTGTATTTTATAATTTGTAAAAAGTATGAAAAACTAATCGCGCGCTTGCCCGCGTTTTATTTTGCCAGTAGATAAAATAATCTGAAATATTTTAATTAAAAATATTTTTTACTTATCTGGTGTATGATCACGTCATTTAAGTCAGATTCTATATTCTGTATTACCGATTTCACATTGCGGATTTATGGTTTTAAATTCCGGAAATCAAATTTCGGATTTTAGATTCTAGATTCGATATTCCAGATTACATTTCCCAGATTCCATATTCCAATTCCATGTGATGAATTATGACGTTACTGGAATTTTGCTTTAAAATTATTTTTTATCATTTTTCAAATATAAGCAATTTTCTTTAAAAATTAATCTTTTGGCAAAATTCAAACAATCCTGGGTCAGAGAGACCTTCCTAAAAATATTTTAAAGTAATTCCACAAAGTTAAGTGACAAAATATTTAGTATTTTAGGAGAAAGTTTACTAGGACAACTTATCATATATAATTAAATTATAATTAATTTTAACAAATTATTAATTATAATTTAGGACAAATTTTTCAATTTTAATCACATGCCCTTAATCTCTCCTATTAAACAATGATTTTATAAAAGCGAAAACAAAATTTAAATATATAATGCTGTTTTAAGAAAATCTATACTAATTTGTAATAAATTAACAGCAATTCTAAGATTATAAACAAAATTTTTGAACAAATGGACAATATTTTTTATTAGTTCATAATTTTTATTATATTGACATTAATTTTTGTTACATAGACATAGTAAATGAGATAAACAAAATTGGATACAATATAAATTGAAAATAGAAGAGAAGGTAAATTGAAAAAGTTAAAATTAAAAAGTTTTTTTTTTAAAAAACCTGGTTTTTGAAAGGCGCAGGCTTTTAACTTTAACTTTTTCAATCTCCTCCATCGGATTACTTATTTTATTGATAAAATACATCATTTACAATTGGTCCATATTAACAAACTTAAAAATTTTAAAAAGTGACGATTCTGCAGAATTACCATCAAAGGACATGACATTACGACAGTTCCTTGGATTTATTTTTTTAGTGCAGAAATCAAAGGCAAAAAAGTGAACTTTGCTACAGAATAACATGGATTTAAACTAAATAATATAAATTTTTAAACTTAAGCATAAGTTATATGCTTTTTAAAGGATTTTTACATAAAGAAAAATTTTACAATCGATAAAACTGCAAAAGAAATCGTTACTCTTAAAAGAAACGCAGAACTGAATTGGCCATACTTATCGTATATAATTCTGAAGAAAGGGGAGAAGAACAAGAAGAACAAGGAAAAGAGAAGGAGAAATAGAAGTAGAAGTTGAAAAAGAAAAATGAACTTTTCCTTTATTACAGTCTTTAATTGCACAAATGGTTGTCATTACTATTTCATTTTTTTCCTTGTTAATCTCAGTTTTTGTATCTGATGCAGTCTCATTTGTACAAGACAGTGTAGCTTTTGTAGTTTTACTTTCTGAAATTTTAATCATCAGCTTAAAAGTATAAATTAATTTTCTTTTTTTAAATACAAAACTTTAAAATTATATTGGATTGCCTATACTATAAAAAAGCTCTTACGGTTTCTTCTAGCATTTATTACAAAGTTTTTGAAAAACTGACAATTATAATATAAATGTACATGAATGACTTTAAAAGAAACTCATAGGCTTTTTTATATCAGTTTATCCACTCAGTGACGTAACAACGGGGAGCAAAGTGGGGCAGTGCCCCGGATACTAGGCTCAGAAGCCCCTTGACCAATCCCAATAGACCTTTTTTTCCTGAGAAATTTCCAAAAAGCTTACTATACTTAATGTAATATAGTTTATAGTTGGATTGGGGATCCATGTTTCTTTTTGTCCTATGGCCCTTGCCCACCTAGTTACGACACTGGATCCATTATTGGATAGAAAATCGTTTAAACTACCTTTACTTATTTAGCATTAAAATGTCTAAATTTAAAACAAAATTAAATTACTTAAAGGCATACTATCACTCTAAAAACAAGTGTATTATTTTGTCCTCACTTTTAAGACATTTTAGGGTGTGTTAATTTTAAACCATTGAGAAAGTGTCTTAAAAATACCTGTAAGACGCTTTCTAAACGTCTTATGTCTTAAAATAAGACACTAGTAAGACACCTGTTTTTACAGTGATGTTGAGCTTTTTAAAAAAATTTGTTAAAATTAAATTATTTTATTAATTTAATGTAATTTAATTAAATAATTTGTGCAAAATGACTTTAATGCAATAGTTTTTAAAACAGTAAGTTTAGATACAATTTTAAGGGCCCATGGAAAACGTAATTTTTTTACTATTCGTATTTTACAATAATTAACTTCTTAAATAATAATAATAGTTGATTCTCCGTGAATAGATGAAGTGTTATATATCAAATGCATGGAAAGAAGGAATAATAAAAGTTACATATTTTCGATTAAAAATTACTACTTTCGAGCAGTAGTTTTGAAACTGTTCAACAATATAATACTTTTTACTTAATTCAGTAAATGAATTACATTTTGATTAAAATAAAATTTACTCCATGGAATGAAAAATTTAAATGAAAATTATAGGTATTAATATGAATCTGAGGAAATATTGTATCATCCAGAATAAGAATTGTTTTCAACGGAGTGTCGTTTACTTCGCCACAAACGATATTCTTCTATAAATATTCTATAAATATTCTTTATAAAATAAATCAATGCAAATACAAAAACAAAAGTTTCTACATTATTAACTTTCTAACTACACTTCAATTTATTAATTTGCAAGTTTCATTCTTCTAATATACATGTACTTAGAATTAACAAGTGAACATTTCGGAAAAATCTTAGAATTATACGGGATCGAACTCCACGAAACCGACAATTCCATGTCCCTTGTGTTTTTTAAGAAACAAATTGCACATATGGTAATGAATCTAACGTAAAAAAGTAACTCTAGTGATCATAAACAAAAGTGTAGCCACTTTAATTTATAAGATTAAATTTTTTTTTTTAAATGCAAATTTATAGGTCAAATCGTCATGGTGAAGCCTGTCCCCAGGGTCAGTTACTACACAAAAATAAATATTTTTAGTAAACTTTAATAATAAAACAAATAAATGACTATATTTTTTTATTGTCTAAGTGTGTAGAATTCAGAAAAAAATTAGTTAAGAAAAAATAATTATTATTTTTATTTTTTTCTAGATGTTATTTCTTGTCCCCAGTTTTGTGCGTCATGGTGAAGCCTTTTTAAAAAATTGAAATATTTCATAAAAATCAAATCAGAATTTAGTTATACTTTAGTATAAGCAACAATTGACTTCCCTCAAGAGACTCACTACGATAGAAACAAATTTTATAATTGATTTTTTGCTTTTTTTACGTTTAAAACGCTAAATTTGTGTAGGGAATCACAGAATCGTCATGGTGAAGCCTTTGCATATTTCGCAATAAATCAAAAAAAAAAAAATTTTTTTTTAATAAATGATGTATAGTAGTATTATTTCCGTGAATATAGATGACAGGAATGCGAAACCGATTGAAAATTGCTTATAATTTGTTTAAAAAAACAGTATTCATTAAGCGTCATGTTGAAGCCTCAGCGTCATGGTGAAGCCTTTTGCATCATGGTGAAGCTTTTTGGCTGTCTTTCATTGAATTTGTGGTTTAAACAAGTGTACAATTTTAAAAATTTTTGTGATTGTGTTCAAATAAAATTAAACAAATAGAAATTACCTAAACTGTCATAATTTTAATATAAGTTTAACATTAAATACTTTTATAAATTTTCATAAACAACCGTATAAATTTCTATAAATTGCTGGCAACTGATTTGCAAATTTTAAATTATTTGTTAATAAATTACAATAAATGTTTTTAGAATAATTTATAAAATTACAACATATATTTCTATAAATTTTAATATAATTTCCATAAATTACTACATAAATTTCCATAAATTACCGTATAAATTTCCATAAATTTCAAAAATTAGTTTTTTAATTTTCTTTTATTACCTATAAATTGCATCAAAATTTTCATAAATTACCGTATAAATTACCATAAATTTCGATAAATTACGAAATAAATTTCCTGCATTAGTTTTTTGAATCTTGAATTTTATTTTGTATTAATATTATGAATTTCCTCAAAATTTTTATAAATTACCGCATAAATTACCATAAATTTCCATAAATTACTACATAAATTTCCTACATCAGTTTTTTTAAATCCTGAATTTCGTTTGTATTTTTATTATAAATTACCTCAATATTTTCATAAATTACCGCATAAATTACAACCATAGATTTATTTATTTGTTTAAAGCGATTTTATCAACAAATTATTACTTAAAATAAAATATGATCATAACAAAATCTTTCTAATTTTTCTTGTAGAATCGATTGTGATCCATAATTTTAATTAAATGTGACTTTTTTTATTATTTGTTTAAACAAATATTGTTTATCAAATAGAAAATATAAAAGTTAGAATGCGAATGATTTTTATTTAACTTTTCTATAAATTCAACTATCAATTCTGTTGTACTGCAACCGATTATGGTACATGGATGCGGTAACAGCTAATTTGTTTAAAAAATACAAAAATTATAAACAATTTGTCCGGCCCATTACAGATATTTCATTTTTTCCTATCATACTTCAAAGTTATATTACAATTTTTATTTTAATCAGAAATTTTTTTTTCTAAAATCACAGTAACCACACTGAGAAAAATCTATTGCTTATAACGCATGAATAGGTACCGTTCGTTCTTCGCATTAGACACTGTACCAGAAAAAGCAATAAGGATATGCGATATTAGCACGGCCCGTGCGGCTACCGCACGTATCGGTGAAAAACTAGCATGGATTTGTGCAATTCTCGCCCGCAGTGATAATGTGCAAAATAAGCAAAAACCGCTCGTGCGGTATTCGGTACAGAGTTTTCTCAGTGCAAATTGTCGGTTTCGTGGAGAATCACCCATATAAATACGCAATGTCGCAACCCTAAAAACGCACGCTTTCGCATTAAGTCTCTCGGCTATCGACGCTAGTGACGTCATATTTTTTTTAACCTATCTGAATTTCAAAATAAATTTAATTAATTATTATAACAAATGCAGTTTTTTGAAGAAAATAATACAAAATAATATGATGAAACATAAATAAAAATGAAAAATTGTTTCTTAAAAAAAAGATCCAATAAAAACTCCTGAGTTATAAAAAAAAAATGTTTGAACTAGAAATTAATTACTTTATATTTACAAAACAAATTCAAATTTTATAAAAAAAAAATTTGCAATGGTAATAGAATACGTATTTTAAAATATTTTTGTATCATTAATGAATAACAATATACTAATTAATTTAAAGTATGAAACAATTAAATTCTCTAATTTAATACACATTTTGATATAAATTTGCTTATCATAATTTTTTTTAGAACAAAAAAATGTAAAAATAAAAGTATAAGATCCACAATAACAAGAGATTTATTTAAAAAATATTAAAAATGTTTATGTAACAAGGAATTGAAGCATTTATTAAATGTACATATATTTCGATTGTATATATGACTCGCGTATTGGTGAGAGGCGTGTAGTAGTATTAGTAGTAGTGGCACGGATTACTATTTCCTGAGTAAAAGTTGCTAGCAAATATTAAAAACTGATCCTACTGAAGTAATTGTTATATCACACAATTATACTTATTAAAAATGCTTGAGCAATATTTAAAAAAGTAGGATAAATTTAATAATTAATACTTGAAGTTGATAAAATTTATTAAGATAATATAAAGATCTATATCTATAAAATCCAAGTTTTGTCTGTACATTACTTCGAATTTTAAAATTCATGTATAATTTTTCATTTCAAGTTGCAAAAACTCCAAAAATGACATTAAAAATTTTTTTGTCTGTCTGTCTGTCTGTCTGCACTAAAACTTTGTTCGGGCATTACGCGAGAACGACTCGACCGAATGAAGTGAAATTTTGTGTGCAAATGTCTATTAGCCCAACTAAAGATCTTCCATTTACAGACTTCAAAAATATTAATTAGAACCTGAGATATGCCAATGCCACATAAGTACACATACACATGCATAGAAAAGTATTTTTTGAAGTTTTGCCAAAAATGTGTTTATTTCCGTATTATTGTAGTTCAATGATATTGAAATTCATTTTTGGGTCCAAAATAAAAAATCTAGTTTTGTACACTTCTGACCCGAAAATCTTTTAAAATATCAGAAGTTTTGTAATTCTGAAACTAATAATACAACTTATCAAAACGCAAATTATATTGGCTTTGGGGTCGTTAATCTGAAAGAAAATGAATTATATTTTAGATAGCAAACGTTTCGGCCACAAATGCGGGCCCTCTTCAGTGCAAATAAGTAAAAAGTCAAAAAATAAGAATGTTGGAAATAATATGTATAGAAGCGTATTTACAACTTAAAGTAAATTATCATGCATATAAACTATAAATTGTATAAAAAATATATATATATGTTTTTTTTTTTTTTTGTTTTGTGGAAAATGAGATGGAATGAAATTTTTTTTATGATGATATGAATAAATAATTAAATCAAATAAAACTCAGAAATATGTAGCGTCTGGTTGTAGTCCGTGTGCACCAGCAGGTGGTCCACCTCGATGACGCAGAAACTCGCACTCAAACCGAGCACTTGAATCCTCGCACCCAGGTTGAAAGAATTTTCAGAACGGAACAAAGCTGTGTTTAAATTTCAATGACGGAATGAAGTTAGAGAGTGAATTGATAATATTAATATTACTATAATTTTTTGAAATTATTATTATTGTTATTTTTATCAGTATTATACACGCGTATAGAAACACAATTCACAAAACAAACTGCACTTTAATTGAAAATACACGGACAGGAACACTATTCCCAACACAAAACTGCACTTTAATTGAACTGACACAAGACAGCGTTGTTGTTGTTATTATTATTATTATTATTATTATTATTATACGTGAACAGAAACACAATTTGCAACACAAAACTGCACATTAATTAAAAAGACCAAAAAAGAAAAAATGAACTGTTATTATCAATATTTTTAATACTATTAATATTGTTTATTTGTTGTAATTATTATTATTTTTATTATTGTACACGAACGGAAACACAAGTCGCAACACAAAACTGCACTTTAATTAAAAAGACAGAAGGAAGGGAAACTGTTTTTTTTTTTTTTTTTTTTTTTTTTTTTATTACAAAACAAGTTTAGGAGAGGAAAAAATGCATTTACGCACTTGTTCGTGTGGGACTCGACCACGTGCTGTGGCAATACCGCACTAAAACAACCTCTCCCAATTCTGGCTTTACTTATTCTTATCAACTTTTGCTCCTTCCGTCCTGGAAGGTAAGCAAAAGTTTCTTTTTTTTACTCTGTACAGTTTCACCATTCTGTTCTTTGGGTCTTCATGTCCATTGCCGCCGATGTTCTTATGCGGCCGACATGAAATTGTTGGATGCTTTTTTAGAGCTACCTTTAAAGATGTTTTTTTTTTACAAGGAACAGTGCTGTCGGACCACAAAAAGAGAATTCAAAAGAACTGCTTTTTGCATTCTACCTGCTAACAAATTGGCTTGACGTTCGCAGGTTGGGATCTTCTTCAGTTGGCTCACAAATGAAGCCTTCATCCCTCCTAAGCAGCCGAGAATTAAAACAATCAAATGGACTCTATATCCTGGATGCATTTTACTCAATTCGAATAAGAGCTCTTGATATTTGATCCGTTTCTCATCCTCCTTTTTAATGATGTTTCTGTCGGCAGGAGCCGAAAACTCAACTACATAAATGATCTTACTTTTATGATCTTGGAGGACCATATCAGGCTTGGTGGCACTGATATGATGAGTGGTGGGGAAAGAAAAATTCCAGTAGATCTTGCACTGGTCATTTTCCACAACGGATTCTTGATCCATTTGGGCATACGGCAGAATGGGCTCCTTATCTATACCGTACTGGTGACGAAGGTGGTAATACAAAACCTTCAGTGCAGCATTGTGTCTTTCTATATATCTGTTACATGCATAAATCGGACAGGCACTTAATATATGACTAAGTGTCTCCGGGTATTGTTTGCATGCACGACAGTTGGAATCGTCAACAGGTATATGCATCACACGACTGCGGTACACCAAAGTATTAATCACTCCATCCTGACAAGCGAACAAAAATCCCTCTGTCTCTGATTTTAATCCAGCCGATTTAAGGAATGCAAAAGACAAACCTACAGACAATCCCATTTCTCTGACGATATTATAAAATTGTCCGTGAACAGGCTTACTAACATGTTTTTCTAAAAGAAGTACATGTTCTGCATTCTTTACATGTTTTTTGAGCATCAAAGGTGATAATGACGCTATTCCATGTTCGGTATTATTTGTATCAAATCGAAGATTAAGTTCCTTTGCCGCTCTATTTGCCGCTTGATATAAAAATGCCCCATTATTTGCAACTTCATGATGATGGACAAATTGCATTAAAGGATCCGTACTATTCATCACTGAGCATGCCGCAGCCAGTACAATACGGCGATGAAGACATTCTAAACTTAGTAACCCTCTTCCTCCCTGATCTCGTGGAAGGTATATTCGAGTTACGGAAGACCTTGGATGATGGCATCGATGTATTGTCATTATCTTGCGCGTTTGTCTATCCAGTATCTTCAGCTCATCCACATTCCATTTAACAGCCCCAAATGTGTAGAGTATTAAAGGAATGGCTAATACATTTGTGGCCTGTATCTTATTCTTCCCTGATAATTCGGATGACCAAATTTTTCTGAGAAGACCTCGATATTTAATTTGGAGTTGATCTTTAAGCCCACGCACGTCTTGAGTTTCCGATTGTGGAATTCCAAGATATGCGTAAGTTTCTCCTTCACCAAGATGATGAATGGTGTTGCCACCAATAAGCTGAAGATCGTCTAAATCGCCTGATGTTTCAGATGTTTCCAGTCTTCCTCTATTCATATGGACAACAGCACATTTATCAAGTCCAAAGCTCATTCCAATTGCACTGGAATACTTGGCCACTGCAAACACTAGAATTTTTAATGCTTCCTTACTGGAGCCATAGAGCTTAAGATCGTCCATGTAAAACAGGTGGTTAATCTTGTGAACTCTATGTCTTGGTTTGCCACACAAGTATCCAGAGTGTTTTTCACGAAGCACAACAGACAGAGGCAAGAGGGAGATACAAAACAATAGAGGACTAAGAGAGTCGCCTTGGAAAACTCCTCTTTTGTAGATGATGACGTCAGTCATCACCTGTTGCTTGTTTGATGTTAATACAAACCTTGTTCTCCATAAAAGCATAAGCTCTCTCAAGCATCTCACTATGTCTGGATGTACCGCAAGACATTCAAGAAGCTTAATAATAAGCTCATGACTGGTGGAATCAAACGCCTTACGGTAGTCAATCCAAGCCATGGACAAGTTTCGTCGATAAAATATTGAGTCTTGGGTGACACACCTATCAATCAGTAGGTTCTCCCTACAACCTGCCAGACCTCTCTTGCATCCTCGTTGTTCGCCTATTGTACTCCATACTGGTTGAATAGATGACAAAATTCTTTCCTTAAGGATACCAGTAAATAGCTTGTAGCAGGTGTTAAGACAAGCTATTGGTCTGTAATTCTTTGGACAAGTCAAATCTCCACATTTTGGCAATAGTACCGTACGTCCATCCACCAACCACTGTGGTACGGGATGTTCTCCGTTGAGAAAAGTTGAGAATATGCGGGCCAGGTGTTGGTGTGTTGAAGTAAACTTTTTCCACCACATGTTGTTAATTTTATCCGGCCCAGGCGCTGAAAAGTTTTTAGTTTTAGCAATTACATTTCTCACTTCCTCCTTAGTAATTGATGGGCATTCCTCCGCATGATGGTCAAGCCCTTGTCTAAGACAAAAGCTACGGAAAAGAGGCAAAGAAGCGTCTTCTTCATTCAACGAATATGAGGTTTCATAGATGTTTTTCCAGAAGTTTTCGATCTCTTCGCGACATGGTGGTCTGTCAACGACCGGCGATGTTATACCGAATAGGCGGGAAGGATT
The DNA here is from genome assembly GCA_037103525.1 of Ganaspis brasiliensis. Lineage (NCBI taxonomy): Eukaryota > Metazoa > Arthropoda > Insecta > Hymenoptera > Figitidae > Ganaspis > Ganaspis brasiliensis. The sequence goes on from JAZKLR010000194.1 coordinate 1,009,620, forward strand.
AGTTTCGAAAACATTATTTTGTTTTATCCACTTAACCCGACGTTCTAAACGTTATCTTATGACTACAAGAGAACGTATCTTCTCAGTCCAATGCTGCTTGATGGTCTGCAGCTTAGATTTATTCGAAGTATGATGCAATCTTTTCAGAGATCGGGATATTTCTAACACTCTAGGTGTAAATCTCCGATTCGTCTCCAGATAAGCAATCACACTCTAAAGGTGAGAAGCATTCCGTCTAGCCACCCCAATTTTGAACTGAACCTGCCTAATTCTTTTACAGGTCTTGGCAACGCGCTCTGAAACAGATTTTCTGTTACTGTCACGAACCAAGGAAACTGCTTTTTCATAGACTGCACAGTTCAATGTCCAGAGATCTACATCCTCTTATTCTTATTATTATTATTATTATTATTATTGTTATTATTATTATTATTATTATTATGACACACGAACAGAAACACAATTCGTAACACAGAACTGCACTTGAATGGAAATGAAACAAGGAGCAAAACTGTTATAATATTTTTATTATTAATATTATTATTATTATTATTATTATTATTATACACGAACCGAAGCACAATTCGCCACACAAAACTGCACTTTAATTGAAATGACTGAAGAAAGCGAAACTGTTAATATTAATATTTTAATTATTATTATTATTATTATTATTGCAGACGAATAGAAACACAATTCGTAACAGAAAACTGCACTGTAATGTAAATGACACAAGAAAGCGTTGTTGTTGTTATTATTATTATTATTGGTATATAGAACCAGAGACACAATTCGCAAAGCTCGGAAAACTCTTATCATTAAAACACCTGAATGCGATTCCGCAAGGACACGACACGAGAGAAAGCACAACGTAAAGGGCAAAAAACCACCGATAAACGCAACACGAACCGATTTTTGTCTCTCAACTCGGCAGAAAATTACAAGACTATCGACTGACTTGTACCCTGTCGGGAAGGAAACTGCTTGAAATCAACGAAAAAGAAGAAATTTGTTGTTATTTGGTTTGGGAAAAAGTGTGCAATGTGTAAATCCAAGCCAATGGACCAAAACACATAAAACGAGTTTTGACATTTCTTTGGACTCTTGGCGAGTAAGGCATTTAAACAACACATATTTTGCATCAGATGTCACATTTTACGATGAGATCGAGTTAAAGAAACGGTCGGTTTTCTGATTCCGTTGAAAAGTTAGGAAAATGGGAAAAGAACACAGCCAGTTTATGTGTATAATTCTGTTGCAACATTCTTTAAAAAACAAGTGTTTATCAGCTTTTTTATATTAATAATAGAATAAATCTGTTAAGAAATATAACACAATCCACTCGACTTTAACGGACCAACCCTGACAAATGATTAAAATTTTATCAATTATTAATCAAAACAATATTCATATTTAGAACCCGGAAAATGTGTAAAGTTATAGAAACCCCCCCCCCCCCTCCCAAGGATTGTACAGAAAGTGGCAGATTTAATCGTTCAATATTAGACAAACACTAAAAACTGTATCAAATATTATTCAAATAAATATGAATATTTAGAAACCGTAAAATGTGTGAAGTTATAGAACCCCCCCCCCCAACGATTTTAACGAAAGTGACATATTTAATCGTTTAACAGTAGACAAATTCCAAGAACCGTATCAAATATTATTTGAATAAATATTAATATTTAGAATCCGGAAAATGTGTGAAGTTATAGAACCCCCCCCCCCCAACGATTTTAAAGGAAGTGACATATTTAATCGTTTAACATTAGACCAATACCAAGAACTGTCTCAAATATTAATCAAAACAATATTTATATTTAGAAACCAGAAATGGTGTGAAGTTATAGGAACCCCCCCCCCCTCAACGATTTTAAAGAAAGTGGTAGATTTAATCGTTTAATATTAGACAAATTCCAAGAACCGTATCAAATATTATTGGAATAAAAATAAATATTTAGAAACCTGAAAATGTCTGAAGTTATAGAACCCCCCCCCCCCAACGATTTTAGATAAAGTAGCAGATTTACTCGTTAATTATTAGACAAATGCTAAAAACTGAATGAAATATTAAGAAAATGAAAAGTAATATTTAGGAACCGAAAAAGGTGTAAAGTGTTAGGACCCCCCCCCCATATTTTTAAGAAAGTGGAAGATTTAATCGTTCAATATTAGAAAAGTACCAAAAACTGTATCAAATATTAATCAATTAAATATTAATATTTAGAAACCGGGAAATGTGTTAAGGTATAGAACCCCCCCCCCCCAACGATTTTAAAGAAGGTGGCAGATTAATTCGTTTAATACTAGAAATATTCCAAGAACTGTATTAAATATTATTAAAAATATATTCATATTTTGAAACCGGAAACGGTGTGAAGTTATAGGAACCCTCCCCCACCGATTTTAAAGGAAGTGACATATTTAATCGTTTAACATTAGACAAATACCAAGAACTGTATCAAATATTAATCAAAACAATATTAATATTTAGAAACCAGAAATGGTGTGAAGTTATAGGAACCCCCCCTCCCCCCAGGATTGTACAGAAAGTGGCAGATTTAATCGTTCAATATTAGACAAACACTAAAAACTGTATCAAATATTATTCAAATAAATATTAATATTTAGAAACCGTAAAATGTGTGAAGTTATAGAACCTTCCCCCTCAACGATTTTAAAGAAAGTGGCAGATTTAATCGTTTAATATTAGACAAATTCCAAGAACCGTATCAAATGTTATTGGAATAAAAATTAATATTTAGAAACCGGAAAATGTCTGAAGTTATAGAACCCCCCCCCAACGATTTTAGATAAAGTAGCAGATTTACTCGTTTAATAGTAGACAAATGCTAAAAACTGAATGAAATATTAAGAAAATAAATAGTAATATTTAGGAACCGGAAAAGGTGTTAAGTGATAGAACCCAACCCCCCAGATTTTTAAGAAAGTGGAAGATTTAATCGTTCAACATTAGACAAGTACCAAAAACTGTATAAAATATTAATCAATTAAATGTTAATATTTAGAAACCGGGAAATGTGTGAAGTTATAGAACCCCCCCCCCCAACGATTTTAAAGAAGGTGGCGGATTAAATCGTTTAATACTAGACAAATTCCAAGAACTGTATCAAATATTAATTAAAACATTATCCATATTTAGAAACCGGAAATGGTGTGAAGTTATAGGACCCCCCCCCCAACGATTTTAAAGAAAGTGACATATTTAATCGGTTAACATTAGACAAAAACCATGAACTGTATCAAATATTAATCAAAACAATATTTATATTTAGAAACCAGAAATGGTGTTAAGTGATAGAACCCCCCCCCCCAGATTTTTAAGAAAGTGGAAGATTTAATCGTTCAACATTAGACAAGTACTAAAAACTGTATAAAATATTAATCAATTAAATATTAATATTTAGAAACTGGAAATGGTGTGAATAGAAACCCCCCCCCCAAGATTGTACTGAAAGTGGCTGAATTAATCGTTTAATATTAGACAAATACTAAAAAATGTAAAAATTATTATTCAAATAAATATTAATATTTATAAACCGGAAAATGTGTGAAGTTGTAGGAACTCCCCCCCCCCTTATTACGAAGTTCGCCCCCCCCCCCAATTTAAATCTTTATGGTCTTTTTGTTTTAATGATAGGGTTATAAATTTTAGATAATTTTTGGATAGCTGTCCGAACATTTATAGAGTTAACATTGAATAATAATTTATACATTTTTTAGTATTTGTCTAATATTAAACGATTAAATAAGCCACTTTCAGTACAATTTTGGGGGGGGGGGTTCCTATAACTTCACACCATTTCCAGTTTCTAAATAAGAATATTGTTTTGATTAATATTTGATACAAAATATTTTTTTTGATTAATATTTGATACAGTTCTTGGTATTTGTCTAATGTTAAACGATTAAATATGTCACTTTCTTTAAAATCGTTGGGGGGGGGGGTCCTATAACTTCACAACATTTCCGGTTTCTAAATATGAATATTGTTTTGATTAATATCTGATACAGTTCTTGGAATTTGTCTAGTATTAAACGAATTACTCTGCCACCTTCTTTAAAATCGTTGGGGGGGGGGGTTCTATAACTTCACACATTTCCCGGTTTCTAAATATTAACATTTAATTGATTAATATTTTATACAGTTTTTGGTACTTGTCTAATGTTGAACGATTAAATCTTCCACTTTCTTAAAAATCTGGGGGGGGGGGTTCTATCACTTAACACCTTTTCCGGTTCCTAAATATTACTATTTATTTTCTTAATATTTCATTTAGTTTTTAGCATTTGTTTACTATTAAACGAGTAAATCTGCTACTTTATCTAAAATCGTTGGGGGGGGGGGGGGTTCTATAACTTCAGACATTTTCCGGTTTCTAAATATTAATTTTTATTCCAATAATATTTGATACGGTTATTGGCATTTGTCTAATATTAAACGATTAAATCTGCCACTTTCTTTAAAATCGTTGAGGGGGGGGGGGTTCTATAACTTCACACATTTTACGGTTTCTAAATATTAATATTTATTTGAATAATATTTGATACAGTTTTTAGTGTTTGTCTAATATTGAACGATTAAATCTACCACTTTCTGTACAATCCTTGGGGGGGGGGGGGTTCCTATAACTTCACACCATTTCTGGTTTCTAAATATTAATATTGTTTTGATTAATATTTGATACAGTTCTTGGTATTTGTCTAATGTTAAACGATTAAATATGTCACTTCCTTTAAAATCGGTGGGGGAGGGGGGTTCCTATAACTTCACACCGTTTCCGGTTTCAAAATATGAATATATTTTTGAATAATATTTGATACAGTTCTTGGAATATTTCTAGTATTAAACGAATTAATCTGCCACCTTCTTTAAAATCGTTGGGGGGGGGGGGTTCTATACCTTAACACATTTCCCGGTTTCTAAATATTAATATTTAATTGATTAATATTTGATACAGTTTTTGGTACTTTTCTAATATTGAACGATTAAATCTTCCACTTTCTTAAAAATATGGGGGGGGGGGTCCTAACACTTTACACCTTTTTCGGTTCCTAAATATTACTTTTCATTTTCTTAATATTTCATTCAGTTTTTAGCATTTGTCTAATATTAAACGAGTAAATCTGCTACTTTATCTAAAATCGTTGGGGGGGGGGGGTTCTATAACTTCAGACATTTTCAGGTTTCTAAATATTAATTTTTATTCCAATAATATTTGATACGGTTCTTGGAATTTGTCTAATTTTAAACGATTAAATCTACCACTTTCTTTAAAATCGTTGAGGGGGGGGGGGTTCCTATAACTTCACACCATTTCTGGTTTCTAAATATAAATATTGTTTTGATTAATATTTGAGACAGTTCTTGGTATTGGTCTAATGTTAAACGATTAAATATGTCACTTCCTTTAAAATCGTTGGGGGGGGGGGGTTCTATAACTTCACACATTTTCCGGATTCTAAATATTAATATTTATTCAAATAATATTTGATACAGTTTTTAGTGTTTGTCTAGTTCTATAACTTAACACCATTTCCGGTTTCTAAATATGAATTTTATTTTGATTAATATTTGATGCAGTTCTTGGAATTTGTCTAGTATTAAACGAGTAAATCTGCTACTTTATCTAAAATCGTTGGGGGGGGGGGGGGTCTATAACTTCAGAAATTTTCCGGTTTCTAAATATTTATATTTATTTGAATAATATTTGATACGGTTCTTGGAATTTGTCTACTGTTAAACGATTAAATATATCACTTTCGTTAAAATCGTTGGGGGGGGGGGGGGTTCTATAACTTCACACATTTTACGGTTTCTAAATATTCATATTTATTTGAATAATATTTGATACAGTTTTTAGTGTTTGTCTAATATTGAACGATTAAATCTGCCACTTTCTGTACAATCCTTGGGAGGGGGGGGGGGGTTTCTATAACTTTACACATTTTCCGGGTTCTAAATATGAATATTGTTTTGATTAATAATTGATAAAATTTTAAGCATTTGTCAGGGTTGGTCCGTTAAAGTCGAGTGGATTGTGTTATATTTCTTAACAGATTTATTCTATTATTAATATAAAAAAGCTGATAAACACTTGTTTTTTAAAGAATGTTGCAACAGAATTATACACATAAACTGGCTGTGTTCTTTTCCCATTTTCCTAACTTTTCAACGGAATCAGAAAACCGACCGTTTCTTTAACTCGATCTCATCGTAAAATGTGACATCTGATGCAAAATATGTGTTGTTTAAATGCCTTACTCGCCAAGAGTCCAAAGAAATGTCAAAACTCGTTTTATGTGTTTTGGTCCATTGGCTTGGATTTACACATTGCACACTTTTTCCCAAACCAAAAAACAACAAATTTCTTCTTTTTCGTTGATTTCAAGCAGTTTCCTTCCCGACAGGGTACAAGTCAGTCGATAGTCTTGTAATTTTCTGCCGAGTTGAGAGACAAAAATCGGTTCGTGTTGCGTTTATCGGTGGTTTTTTGCCCTTTACGTTGTGCTTTCTCTCGTGTCGTGTCCTTGCGGAATCGCATTCAGGTGTTTTAATGATAAGAGTTTTCCGAGCTTTGCGAATTGTGTCTCTGGTTCTATATACCAATAATAATAATAATAACAACAACAACGCTTTCTTGTGTCATTTACATTACAGTGCAGTTTTCTGTTACGAATTGTGTTTCTATTCGTCTGCAATAATAATAATAATAATAATAATTAAAATATTAATATTAACAGTTTCGCTTTCTTCAGTCATTTCAATTAAAGTGCAGTTTTGTGTGGCGAATTGTGCTTCGGTTCGTGTATAATAATAATAATAATAATAATAATAATATTAATAATAAAAATATTATAACAGTTTTGCTCCTTGTTTCATTTACATTCAAGTGCAGTTCTGTGTTACGAATTGTGTTTCTGTTCGTGTGTCATAATAATAATAATAATAATAATAACAATAATAATAATAATAATAATAAGAATGATAATAATAACAACAGTTTCCCTTCCTTCTGTCTTTTTAATTAAAGTACAGTTTTGTGTTGCGATTTGTGTTTCCGTTCGTGTACAATAATAACAATAATAATAATCACAACAAATAAACAATATTAATAGTATTAAAAATATTGATAATAACAGTTCATTTTTTCTTTTTTGGTCTTTTTAATTAATGTGCAGTTTTGTGTTGCAAATTGTGTTTCTGTTCACGTATAATAATAATAATAATAATAATAATAATAATAATAATAATAACATCAACAACGCTGTCTTGTGTCAGTTCAATTAAAGTGCAGTTTCGTGTTAGGAATAGTGTTCCTGTCCGTGTATTTTCAATTAAAGTGCAGTTTGTTTTGTGAATTGTGTTTCTATACGCGTGTATAATACTGATAAAAATAACAATAATAATAATTTCAAAAAATTATAGTAATATTAATATTATCAATTCACTCTCTAACTTCATTCTGTCATTGAAATTTAAACACAGCTTTGTTCCGTTCTGAAAATTCTTTCAACCTGGGTGCGAGGATTCAAGTGCTCGGTTTGAGTGCGAGTTTCTGCGTCATCGAGGTGGACCACCTGCTGGTGCACACGGACTACAACCAGACGCTACATATTTCTGAGTTTTATTTGATTTAATTATTTATTCATATCATCATAAAAAAAATTTCATTCCATCTCATTTTCCACAAAACAAAAAAAAAAAAAAACATATATATATATTTTTTATACAATTTATAGTTTATATGCATGATAATTTACTTTAAGTTGTAAATACGCTTCTATACATATTATTTCCAACATTCTTATTTTTTGACTTTTTACTTATTTGCACTGAAGAGGGCCCGCATTTGTGGCCGAAACGTTTGCTATCTAAAATATAATTCATTTTCTTTCAGATTAACGACCCCAAAGCCAATATAATTTGCGTTTTGATAAATTTTAAGGGTCAATTCAACAAACCTGACATACAAAGTTATGTCTCAAAAAAAAAAAAAAATAATACAACTGTTCATTTTTCGGCCCAAAATAAAAATTGGGCATTATAAGACCCAAAAAAAAACTGTAGTTTTGTACACCTCTGACTTGAAAATCCTTTGAAACATAAGAAATTTTGTAACTAATAACAGAGCTGTTTATTTTTGTCCCTAAATAGAAATTGGGCCTTATAAGACTTAAAATACCCAATTCTCCTGTGTTGTAAGTGTAAAGTTTTTATCAATATCATAAAATATGCAAATAATAGTTTATCAAATTACTTTTAGAAGTGAAATAAATATAGGGTCTTATAAGACCCAAAATAAGAAATGTAGTTTTTTACACTTCAGGCATGAAAATCTTTTAAAATATAAGAAATTTTGAATGTTTGTCTGCCCTATTGAATCCGCCAATTTGAATTTTTGAAAAATTGTGAACGGATTCGGAATCAGCAACCCCGAAAACACCTTTGTACTAAGTTTCATAAATTTCGGCCAAAATTTTGCAGTTTCGTCCGCCATATTGTTCATTTTTGTCTCTAAATAAAAATTAGGCATTTTAGGGCACAAAATAAAAAATTTATTTCTGCACACTTATATGTTCAAAATCAGAAAATGTTAGATAAGAAGTGAAAGGTGTACTTCCAAAAACGATGACGTACCTACCATTTTAATGAAACTTGATATGCTTATGTATCTTAATGCGCTAATTACGAAAATAATAGTGAAAATCAGCGCAAATTTGATTATTATGATAAAAACCATAAAAAAAACTACCATAATAATTCATAATTTTTTTAATTTTATCTCATAAAATATTTAAACTTTCAAAAAAATATTTTAGACACCCGAATCACCCTGTATTAGTTTAAAAACAATTCAGTTTGTTATATCACCCCAACCACCCGGTACCCCTGTTAAATAAGCCCAACTAATTATTATGGAATATCAACGCCTGCTTCATCTCCGTTAAGAGGGGCCTTGAAAGACCCAAAATAAAAAAGCAATTCGACACAATTCTGTTTACAAATTTTTATAACAAATCAAAAAACGCGTAAAAGATTAAGTCACAATTGACTTTTTGGTCTAAAATTAAAATTGGGCCTTATATTGCCTAAAGTGGAAAATGTTGTTTGATACAATACTCTAAAATCTAAATACACATTTTAAGTTGTATATATTTTTTACTAACAGTAAATAATTTTTTAAAAAATACAAAAAACTGTGAAAGAAGATGAAAAGAGTCTATAGTTGTATTATTTCTGAACAATGAACAATAGTCTGATACGTCTGAAAACTGAAACAAATGTTATCTGTGTATTTTGATATAAAAATAGTTATTTTCTGTCAGAAAATACTTTTTATCAAAAAATACTTTCTGTCAAAAAATATTGTTGGTGGCGCGCCACTAGATTTCGATGCCCGCCGAAGGTGGGCTCGAAAGCTAGTTAATAATATTAACAGAATTTTTAAAAATGACTAGAGTAATAATTACAATTAGTAAATTTTACTACATAAAAAGTAATTTTGCTTCCTCATAGAGGAAGCGTTGTGATCGTTAAGATTTTCGATTTTCCAAAAATAGTGTAAATCGACTCAGTTTCATCTGAAAAGTTCAAATTTTCATTCCTGAGAAAATGTCCGGATGTGTGTGTGAGTGTGTGTGTGTGTGTATGTGGTAAATTTTTTGTCGCCAGGATATCTCGAGAACGCTTCAACGGATTTTAATAAAATTTGGATGACATATGAAGCTCACAAATATCTAAATTTTGACACAGGGATTTTTGAAAATACCCAATCAAATTTTTTTGAGCACCTTTTTTCATCGAAAAATCAAAAAATATCGTTTTTTGGCAAAAAATTTTTTCATGCTAAAAATTCAGACAAATGAATAAAAAGAATCATATTCCTAGAACCCTTGAAAATCCATATTTTTTAACCGCCCAACTCTTTTTCTCTTCAGGAGACTTTAAACAAGAATACTAAATTGTTTCTTTAATCATTTTTTAATATAAACTATTTTTTATATGGCGCCAATAAAACCCCATAAATTACAAAATTACGAAAAAATCGTTAATAAATATTTTTTACTATATTTATGGAACTTTTTTCCTAGATTTGGAATAAATAACATAAATATTGATTTTAAATCATTATTCCATGTAATTGCTAATTTATTTAAACAAATTATTATTGTTTATTTACAACTTTTTATCAAATTGAGCTGGATAGTTGCCACTTTTTCTTAATTTTGCAACTTTTCGTGGTCAGTAAAGCCATGTACTATAACAACAAACTAAAAATAATAATTTTCATAATTGTTTAAACAAATTATATGGTTTATTATCAACTTTTTATTAAATAGAGCTTCAGAAATGCAACTTTTTCTTAAATTTTAAACTTTTTGAGATTAGTCAACCCATGTACTAACAACAAATTAAAAATAATAGTTTTTACAATTAAGGAATCCCTTACTATGACATCAGAATGACGATTATAACGCTTGTTAAATAATTGTAAAAAGTCTAAAAGTAATTAATGACATTGCAGAGCTAAATGTAAAATTAATATCTGATTTTAACAAACTAATAACAAGAGATGATTTGTTAATTTGTTTAAACAATTGTTAAAATTATTATTTAAACTTTTTTGTTCGTGTTTGACTCCAATTGTCTCGATAAGTTGCAAAATTAAGAAAAAGTTTTAATGATTTTTTCGTAATTTTTTAATTTATAGGGTTTTTTTGGGGCTCTATAAAAAATAGTTAATATTAAAAAATATTTAAATAAACAATTTGGCATTAATGTTTAAAGTCTCCTGACGAGAAAAAGAGTTGGGCGGTTAAAAAATATTGATTTTCAAGGGTTCTATACCATTTCTACGAAAAAGTCTTTTTTCCCATGCATTTTGCATGGAAACTTTGAGCGCTTTGAGCCCCATCTAAATAATTAAAAACAAAAAACAAAAAAATAGGGGTATTTTTTTCGATATAGAACAATCCTAGGGTTGAGAACATCAAAAAAAATTTTTTGTTTTGTTCTATTAATCAAATTATGTTCGTAGTCAATAATGCGTTTTATAATATATTTTTGTTGTATTAACAAACAAAGATGGTAAAGTTAACTACATTTAAAGTTGAATGCAATTTAAAAAAACTAGAAAACCTTTTAAGCAACTATTTAAGTAGTTAATGTTACCAATATTTTTCGGTGTAATATTTTTACAAGGATAATCAAAAAGTTTTCTGATAAGCACTATACGTTTATGTGTTCTCTTCTATGGCGACAATAAAAACTAAAGTTGAATCACGGTAAGGTCTTAAACTAGTGAATTTTTTTACAAAAACAATAATTTCCAATCCAGTTATGAATTTTGTTATACATTACATTCCTCATGAGAAATAACTATTAAAACAATGTTGTTGCTTGCGTTTTGATAAGGAGAACAAACATTTTTTTTTCTTATAAAATTCTGTACAATAATAAAATTTGTAGGGGAGGTGGGTGCAAGACGGGGTACCTAAGGTTTGAAGCTCTTTAAAACTAATATTATTGATTCATAAATATTTTATTTATTATAATAATAATCTTTGGCAATTAATCTTCCATGAAAAAGTCTTATTTGAAAGATTTGTTGCTTAATTAAATATAGAATTAAGAATAAGTAAAAAAATTCAAATTTTCCACTTTTCAAAACGTGGGGGTAAGATGGGGTACCCCCTGGGGGCAAGATGGGGTAGTATAAAAATCAACCTATTTTTGCCTACAAATTTCGCAAGCACCTTTATTTATTTTATTAATTAAACTAAAAAGCAAGTTTAATGCATAATTTTAATTCTCCCATGTAAAATTCAATTACAAAGCTAACCTCAAAAAACAATAACTTTCATAATAAAAATAAACAAGTGGTTACCTGCTCCTGTATTTGAAATGTATTATTTACATAAAAAAACGTTATAAATATTGTGTAAAATCACCAAAAGAAGATTTGTTTTCATAAAATAAAAAAATTATTGGTTTTCAGAATCTTAACCTGCTCTCGCTTCCTATACCCCGTCTTGCCCCCACATACGGAATTTCATTAAAAAATTAATTTCTAAAAATTAAATTTCGAAACGGAAATAAATAAGTGCTTAACTTCAAGTTTAATCATTGTTGAGCATGAAAAAATTATATAGCATATAAAATGTTGTTATTAAAATAACAAACACGTTCTAAATAAAATGCACAAGTGACAAGAAAATCGTGAAAAACAGTTTTTTTCATGTAACAAATAAAAAAGTCGGTTTCATCAACCGGTGACTTGGTCAATCAAAAACTATTGTAACGGTGCTATGTTATGCAAAAAATGATCATGATTGGTGAATTAGTTTGTTAATTAAGGCAGGTACCCCGTCTTGCCCCCACCTCCCCTAAGTATCGATTTTCCCTAAGATATTTTTTAAAATACTGCGAAGTTTAAAAAAAATTAATATAATTTTTTGCAAATACTGTAATTGAAAATAGGTAAAAAATGTATTTCTTTACTTAAGAAAATATGTTCTTTTTTGAGAAAATGATTTAAATAAAAGTATCCCGGAGTTGTACAAAATTCATTTTTATTTTAATTAAAAATGTCTTAATTTCAAAGTAACTGTCTTCAGAAAAGTTTTTTTTGTTTATTTAAAATAATGGACATTTTTAACCATACTTTCTAAATTATAATTCTTTTTAAATGTTTGATTTATTGTTTTTTTTATTTATTAATTTGTTATGCATTTTATTCTCCGAGGTACATAATCATGTAATTTTAGTCAATAAAAATGAAGCCATAGAAAAAGTAGCAACAATAAATATCTTTCACAAATAAAATAAAGAACTGAAACTGGGTGCGTTTTTGGAAGTATATATCCGAGTGTTTTTAGATGCAGGTAATAAATTTTACATGTATTCAAGAAAATAATTACCTGCTTTGATAGAAATAGTTGCACTCAAAATGAAGAAAAGCAAGGCTCTCATTTTAAAGCGTTGAATAAAGCTGTCTTTGAAGTTCGTTTGTTGCAAAAAATTATCTTATAGAAACGAATAATTACTGAACTTTATATTCGACTAAAGTCAAACTTTAGAGAAGTTTTCAAGTCGAACTTAAAAATGAGTACTTCAGTAGTGGGGAAGCAAAATCCATTTTGCAAGACATTCTTACAAAAGAATATTTCTTCCATGTAAAAAAATTTGCTTAATATTAGAGTCCGTCTTTAAATTCGAATTAATAAAAAAAAGGACACTATTTAAAATTAATAATTAATAAATTCTACTGATTTTTAGTCATTCAAAAAATTCTAAAGTTTAGATTTATAAAACTGCCTATAAAGCAGTTAGGGTTTATAAAAAATTAGTGAAAGTTTTCACAAAATCAAATTGTTTTTTCAATAATTCAGATTAAGAATGTTGTTAACGAAGGGCAATTTACCCGATTAAGCAATTTACCCCCACACTATTACTAAACTTTTTTTAAGAAAGCAAACAGTAATTTTAAGAAGGAATAAATATTATTTCTGAATAACGATAAATTCAAGTAAAGGAGAAGATAAAATGGAATTTATATTTAAAATTAAGACGTCGATAACTTAAAGTATAAAATTGATTTGCAGCAAGGTCGATGTATTTAAAAATTAGATAATTTATTAGTTAATTTAATTCTTTTTTAATTTCTGTTCTACATTTTTTAATTTAGCAAGAACATTTTAAAATTGTTAAGAATCGTATATTATGAAAAACAGTTATTTGTTATTTTAACCTCAAAGAAATATTTAAATGTTATCAGTGATGTGATTTTGAACGACGTATATACTTTCTTAGAAAAAAATTGAAAAAGTAGAATAACCCAGTAGGAAAGTCCAAGGACGAAAGTAACAGAGGTGGAAAGTAACAACGCTTTTAACTTTTAAACCAATGAGCAAACAGACATGTCCTCATATAATTTTTAGTCAGTTTTGCCCCCTCTACTTCCTCCAATTTATGTAAAGGGTCTACCGGAAGCTATATATCTGATATTGACATTTTGTGCAAAAATTACGACAAAAGTAATTTTTTGACAAAATTTTAAAAATATTCTATTTATTTGATTTTATAAATATTGAAAATATGCTTTTCATTATTTTGTAGCTTCATTATCTGTCTTTAAATCATGCTAGTGTGTAATTAAAAAATATGAAATACTTTTTTGTAATTTAAACCTTTTTTTTAAAGAGCGGTGAGGAGGAAAGTAACACATTGTTATATATATATATATAATAATATTGTGCACATTTTAAAAAACCAGCGACATAAATCACATTTAAATTACAAATAAATACTGAGAACTATGTGATTTTATATATTTAGTTTATATTTTAAAGATTAGATATTTAACTTTTAATTTTTTCTTAAAAAAGTAGATCAAAAAAACTTAATTAAAATATTTGTCAAATATATACAAAATGTAGTTAACATAACTTTGTGTTTTTATATGTTCATAATAAAAATAATTTAAATTAATAGCAGTTTTTTATTTGAAATGTTAGTTTTAATTTTAAACTGTTACTTTCCTCCTTAGTGCAAAGCTAATTTAAAAGTCTTGCTGCGGACTATCTAATTAATATTAATATTTAATTCCAATTTTAGTTAACAGGTAAAAGTCCAAGCTTTCGATTAGTATGTTTACAGAACTAATCTGACAAATACCATCAAAAAATTGATTTTTATTACTATCCTCCTCGGTCTCCCCTAAAAAGCAAAATTATTAAAATTTATTTTCTGTGATATCATCTTTTTTGTTTATGCAGAACAAAAAAATAATGTTATAAAGATATAAGACAAAGATGTAAAGATAATAATAATTTTAATAATATTAAAGAATAATAATAATAATAATAATAATAATAATAATATTAATATTTTTAATTAAACAGTACTTAAGAGGGGGGTGGGGGGGGGGGGGTACGGGATAATGGGTATAAAAATATAACATTTTTGAGAAGTTTTTTTTCAGAGACTTTTGAAGTATTTTCATGAAATGTTTTTAATTTTTTTTTTTTTTTTTGTAAAATTCTTGATAAATATGGAAAATTAACTCAGTCAGAGCAAATTGACCACATAAAAAAAACCACTTTACGGTGTCCACTAAAACATTTCTCAAAATTATCTGAAACATAAATTTTTGCTACTAAAGTTATAGTTGGGAATTAAATCTAGGTCGCAAGGTTGTCCTTTTGTTAAAATAATTTTTTTCTATTTTTAGCGCTTGTTCTAAGTCAAAAAATAAAAAAATTTTCAGGGCAAATAAAATTTATTTTAAAAAATAAATCTAAATTCTTACGTAAAATTCATAATTCGTTTTAGCTGTACAATTTTGAAATTAAAACTCGATTTTTTAAATTTAATATTTTTAAATATCGTGCTTTTTAAAAAAATTTTTTACTTTTAATTATCCCCTTTTTCTTTAAATGCAAAAGCCTCAGGTTTTAGATCGCTTAAAACTTTTATAGCAAAATCGAAGCAAACTTTATCTTTCGTTTTTCTTGTGATAAAGAGCGAGCTTATTTTTCCTATTTAACATATAAAAATGGAAAATTCATTTTTTTTAAAACATGCACTTTTTATATGTTTAAAACTTAATAGAAAAAAATAATAATTACCAAGCAATACTGTTTAAATTTAACATTTTTTATAAAAATTAAAATCAAGGAGTTACATTTCAAAGTTTAAAAGAAAGGACGTTCTATACATACAATTTTTCCTTAGGGAAATAGAACAATTACATATTTTTATTTAGACCTTATCAGTTAAAATAAAAAAAAAATTAATTTAAATTTTGGTAGTTTTTTTTTTTTTTGCTTAAAAGTACCATTTTTGTCAAATTTAGATGATTTTATTGTTCAAAACAATTTTTAACCTCTCTGAACTTTTCGAAAAAAATTATTAGATGTAGAAATAATTTTGTTAATCATTAAAAATAATTATTTAATATTTCCACGTATTTTTGATAAAATAAAGCTACATATTTTTTTTTGTTTTTTTTTATCTTTACAACTTTTTATGTTTCAAGGAATGAAAAATAAACAGTAACATTAGAATTTATTTATATCAATTATTTAAACAATTTATTTTTATTATTTATCATCTTATGATAAAATTAGGAGAGAGACCTGGAATTTTTTATGAATTTCTTAACTTTTTATATTTGACAAAATTAAAAATAAACAATAACTTCAGGTGCCATACTTAAATTATATAACAGCTTAGAAGAGGGAAGGGTTTCCAATGTTCATTATACTTTTTTACACGGGGGTGGAATGGTGAGATTCTTTATAAATGTACGTACTTTATTTAATTTGAAAAAAAGAAACACAAAATTTACATTTATGGCTGATGTAAGTATCTGAAATTATACACCAAGTAATATGAATTAAAAATAAAGAATATAAAGATACAATATATCCCTTGATTATTTTGAATTCAAAATTTAAAAATATATTTTGAATAAACTTTAATATTTACATATCTAGATATTTCTAGATATTCTAGAGTACAAGAAAGAAAAAAAAGCAAGAAATATTTTTTTTCTCGGAACCTTTTAACTAATTTGAAAGTAAAATACTAAAATTTTACAGAAATGTTAATTTACAAAAAAAGTTATTTTTTTAGGAAAATTTTACTTAATATATTTTCTACTAGACTTCTTGAGTTATTCTAAGAGAAACAGTTTCAATATTAACCTAAATAGATTGTTATTATTAATATATTAATGATTCTTTTTTGGAGTTTTTATGACACCACGTGTAAAATTGAAATTTAATTCTTATTAATTTCTCATCGTTTATAAGAAATATAAGACAAAAATGTTTCAAAACAAAACACAAGAGTCTTTTTTACTGACGGCAAAACAAATTTTTGAAAAATAATTGATTTCAAAGCGTGCACAAAATAAACCATCAAATCATGGTTTTTCAGTTTTTTACTCTTTTTTCTTAAAATATACAATAAAAAGTTAGCGTATAACGTATACATTATCACAACTAAATTGTCAACAATCATCAATAATACTTTTAGATACACTTTTCAACTTCCGGAAATCTGAACAAAAGTTTGAGATCTTTGAAAATTTTAAGCTTGATTTTCACGAATTAACGAATTTTTTTCTGATTTCTGATAAAAAAGTAATTTTATTTTGTACTCTCAGCAGTCTAGATGTCAAAAAATATTTATACCAAGTAGTAAACTTAAACAACTCAAAATAAAGATTTATATCATTAAAAACCTGGCTTGCAAAAAATATCCCCGCTTGACGGTAATAAATTATTTATTCTGTTTCTGTAACAGTTGCAAAACAATTGTTATAAATAAATTCTAAGATTACAGTTTATTTCTTATGTTAAACATAAAGAGTTACAAAATTAAGAAAAAGTTAAAAATCTCTATCTTTATTTTAACAAAAGTTTATAAATAAAAACAAGAATTTGTTTAAACATTTGTTATGAATACGATTTCAAATTATTGTTTAATGTTAGTTACTTCCAAAATAAAAAGTTGCAAACTTCAGAAAAAATAGAAGGGCTCTAGCTTTATTTCCCCGAAAATTGATAAATAACAACAATAACTTGTTCAAACAATTGTTATTAATAAAAAATTAATTTATTGTTTATTTTTGGTTACATCACACACAAAAAATTGCAAAAATTAAAAAAAATTGCAAGTCTTAATCGGCTTGGAGCTACGTTTAAAATTTAGAGTCTATGTATTATTTAACTTAAAAAAATAAAGGTATTTTTTTCGATAAATAAGAATAATCTTAAAATTACGAAAAATCAAAAAATTTCTTTACAATGCGTTTTTTGACCACCTCAATGTCCAAAATTATTTTCTAAAGTCTATAAAGAATGTTTGAAAATCTTTCTACTAGTATAGTGAAAATTGTCTTTGAAAAAGGGATAGTGATATTTTTGTTGTTACAAACCACTTCTTAGATTCATGCTTAATTTTTTAATAGTTTAAACATATTTATTTTAAGAATAATAAAAATGTTGCTTATTTATTAATTTTTCATAAACTTCTTTATTCTAGAAATTTTTTTTAAAACATTTAAAAACACAGGCTTAGATATTTGATTAACTTATCTGCTTATAACATAAGAAGAATTTTTTTTGCAATGTCCACGTGGACAAATTTGTAAAAAGGGGAAAGTTGGTATAATGTCAACGATTGTCTACAAGGAGGGTCGGCGAGGGGGGGGGGGTAAAAATCATTTAAAAAAACTGTTCACGTGGATTATGGATGGCCTCTTACGTGGAAGCAAAACGTTCAAGAAATGAACATAACTTTCAACTATCATTTCCTATCTATTAAAATTACGCTTTTTAGTTCTTACTCCTTAAATTGTAAAATATTTAAGTAAAATATGTTAATTTTTTTTTCTAATGTATAATTTATTTATTTTTTGATTAAAGTTAAACAATTAACTTCAATAATTAATATCTATTCCAAATTTTAAAGACTTACAAAGTAATTAAAGATTTAAATGGCATTATTTTAAAATCTAATTTATAGAATCTGAAATGGAGAAAGTGAATGTCGTAGTAATCTGAATTAGTACCTAAATGAAATTTTTATATTTTTATTAATTTAGAACAGTTTTTAAAAAAAAAAATTAATTCATACATAAAATTTCATAATTTGTTACTTTTTGCTAAAAACATTTTAAAATAATACGTACTTTCTTTTACTATGATTTTCTACGAGCTATCAAAAAAAGAAGAAAGAAAGAAAGAAAAAGTTTTCTTATCCCTAATTTTTAAATCCAAAAACTACAGGTTTCAGAGAGCTTAGAAATTTTTAACAAAAATCGAGGGATACTTTATTCCTTTTTTTCATACAGAGCGAGCTTCTTTTACTTTTCCAAATATTAAATTAGAAATCCCGTGCTTTTTAAAAGCTTTCCCTTTTTGTTAGAAACTTAATCGAAAAAAATTATCAACCTTTTTTACCTACTTGCATTTGACATTTTTTATAAATAAAATATAGAGTTTACAGCAGTTTCCAAGGTTAAAAAAAATTAAAAAAGTACATTCTGTATAATTTTGTCATAACGTAATAAAAGAATTATCATACCTAAACCATAGCAATCAAAAAATTAAATATTTTTCGTCAGTAGTTGAGTAAAATTACAAATTGACCGAAGGATTTGAAAAAAATAGAAATTTTTATTTTCGACAGAATTTTTTTTTTGTCAAAAAGTACTATATTTTGAAAAAATTAAACGATTTAAATTATGTATGTATGTATGAACTATGTTCATTACTGGTTAAAAAATTATTAACCTTCTGGAATTTTATTATTAAAGTTCTCGCTAAAAATTAATATGGAAATAATTTTGTTAATTATTAAAACCACTTATTTAATATAGCTCAATATGTGCGCGATTTTTTAGATAATAGAGACTAAAACTGTATTAATAATTTTCATATATTTTTTATAAGGTCAATATTATTAGTTAATGATTTATTTACTTAAATAATAATTATTATATTATGTATGTAACATTTTAATTTTCAAATAAAGTACAAAAAAATAATTTACTGCAACAAATTTTTCAAATTCATTGCTTCTTTGAAGACAGATACTTTTATCCCCACGTGGAAGCAACTTATTGACGAAATGAACATAACTTTTAACTATCATACGAAATTGTATTACATAATATATTTTTGTTTGAATTTGCAAAAGATTCATATGAGTTTTCAATGATAATTTTAAAGCTTAATATGCCTTCCGTATTAATATTAATATTTATTTTTCCAAAATTTAAAATTTTTCTGTTTAGTATTTACTCCTTAAAATATAAAATATTTAAGTAAAATTTGTTAATTAGTTTTTCTTTTATATTGTTTTAATTATTTATTTTATAATTAAAATTATAAAATTTAACTTCCATGACTAAAATCTATTTCAAGTTTTGAAGTTTCAAATTAAATTCAAATATAAAATTCTATTCTCTGAGAATTAAAAAAAAATTAACCGCATATCTATACTAAATTATTTAAAAAGTGTAAATTAAATATTCCAAATTCGAAATCATATCTTTATATTATGATAAGTCTTTTTATGGCTGTTCGAAAGTAATAGAAACTATAAACAAAAATTTTCTTACCTGGTTTCAATCTTGACGTTTCTCGAGTTTGAATTAATCTTAATTTAAATAATTAAATAATAATATAATTGAATGATTTAAATAATTTAAAAACTATAGTTTCTAGTGGCGGAAACTTTTTTTTCGATACGTCCTTCGAATGATAAAAGAATATATCTATATTTTATCTTATACATTGACAAATTTATTTTCTTGTTCTACTATTTTCTAAAACTATTTGAAACAGAAGCGTTTGATTATAATTGTTTATTTCTGTTTAATTTTTATTAATCTAATAAAATAATTATTTTATTCAAACCATATTGCATTGGGAATTATAGCTACATTAAAATTATATTAACTAAAGAATAAATTTTGAAAATTTTTTAAAAAATATTGTTATAATTTGGTTATTGCGCACTAGTTATTATATATGCGAAAATTGTATTTTTGCGGTTGTCACAATAATTCATATCAGCTTTATCAAAAACAAAAAAATTCATGAAGTAAATTTTATGGCCTCTGGTCATTAGTTTTAAAAAATTAATATTTTCTGTTAGTAGATGATAAATGTTAGGCCGAATTTTTTTTTGCCAGAAAGTACCAGAGTTTGTAATTTTTTAATTTTGACCATTAAAATCAATATTTATTTGTTATTTATTTATTTGTTCATATATACGGGCTAACAATAAAATGCCCTTTCGTACAGAGTACTGTGTGAAAAAAAAAAAAAATAAAAATAAAAATAAAACAAAATAAAAATATCATGAAAATTATTAAAATAAGAAAAAATTCAATTCAATTCAATTCAATTTGCCGCATTTGACAAGTCCTGTGAAAATAAGGTTCTTCTTAATTTACATATGAAAGCAGAAATTCTATCGTTAAAATCTAAATTTAACGCAAGTCATTTGCCTCATTACACAGTCTCATTAGAACAGAGTTTTGTAAATATCTCGTTTTACATAAGGGCACATCAAAAATATTAGGCATACTCCGTGTCCTAACTTGACTGTCATTTTCTGAAGTAAACAAAGAGGAAAAACTATTCACTAATTCTGAACAGCACACTGCACCATTCAAAATTTTATACAAAAACAACATGTCCGCAAACAAAAATCTTAGCTTAATTTCAGGAATACTAAAAGTTCTACGTAATGAACTGTAGTCGTGGGAAAATCTGTCATAACTAGTGTGGGTCTGATAAGCCAAGAAACGCAGAAAACGGTTTTGAACGCGTTCAAGTCTAATAATGTCATTTTCCTGGTAAGGAGACCAAATAACCGAGGCAAACTCAAGGCCAGATCTAACAAAAGCAAAATAAAGTGCTTTAATTGCTGATGGATTTTTAAAACTATTAGCATTTCTAACAATATATCCGAGAGATTTAAAAGCTTTATTAACTATAAATGACAAATGCTCATCAAAAACCAAATTGCTTTGGAAAATGATACCAAGGTCACGCACCTGAGAATATGTAAATAATTTTGTTAATCATTAAAAATACTTATATTATTATAGCTGAAAATATGCGAGATCCTTCACTTAATAACAGAGAGGTAAACTGTATCAAAAATTTTAGATATTGGTGGAGTTTTTAATAATTAAAAACGGTTAAATAAATAAATGAAATAAATTTTCTTTAACTAATTCAAAAATTTTTAAAAATAGTTTAAATTAATTTTGACATATTAAGAAAAAAATCTCATTTTTATACTCTTTATTATTAGTAATTAATTATTTATTTGGTCAAGTAATTATTATTACATTATGTATTAATTATTTTTATATTTATATAAAAATAAAAAGTATGAAAAATAATTTCTTACAGAAAATAATTTAAATTCAAAATTATTGGATATTTGAAGAAACTATTCTTATGCTTACGAACTTAGTCACGAAATAAACCTAACCTTCTACTATCATTTGCAATTGTATTAAAAAAATTTTATTTGAATTTGTCAAAGATTAATATGAGTTTTTCATGATAATTTTAAAGTTTAACATTACCTTCGTATTTACATTAACATTTATTTTTCAAATGTTTAGAATTTCCTATATATTAAAACTATTTTATTAATATTATTAAATTATTAAAATCATTATTATTGCAGTATTCCAATAAAAACAAAAACAAAAAATCGGACTAAATTTTCACAATCCAAACAAAATAACAACTAAACAAATATTAAAATTATTTTTAAATTTTTTTCAAAGAATGTATAATTTACTTATTTTTTAATTAAAATTATTAAAATTAAATTCAACAATTGGACTCTATTCTCAATTTAGTTAGTGGGTGAGTAAAGCTATAAGTTCAGCAAAAGATTTAAAAAACAAAAGAAATTTTAATATTTGGCAACATTTTTTTTGCCAAGAAGTACCATATTTTGAAAAATTTATACGATTTAGATATATTATTTATTGTTCATAATGGTCAAAAAATAACACAGCCCCACAAAAAAAAAAAGTGTCATGTACTTTTGACCGGAATACCCTAGCCCTATGTATTTTGACGCGCTGAACACGAATCCGAAGTCCATTTTGCTCCATCACGTCAGGATTTTTTCTAACCTCAAAAAACATGTCAAATTTTGAGAGGTAGGCGATTTTTTAAAAAAATTTATGGATATACTTCAAACTTGGTATCTGGGGGTTTTTTGGGTCGCTGATTACGAATCTGAAGTTAGATTTTTAAAATTCAAAATGGCGGATCCAATATGGCGGACGAATTTTGAAAAAATTTGAAGATTTACTTCAAACTTGGTATCTGGGGGTTTTTTGGGTCGCTGATTGCGAATCTGACGTCATATTTTCGAAATTTTTATGAAATTTGGTATTTTCAGGTTTTTAAGTTGCTGAGTGTGATTTCGAAGCGAGTTTCTCACATTTTCAAATATGACTTCTATTACAATTTTATCATAAAATATTCCTTGGTAACAGATTGGATATGTTTGGTGCAGAAGCCAAATAAGAAAGTACATTGTTCCATTCTGCATCTTATTCCTGATGGACATATCATTGTCATTCTATGTCTAACGTTCTTATTAAGCTTTGGCACAATTTAAATCCTGCTGCTTCGATAAATGTAGTAGGCGATGACAACTGCCCCGAAAGGGGATGTGTAGAATGATTCGCTTCCTGTTTATCGAAGTAACGAAGCCAGCGTAGGCGCGCTACCTTGCAGGTGGGCGTTAGGGTGTGAGGATGATACCGTAGTGTGTCCGACGACGAGTTGACATTGTCCTCGTCAAAGTCGGAAAGCTCTTATACTTAGGCCTGGGGAGGTATGAGAGTTATCACCCCTAGGACGGTGGACTCGCCTGCGATCGGACCAGGATCCCTAACGTGCGGGTTTTTCAATAAATCATGGCTTTTCAAAATCAAAACAACACAAAAACTTCAAATGCTTCAAAAATTAATTTTAAAGCATTAAGATCAAAACACATATGCAATAGCAATGGAGATGCATTTTGTTATATATGTGGACAGTTCGATGTTCCAAAGAATTGTAAACCAATCAATGACAATATTAGACAAATTTACAAAGATTGCTTTGATTTAGAGATAGCCGATCAAAATGAAAATTGGGTTCCACACAAAATTTGCTTATCCTGTCACATAATGTTAACTCGTTGGAATAATACTAAGGAGGATAAGTACTTTAAATTTAAAAAACCAATGCTGTGGAAAAAACCATTGAAACAAGAAGATTGTTACTTTTGCATGACCAATGTAGAAGGTTATAATAACAAGAATAAAGGAAAAATATTGTAAGCTGATGTGACAACTGTAACAAAACCAGAAATTTTTTGTGATACACCTTCTTCTTCAAAAAATTTTGAAATCGACTGTTCAAAAGTAGAAGATGTATTTAGTGATATAGATGACGACATGAGTATTGATGACAAAGATGACTATTACATTCCAACTGGTGAACAGGAAGAAGAAAAACCTGAAAAGTTCACACAAGAAGAACTCAGCAATCTCATCAGAGATTTAAAACTACCAAAAGATGTTGCAGAATATCTTGCATCAGTTCTTAAGAAGAAAAAAATGCTATCGAAAGGAACTACATCTTCCTTTTATCGCGATGGGGAAAAGGAATTCAGAAAATATTTTACAGAAGACAAAAAGCAGTCATTGGTATATTGTTCTGACATTAATGGGTTAATGGATCAATTAAAACCTGGCGTATACAAAGATGAAGATTGGAGGTTATTCATAGACTCTTCTAAAAGAAGTTTAAAAGCAGTATTACTTCATAATACTAATATTTATGGTTCGATTCCTATGGCTCATTCTACAGAACTTAAAGAAAGCTATGAATCTGTAAAACTAGTTTTAGATAAAATAAAATATCAAGAACATAACTGGCAAATTTGTGGGGATTTTAAGATCTTAAGTATTATGCTTGGACAACAAGCAGGTTTCACAAAAACGCCCTGTTTTTTGTGTCTGTGGGATAGTAGAGATAGAAAGAATCATTACAAAAAAAGGAATGGCCAAAAAGAAAATCTTTTAAACCAGGATCGAAAAATATCATTAAGAAGCCATTGATTCATCCCTCAAAGGTATTGCTTCCACCATTGCACATTAAACTAGGAGCAGCAAAACAGTTTGTTAAGAGTTTAGATAAAAATGGAAAATGTTTTAAATACCTAGAACAAAAATTCCCTGAGGTCTCTGATGCCAAACTAAATGAGGGAGTTTTTGATGGCCCACAAATTCGAAAATTATTAAAAGATGAGAAATTTGTCAGAAACATGAGTAAAACTGAGAAAAATGCATGGATTAGTTTTAAACTAATTGTTGAAAATTTTCTGGGGAATAACAAAAGAGAGAATTGGGAAGAAATGGCAAATAATATGATAACAAACTTCGGAAAGCAAGGATGCTTAATGAGCTTGAAGCTACATTTCTTAGAATCACATCTAAAGTACTTCCCCGAAAATTTAGGAGACTACAGTGAGGAACAGGGAGAGCGATTTCATCAAGACCTTAAAGAAATGGAACGTCGTTATCAAGGAAGGTGGGGCGTAAATATGATGGCCGACTTTTGCTGGATGCTGAAAAGGGATGTTGTACCAGGTAGTGTGAACTTAAAGAGAAAACCGCTACACAGATCTTTCGAAAACAAAAGAGTGCGCTACCATAAAAAGGAATAAAGGAAAATTATATACTTCAGAACTGACATATTCAATTTTGACAATCTGTTTTCAGATTTGCAATCAGTCACCCCACAAACCACTAGATACCAAATTTTATGTAAATTTTAATATTTTAAAAAAATTCATCAGCCATATTCTTGCCGCCAAGTAAATCTTAATATGTTTTTTAATTCGGCCGCCATATTGGATCTGCCATTTTAAATTTAGAAAATTTAACTTCGGATTCGTAATCAGCGACCCAAAAAACCCCCAGATACCAAGTTTGAAGTAAATCTTCGATTTTTTTCAAAATTCGTCCGCCATATTGGATCCGCCATTTTGAATTTTGAAAATCTAACTTCAGATTCGTACTCAGCGACTCAAAAAAACCCCAGATACCAAGTTTGAAGTAAATCCATAAAATTTTTTAAAAAATCGCCTACCTCTCAAAATCTGACATGTTTTTTGAGGTTAGAAAAAAATCCTGAAAACATCATTTTTCAATAAGAATTTTTTTTAATCAGAAAGATTGAAAATTTTTAAAAGAAGGGGTAGAGTTCTCTGTGCTGGAGGAGGGATTTGAACCCCCAAATCCACCGCCCTTATGCACGGACTGTTTAATACTGCGTATTATTTATAATTATAATATTATAATTTGCAATGTTATGTAATATTTTTGATCGACAATGCAAGTCTCCTGAGATGAAATTATGACATCTTTAGCCCCCACGAAGCATCGAATAAGATGAGCTCCGCCTGCCTAAATTATGCTGATTTTCTATTAGATGACCTATTTACATGGAATTGGAAAAACCGTCAACACCCTATCTTCTATGACCAATAGCATCATCTTACAACTCTATAAAAGCTCCGGAACTCTATGCCGCAGCGTCACTTTTCTTCAGTTCTAGTTTTGTTAAATACATTACAAGTAGTTAAGTTGTCCCATCAGTGTAAGCCTTTTGTATCAATTTCTGAAACCAGGTTCTGATTTTTTTTTTTTTTGTCAAAAAGTACTATATTTTGAAAAATTTAGACGATTAAAATTATGTATGTATGTATGAACTATGTTCATTACTGGTTAAAAAATTATTAACCTTCTGGAATTTCACCATTAAAGTTTTCGTTAAAAATTAATATGGAAATAATTTTGTTAATTATTAAAACCACTTATTTAATATAGCTCAATATGTGCGCGATTTTTTAAATAATAGAGACTAAAAACTGTATTAATAATTTTTATATATTTATTATAAGGTCAATATTATTAGTTAATTATTTATTTACTTAAAAAATAATTATTATATTATGTATGTATGTAACATTTTAATTTTCAAATAAAGTACAAAAAAATAATTTACTGCAACAAATTTTTCAAATTCATTGCTTCTTTGAAGACAGATACTTTTATGCTCACGTGGAAGCAACTTATTGACGAAATGAACATAACTTTTAACTATCATACGAAATTGTATTACATAAAATATTTTTGTTTGAATTTGCAAAAGTTTCATATGAGTTTTAAATGATAAGTTCAAAGCTTAATATGCTTTCCGGATTAATTTTAATATTTATTTTTCCAAAGTTTAAAATGTCTTATATTAAAATTTTTCTGTTTAGTATTTACTCCTTAAAATATAAAATATTTAAGTAAAATTTGTTAATTAGTTTTTCTTTTATATTGTTTTAATTATTTATTTTATAATTAAAATTATAAAATTAAACTTCAATGACTAAAATCTATTTCAAGTTTTAAAGTTTCAAAATTAATTCAAATATAAAATTCTATTCTCTGAGGATTAAAAAAAAATTAAACAGAGATTTTTACCAAATTATTTAAAAATGTAAATTAAATACGGGTGCAGGAAATTTCCCAAAAACCCAAAATGTCGAATATCGAAATGGTCGAATTTCAAAAAGTCGAATCTTCAAACGGTCGAATATCCAAATGGTCGAATATCCATTTTGTCGAATTTCCAAATGATCGAATATCTAAATTGTCGAATTTCCAAATTGTCGAATATCCAAATTGTCGAACATCCATTTTGTCGAATGTCCAAATTGTCGAATTTACAAATTGTTGAATATCCACTTTGTCGAATTTCCAAATTGTCGAATTTCCAAATGATCGAATATCCAAATAGTCGAATTTCCAAATTGTCGAATATCAAAATTGTCGAATATCTATTTTGTCGAATTTCCAAATGGTCGAGTTTCCAAATAGTCGAATTTTCAAATGGTCGAATATCCAAATTGTCGAATATCTATTTTGTCGAATTTCCAAATGATCAAATCTCCAAATAGTCGAATTTCCAAATGGTCGAATTTCCAAATGATCGAATACCCAAATAGTCGAATTTCCAAATTGTCGAATATCAAAATGTTCGAACTTTTTTTTTCATGTAAGTTTCCCATCTATGAAATGTGTTGGTATAGTAGAGTGGACAAGTGCGCAAAATTTAAAATTTCCATAACGATTTTAAATTTCGCGCACTTGTCCACTCTACTATACCAACACATTTCATAGATGGGAAACTTACATGAAAAAAAAAGTTCGAACATTTTGATATTCGACAATTTGGAAATTCGACTATTTGGGTATTCGATCATTTGGAAATTCGACAATTTGGAAATTCGACAAAGTGGATATTCGACAATTTGGAAATTCGACAATTTGGATATTCGATCATTCGGAAATTCGACAAAATAGATATTCGACAATTTGGAAATTCGACAATTTAGATATTCGATCATTTGGAAATTCGACAAAATGGATATTCGACCATTTGGATATTCGACCGTTTGGAGATTCGACTTTTTGAAATTCGACCATTTGGATATTCGACCTTTTGGGTTTTTGGGAAATTCCCTGCACCCGATTAAATATTCCAAATTCAAAATCATATCTTTATATTATGATATGTCTTTTTATGGCTGTTCGAAAGTGATCGAAACTATAAACAAAAATACTCTTACCTGGTTTTAATCTTGACGTTTCTCGAGTTTGAATTAATCTTAATTTAAATAATTAAATTATAATATAATTGAATGATTTAAATAATTTAAAAACTATAGTTTCTAGTGGCGGAAACTGTTTTTTCGATACGTCCTTCGAATGATAAAAAAGTATATCTATATTTTATCTTATACATTGACAAATTTATTTTCTTGTTCTACTATTTTCTAAAATTATTTGAAACAGAAGCGTTTGATTATAATTGTTTATTCTGTATAATTTTTCCTTAACCTAATCAAATAATTATTTTATTCAAACCATATTGCATTGGGAATTATAGCTACATTAAAATTATATTAACTAAAGAATAAATTTTGAAAATTTTTCAAAAAATATTGTTATAATTTGGTTATTGCGCACTAGTTATTATATATGCGAAAATTGTATTTTTACGGTTGTCACAATAATTCTTATCAGCTTTATCAAAAATAAAAAAATTAATATTTTCTGTTAGTAGATAATAATTGTTAGGCCGAATTTTTTTTTTGCTAAAAAGTACCAGAGTTTGTAATTTTTGAATTTTGACAATAAAAAAAAATATGTTAATAATTTTCTTAATCATTAAAAATACTTATATTATTATAGCTGAAAATATGCGAGATCCTTCACTTAAGGGCATGTAATGATAATGCTAAATTTGTCCGTAAACTTTCTCTTAAAGTACTCAATGTTTTGACACCAAACTTTGTAGAATTACTCAAAACACCATTTGAATGGTCTCTCTGACCCAATTTTGTTTCATTTTTGTCTTTAAACTAAATATTTTTCAAATTTACTTTTTTTTCAAAATTTTCCAAAAATTGGAAAATTGGAAAAAAAATTAGTTTAAAGATAAAAATGAAATAAATTTGGGTCAGAGAGACCATTCTCATGGTATTTTGAGTAATTCTACAAAGTTTGGTGTCAAAACATTGAGTACTTTAAAAGAAAGTTTACAGACTTTAGCATTATCATCACATGCCCTTAATAACAGAAAGGTAAAATCTATCAAAAATTTTAGATATTGGTGAAGTTTTTAATAATTAAAAACGGTTAAATAAATAAATTAAATAATTTTTTTTTAACTATTTCAAAAATGTTTAAAAATAGTTTAATATAATTTGACATTTTAAGAAAAAAATCTAATTTTTATACTCTTTATTATTAGTAATTAATTATTTATTTGGTCAAGTAATTTTTAGAAAAATAATTTCTTACAGAAAATAATTTAAATTCAAAATTATTGGATATTTGAAGAAACATATTTTTATGCTTACGAACTTAGTCATGAAATAAACCTAACCTTCTACTATCATTTCCAATTGTATTAAAAAAATTTTATTTGAATTTGTCAAAGATTAATATGAGTTTTTCATGATAATTTTAAAGTTTAACATAACCTTCGTATTTACATTAACATTTATTTTTCCAATGTTTAGAATTTCCTATATATTAACACTATTTTATTATTATTAGTATTATTATTATTATTATTAAATTATAAAAATTATTATTATTGCAGTATTCCAATTAAAACAAAAACAAAAAATCGGACTAAATTTTGACAATCTCAACAAAATAACAACTAAACAAATATTAAAATTATTTTAAAAATTTTGTTTAATAATGTATTATTTACTTATTTTTTAATTAAAATTATTAAAATTAAATTCAACAATTAGACTCTATTCTAAATTTAGTTAGTGGGTAAGTAAAGCTATAAGTTCAGCAAAAGATTTAAAAAAAAAAGAAATTTTAATATTTGGCAACATTTTATTTGCCAAGAAGTACCATATTTTGTAAAATTTATGCGATTTAGATATATTTATTGTTCATAATAGTCAAAAAATGATTAACCCTTTTGATTTTTGACCATTGAAGTTCTCGCAAAAAATTATTATATATATAAATAATTTTGTTACTCTTTTAAAACAAATTTATATATTATTTATGTATTAGTATTTAATTTTAGGCCTTTACCTATTTATCTATTTACACAGTCTTTTTTATAACATAAACGTCAGTTGTTTTATTATTCAGGACAGAGCCCGTCGTTGATTTTGTCGTCAGTTTTTTAAAAAATAAATAACTAAACCTATATTTTAAAAAACGGTTACATTTAGAATATTATTTTAATTTGACAAGTGTAAACATCAAGGTACAGTAACAGCGTCAGATTTTTCTGCTTTGGTACTATTGTCACGGATCAACTGTAAGTGTGGTAACGAAACGTACTGGCTGTAATCTACGTCATCACTGCTTGCACTCAGTTCGTTTTAGATGACACGACTATTATAAATTATATTCTTGTACACATTATTTAAATATTTTACGTCGGTTTTAGTATTTACAGAGTTGGGATTCCTAATTATATGGTACATCTCAATAAAATTTCGTTTTATAAGGTTTTGTTCAGTCGCTAAAATTTTAACATTTTGAAAATCGAAAAGATGATCTTCTTTGTGTGAGTGCTGTGCCAGTGCAGATGACAAGTCGTCGTTTACACATGATCTTTTATGTTGGTTTATTCTTTCTTTTACTTTTTGTAACGATTGTCCAATGTAGACACCGTTACAACCTTTACAAGGTATTTCATAAATAACGTCTGTTTTGTTTTCAAGAGTTATAGGGTCCTTCAGGTTGCGGAAAGTACCAGAGTTATTTTTGCATGGAGTAAAAATCACATTTAGATTATATTTTTTCAAAATATTTTTAATTTGTAAATGATTTTCGTGGATGTAAGGTATCACGACTGTATTACTGATATCGAAGGTTTTATTTAAATTGTTATTGTTCGTAGGATTTTTTATTTTATTTATTCATTGTTTTACATATTTTTTTCAATAAATTTAATAGGAAAGTCATTTTTTAATAAGGTATTTTTTACAAGATTTATATTTTCTTTATGAAACCTCGGGTCGGATAATTTTATAGCCCTATCTACCATGCTATTAATTGTACTAATTTTGTATTTTTTATGAGTGTGTGAGTGAAAGTTTTGATATCTTCCAGACCACGTAGGTTTTCGATACCAGTTAAATACAAGTTTGTCTCCTTCAACCATTATATTAATGTCTAAAAAATTTATTTTGTTTTTTCCAATCTCTATAGTAAATTGCAATCTATCTTCTACATTATTAAATTTATTTAACATATATTCATTTTTATCATCAGGGATGCATGTGAAGATGTCATCCACGTATCTAACAAAAAACACAGGTTTAAAATTTAAATCTTTTAGAACATCCTGTTCCAGTTCTTCCATGACTAAGTTAGCTATGGCCGACGACAGGGGTGATCCCATCGGTGTGCCAAATATCTGCGTATAAAATTTCCCATTAAAGAGGCAGTAAGCGTTAGTCATGCAAAAACTAGTCAGTTCTATGAATTTATCTTGAGGCATTTTGCTGTGTTGTTCTATCTCTTTGTATCTAGTTTTTATACAATCTATTACTCTAGAGATCGGAATATTCGTGTACAGAAATTTAACATCTAGTGAAACTAAGGAGTGACCAGGAGGAATATTATAATTCTTTAGACAATCAATAAGGTGCCAAGAGTCTTTTATATAGGTGTTTGTTTTTCCTATCGTTTTTTGTATCGGAAAACTGACAAATCTAGATAGTTTTTCAAGAGGAGATCCTGGAAATGATGTTACCGGTCTACCAGGATTTCCTTCTTTATGGGTTTTTGGGAGAATGTAAAATCTAGGGGCATTTCCGTGGTAAGATTTAAGCCTCTTTGCAGTCTTTTCATCAATGCACTTTTGATTCTCTAAGTTTTTTATTAATTTACTTAGTTTTGTTTCAATTGAGGAAGTCGGATCTTTATTTATGCACTTGTAAGTGTCTTTTTCATTTAACAATTCCTTGCATTTTTAGTTATATGACTCTCTACTTAAAACTACGGTCGTGTTACCTTTATCAGCACGAGTGATAACTATATCTTTATTTTTGGACAAAAATTTTGTTGTTTCTAGATTAAGTTCCGTGAATTTATCTGTTTTGTTTTCAACCTTATTATTTAAAAATTTTTGCATTTCAAATGTAATTTCCGTCCTGAATTCATCTCTTTTCTCACTATTGACGCACCTAATATTAGATTCTATATTAGCTAAGGTTTTCTCTATTATTTTTTTCTTATTTACATCTTTTATACAAAAGTCATGACCTAAGCTTAGAAAATATTCTACATTTTTAAGAATATTTTTATCAGTTAAATTTAAAATCCATTTCGGATCAGTATCAAATTTTTTAAAATAACCATAAAATTTTTCTTTTAACCAATTAAATTTTGCTATTGATTTTTCTATTAAGTTTTTTGTGAATTTACTGAAGATATTATCTTGAACGTGAAAGAATTCATCCGCACATTTTTTGTCAATGATTCTATATACACACTTACGTTTAAAAGCTACAGTTTTCTTTAGTTGATCGACTCGATGTGCGAGATCTCTAATCCCAATGCTTAAAATCTTTTTCTTAGCATTAAACAGAACATAGTCTAAATTATTTGCGAATCTTTCGTAGTGGAATGTAATATTCCCATTTACTCCATTAATAAGGTGGCTTGGTATATAAAAATGTAATCCAAATATTTTTAACATCCTTGTTCTTTGTAGATCTGAAGAGGGTTGCAAAATGCAACCGAAACGTTATTATAAAATGAAATAAAAACAACTAACTCAACTGACTTATGACCAAAAAACTGGAAACAAAAAGAACAACCTTTAAATACATTAGAATTTATTTATAAAAATTGTTTAAATTATTTATTTTCGTTATTTATCACCTTATAATAAAATCGGGAGAGAGCCCAGGAATTTTTAATGAATTTCTCAACTTTTTATATTTGACAAAACTAAAAATATAAGCAGTAACTTTAAAATTTATTAACAACAATTGTTAAGACAAATTATTATCTTTGTTAATTATCATCTTTTGATAAAATACAGCTAGTGACTTGCAAATTTTTCTTATGTACTATGAATTTGTTAGATAAAGTTATAAATTTTGCCATTGTTTAAGCTATTATAAAATTTTAACTTGATAATATTTTTAAAGTGAGGCTAGAAAGCTTCAGTTTTTTTCTAAATTTATCAACTTTAGATATAATAATTAATAATGCTTTAAAACTGAAGTTTTACTCTAAAATAAAATGTAAAAGAAAGTTATCTTGAATTTGTACTTCTAAATTTCACAGTAACATGTGTCCGTTTATTAATTTGAATTTAAAGTTTGAAAAAATGATTAATAAAAAAAAAAATATTCCGATTAGCGACTTTTTACAAAACATCGTTAATGCCGCTAATTATGTATTAGCGTCATGAGAATCCTCCCTAATAACTGGCGCCATAGGAGAATTATTGGTTTCAGCTGGCGAATGTACTAGGAATAAGTCTTTTAACAAAATAAAGCTAGACGTAGTTTTGCTGGTCCAAGCCATTATCAATCCCCTGATCGTTACTTGATACAACCTGAAAAATTTGCTAGGAACTATTCAAATCCACGATATTATTCAGAGCACAGACGTTCACCCAGTTCGCATTATCAGCATGAAAGTCGAAGAAAGGATCCTCCAATTCAAGGAGTCTTGCGCAGGCCAGACTCTTCTTATCGTAGCGATTCGTATTCAATATTTAATATGCTAACAGGTTTCATTCACCACTTTCAACACGAAATGTGGACCATTTAAACTTTGATCATACTCGTCGAAACGACGCAACGGAGAGTCAACAAGATCAAGAGCGTCCTCAAACGGTCGGATTCTTGAAAAACCAATAGACGATACTGCTAATGAAAACATAGCTAAATCTCTGGTGATAAAAAGAGACGTCTCAGAATTGATCGAAAATTCTTAATTAATAAGGGTGCTGATATCAACTTAATAAAAGTATCAGCGTTTACTTCACGAGTGCCTCTATGAGCCAACAAAATTTCGGTTATCACAGGAGTGCCCCTAAATCGTGTGCACACCCTAGGAACAGGCGAATTATTGATTATGAGAATATAGAAAACTTTTCATGCACCTAACTTTCCGATTTCGGTGCAAGGTATTTTAGAACGCAATTTTTTACGCCAAGAAAAAACTAAGATTTCTTTCTGTCATAATTCGTTAATCACTAGTACCAGACCGATAGATCGTAATCCGTTTATAGATCCGGAATCAAATAAAGCTCGACGTGTATTAGTCCCTGAAATTAAACATATTCCTAGGATCCTCTATGTCAAAGCGAGGACAAAACAAAAGATTTTAGTCCCATAACAGGATAACGGAATTCAGGAAGGTTATCTGCCGAAAATTAGATGACCTGAGGGTGTATTCTTTGGAAATGCTTTAACCTGTAAGAGGGAAAAGAATTGTCAGGGTTTTGCTATTAACACTAGAGAAGGCGATATGAAATTCAAGGTTCCTCCACAAGACTTGTTTCCTTTGATTGTGATCACGATTAAAGTGATGATGAATCGATGGAGGGGTAAACCCCCATCTACAATGCAGAAAAAAGGATTAAAGAAATCGTAAAGAAAATTCCTCTTCCCATTTAAATCCAACTGAACTAGAGAATGTTTATAAATGGGTAGGAAACGGGCACGATCGCTTTCAACATCTTTCTAAAAAATTACCAAATATTCCTCTGGTACAACATAAAATTCTCATGACAGATGAAGATCCTGTAAAAATAAAACAATATCGTTAATTACAAAAACAGGAAACTCTTGTAGAAGAGTATATTTTTATAATGTATGATGATGGGGTCATCTCAGGCTTCACCTCACCTTACAATTCTCTTGTCCTAATAGTACCTAAGAAAATGCATTCTAGTGTCAAATTGAAGTGAAGAATTGTAACTGACTCTAAAGCTCTGAATCCTTTACATAGGTTCTAGTTCAGAACATTCGAGTGAAGCTCTGAATCCTTCACATAGGTTCTTTTTTAGAACATTTGGGTGGTGCTCGGTATTTTTCCGTCCTTGATCTAGCTTCAAGTTTCCAGCAAATTGGAACAGACGCAAAAAAGAGACGAAAAATTATCTTTTCAACGAGGAGAGAGTACCACGAATATCTAAGAATACTAGAGAAGGAATTAAGGCCGACTCAAAGAAGTTAGAAGCTATAGACAACTTTCCTACTCCCACAACCAAGAAATATATCAGAACCAAAAAATATGTGTCGATTCAGGGTGAAAGGGACCTTAGCTGCAAAACATTCGATTTTGATTTTTTATTATGAATCTATAGAATTTGAGTTGCTCTTTTACATGCAGTAATCAAAACTTGTTTATGTTTATTAGTTTTTATGTTATTCGCGATGAAACATAGACATAACCTAACAATAACATAGGCAGGCACAAGTTCAAACTCCCGTCCTGTAAAATTCAAAACATTTGATTTTTAATTGTTATTATGAGTCGATAGAATTTGAGTTGCTTTTAAACATACATAATCAAAACTTGTTTATGTCTATTAGTTTTTGTGTTACTAGAGGTGAAACATAGGCATAACCTAACAGTAACATAGGGAGGCTCAACTTCAAACGACCGTACGCGTAAAACTCAGTTCTGCAGCTAAGGTCGCTTTCACCCTGAATCGACACATATATAACCAAGAAATATTCGTGAATTTCTAGGCGTTGCGGGTTATTATCCAAAGTTTGTAGAAGACTTTGCGAAGGTGGTCAAATCATTATTCAATTTATTGAAAAAGACCCAACCGTTTCACTGGCGGGAAAACCAGGAAATAAGTTTCAGAAAACTTAAGGAAAGACTTAGTCTGGGTCCCATCTTACAGTACCCAGACTTTGAGAAAACATTTCGTTTAACTACGGATGACTCAGATATTGCAGTTGAGGCTGTATTAACACAAAATAAGGATGGTATCAATTTACCGGTTTCCTACTATTCCCGAATATTTATTGAAAATTAAGTTAATTACTTCAAAACAGAAAAATAGTGTCTAGCCGGGATCTATGTTCCGGAAAATTTTCGGCCGTATTTATACGGACGCAAATTTATCTTGTCTATTGATCACAAGCTATTGAAATGAGTCAAAGCAGCGAGGACTCCTGTCTATAGGTTATCATTGTGGCTATTCAGAATAAAGGACTATCATTACGACTTTGAGTGTAGATCAGGTCAAATAAATAGATGATTTACCAGCAATATCCAATAATCCACCCAATCAGGACGTCGACTCAGATTCAGAACAAAATGAGTCTGATTTAATTGAACCTTATATCATAACGAAGCAATTTAATCCCACACAGCACCAGAAATTCCCTGAATTTCCTCTGAATATTGGTCCACATTTCCCGAATATTCGAACCTAATATTCAGGGAAGTTTCGTAGAAGCATCAAAATGTCCGCCATGGGGAATATTGTCGGCGAAATTTCCCTAAAAAAGTATTTCTAATTCTCAGGGAATCTCCTCATCTAATATTCCTAGAATATTCAGGGGAAGTTAAAAAAAATTTTCAAATTTTTTTTTGATCTGCTAATTGATAAAAATTATATGTTATATTTGACACCCGTAGGATTCTTAGAACATTAGAAACTACTGCGCAGCCTGAGTGTCACAAAAACCAAGTTTGACCAGTGCGCATCATGTACAGTTAATTTATAAATACTATGAAGATTCTAGGAATATTAGATGTGGAAATTCCCTGTAAATTAGAAATACATTTTCAGGAAAATTTCGCCACCAATATTCCACATGGCGGACATTTTGATGCTTCCACGAAACTTCCCTGAATATTAGGTTCGAATATTCGGGAAATGTGGACCAATATTCAGAGGAAATTCAGGGAATTTCTGGTGCTGTGTGGGATGCATGCTTTGCAGACAAATACTTCCCAACACACTTCCGTTGGTTAGGGATAAAACACCAAGAACTACACTAAGAAAAAGGAGATTAGTATCCGAGTCTGGGAAACAGGTTAGAAAAATTGTTGAGAAATTAACTATAGAAAAGCGATTTCTAAATCTATTCTTGAAATTTCCAAGAAAGTGGGACAACAACCCATTTCTAATACATCTAAAAATTGTAGAACAGGAGTGTAAAAGAAACCTGGTAGTCCTAAATGATCCAAATCGAAAATCCCTCCTAAACTAACATCAGAAACTGAAAGTATCAGGATTGCTGATAGACTCAGAACCAGAAAGACAATTCATAATTATCGTAATACCCTTTCTGATGCGGAAAGCTAAGGCATCGAAGCAGATAAAAGCATTGACTCAGAAGCGGAGTTTGACACTCCGGTTCAGAGGCATAGGTTTAGCTGTCCCCTTAGCTTAAGACGTTTCGGCAACGTTACTACCACGTGTAAATCCTGTTAAGGACACGCAAATGGAAGATCCCCACCATGCAGTAGTGACGGCGAGGATAACAAGGGAATTGAACAAGAAAAGTATTCCACAGTATCGGAAGATTGACCCACGGTTATAGGCACCCAGAAAGATTTGAGATTTCTATTTAATATTTGAATGATTTCTATTTAAGAAGTGTTTCTTAGAATAAGCATATCGCTTTTTCTGTGCATTCGCCCTAATAAATTGAAGAAAATGAAAGTTGCATACAGCGTAAACGTCCTTAGTGAATCCATAAATAGATGACAGGGACTCAA
Source organism: Ganaspis brasiliensis (assembly GCA_037103525.1). Lineage (NCBI taxonomy): Eukaryota > Metazoa > Arthropoda > Insecta > Hymenoptera > Figitidae > Ganaspis > Ganaspis brasiliensis. Next base: position 1,047,527 of record JAZKLR010000194.1, read on the forward strand.
TTGTACCTTTCCGATTAAACATTTACCGATTGTACATTTCCTATTGTACAAAAAACCGATTATGCAAAATCCGATTATACAAATTGCCGTTTCTTCAATAACCGATTCTACAAAAACCGATTCTACAAAGACCGATTCTACAAATACCGATTCTACAAAGACCAATTCTACAAAAACCGATTCTACAAATACCGATTCTACAAGAACCGATTCTACAAAGTCCGATTCTACAAAGTCCGATTCTACAAAAACCGATTCTACAAAGACCGATTCTACAAAGTCCGATTCTACAAAAACCAATTCTACAAAAACCGATTCTACAAAGACCGATTCTACAAAAACTAATTCTACCAATACCGATTCTACAAAGTCTGATTCTACAAATACCGATTGTACAAAGACCGATTCTACAAAAACCGATTCTACAAAGATCGATTCTACAAAAATCGATTCTACAAATACCGATTCTACAAAGAACAATTCTACAAAAACCGATTCCACAAATACCGATTGTACAAAGACCGATTCTACAAAGACCGATTCTACAAAAACCGATTCTACAAAAACCGATTCTACAATGACCGATTCTACAAAGACCGATTCTACAAAGATCGATTCTACAAAGACCGATTCTACAAATACCGATTCTACAAAGTCCGATTCTACAAAGACCGATTCTACAAAAACCGATTCTACAAAGTCCGATTCTACAAAGACCTATTCTACAAAGTCCGATTCTACAAAAACCGATTCTACAAAAACCGATTCTACAAAGACCGATTCTACAAAGTCCGATTCTACAAAAACCGATTCTACAAAAACCGATTCTACAAAGACCGATTCTACAAAAACCAATTCAACCAATACCGATTCTACAAAGTCTGATTCTACAAAGACCGATTCTACAAATACCGATTCTACAAAAACCGATTCTACAAAAACCGATTCTACAAAGAACGATTCTACAAAAACCGATTCTACAAAGACCGATTCTACAAAGACCGATTCTACAAAGACCGATTCTACAAAAACCGATTCTACAAATACCGATTCTACAAAGTCCGATTCTACAAAGACCGATTCTACAAAGACCGATTCTACAAAAACCGGTTCTACAAAGACCGATTCTACAAAGACCGATTCTACAAAGACCGATTCTACAAAAACCGATTCTACAAATACCGATTCTACAAAGTCCGATTCCACAAAGACCGATTCTACAAAAACCGATTCTACAAAGACCGATACTACAAAGACAGATTCTACAAAGTCCGATTCTACAAAAACCGATTCTACAAAAACCGATTCTACAAAGACCGATTCTACAAAAACCAATTCTACAAAGACCGATTCTACAAAAACCGATTCTACAAAGACCGATTCTACAAAGTCCGATTCTACAAAGTCTGATTCTACAAATACCGATTGTACAAAGACCGATTCTACAAAAACCGATTCTACAAAGATCGATTCTACAAAAATCGATTCTACAAATACCGATTCTACAAAGAACAATTCTACAAAAACCGATTCCACAAATACCGATTGTACAAAGACCGATTCTACAAAGACCGATTGTACAAAAACCGATTCTACAAAAACCGATTCTACAATGACCGATTCTACAAATACCGATTCTACAAGAACCGATTCTACAAAGTCCGATTCTACAAAGTCCGATTCTACAAAAACCGATTCTACAAAGACCGATTCTACAAAGTCCGATTCTACAAAAACCAATTCTACAAAAACCGATTCTACAAAGACCGATTCTACAAAAACTAATTCTACCAATACCGATTCTACAAAGTCTGATTCTACAAATACCGATTGTACAAAGACCGATTCTACAAAAACCGATTCTACAAAGATCGATTCTACAAAAATCGATTCTACAAATACCGATTCTACAAAGAACAATTCTACAAAAACCGATTCCACAAATACCGATTGTACAAAGACCGATTCTACAAAGACCGATTCTACAAAAACCGATTCTACAAAAACCGATTCTACAATGACCGATTCTACAAAGACCGATTCTACAAAGATCGATTCTACAAAGACCGATTCTACAAATACCGATTCTACAAAGTCCGATTCTACAAAGACCGATTCTACAAAAACCGATTCTACAAAGTCCGATTCTACAAAGACCTATTCTACAAAGTCCGATTCTACAAAAACCGATTCTACAAAAACCGATTCTACAAAGACCGATTCTACAAAGTCCGATTCTACAAAAACCGATTCTACAAAAACCGATTCTACAAAGACCGATTCTACAAAAACCAATTCAACCAATACCGATTCTACAAAGTCTGATTCTACAAAGACCGATTCTACAAATACCGATTCTACAAAAACCGATTCTACAAAAACCGATTCTACAAAGAACGATTCTACAAAAACCGATTCTACAAAGACCGATTCTACAAAGACCGATTCTACAAAGACCGATTCTACAAAAACCGATTCTACAAATACCGATTCTACAAAGTCCGATTCTACAAAGACCGATTCTACAAAGACCGATTCTACAAAAACCGGTTCTACAAAGACCGATTCTACAAAGACCGATTCTACAAAGACCGATTCTACAAAAACCGATTCTACAAATACCGATTCTACAAAGTCCGATTCCACAAAGACCGATTCTACAAAAACCGATTCTACAAAGACCGATACTACAAAGACAGATTCTACAAAGTCCGATTCTACAAAAACCGATTCTACAAAAACCGATTCTACAAAGACCGATTCTACAAAAACCAATTCTACAAAGACCGATTCTACAAAAACCGATTCTACAAAGACCGATTCTACAAAGTCCGATTCTACAAAGTCTGATTCTACAAATACCGATTGTACAAAGACCGATTCTACAAAAACCGATTCTACAAAGATCGATTCTACAAAAATCGATTCTACAAATACCGATTCTACAAAGAACAATTCTACAAAAACCGATTCTACAAATACCGATTGTACAAAGACCGATTCTACAAAGACCGATTGTACAAAAACCGATTCTACAAAAACCGATTCTACAATGACCGATTCTACAAAGACCGATTCTACAAAGATCGATTCTACAAAGACCGATTCTACAAATACCGATTCTACAAAGTCCGATTCTACAAAGACCGATTCTACAAAAACCGATTCTACAAAGTCCGATTCTACAAAGACCGATTCTACAAAGTCCGATTCTACAAAAACCGATTCTACAAAAACCGATTCTACAAAGACCGATTCTACAAAGTCCGATTCTACAAAAACCGATTCTACAAAAACCGATTCTACAAAGACCGATTCTACAAAAACCAATTCAACCAATACCGATTCTACAAAGTCTGATTCTACAAAGACCGATTCTACAAATACCGATTCTACAAAAACCGATTCTACAAAAACCGATTCTACAAAGAACGATTCTACAAAAACCGATTCTACAAAGACCGATTCTACAAAGACCGATTCTACAAAGACCGATTCTACAAAGTCCGATTCTACAAAAACCGATTCTACAAAGACCGATTCTACAAAGTCCGATTCTACAAAAACCAATTCTACAAAAACCGATTCTACAAAGACCGATTCTACAAAAACTAATTCTACCAATACCGATTCTACAAAGTCTGATTCTACAAATACCGATTGTACAAAGACCGATTCTACAAAAACCGATTCTACAAAGATCGATTCTACAAAAATCGATTCTACAAATACCGATTCTACAAAGAACAATTCTACAAAAACCGATTCCACAAATACCGATTGTACAAAGACCGATTCTTAAAAGACCGATTCTACAAAAACCGATTCTACAAAAACCGATTCTACAATGACCGATTCTACAAAGACCGATTCTACAAAGATCGATTCTACAAAGACCGATTCTACAAATACCGATTCTACAAAGTCCGATTCTACAAAGACCGATTCTACAAAAACCGATTCTACAAAGTCCGATTCTACAAAGACCTATTCTACAAAGTCCGATTCTACAAAAACCGATTCTACAAAAACCGATTCTACAAAGACCGATTCTACAAAGTCCGATTCTACAAAAACCGATTCTACAAAAACCGATTCTACAAAGACCGATTCTACAAAAACCAATTCAACCAATACCGATTCTACAAAGTCTGATTCTACAAAGACCGATTCTACAAATACCGATTCTACAAAAACCGATTCTACAAAAACCGATTCTACAAAGAACGATTCTACAAAAACCGATTCTACAAAGACCGATTCTACAAAGACCGATTCTACAAAGACCGATTCTACAAAAACCGATTCTACAAATACCGATTCTACAAAGTCCGATTCTACAAAGACCGATTCTACAAAGACCGATTCTACAAAAACCGGTTCTACAAAGACCGATTCTACAAAGACCGATTCTACAAAGACCGATTCTACAAAAACCGATTCTACAAATACCGATTCTACAAAGTCCGATTCCACAAAGACCGATTCTACAAAAACCGATTCTACAAAGACCGATACTACAAAGACAGATTCTACAAAGTCCGATTCTACAAAAACCGATTCTACAAAAACCGATTCTACAAAGACCGATTCTACAAAAACCAATTCTACAAAGACCGATTCTACAAAAACCGATTCTACAAAGACCGATTCTACAAAGTCCGATTCTACAAAGTCTGATTCTACAAATACCGATTGTACAAAGACCGATTCTACAAAAACCGATTCTACAAAGATCGATTCTACAAAAATCGATTCTACAAATACCGATTCTACAAAGAACAATTCTACAAAAACCGATTCCACAAATACCGATTGTACAAAGACCGATTCTACAAAGACCGATTGTACAAAAACCGATTCTACAAAAACCGATTCTACAATGACCGATTCTACAAATACCGATTCTACAAGAACCGATTCTACAAAGTCCGATTCTACAAAGTCCGATTCTACAAAAACCGATTCTACAAAGACCGATTCTACAAAGTCCGATTCTACAAAAACCAATTCTACAAAAACCGATTCTACAAAGACCGATTCTACAAAAACTAATTCTACCAATACCGATTCTACAAAGTCTGATTCTACAAATACCGATTGTACAAAGACCGATTCTACAAAAACCGATTCTACAAAGATCGATTCTACAAAAATCGATTCTACAAATACCGATTCTACAAAGAACAATTCTACAAAAACCGATTCCACAAATACCGATTGTACAAAGACCGATTCTACAAAGACCGATTCTACAAAAACCGATTCTACAAAAACCGATTCTACAATGACCGATTCTACAAAGACCGATTCTACAAAGATCGATTCTACAAAGACCGATTCTACAAATACCGATTCTACAAAGTCCGATTCTACAAAGACCGATTCTACAAAAACCGATTCTACAAAGTCCGATTCTACAAAGACCTATTCTACAAAGTCCGATTCTACAAAAACCGATTCTACAAAAACCGATTCTACAAAGACCGATTCTACAAAGTCCGATTCTACAAAAACCGATTCTACAAAAACCGATTCTACAAAGACCGATTCTACAAAAACCAATTCAACCAATACCGATTCTACAAAGTCTGATTCTACAAAGACCGATTCTACAAATACCGATTCTACAAAAACCGATTCTACAAAAACCGATTCTACAAAGAACGATTCTACAAAAACCGATTCTACAAAGACCGATTCTACAAAGACCGATTCTACAAAGACCGATTCTACAAAAACCAATTCTACAAATACCGATTCTACAAAGTCCGATTCTACAAAGACCGATTCTACAAAGACCGATTCTACAAAAACCGGTTCTACAAAGACCGATTCTACAAAGACCGATTCTACAAAGACCGATTCTACAAAAACCGATTCTACAAATACCGATTCTACAAAGTCCGATTCCACAAAGACCGATTCTACAAAAACCGATTCTACAAAGACCGATACTACAAAGACAGATTCTACAAAGTCCGATTCTACAAAAACCGATTCTACAAAAACCGATTCTACAAAGACCGATTCTACAAAAACCAATTCTACAAAGACCGATTCTACAAAAACCGATTCTACAAAGACCGATTCTACAAAGTCCGATTCTACAAAGTCTGATTCTACAAACACCGATTGTACAAAGACCGATTCTACAAAAACCGATTCTACAAAGATCGATTCTACAAAAATCGATTCTACAAATACCGATTCTACAAAGAACAATTCTACAAAAACCGATTCCACAAATACCGATTGTACAAAGACCGATTCTACAAAGACCGATTGTACAAAAACCGATTCTACAAAAACCGATTCTACAATGACCGATTCTACAAAGACCGATTCTACAAAGATCGATTCTACAAAGACCGATTCTACAAATACCGATTCTACAAAGTCCGATTCTACAAAGACCGATTCTACAAAAACCGATTCTACAAAGTCCGATTCTACAAAGACCGATTCTACAAAGTCCGATTCTACAAAAACCGATTCTACAAAAACCGATTCTACAAAGACCGATTCTACAAAGTCCGATTCTACAAAAACCGATTCTACAAAAACCGATTCTACAAAGACCGATTCTACAAAAACCAATTCAACCAATACCGATTCTACAAAGTCTGATTCTACAAAGACCGATTCTACAAATACCGATTCTACAAAAACCGATTCTACAAAAACCGATTCTACAAAGAACGATTCTACAAAAACCGATTCTACAAAGACCGATTCTACAAAGACCGATTCTACAAAGACCGATTCTACAAAAACCGATTCTACAAAAACCGATTCTACAAAGACCGATTCTACAAAAACCAATTCAACCAATACCGATTCTACAAAGTCTGATTCTACAAAGACCGATTCTACAAATACCGATTCTACAAAAACCGATTCTACAAAAACCGATTCTACAAAGAACGATTCTACAAAAACCGATTCTACAAAGACCGATTCTACAAAGACCGATTCTACAAAGACCGATTCTACAAAAACCGATTCTACAAATACCGATTCTACAAAGTCCGATTCTACAAAGACCGATTCTACAAAGACCGATTCTACAAAAACCGGTTCTACAAAGACCGATTCTACAAAGACCGATTCTACAAAGACCGATTCTACAAAAACCGATTCTACAAATACCGATTCTACAAAGTCCGATTCCACAAAGACCGATTCTACAAAAACCGATTCTACAAAGACCGATACTACAAAGACAGATTCTACAAAGTCCGATTCTACAAAAACCGATTCTACAAAAACCGATTCTACAAAGACCGATTCTACAAAAACCAATTCTACAAAGACCGATTCTACAAAAACCGATTCTACAAAGACCGATTCTACAAAGTCCGATTCTACAAAGTCTGATTCTACAAATACCGATTGTACAAAGACCGATTCTACAAAAACCGATTCTACAAAGATCGATTCTACAAAAATCGATTCTACAAATACCGATTCTACAAAGAACAATTCTACAAAAACCGATTCCACAAATACCGATTGTACAAAGACCGATTCTACAAAGACCGATTGTACAAAAACCGATTCTACAAAAACCGATTCTACAATGACCGATTCTACAAAGACCGATTCTACAAAGATCGATTCTACAAAGACCGATTCTACAAATACCGATTCTACAAAGTCCGATTCTACAAAGACCGATTCTACAAAAACCGATTCTACAAAGTCCGATTCTACAAAGACCGATTCTACAAAGTCCGATTCTACAAAAACCGATTCTACAAAAACCGATTCTACAAAGACCGATTCTACAAAGTCCGATTCTACAAAAACCGATTCTACAAAAACCGATTCTACAAAGACCGATTCTACAAAAACCAATTCAACCAATACCGATTCTACAAAGTCTGATTCTACAAAGACCGATTCTACAAATACCGATTCTACAAAAACCGATTCTACAAAAACCGATTCTACAAAGAACGATTCTACAAAAACCGATTCTACAAAGACCGATTCTACAAAGACCGATTCTACAAAGACCGATTCTACAAAAACCGATTCTACAAATACCGATTCTACAAAGTCTGATTCTACAAAGACCGATTCTACAAAGACCGATTCTACAAAAACCGGTTCTACAAAGACCGATTCTACAAAGACCGATTCTACAAAGACCGATTCTACAAAAACCGATTCTACAAATACCGATTCTACAAAGTCCGATTCCACAAAGACCGATTCTACAAAAACCGATTCTACAAAGACCGATTCTACAAAGACCGATACTAAAAAGACAGATTCTACAAAGTCCGATTCTACAAAAACCGATTCTACAAAAACCGATTCTACAAAGACCGATTCTACAAAAACCAATTCTACCAATACCGATTCTACAAAGTCTGATTCTACAAAGACCGATTCTACAAAGACCGATTCTACAAAGACCGATTCTACAAAAACCAATTCTACAAAAACCAATTCTACAAATACCGATTCTACAAAGTCCGATTTTACAAAGACCGATTCTACAAAGACCGATTCTACAAAAACCGGTTCTACAAAGACCGATTCTACAAAGACCGATTCTACAAAGTCCGATTCTACAAAGACCGATTCTACAAAAACCGATTCTACAAAGTCCGATTCTACAAAGACCGATTCTACAAAGTCCGATTCTACAAAAAACGATTCTACAAAAACCGATTCTACAAAGACCGATTCTACAAAGTCCGATTCTACAAAAACCGATTCTACAAAAACCGATTCTACAAATACCGATTCTACAAAGTCCGATTCTACAAAGACCGATTCTACAAAAACCGATTCTACAAAGACCGATTCTACAAAGACCGATACTACAAAGACAGCTTCTACAAAGTCCGATTCTACGAAGTCCGATTCTACAAAAACCGATTCTACAAAAACCGATTCTACAAAGTCTGATTCTACAAAAACCGATTCTACAAAGACCGATTGTACAAATACCAATTCTACAAAGACCGATTCTACAAAAACCGATTCTACAAAGACCGATTCTACAAAAACCGTTTCTACAAAGACCGATTCTACAAAGACCGATACTACAAAAACCGATTCTACAAAGACCGATTCTACAAAGTCCGATTCTACAAAAACCGATTCTACAAAAACCGATTCTACAAAGACCGATTCTACAAATACCGATTCTACAAAAACCGATTCTACAAAGACCGATTCTACAAAGTCCGATTCTACAAAAACCGATTCAACATAAACCGATTCTACAAAGACCGATTCTACAAAAACCAATTCTACCAATACCGATTCTACAAAGTCTGATTCTACAAAGACCGATTCTACAAATACCGATTCTACAAAAACCGATTCTACAAAAACCGATTCTACAAAGAACGATTCTACAAAAACTGATTCTACAAAGACCGATTCTACAAAGACCGATTCTACAAAGACCGATTCTACATAAACCAATTCTACAAAAACCAATTCTACAAATACCGATTCTACAAAGTCCGATTTTACAAAGACCGATTCTACAAAGACCGATTCTACAAAAACCGGTTCTACAAAGACCGATTCTACAAAGACCGATTCTACAAAGTCCGATTCTACAAAGACCGATTCTACAAAAACCGATTCTACAAAGTCCGATTCTACAAAGACCGATTCTACAAAGTCCGATTCTACAAAAACCGATTCTACAAAAACCGATTCTACAAAGACCGATTCTACAAAGTCCGATTCTACAAAAACCGATTCTACAAAAACCGATTCTACAAATACCGATTCTACAAAGTCCGATTCTACAAAGACCGATTCTACAAAAACCGATTCTACAAAGACCGATTCTACAAAGACCGATACTACAAAGACAGATTCTACAAAGTCCGATTCTACGAAGTCCGATTCTACAAAAACCGATTCTACAAAAACCGATTCTACAAAGTCTGATTCTACAAAAACCGATTCTACAAAGACCGATTGTACAAATACCAATTCTACAAAGACCGATTCTACAAAAACCGATTCTACAAAGACCGATTCTACAAAGACCGATTCTACAAAGACCGATTCTACAAAAACCAATTCTACAAAAACCAATTCTACAAATACCGATTCTACAAAGTCCGATTTTACAAAGACCGATTCTACAAAGACCGATTCTACAAAAACCGGTTCTACAAAGACCGATTCTACAAAGACCGATTCTACAAAGTCCGATTCTACAAAGACCGATTCTACAAGAAAACCGATTCTACAAAGTCCGATTCTACAAAGACCGATTCTACAAAGTCCGATTCTACAAAAACCGATTCTACAAAAACCGATTCTACAAAGACCGATTCTACAAAGTCCGATTCTACAAAAACCGATTCTACAAAAACCGATTCTACAAATACCGATTCTACAAAGTCCGATTCTACAAAGACCGATTCTACAAAGTCCGATTCTACAAAAACCGATTCTACAAAAACCGATTCTACAAATACCGATTCTACAAAGTCCGATTCTACAAAGACCGATTCTACAAAAACCGATTCTACAAAGACCGATTCTACAAAGACCGATTCTACAAAGACCGATTCTACAAAGTCCGATTCTACAAAAACCGATTCTACAAAAACCGATTCTACGAAGACCGATTCTACAAAGTCCGATTCTACAAAAACCGATTCTACAAAAACCGATTCTACAAATACCGATTCTACAAAGTCCGATTCTACAAAGACCGATTCTACAAAAACCGATTCTACAAAGACCGATTCTACAAAGACCGATACTACAAAGACAGCTTCTACAAAGTCCGATTCTACGAAGTCCGATTCTACAAAAACCGATTCTACAAAAACCGATTCTACAAAGTCTGATTCTACAAAAACCGATTCTACAAAGACCGATTGTACAAATACCAATTCTACAAAGACCGATTCTACAAAAACCGATTCTACAAAGACCGATTCTACAAAAACCGTTTCTACAAAGACCGATTCTACAAAGACCGATACTACAAAAACCGATTCTACAAAGACCGATTCTACAAAGTCCGATTCTACAAAAACCGATTCTACAAAAACCGATTCTACAAAGACCGATTCTACAAATACCGATTCTACAAAAACCGATTCTACAAAGACCGATTCTACAAAGTCCGATTCTACAAAAACCGATTCAACATAAACCGATTCTACAAAGACCGATTCTACAAAAACCAATTCTACCAATACCGATTCTACAAAGTCTGATTCTACAAAGACCGATTCTACAAATACCGATTCTACAAAAACCGATTCTACAAAAACCGATTCTACAAAGAACGATTCTACAAAAACTGATTCTACAAAGACCGATTCTACAAAGACCGATTCTACAAAGACCGATTCTACATAAACCAATTCTACAAAAACCAATTCTACAAATACCGATTCTACAAAGTCCGATTTTACAAAGACCGATTCTACAAAGACCGATTCTACAAAAACCGGTTCTACAAAGACCGATTCTACAAAGACCGATTCTACAAAGTCCGATTCTACAAAGACCGATTCTACAAAAACCGATTCTACAAAGTCCGATTCTACAAAGACCGATTCTACAAAGTCCGATTCTACAAAAACCGATTCTACAAAAACCGATTCTACAAAGACCGATTCTACAAAGTCCGATTCTACAAAAACCGATTCTACAAAAACCGATTCTACAAATACCGATTCTACAAAGTCCGATTCTACAAAGACCGATTCTACAAAAACCGATTCTACAAAGACCGATTCTACAAAGACCGATACTACAAAGACAGATTCTACAAAGTCCGATTCTACGAAGTCCGATTCTACAAAAACCGATTCTACAAAAACCGATTCTACAAAGTCTGATTCTACAAAAACCGATTCTACAAAGACCGATTGTACAAATACCAATTCTACAAAGACCGATTCTACAAAGACCGATTCTACAAAGACCGATTCTACAAAGACCGATTCTACAAAAACCAATTCTACAAAAACCAATTCTACGAATACCGATTCTACAAAGTCCGATTTTACAAAGACCGATTCTACAAAGACCGATTCTACAAAAACCGGTTCTACAAAGACCGATTCTACAAAGACCGATTCTACAAAGTCCGATTCTACAAAGACCGATTCTACAAGAAAACCGATTCTACAAAGTCCGATTCTACAAAGACCGATTCTACAAAGTCCGATTCTACAAAAACCGATTCTACAAAAACCGATTCTACAAAGACCGATTCTACAAAGTCCGATTCTACAAAAACCGATTCTACAAAAACCGATTCTACAAATACCGATTCTACAAAGTCCGATTCTACAAAGACCGATTCTACAAAAACCGATTCTACAAAGACCGATTCTACAAAGACCGATACTACAAAGACAGATTCTACAAAGTCCGATTCTACGAAGTCCGATTCTACAAAAACCGATTCTACAAAAACCGATTCTACAAAGTCTGATTCTACAAAAACCGATTCTACAAAGACCGATTGTACAAATACCAATTCTACAAAGACCGATTCTACAAAAACCGATTCTACAAAGACCGATTCTACAAAAACCGATTCTACAAAGACCGATTCTACAAAGACCGATTCTACAAAGACCGATTCTACAAAAACCGATTCTACAAAGACCGATTCTACAAAGACCGATTCTACAAAGTCCGATTCTACAAAAACCGATTCTACAAAAACCGATTCTACAAAGACCGATTCTACAAAAACCGATTCTACAAAGACCGATTCTACAAAAACCGATTCTACAAAGACCGATTCTACAAAGACCGATACTACAAAGACAGATTCTACAAAGTCCGATTCTACGAAGTCCGATTCTACAAAAACCGATTCTACAAAAACCGATTCTACAAAGTCTGATTCTACAAAAACCGATTCTACAAAGACCGATTCTACAAAGTCCGATTCTACAAAAACCGATTCTACAAAAACCGATTCTACAAAGACCGATTCTACAAAGTCCGATTCTACAAAAACCGATTCTACAAAAACCGATTCTACAAAGACCGATTCTACAAAAACCAATTCTACCAATACCGATTCTACAAAGTCTGATTCTACAAAGACCGATTCTACAAATACCGATTCTACAAAAACCGATTCTACAAAAACCGATTCTACAAAGAACGATTCTACAAAAACCGATTCTACAAAGACCGATTCTACAAAGACCGATTCTACAAAGACCGATTCTACAAAAACCAATTCTACAAATACCGATTCTACAAAGTCCGATTCTACAATGACCGATTCTACAAAGACCGATTCTACAAAGATCGATTCTACAAAAACCGATTCAACAAATACCGATTCTACAAAGTCCGATTCTACAAAGACCGATTCTACAAAAACCGATTCTACAAAGTCCGATTCTACAAAGACCGATTCTACAAAGTCCGATTCTACAAAAACCGATTCTACAAAAACCGATTCTACAAAGACCGATTCTACAAAGTCCGATTCTACAAAAACCGATTCTACAAAAACCGATTCTACAAAGACCGATTCTACAAAAACCAATTCTACCAATACCGATTCTACAAAGTCTGATTCTACAAAGACCGATTCTACAAATACCGATTCTACAAAAACCGATTCTACAAAGACCGATTCTACAAAGACCGATTCTACAAAGACCAATTCTACAAAAACCGGTTCTACAAAGACCGATTCTACAAAGACCGATTCTACAAAGACCGATTCTACAAAAACCGATTCTACAAATACCGATTCTACAAAGTCCGATTCTACAAAGACCGATTCTACAAAAACCGATTCTACAAAGACCGATTCTACAAAGACCGATACTACAAAGTCCGATTCTACAAAAACCGATTCTACAAAGACCGATTCTACAAAGACCGATTCTACAAAAACCAATTCTACAAATACCGATTCTACAAAGTCCGATTTTACAAAGACCGATTCTACAAAGACCGATTCTACAAAAACCGGTTCTACAAAGACCGATTCTACAAAGACCGATTCTACAAAAACCGATTCTACAAAGTCCGATTCTACAAAGACCAATTCTACAAAAACCGATTCTACAAAGTCCGATTCTACAAAGACCGATTCTACAAAGACCGATTCTACAAAGTCCGATTCTACAAAAACCGATTCTACAAAGACCGAATCTACAAAGTCCGATTCTACAAAAACCGATTCTACAAAAACCGATTCTACAAAGACCGATTCTACAAAGACCGATTCTACAAAGACCGATTCTACAAAGACCGATTCTACAAAAACCGATTCTACAAATACCGATTCTACAAAGTCCGATTCTACAAAGACCGATTCTACAAAAACCGATTCTACAAAGACCGATTCTACAAAGACCGATACTACAAAGACAGATTCTACAAAGTCCGATTCTACGAAGTCCGATTCTACAAAAACCGATTCTACAAAAACCGATTCTACAAAGTCTGATTCTACAAAAACCGATTCTACAAAGACCGATTGTACAAATACCAATTCTACAAAGACCGATTCTACAAAGACCGATTCTACAAAGACCAATTCTACAAAAACCGGTTCTACAAAGACCGATTCTACAAAGACCGATTCTACAAAGACCGATTCTACAAAAACCGATTCTACAAATACCGATTCTACAAAGTCCGATTCTACAAAGACCGATTCTACAAAAACCGATTCTACAAAGACCGATTCTACAAAGACCGATACTACAAAGACAGATTCTACAAAGTCCGATTCTACGAAGTCCGATTCTACAAAAACCGATTCTACAAAAACCGATTCTACAAAGTCTGATTCTACAAAAACCGATTCTACAAAGACCGATTGTACAAATACCAATTCTACAAAGACCGATTCTACAAAAACCGATTCTACAAAGACCGATTCTACAAAAACCGATTCTACAAAGACCGATTCTACAAAGACCGATACTACAAAAACCGATTCTACAAAGACCGAATCTACAAAGTCCGATTCTACAAAAACCGATTCTACAAAAACCGATTCTACAAAGACCGATTCTACAAAAACCAATTCTACCAATACCGATTCTACAAAGTCTGATTCTACAAAGACCGATTCTACAAATACCGATTCTACAAAAACCGATTCTACAGAAACCGATTCTACAAATACCGATTCTACAAAGACCAATTCTACAAAAACCGATTCTACAGATACCGATTCTACAAAGACCGATTGTACAAAGACCGATTCTACAAAAACCGATTCTACAAAAACCGATTCTACAAAGACCGATTCTACAAAGACCGATTCTACAAAGACAGATTTTACAAAGTCCGATTCTACAAAAACCGATTCTACAAAAACCGATTCTACAAAGACCGATTCTACAAAAACCAATTCTACCAATACCGATTCTACAAAGTCTGATTCTTCAAAGACCGATTCTACAAATACCGATTCTACAAAAACTGATTCTACAAAGACCGATTCTACAAAGTCCGATTCTACAATGACCGATTCTACAAAGACCGATTCTACAAAGTCCGATTCTACAAAGACCAATTCTACAAAAACCGATTCTACAAAGTCCGATTCTACAAAGACCGATTCTACAAAGTCCGATTCTACAAAAACCGATTCTACAAAAACCGATTCTACAAAGACCGATTCTACAAAGTCCGATTCTACAAAAACCGATTCTACAAAAACCGATTCTACAAAGACCGATTCTACAAAGACCGATTCTACAAAAACCAATTCTACAAATACCGATTCTACAAAGTCCGATTTTACAAAGACCGATTCTACAAAGACCGATTCTACAAAAACCGGTTCTACAAAGACCGATTCTACAAAGACCGATTCTACAAAGACCGATTCTACAAAAACCGTTTCTACAAATACCGATTCTACAAAGTCCGATTCTACAAAGACCGATTCTACAAAAACCGATTCTACAAAGTCCGATTCTACAAAAACCGATTCTACAAAAACCGATTCTACAAAGACCGATTCTACAAAAACCAATTCTACCAATACCGATTCTACAAAGTCTGATTCTACAAAGACCGATTCTACAAATACCGATTCTACAAAAACCGATTCTACAAAAACCGATTCTACAAAGAACGATTCTACAAAAACCGATTCTACAAAGACCGATTCTACAAAGACCGATTCTACAAAGACCAATTCTACAAAGACCGATTCTACAAAAACCGATTCTACAAATACCGATTCTACAAAGTCCGATTCTACAAAGACCGATTCTACAAAAACCGATTCTACAAAGACCGATTCTACAAAGACCGATACTACAAAGACAGATTCTACAAAGTCCGATTCTACGAAGTCCGATTCTACAAAAACCGATTCTACAAAAACCGATTCTACAAAGTCTGATTCTACAAAAACCGATTCTACAAAGACCGATTGTACAAATACCAATTCTACAAAGACCGATTCTACAAAGACCGATTCTACAAAGACCAATTCTACAAAAACCGGTTCTACAAAGACCGATTCTACAAAGACCGATTCTACAAAGACCGATTCTACAAAAACCGATTCTACAAATACCGATTCTACAAAGTCCGATTCTACAAAGACCGATTCTACAAAAACCGATTCTACAAAGACCGATTCTACAAAGACCGATACTACAAAGTCCGATTCTACAAAAACCGATTCTACAAAGACCGATTCTACAAAGACCGATTCTACAAAAACCAATTCTACAAATACCGATTCTACAAAGTCCGATTTTACAAAGACCGATTCTACAAAGACCGATTCTACAAAAACCGGTTCTACAAAGACCGATTCTACAAAGACCGATTCTACAAAAACCGATTCTACAAAGTCCGATTCTACAAAGACCAATTCTACAAAAACCGATTCTACAAAGTCCGATTCTACAAAGACCGATTCTACAAAGACCGATTCTACAAAGTCCGATTCTACAAAAACCGATTCTACAAAGACCGAATCTACAAAGTCCGATTCTACAAAAACCGATTCTACAAAAACCGATTCTACAAAGACCGATTCTACAAAAACCAATTCTACCAATACCGATTCTACAAAGTCTGATTCTACAAAGACCGATTCTACAAATACCGATTCTACAAAAACTGATTCTACAAAGACCGATTCTACAAAGTCCGATTCTACAAAAACCGATTCAACATAAACCGATTCTACAAAGACCGATTCTACAAAAACCAATTCTACCAATACCGATTCTACAAAGTCTGATTCTACAAAGACCGATTCTACAAATACCGATTGTACAAAGACCGATTCTACAAAGACCGATTCTACAAAAACCGATTCTACAAAGATCGATTCTACAAAGACCAATTCTACAAAAACCGATTCTACAAAGTCCGATTCTACAAAGACCAATTTTACAAAAACCGATTCTACAAAGTCCGATTCTACAAAGACCGATTCTACAAAGACCGATTCTACAAAGTCCGATTCTACAAAAACCGATTCTACAAAAACCGATTCTACAAAGACCGATTCTACAAAGACCGATTCTACAAAGACCGATTCTACAATGACCGATTCTACAAAGACCGATTCTACAAAAACCGATTCTACAAATACCGATTCTACAAAGTCCGATTCTACAAAGACCGATTCTACAAAGTCCGATTCTACAAAAACCGATTATACAAAAACCGATTCTACAAAGACCGATTCTACAAAGACCGATTCTACAAAAACCAATTCTACAAATACCGATTCTACAAAGTCCGATTTTACAAAGACCGATTCTACAAAGACCGATTCTACAAAAACCGGTTCTACAAAGACCGATTCTACAAAGACCGATTCTACAAAGACCGATTCTACAAAAACCGATTCTACAAATACCGATTCTACAAAGTCCGATTCTACAAAGACCGATTCTACAAAAACCGATTCTACAAAGACCAATTCTACAAAGACCGATACTACAAAATCAGATTCTACAAAAACCGATTCTACAAAGACCGATTGTACAAATACCGATTCTACAAAGACCGATTCTACAAAAACCGATTCTACAAAGACCGATTCTACAAAAACCGATTCTACAAAGACCGATTCTACAAAGAACGATACTACAAAAACCGATTCTACAAATACCGATTCTACAAAGTCCGATTCTACAAAAACCGATTCTACAAAAACCGATTCTACAAAAACCGATTCTACAAAAACCGATTCTACAAAGAACGATACTACAAAGACCGATTCTACAAAGTCCGAACCCAAAAAAACCGATTCTGCAAAGACCGATTCTACAAAGTCCGATTCTACAAAGTCCGATTCTACAAAAACCGATTCTACAAAGGCTGATTCTACAAAGACCGATTTTACAAAAACCGATTCTAGAAATACCGATTCTACAAAGTCCGATTGTACAAAAACCGATTCTACAAAGACCGATTCTACAAAGACCGATTCTACAAAGACCAATTCGACAAAGACCGATTCTACAAAGACCGATTATACACAGACTTATTCTACATATGTAATCGGTCTTTGTAGAATCGGTCTTTGTAGAATCGGTATTTGTAGAATCGGTATTTGTAGAATCGGACTTTGTAGAATCGGTCTTTGTAGAATCGGTCTTTGTAGACTCGGTATTTGTAGAATCGGTTTTTGTAGAATCGGACTTTGTAGAATCGGTATTTGTACAATCGGTTTTTGTAGAATCGGACTTTGTAGAATCGGTTTTTGTAGAATCGGTTTTTGTAGAATCGGTTTTTGTAGAATCGGTCTTTGTAGAATCGGTTTTTGTAGAATCGGTCTTTGTAGAATCGGTCTTTTGTAGAATCGGTCTTTGTAGAATCGGTCTTTGTAGAATCAGTCTTCGTAGAATCGGTATTTGTACAATCAGTCTTTGTAGAATCGGTTTTTGTAGAATCGGACTTTGTAGAATCGGTCTTTGTAGAATCGGTATTTGTAGAATAGGACTTTTCAGAATCTGTTTTTGTAGAATCGGTCTTTGTAGAACCTGTATTTGTAGAATCGGTCTTTGTAGAATCGGTATTTGTAGAATCGGTATTTGTAGAATCGGTATTTGTAGAATCGGTATTTGTAGAATTGGTTTTTGTAGAAACGGTCTTTGTAGAATCGGTATTTGTAGAATCGGTCTTTGTAGAATCGGACTTTGTAGAATCGGTTTTCTTGTAGAATCGGTCTTTGTAGAATCGGACTTTGTAGAATCGGTCTTTGTAGAATCGGTCTTTGTAGAACCGGTTTTTGTAGAATCGGTATTTGTAGAATCGGTTTTTGTAGAAACGGTCTTTGTAGAATCGGTTTTTGTAGAATCGGTTTTTGTAGAATCGGTATTTGTAGAATCGGTTTTTGTAGAATCGGTCTTTGTAGAATCGGTCTTTGTAGAATCGGTCTTCGTAGAATCGGTCTTTGTAGAATCGGTTTTTGTAGAATCGGTCTTTGTAGAATCGGTTTTTGTAGAATCGGTCTTTGTAGAATCGGTTTTTGTAGAATCGGTCTCTGTAGAATTGGTTTTTGTAGAATCGGTTTTTGTAGAATCGGTCTTTGTAGAATCTGTATTTGTAGAATCGGTCTTTCTAGAATCGGTATTTGTAGAATCGGTATTTGTAGAATTGGTATTTGTAGAATCGGTTTTTGTAGAAACGGTCTTTGTAGAATCGTTTTTTGTAGAATTGGTTTTTGTAGAATCGGTCTTTGTAGAATCGGTATTTGTAGAATCGGTTTTTGTAGAATCGGTCTTTGTAGAATCGGTTTTTGTGGAATCGGTTTTTGTAGAATCGGACTTTGTAGAATCGGTCTTTGTACAATCGGTCTTTGTGGAATCGGTTTTTGTAGAATCGGACTTTGTAGAATCGGTCTTGGTAGAATCGTTATTTTTTAGAATCGGTCTTTGTAGAATCGGTCTTTGTAGAATCGGTTTTTGTAGAATCGGACTTTGTTGAATCGATCTTTGTAGAATCGGTCTTTGTAGAATCGGTATTTGTAGAATCGGTATTTGTAGAATCGGTTTTTGTAGAATCGGTCATTGTAGAATCGGTTTTTCTAGAATCGGTTTTTGTAGAATCGGACTTTGTAGAATCGGTCTTTGTAGAATCGGTCTTTGTAGAATCGGTCTTTGTAGAATCGGTCTTTGTAGGATCGGTCTTTGTAGAATCGGTCTTTGTAGAATTGGTCTTTGTATAATCGGTTATTGAAGAAACGGCAATTTGTATAATCGGATTTTGCATAATTGGTTTTTTGTACAATAGGAAATGTACAATCGGTAAATGTTTAATCGGAAAAGGTACAATTGAGTCCCTGCCAAATATGTAACTTTTGAAAAACGGTAAAAAATATACAATGGATTATTTCTGCATCGTGGGCCATTCTAATAACAAATAAATATTCAAATTATATCCATTTCTATTAATTAATACTTTTGTTTTTATTGTATAGTGAGAGATTATTCTCTTAATATAAATCTGTTAAAAATTTCATCGAGTCCGAACCAGTTACTGATTTCAAAACAGTGATTATTTCTGAGATTCAATTTAAGAGAGTAAAATCAGAACCTTATATTTAATTATAAAGTGCAGTTTATCAGAAAAATAGACAGAATCCTAAAGATATTATAAGCAACTTCAAAGTTTTGTTATCCAAAGATGCGCAACATACTGCAGAGTACGTTCTTTTTAGGAACAAATTATTTAAAGGATGATAGTCCGCATATTTCGTTCTGGCAGGAAGCTAAAATTAGAGGTTTTGGAGAGTTTGTGGAAAAGGCTAAAGGAAAAGAATGCTCGAACGAAGAGTTTGAAAATTCTGTTAACATTGGCGAAAATAATGAGAAACGACATCCTCCATTATCTAGCGCCAGTGGTCAAAAAAGAGGATGTTTTCGCTTTGCAATAAGGTAGCACCTTGCTCAAGTCTTCGCAAAGCAATTATTATCTAAATATCAAAGTTATGATTGTGAAAATCGTCGAGCAGCTTTTCTTAAAGTTTCTGAAAATCTAGATAAGCAAAATAATTTACAAGATGGCTCTCAGAAATTATTCGAAAGTTGTTACCTTCAAGCAACAAATACTTGTTTTCAAGAATTACCAGTCATATACTTTCTCAGAGATGTTGGTTTGAAATTAGTAACTTTTCTGAGTTAAAAGATTAATTTTAATTCGGTGGCATGTGTGGAGCATAGAGACCATTTGAAAAATCGATTTTGTTGGTTTTAATACTTACATTTTGAAAAAAATTAGTCATAAATTTTCCTGATGACATTATTAATATTGTATTAGAAGAATTATTTTAAAAATGTTACAAAAGAATTTTTATGAATAGTTATTTACTTAATTGTCGTTCCCTGTACTCACATACTGACATTTTTTACATAATTAATTTGACATATTTAATTGTTTTTAATGTATTGATTTCGAAATGGAAACTATAATATTTGATTAACAGCAATAAATTATGGTTCAATATAATAAATGCCTTATGAATGTATAATTTTCCTTTTAATTTATTTATTTGCAAAAACACAATGCGTAGTTTGAAATGGTTTTTTGGGCTATTTTAAATGGTAAAAATTTAAATATAAATTTGAAACATTTATTTTCAAAACCATTTGACCTCGCATTTGACTACTTTAAATTTTATAAAATAATTTCACTACAAACTTGCAACCAGTGCAATAATTATTTTATTATTTAAAATTATTATTATTTATTATTATTCATAATAATTTAAATAATTATTCTATTACAATCAGTATTGAATAATTAATTATTAATCGAACATACAAATGAAGTTCGATTTTAATTGTATGAATAACTTGTTTGAAGATACAATATATTCAATATATTCAATATATTCAGTTTAAAGAAATGTAAAAATAAAAAAATAATAATGTTAACAATGATAATAATGATATTAATAACAACAATAATAAACAATAAAATTGCAAATAAAAATAATAGAATATATTCAATATAAAACAATAGAGCAGTTTCAAGCTAAAATAGTTATTGAGCTTATTAAAATATTAAAAGTATCAGCAAGGTTTAGAAACAAATGACACCAGGTCTGGGTTGACAGTCTTTTTTATCTTCCAGTAACTTACTGTCGAGGCGCTGTTTCAATTATTATTAGTGCTCCTCAAAAAATCTCTGGCGTGCCATCCCCATGCTATAATGTATAATTTATTTAGTTTTTGATTAAAGTTGCACAATTAACTTCAATAATTAAAATCTATTTTAAATTTTAAAGACTTATAAAGTAATTAAAGATTTTAATGGCATTATTTTAAAATTTAATTTATAGAATCTGAAATGGAGAACGTGGAATGTTGCAACTGGAATCTAAAATATAATTTTTAGATTTTTAGATTTTCATTTTGAATTCTAAGATGTTTAATCTAGAATATGGAATCTGGAATGTGTCATTCACAATTTGGAATCCAAATTGAGAATTCCATAAACTAGGATGTCGTAATAATCTGAGTTAGTAAATGAAATTTTTATATTTTTATTAATTTATAACAGTTTTTAAGAAATAAAAATTAATTCATACATAAAATTTTATAATTTGTTACGTTTTGATAAAAAAATTTTTAAAGTAATATGTATTTACTTCTACTATGCTTTTCCGCGAGCTATTAAAAAAAGAAGAAAGAAAGATAAAGTTTTCCACGATTTTGTTATGTAAGTTCTACGCAGCGGCCTGCTGCGTAAAATTTTTATATACTAATATCAAAAGATACTTTTTATTTTTTTTCCCTTTGTTTTGTGTATAATGCGAATTTATTTTTCTTCTTCAAAATATAAAACAAGAAAAATCGTACTATACAAAAAAATCTATTTACTTTCCTTATCTCTATTTTTTAAATCCAAAAACCACAGGTTTCAGACAGCTTAGAATTTTTTAAAAAAAATCGAGGAAAACTTTATTCCTTGTTATTCATACAGAGCGAGCTTCTTTTACTTTTATAAATATTTAAAATCGAAATTTCGTGCATCTTTAAAACTTGCCCTTTTTGTTTAAAAACTTAATAGAAAAACCTTATCAACCATTTTCACCTACTTGAATTTGACTTTTTTTATAAGAATTAAAATATAGAGTTTACAGTAGTTTCAAAGGTTATAAAAAATTAAAAATGTACATTCTGTATAATTTTGTCATAACGTAATAAAAGAATTATTATACCTAAACTATAGCATTTAAAATTATTGTTATTAAAATTACAGCATATGAAGAATAAGTTTTTAAAATCAATATACACATTTTTCAATTTCGCTACTGCGCACTAGTTTTTATATGTGAAACTTGTATTTTTGCGGTTGTCACAAAAATTCATGTCAGTATTATCTACATTAAACAAATTAAATATTTTTCGTCAGTAGTTGAGTAAAATTAGAAATTCATCAAAAGATTTAAAAAAAACCGAAATATTTATTTTTGACAGAATTTTGTTTTTTGTTAAAAAAACTATATTTTGAAAAATTTACACGATTTAAAATACGTATGTATGTATGACTATGTTCATTACTGGTTAAAAAATTGTTAACCTTTTGGAATTTCACCATTAAAGTTCTCGCAAAAAATTAATATGTAAATAATTTTGTTAATCATTAAAATTACTTATTTAATGTAGCTCAATATGTGCACGATTTTTCAGATAATAGAGACTTAAACTGTATTAATAATTTGTATATATTCTTTATTAGGTCAATATTATTAGTTAATTATTTATTTACTTAAATAATTATTATTACCTTATGTATGTAACATTTTAATTTTCAATTAAAGTACAAAAAAATAATTTACTGCAAAAAATTTTTCAAATTCATTACTTCTTTGAAGAAACATATTTTTATGCTCACGTGGAAGCAACTTATTGACGAAAAGAACATAACTTTTAACTATCATACGAAATTGTATTACATAATATATTTTTGTTTGAATTTGTACAAGGTTAATATAAGTTTTAAATGATAATTTCAAAGCTTAATATGACTTCCGTATTAATTTTAATATTTATTTTTCCAAAATTTTAAATTTCTTATATTAAAATGTTTCCTTTTAGTATTTACTCCTTAAATTGTAAAACATTTAAGTAAAATATTTTTATTAGTTTTTATTTTATATTGAATAATATATTTATTTTATAAATTATAATTAAAATTATAAATTTTAACTTCAATGACTGAAATCTATTTCAAGTTTTAAAGTTTTAAAATGAAATCTAAAATGCTGATGACATTATTTCTAGTTAATACGTAGATCTAAATGCTGAAATAGAAAAAAAGCAAAACGTTTAAACGATGAAGTCTACATTATGGATCAAAAAAGTTTAAATTGTTCTAATTTTAGAATTATTTAAAGTTAAATTAAGAATTTCTTGAATTTGTATTAACCTTAATTTAAATAATTAAATAATAATGTAGTTGAATAATTTAAATAATTTAAAAACTATAGTTTAAAGTAGCGGGAACTTTTTTTTCGATACGAGCTTCAAATGATAATAAAGTATATCTGTATTTTATCTTATTTATTGACAAATTTATTATCTTGTTCCAGTATTTTCTAAAATTATTTCAAATAGAAGCGTTTGATTATGACTGTTTATTTCAAAACAATTTTTCCTTAATCTAATAAAATAATTATTTTATTCAAGCCATATAGCATTGGAAATTTTAGCTGTATTAAAATTCTATGATCTGAAAAATAAATTTTGATAATTTTTCAAAAAATTTTGATTTAATTTGGTTATTGCGCCCTAGTTATTATATATGCGAAAATTGTATTTTTGCAGTTGTCACAATAATTCATATTAGCTTTATCAAAAATTAAAAAAAATTAAAATTTTCAATTAGGAGATGAGTAAATCTAGCGGTCGAGAATAAGATTTTTAAAAAAATTGAAATTGAAATGTTAGGCGGAATTATTTTTCTGCCAAAAATTACCAGAGTTTGTAATTTTATAATTTCGACCATTAAAGTTAATATGTAAATAATTTTGTTAATCATTAAAAATACTTATATTATTATAGTTGAAAATATGCGAGATCATTCACTTAAAAATAGAGATGGTAAACTGTATCAATAATTTTAAATATTGGTGGAGTTTTTGATAATTAAAAATGGTTAAATAAATAAATTAAATAAATTTTCATTAACTAATTCAAAAATGTTTGGAAATAGTTTAAATTAATTTTAACATTTTAAGAAAAAAATATAATTTTTATATTCTTTATTAAGTCTATATTAGTAATTACATAATTGTTTATTTGATCAAGTAATTATTAATTTTTTTTAATAATGTATTATTTACTTATTTTATAATTAAAATTATTAAAATTAAATTCAACAATTAGACCCTATTCTAAATTTAGTTAGTGGGTGAGTAAAGCTATAAGTTCAGCAAAAGATTTAAACAAAAAAGAAATTTTAATATTTGGCAACATTTTTTTTGCCAAGAAGTACCATATTTTGTAAAATTTATACGATTTAGATATATTTATTGTTCATAATGGTCAAAAAATGATTAACCCTTCTGATTTTTGACCATTAAAGTTCTCGCAAAAAATTATTATATATATAAATAATTTTGTTACTCATTTAAAACAAATTTATATATTATATTTATGTATTAGTATTTAATATTAGGCCTGTGCGCAGGATTAAAATTTGGTGTGGGGGAGGGGTTTAAAAATAAATTTGTAAAAACATCGTTTTTCAATGAGAATATTTTTTAATCAAAAAGATTAAAAATTTTCAAAAAAAGGGTAGAGTTCTCGGTGCGGGGAGGGGATTTGAAGCCCCAAATCCACCGCCCTTACGCACGGACTGTTTAACACTGTAAAACATTTTTAAAAATAGTTTTAATTAAATTTGTCATTCAAAGAAAAAAATTCTTATAATTATATTCTTTATTAGGTCTATATTAGTAATTAATTATTTATTTAGTTAAGTTATAATTATCACATCATGTTTTAATTATTTTTATATATAGTATGAAAAATAATTTTTAACAGAAAATAATGTTAATTCAAAATTTATTGCATATTTGAAGAAACATATTATTATGCTTGCGTACATGGTCCCGAAATAAACCTAACTTTTAACTATCATTTGTAATTGTATTAAGAAAAATTTATTTGAATTTGTCATAGTTTAAAAGGGGCCGTCCATAAACCACGTTGACAGTTATTTAATATTTATAATGTTAAAAATTTGGAAATTTTTGTTATTTCCTATAATCAGTATTAAATAAATTATAAGATGTTCAATAGAGTGATCCAAAAAATTGTTTTTGGTTTTTTATGCTCATTCCCCCTAGGATTATTCTTTATCGAAAAAAATACACCTATGAAATTATATAATATTCAGAGGTAGCTCAAAGCCGATGAAGTTTCTCACGTATATTTTTCATAAAATAATACTGGATACATGCATTTGACGTTTTTTTTATTTTTAAAAATGTTTATGTTTCAAGTAATCAAAAATAAACAGTAACATTAGAATTTATTTATAAAAATTGTTTAAATTATTTATTTTTGTTATTTATCACCGTATGATAAAATCGGGAGAGAGACCAGGAATTTTTTATGAATTTCTCAATTTTTTATTATTCCTAATGTTACAGTTTGCCTTCGCTTATTTGAAAAATAAAAAGTTGCAATATTGACAAAAATTGCAGGTATCTGGTTATATTTATTTTATCTAAAAATTGTAAATAACAACAATAAATTGTTTAATTACATTTTATAAATAAATTTAAAAGTTACTGTTCATTTTCGGTTATATTAAGTATAAAAAGTTACAAAAGTAAGGAAACTTTGTAATCTCTAGCTTTATTTTATCAAAAGTTTACAAATTACAACAATAGTTTGTTTAAACAATTTTTATGAATAAATTTAGAAATTACTGTTCAATGTTAGTTACTTCTAACATAAAAAGTTGCATAATTTAAAAAAACTGCAAGTCTCTGAAAATAGTTGATAACAAAAAATTCTTTAATAAATTATTGTATTTTATTATTTGAATGTTTCTGAAAAGACACTGAGTTCTCCGATTAAAAAATATTGATTTGCGTGGATTCTATACTAAATCTACAAAAAAGTATTTTTTTTTTCTCTACGCAATTAAGAGTTTATATAGAGTCTAAATATTATTTAACTTAAAAAAATAGAGGTATTTTTTCGAAAAATAGGAATAATCCTAGTGGATGAGAAATCAAAAAATTTGTTTACAATACGTTTTTGAACCCCCTCAATGTCCAAAGTTATTTTCTGAGATCTATAAAGAATGTTTAAAAATGTTTCTACTTGTAAAGTGAAAATCGTCTTTAAAAAAGGGATATTGGTTTTTTTGTTTTTACAAACCACTTCTTAGGGTTTCATTTATCTTATAGTGTATCAATGCGTATTTTGTTAATAGATTAAATATAGTTCTTTAAGGGCATGTAATGGTTTATGACGTCATTGGTATACGCAAAATTTGTCCGTTACTTTTCTCTTAAAATATTGAATATTTTTTTATAAAACATAAAATGTCATTAAGAAGGTCTCTTAGACCCGAATTTGTTTAAATTTTGATTCAAGATTAATTTTGAGAAATTTTTGAAAAAATGCAAACATTTATAAAAATCAAATTTGAGACAAAATTCAAGCAAACTCGGGTCAGAGAGACCTTCCTAATGACATTTTAAGTAATTCTACTAAGTTTCATAAACGAATATTCAATATTTTAAAAGAAAAGTGACGGACAAATTTTGAATAAAAAAATTTTTTTTTTCATAAACTTCTTTATTTAAGCAATTTTTTTTTGAAAGACATTTTAAAATAATTTCTATTATTTTATTAACTTATCAGCTTATAACATACGAAGAATTTTTTTTGTGTACACGTGGGCAATTTTGTAAAAGGGGGGTGGAGAAGCCTGGTATAATGTTTACGATTCTTCAGGTGGGGGGGGGGGTCAAGGAGAGGGGTAAAAAATCATCAAAAAACTGTCCACGTTGTTTATAGATGGCCAATTGCGTGGAAACAACACGTTGACAAAATGCACAAATCTTTCAACTATCATATGCATTAAAATATATCATATGTATTAAAATATTTTTATTTGAATTTATCAAAGTTTAAGATAAGTTTTTATTTTTAATGGCAAATTCAGAGTTTAATAGGACTTTTGTATTACACGGAGAAAAATGGATTATAACAGGTATAATCTGGATTATACCAATTATAATATTTTAACACTGACGGTGGGACAATTAACAGGATTATAAAACAACTCATCCTAGTATTATAGTTTTGAAATTATACCTGATATTAGTTTGGATTATAAAATATGAGTTAGTTTATTTATTAATCAGTAGGATTTCACATCTAGCAACAAAGATAACTTTAAATACCTACTAACTATGGTTAACAGTAATAAATAAAATAATAATAAAAACCCGGAGAGGGGTGCCCCACATGGAAATTAAAAAAAAATTTGAAAACTTATTTTTGTGAACAAATATATCGCCTCAGGATGACCCACTGGAGGTAATTTCTATGAGGGGAGGGGGCGACTTGGACCCATGTGAAAATTAAAATCAAAGAATTGAAAACTTATTTTTATCAACAAACATCCCGTTTCAGGATAATCCGCCGGGGGTCATTTCTATGCGGGGGGAGACTTGTACCCATGTGAAAATTAAAATAAAAAATTGAAAATATACGATATACTTGTTGACAAAAATAAATTTTCAATTTTTTAATTTTAATTTTCACATGGGTGCAAGTCTTCCCAGCATAGAAATGACTCCCGGCGGATCATCCTGAAACAGGATGTTTGATGACAACAGGGGCAGCGCAGCCAACATTTTTCAGGTGTGGAATTTTTGGTAAAGGGTTAAGAAAAAGGGGATAAAGGAAGTATAGAAGGGTGGGAAGCGAAAGCTTTTTAATTTTTCGTGTATGGAATTCCAAATAAGGTTAAATTCCATGTGAGTACTCCATACATTCCATACTGCTTGCGACGGCCCTGTTTGACAAAAATAAGTTTTCAATTCTTTGATTTCAATTTTTACGTAGTCCCATGTGGATTTCAATTTCCCTTCCTGGGGGACCCCGAAGAGAGGTGCCCCACAAGGAAAATGTCCCTGGCGTCATACTCCCGAAGTGGTTAATAAATTAACTTTTGAATTTTAGTATTAAAGTATATAATAAAAAATAGTATTTAATCAATTTTTAAAAAATTAATTGTTTAGTTTTCTAAACTTCATAAATTTCAACTTGATTTAATGTTAAGTTGTATGTTAAATTTAGACTGTTAATAATCTGGAATTGTACATCAATTGAATTTAAATTATAATTCTTATAATCCATTATTTATACTTGGTATTATTTGAAAACAATAAAAAGTAGATTATAGATTATAAATGGTATAATACAGATTATATTCAGTATGATATTTCTTTTAATAATCCAAGACAATGACTTTTGTATAATCCATTTTTCTCCGTGTACTTTCTCTCTTTCAATCATTAGTGGTAAAGGTAAATAATACCATGTGTTGGTCGCCATATATTTTAAGGTTATGTCGATTTGACATAAAACTATAGTTTTCTCTAAATTATAAGAATCACCTAATGTTTAATTGGTCTTGCATTGGCTTATTAATTTCTGCCGCGATTTTTCATTTCAATACATATATAATATTTTAAAAGTAATTACTTGTGTCGTGGGAAATAATTGAAATGATTTCGTTATGGTGCCAACGATTGGACAAAAGAGGTTAAAGCAGTGTCCCAGTCGTTGGCATTCAGTCCGAATGTGTCGATTTATTAAATCAATATAATATTGCTCGGACATTAAAGGATTACAATATAAAATATTAAAATAATTTTTAATTTTGTACATAATTTAAACATTGTTTATCAATCTTTCGTGATTTTAAATAAATTATGTGGATGTTTTAGAAAACTATGACGTGTTTAAAAGTGGAGTGCCAACGACTGGGCCTGACGTGCCAATGACTGGGGTTAGGGTGCCAATGACTAAAGCATTTCGACTTTTTCGAAAGTTTTATTAATTTCTAAATTCTCATAAAGTTTTAATAAAAATTTAATATGTCATCATATTCTTTATTAAATTGTGAAAACCTATATCACTAAGAGAATATCATTATCTAAAATTGTATGTGCGATTTTAATTCTTAAAGTTGGAAATTCCCTTAAGGTGACAACGACTGGGGCAGTTACCCTATTTACTTTTGCTATGCTTTTTCGCGAGCTATCAAAAAAAGAAGAAAGAAAGAAAAAAAGAAAGAGAAAGTTTTCCACGATTTTGATATAAAAGTTCTACGCAGTGGCCTGCTGTGTTAAATTTTTATATACTAAAATCAAAAGACACTTTTTATTTTTTTCCCCTTTGTTTTGTGTATAATGCGAATTTATTTTTCTTCTTAAAAATATAAAACAAGAAAAATCGTACTATTCAAAAAATCTATTTACTTTCCTTATCCGTATTTTTTAAATCCAAAAACCACAGGTTTCAGACAGCTTAGAATTTTTTAAAAAAAATCGAGGAAAACTTTATTCCTTGTTATTCATACAGGGCGAGCTTCTTTTACTTTTATAAATATTAAAATCGAAATTTCGTGCTTTTTTAAAACTTGCCCTTTTTGTTTAAAAACTTCATTGAAAAAGATTATCAACCATTTTCACCTATTTGAATTTGACATTTTTTATAAGAATTAAAATATAGAGTTTACAGTAGTGTCAAAGATTATAAAAAATTAAAAAAGTACATTCTGTATAATTTTGTCATAACGTAATAAAAGAATTATTATATCTGAACCATAGCATTTAAATTATTGTTATTAAAATTATAGTATATGAAGAATAAGTTTTTGAAATCAATATAATAATAATTCATCAAAAGATTTAAAAAAACCGAAATTTTTAATTTTGACAGAATTTTGTTTTTTGTTAAAAAGGACTATATTTTGAAAAATTTAGACGAATTAAATTATGTATGTATGTATGACTATGTTCATTACTTGTTAAAAAATTGTTAACCTCA
Source organism: Ganaspis brasiliensis (assembly GCA_037103525.1). Lineage (NCBI taxonomy): Eukaryota > Metazoa > Arthropoda > Insecta > Hymenoptera > Figitidae > Ganaspis > Ganaspis brasiliensis. The sequence goes on from JAZKLR010000194.1 coordinate 1,078,564, forward strand.
CGGGGGAGAAGCCAAATGAGAAATAGAGACAAACAACTACTGAAGTAGTTCACGATCCGTAACTAATAAAAGAACGTCAGTAAATAAAAGAACGTATATATATATATATAGGCAAATCTTATTTTGCATGTATTTAAATTAATTATTTCACTTTTCTGAAAAAATAAATTTACTATAGAAGTATTTACCATTGCAAATTATAATTATGATAGGCTAATAATAACACGTTATTTGAAATAAAGAATATTCTTACTTTATTAAATTTACAATGAAGTGAATATAATTTGTTAGCAATCATCGCTGTTCGAATAACGAAAAGTTCGTACCGTTTCGGGACTGCGAAGTGTGAGTCGGAAAATTCGATGATGAGAATGTGGGGTGGGATAATTTTGATCGCTAAATAAAAGTGGAGTTTCGGGTTTTATCGGTCTTATCGCTCGAGAATTAGAAGGGAGAACAACGCGCCATCCTTAAGTGTACCGCCGAAGACCTTAAGGTAAATTTTGATATAATTAAATTAAATGGCTGGATCCACCTCATTTCTTTTAAATTTATATTATAAAGTTATTCGTTTGTGATAGTGTGGCGTTTTTACTTGGATGGGATACGCGAGATTTTGACCAGAAGTGTGAAAAAAAAGCAACGGCCGATCGATTCCGGAAGTCCACTGAATTGTTGAGAAACTCCTATCGGATTCTACCCTCAAAATAAAAAGGATTGAGGTGTGATAAATCTTCAGAGGTCGAGATATCCTCCAGGAAAAAAATTCAACTTCAAACGATCGATCTGCGGCTTCAGAAAGTCAACTTCCGGTCAACCACGTTCTCATCATCTCCACGAGCGATAAGTTTTCTAATTGATTTTAATTTGTTTAAAAGTTTGCCTCTGTCTTATTTTTGTATAACTCATTCATTGCTTTAATCTTTGATCAAATTTTGTATGTGTATTAATGAATTTAAATTATTTATTGTAAAGGGATCCCTCAATTTTGACACATAACATTTATTTCGAAAATAAATTTTACTAATTTATACTTAAATCACTTCTTATTTGATATTTTATTTAAATTCAATATTTTAATTTTAAAAGAAACATAAAATTATTACAACAATATAAGTATATTCAAAGCTCGATTAAAAGTTACATGTGAAATAATAATACTGGAAAGATTAATTTAGCAATTAATAAATAAATTAATTAATTATTAAAATAATTAAATAACTAATTAATTAACATAATTAAAATTAAAAAATTCATTAAAAATAAACGCATTTTAATTATGAACAATTATTTTGGAATTATTTAAAACATTTTAGTGTTAACATTTTATACCATAAAATAGTAAAGAACAAAGTACTTAAAATTTTATAATTTAAGTTACGTAAATAAGCAATTTAACGAAGATAATACAAATTAAAAATTAAGAACATTTTAAATTAGGAATTAAATTAACAAAATTAAAATATTATTTTTATAACGCTTGGACTTAAATATAATCAACTTCTGCATTCTCAGTCGCTAACACGTAGAATAAAAGAATCATCATACACAATACAATTTTCAGTGTAATTAACTCAAACTATTGAACAGTAAATATTGCAATCACAACAAGAAATAGTTTCTAATATTAAAACTGAATTGATAAAACAACTGTTTTTCAAATAGAGAACAAAAAAAGGTAATAATAAGAATATGAACAAAAGCAACGAATTAAACCTATTTACTCGTGAAAATAATATTAAAAGTTGTTTTAATATTAAATTCAACTTACTAATTTATTAATGAATTATTTCATTATCCATTTCAGTTTAAATATTTGAAACCTTTGAACACTTTGTAGTACATATTTAATACTTCTAAATCTAATAAAATTCTGCATTTTGTAACCAATAAACAATCACACTGGATATAAAGAGAATCTTAATCTAAAGTTCAATAATAAAACGCCTAATATAATTCTAATCGCAGAAAAATATGGTTATGAATGCCAAAACTGAATTAGGTTAGGTTAAGTCTGAATAAACTTTTATAATAAATTTAGATGATAATTAATTAAATTTTGTAAGAATGTAAGACTGAAATTTCCACCTTTTAAAATTATTACTCAAACTTAGAACGATTAAATTTGAGATGGAAGATTAAAATAATTGCAGGATTATGTGATTTAAATTTTTAATGAATTGAAGGCCAAAACAGTTAAAATTTAAATAAATTAAAATTTGAGGCTGATTAAAATTGTAATGAATTAAAAAAAATCCGATTAAAATTTGAGAAAATTAATATAGAAATAATAAAATGATTTAAATTTTAACCCAAAAAATTAGAATTTACTGAAATTTGGATCGATTTAAATTTGATTTGATTGAATTTTAGGTTTATTAAAAATAAAACGAACTGAAATTTTAGATTCTTTCAAATTTTAGAGCATTTAATTTCAACTGTTTGAAATTTGGGTAATTCAAATTCAAAGTTGTTTAAAATTTTAGTTAAAAAATATTTTGACAAATTAAAATTGATAGAAATTTATATGAATTAAAAATTTGGTACATGGAGGTTTAAATTAAAAAACTGCGAAATAACTTTAAAAAATAATAAGTGTCAAATTAACTGATAGATGAAGTATTGGTGACAAACTTACGAAAGAAGGTGAAGGGGAACAGATTGTGATCTCTTTATACAAATAATTCAATTTTAGTTTGGTTAAATATACTACTTCAATTGCAACTTTCAAAACCATTGAACACTTTGGTATTAAAAAAGTGATAACAATTTCTAGAATATAAGAAACATAAATAATTTTTAAAACGAATAACCTTGCACATTTAAACTCTTTCAATAATTGACAACACAGAAAATAAATTTAAACTTTTTTGACTTAATTAGAAATCATTTCAATAGGACATTTTAAAAAAATGAAAATGTTCATTCTACAATAATTACATGCGGAATATTTACTACTATTAAATATTAAAACGACAATTCCAAAACGTGCATTATGTCTTCTTTTTCCTTTTTTGAACTTTACCCTGCCTGAATATTTTCATTTTTTTCTTATGTCCATCAGATTGTTTTTTAGGTGTCCTTTCCCGTATAAATTGTTCAATAACAAGTCTAGCACACTTAATTATAACGATCTGTTCACAAGAATGCTGATGGCAAAATTGAAAAGATACAGCACAATTTTTTAAGAAAAAAGTGTAAAAAATAGTTTCTAATGGACACATATGACCATTTTCTTTTAGGAAGGGATACATAAAATCATGAAGATTTTTGACTAGTAATATAACTAAGTCGCTGGCGTAAGTGTTTTCAGACTCATTACTCGAATATCAACGGTTTTTAATAAAATTTCAGCTACACGCGATAAATCGTTGGATTCATCAAATGAAATGTCTTGTGCATCTATCACCGATATTAAAGAGCAATCTTCTGTAAAATTAATTTCTCCTTCAGAATAGACAGTGTTTTCTTGTAATTCATCTTGTAGGAAATTTCGCAAATTATCCAAAGGAACACAATCATCCATTTCGCAGTTACTTTTATCAATTTGATTTTGTGACATGTTATTTATAATAATTGTTTTTAGAGCAGCTGAGAACTGAAGGCAAGTAGGATTTGTATTAGCAATACCATGTTGACGAACACAGCAAAATAAATTTTCTACCGGATCTTGATTAAACGATCGACAAAATAAATATTGTAACCCCTGTAACTTTAATCGCGACCACAAAAACTGAAATGATTTAATATTGCTGACCCAACTTTTAAGAAAAGAAAAATAATTAGTCATATCTTTTTTAATCTCTCTGTTGCTATTTGGATCCTTTGTAATTTTCCAAAACTTCCATTGTGGAATTTCTTCTGCCATTTTAGACCACAATTCATTGCGACTAGAACTGTCTGAAATTGCACATTTGTACGGTTTTCCATCCGGAGACTTAAATTGTGAGCCATTCATTGAATCAAATAAACGATCTATTTTCGAAACAAAATCTGCTGTACAAATTGCATCCTCTGGTAATAATTTTGACGCAACAAAATTTTCTATACTGGAAGCCATGGTATTGCTTAATTGGGCAGCTGCAGTTTTTACTTTCATTTTTTGGAAAGAATCATTTGAAGTAAAATGCTCTGGTTTTAATTTTGTTAACACTCGATATGATTTTTTTTTGTCTAAATTAAAAGCTTCTCGTAAATACTTAAATTTAGCAAATTTAACGGGATCAACTTCTATTATATATTTGCTAAAAGCATTTCGCGTGCACTTTAATAAATGAGGAACATCAAATATAACAGCAATAGGTTGGTCGTCAACAATAAAGTAGAATTGGTCTTCAGTAAAATTTGTTTCTTGACATAATTGAGTCATGGCAGCGTAATTTGTGGGTCCTTGATCACAAATAGTAGAAACAACATTTAAATCAATATTTCGCAATTCTTGAATTATTTTAACAACAAGTTTCTTTAATGTTTGGGTTGAGACACTATCAGCAGTAAAATAATAAGCCAGAACTTGTTTCCATGGTTTCCTAACTCTACGAATCATAAAAACCAGAGCATGATTTGCTTCTTGAATGGATCTTCCCAAATGACCTATATCCTCATATCCTACTAATTTCTGTTTAGAAGCATCGTACTTCAGTCCTGCACAAAGAGAAACTTCGTCAAACATAAGTGAGCAATTCCTATCTATATCACGCATTTTTGAGATTTTTGATTTTAAATTATCCATTATAGATTTATTAATTCCTGTATCAAAATGTACTTTTGATAAAACACTTTTTAATAATCGTGGAGTAGGCAAAATGAAATGTGATCCTAAATACTTATACAATTTTGGACTGCGTTTATACATTGAAAGCGCAAAAGTTTTATCTTCAATAGTCCATCTACGATGTACTGGTTTCTTTTTAGCATTTCTGATTTGAGAATTGATAAACGTTTTCGTAACATCATTTAAATCTGTTTCTATTACTGAGAACATATCTTTTTAATATAAATAATTTAGAGTCTTAAATTCATTTTCTTTACATTGTAATTTATGCTTTAACTTTGATATTTTACTAGTGACATTTCTATGAATTTTGTACATTTTTTCTTCTGTTGGGGAGAGATTTTTTTTCCAAGGCCGACTTGACCGAGAATACCTCCTGTAACCAATTTTTTACGAGGAGGAGACATTTCATTTTCTCTTAAATTTGACGAAAATTCACCTTCAAGAGTCGAATCAGTTAAAGTGGACGGAATTTCCTAATAAAATGTTACCTAATTGTAAAAACTTTTTACTTGATATTGGAGCATTATCTTTAGTTAAGTGGCGTTCATCTGAAGGTTCTGACTCGCTAGGAGGAGCACTATCTTTAGTTGAATTACAATCATCCGAAGGTTCCGACTTGTTAGGATGAGAATTATCTGTGTTCTTTAATTCATTAAAATTGACATTAGAAAATTCAGAAAATGAGGATTCATCATTTAAGGCAGTAACAAAAGATTCTTTATCAACAATAGGTGTTGTACAATCTGAATTTGGGTTGGAATCAGTGATTTCTAGCTGAGAAATTAATTTAGGCACAGCACTCCAAATGAGTGACTGTTTACCAGAGTTCATGAAATCTGAGTCACTGAAATGATCTTCACAGACGTAAAAATTATCACATTTGACAGATTGATCAATATTACAAATAGTCTGCCATTTTTTTCGGGAATCGTTACTACGAGGAAACCTATGGAATCTTTTATTTTTATCGGCCTGAGAATCGAGACACTTGTATTGTTTACTCTCACAGCCAGGAAATTTACAAGAGTATCTAACTTTAAGCTTCTGAGTCTGAGGGCAAGACATATTGCACTTACGCCAGCGACTATTATTATAATTTAAAAATGATTAACTCGCAGCTCATGCACCCTAAATTAAAGCTAATATCACAGAATTAATACTTGCGAATACGATTAATTACATATTAATAAAAATCTTTGGCATTCTTCCTGTGACGATTACGTCGAAGCTGTAATATCTCATAGTCGTCTGCATCCGCGACAAGAAACTCTCATGCTCATTTGAACCTAGATCATAGAAAATTGGAGATCATTAAGATTAAAATACACTTTTATGTAAGATAATTTGTTATTTTTAACAGTGAAAAAATATTAATTGTAGGTAACGGTTGTAAAAACACATTTTTTAAAATTATTTGTGTAATACTCACGATCCTGAAAAAACTATTTGCATATTTCTTGAAAGACCGATTTGTCGAGTTGAACATCAACAGCCAACTGCAAATTAAATAATTATTCAATTAAAATTTTGTAAATAAGAATTTTTCACAAAGTTCTCAATTTTTACGGTTGGCACAAGTATAGTGTGAAACTTAATTTTACAAAAGTCAAATATTATTTATAAATATTGCTCCAAGTTTCTAAAAATTGTTTGCGAATTATATTTAACCTTTTTTTAAAACAGAAACTTATGTTCACACTGCTTAAGTTTTTGTTTTAAAAAATAGGTTAATATTAATTGCAAATAATTTTTCTAAATTTCGAACAAAGCATATGAATGCGTTTTTCAAAATTAAAAAACAAAGTCTGCAGCTACCTGTGTCACTCTATTATTTGTAATAAATCAACATTTTCTAATTAATCTTGTCTTTCAAAAACGAAAAACTTCAACGTTGAAATCAGGTGAGAGCATTTTATTCCCCGTTAGGCAAAATTTGTAACTAAATATTATAAATTCCGTAATCGCACAAAAACTCTAAAGAAAAATTCGCATTGCAATTTTTTCTTAAATATTCTTAATATTTTAAAATTCGAATATTAATATTGTGGATTTAAATATTCCTTTTAAAAAATCGAAAATTATGGACAGATTAAAACAAAAATTGCAAACTGTAAATTTTAGCTTTTAAATTTGTTTTTAAATATTAAAAGTATAATATTATTAAACAAAAGCAATTTTAAAAATGACAATATTTTGCTTTTTTCCATTTCTTTTTTTTTAAAGGAGAATTTTTAGTATAGTATAGTGTTAATTTTAACTAACAAAAACTTAAAATTTATCAATAAAAGAACTCAATCAAGAATTATATATAGTCTGTGAGAAACGTATACATTGCATTGAAATAAACAATAATGAAATATAAATTGTTTAAAAAAAACTCGCAATATTTACAAGTTTCTTAATGTTTCAATTATTTTGATTAACATTACCTAAATAGAATTCGTTAATTAAAAATATATATCCAAATAACTACTAAATATAAATTATAAATAAAGTAAAAATAATAATGATTATAATTATAAATTTGAAAAGATATTTTAGAGAATAAAACTCTTTTTCAGTAATGAAAAAAGTACATTTAATAAACAATAATTTATTTCATATTAAATAAACAATCATTTAAGAACCATGCCTTTATTAATTTTATTTCAATACTTTATTAATACAAACTAAACCACTTATTGTTAAAAATGAAGATTTTAAAAATTAAAATTACAAAAACAAACAACATTTAAATAAAAAATACTGGATTGGAATAAAACAAATTCTTTTTTTATTTTAAACTAAGTTTAATTAAAATGAGATTAAACTGAATTCTCAATAAAATTGAATGTAGAATTGGTAAACATTTTAATTAATAAAAGTTGTTGCAAGTACAAAGATTTAAATTTGGAAAAACTGAATCGATTGATATTTCTAAAATAAAACATTGTTATTTTGGATGAATTTCATATTATTTAGTATATTGAATTCAAAATTAATTTAAATTAGAAAAAATTAATTAAAATGAGATTAAACTGAATTCTCAATAAAATTGAATGTAGAATTGGTAAACAATTTAAATTATAAAAGTTGTTGCAAGTACAAAGATTTAAATTTGGAAAAACTGAATTGATTGATATTTCTAAAATAAAACGTTTTTATTTTGGATGAATTTCATGTTATTTAGTATATTGAATTCAAAATTATATAAAATTAGAAAACATTTTAATTTAGATCGATTAAAATTTAAATTAATTACATTTGGACTGATTCAATGTAAAATTAACAAATTTTAATAAATGTTTGGATCTACTGAATCATTTAGAAAAAAATTAAAATCTTTAAATTAAAAAAAGCTCAGAAATGTTAAAAAAAAATTATTTAATTTGGAAAATTTTTCAGTATTTTACATCTTATTTAAAAACAAAAATAATGAATAAATATAATTATTTTATTATTATAATTCTTTATCAATTAAAGTAGTCACTATATTAAAAAAAAATTATGAAAGTAAGGAAGTTTCAGAAAGAAATAATGTTTATATTAAAAATTTAATATTTATGTCATTAACAACAAATTAATTAACTTACGAATAAAAAGTCGATGGAATTTTACCGGCAAACTGTTGACCTTCTTGAAAAATTTTTATTATATGACACCTGGAAATAAAAAATGTTTAAATAAGCTTAAACACAATTTATAATTAATTAATTAATTTGTAACATATTTCTAATATATAATTATTACTTATGTATAATAATTAAAACAATAAAATCTGATTTTTTAAGGTTATCAGATTAAAATACAGATCTACAAAAACTTCAACACTTTTTACATTTGTTTCATCTTACACTTAACGTTATACAATGAAACTAATTTTCAATAAACAAACACCTATGTTAGAGTAAAAAAAATTATATTATTTAATATGACATACCTGAAAATCTGAAAACAATAAAACTTTTCATTTTTTCCAAAAAACAGGTTATGATGCACATAAACAAAACACTCTTCACGATTTAAATTCATTTTAGACATGCGCGTTGATCTATATTTATAGCATTATTTTAATTGGTTGATAAATTCCCACTTTTGCCGGGAATCGTGTTTCTCCCTTTCCACTGTTGGTTTCACCCCCGTGAAGAAAGGGTTCGTTCGAACGATAATGGGCCTAGCAGGAGGTCTATTGTTTGTATTTAGAAATAAGATTTAAAATTGCTGACTATATTTGTATAATAAGGTAAAATTTTAGGTAAAATTTCAGAGAGAAGTTTACAAGTTTCTTAACAATGTGGAGCCATCGAAAATTTAAATAAATATTTAAATCTTATTTATTGCTTAAATGCAAAAAGAAGTAATGAATGAAATACATTCAAATGATTGCAAGATTTGGTTTACTTTAGATAGATGGATTTTAATTGCAGGCAAAAGTTTTTACAGAATTACGGGTAAAATATCTTCTAAACTTAAAATAAGCACTTTATAAATTTATAATTTAAGTTAAAGTTAACCATTTGAGAAATTTAAATCAGTGAATTGAATTCTCACTAATTTTAGAATGTAGTTATGAATTCCAGTTATTTTAATAATTGCAATTTTACTGTTTGAAATAGTTGGAATTTATTCACTGATTCAAATCAGTGAAAATTCCAATGGTTAAAATTTAGAAAACAACTTACCTGAAACATTATTTGTTAAAGAAGTAGCTTAATTATTTGTTTTCTTAGGCCATTACCTTCATTATGTTTGACTATTATAGGGGTTGACATTTGTGCCATCTTCATCGGTTGCTGAGCACCGCGGTGAGCACTTTGGACGGACCCTTGCATCCCTAAATTTTTTTAAAGAATATAAACTTTTATATAAAATCTCAGGGATCACTTTAGACAATACAGCTAGCAACACAAAATGTAATTTGACGCGAATTACAATGAAACTCTAGACGATAATGGCGAAGTTAAACAAGTAAAAGCAAAAGCTGATAAAATAGTAGCAAATGAAGATGATAAAGCCATTAAAAAATTAAGAAAATTATTCATTAAATTGAAATATAGTGAATAATTAAAAAAAATAACTGGAATGTTGCTGTATTACAAAAAATTTAAAAATGATTTCCTCAAACAATTACGTGAAAACAAGATGGAACTCGACCGATGAAATGATTTTAAAATCTTTAAAAAGGAAGAATGCTATTAATTTACTTGGTAATTTTAATTTAGAACTTGTAAATTATGTTTTAAATGATGATGATTGAATCCTTTTAAGTCCAGCTCATAAGCAGTTAAAACATTTTAAGTAAACCCATTTTTTCGCAATCATCAGGAGGACTCAAAACGTCGAGAAATGTAAAAATTAGCAAAAGTTTAAAATTGCACAAATTTAAGACCTTCTTATTTCAGATGTGAATGTAAAAATATGTTCTTTTTTGAGAAAATAAATTGAATAAATTATTCCTTTGTTACCCTGAATTGAACAAAATTCCTTTTTAGTTCAAACAAAAACGTGTTAATTTTAAACTAACTGTATTCAGAAAAGTTTTTTTTGTTTATTAAAAATAATAAACATTTTTAACAATAATATTAATACTATAATTCTTTTTTATATGTTTTATTTATTGTTTCCTTTCTATTTATTTATTTATATGTTATGCTTTTTTATGCTCCGATATGTAATCAATTAATTTTGTTCAGTGAAAATGAAGTCATAGAAAAAGTAGCTATAAATACTGTTCACAAATAAAACAAAGGAGTGAAATTGGGTGCTCTTTTTGCATGTATGTTCAAAGTAAGTTCTGTGGCTGAAAGGCAGAACATCATAACTGCATTTTCATTGTTTTGAGAAAAATCTGTTTTTGTTTTTTTTCTTGGTTTTGTAAAATCAAAAATTTAACCAATATTTTTGGTGTTTGGCATTGTATCCTATTTTCTAGTGTAGTTTTTACATCTGTTTATCAATTTTAATAAAATATAAACGCTTCAAAGAAGAATATCAATTCTTTTTTTCGATTTGAATGCAGTTATGATGTTATGTTATTAATTATTTTCTACGTAAATAAACATTTAAATCACTTTACCTTTATGAAACTTTAAAGAGCATTACTAAATAAACTCAAATCTGATATTATCTCAAATTCGATAAAATGTTAGTTATGATGTTATGCCTTTCAGCCACAGAGTTTAGGTGCAGGTAAATTTTACACAAATTAGAGGTAATAATTACACTGTAGGCCATGTTTGCCACCTATTGCTGCTCCTAAGATGCCAACAATTTTTGTACTCATAATAATAAAGAATATTAATAAGTTCCTCATTTTAAAGCGTTGTTTGAAGATGTTTTTTAAGTTCATTTGTTGCAAAAAGTTATTTTATAGAAACGAATAACTACTTTACTTTATATTTGACTTTTCTTTGTAAAAGAAAATTTAACTCTAAGGCAAATTTTACGGAAATTTTAAGTCGCACCTAAAAGTGAGTATTTTAGTGGTGGGGAAGCTAAATCAAAATTTCTCTCAACCAATCATATTACAGTAATATTTTTTTATCTCCACGAGTTAGACTCGACCACGTTTTAACGAATAAATCTTTTAATGGACATAAAATTTTGCAAGACTTTCTTACAAAAAAATATTTCGTCCATTTAAAAAATTTTTTGATTAAATATTAGGGTCTGTCTATAAATCCGAATTAATAAAAAAAATGTCACATTCAAAATTAAATATGAATAATTTCTACTAGTTTTTAGGCATTCAAAAAATTTAGAAATTTAAGTTTATAAAAACTGACCATAAAACTGTGAGGGTTTATAAAAAATTATAAATGAAACTAAAATACTAAAATCTCCCAAAGAGGTAAATTTACAAGGAAAGTTTTTTTTTTAAAGTTTTACTTAATATAACTTCTACTAGACTTCTTGAGTTAGTTTAAGAGAAAAAGTTTCAAAATTTATTTAAAAAACTTGTTATGTTTAGTGTTACTTTTTTGAGGTTTTTATGACACCACGTGTAAAATTGAAATTTAATCCTTATTAATTTCTCATCGTTTATAACAAATATAAGACAAAAATGTTTCAAGACAAAACACTAGAGTCTTTCTTACAAAAAATAATTTAAATTCATTGCTTATTTGAGAAAACAACGTGGAAGCAGCATATTGACGAAATGAACATAACTTTTAACTGTCATACGAAATTGTATTACATAAAACATATTTATTTGAGTTGGTAAAAGTTTAATAGGAATTTTTAATGATAATTTTAAAGCTTAATATGATTTCCGTATTAATTATAATATATATTTTTCCAAAAATTTAAATTTTTTATATTAAAATTTTTCTTTGTAGTATTTACTTCTTAAGTTGTTGAATATTTAAGTAAAATTTGTTAATTAGTTTTTCATTTATATTGTATGGTTCTTTAGTTTTATAATTTAAATTATAAAAAATTAACTTCAATGATTGAAATCTATTCCAGGTTTTAAAGTCTTAAAAAGAAATTTACAAACATGATGACAAAATTTCGAATTTAATACTTACATGGAAATGCTGAAATAGAAAAATAGCAAAACCTTTAAACGACGAAGTCTACATTATGGATAAAAAAAATTTTACTTGTTCTGATTTTAGAATTAATTAAAAAGGAGAAAAGTTAAAAGGAGAGATAATAGATGGAAAATAGAGACAAATAACAAAAATGGAAAGTGTAAATAGTGACAGAAATTTAAATGTTTGTAAGAAAAAACATGTGGAAAATGCGTCAAATTCTATTAAAGTAGTAAAAGAAGGTAATAATATAAAATATAAGAAACAGTAGTGAGTAAGAATATATTTTTTAGAAATTCTAATGAGAAAAGTTGAAAAACTAGAGCAGAATATCACAAAGAATATCGTGAATGAATGAAATTAAAACGAAAAAAAATTGATAACAAAGAAATAGAAATATCAGTTATAGAAGATGCATGTTTAAGTAGTGAACAGATTTAAACTTTTTTAAAAAAATTCACATAAAAAGTGATTTTAAAGAAGAAAAGAGAGATAATAATTCTGACAAATTAAATATTTCTAGCCATTGTAATGAGACATTTAAAGAAAGTCGTGCAGAATATCAAAAAGAATATCGTCAAAGGCTTAAATGAAAACACCAAATAATAATTAATGAGAAAGAAAGAGAAGTGTTACTTATTAAAGATATAAGTTGAGAAACAGATTTCTATGCTTGTAGTAAGGAAAATGTTGAAAGTCAGTTAAAGTATCTTAAAGAAGTAGGAGGAGATGATAAACTATTTGGAGAACTATAATCTTATGTTTTTGTAATTAAATGTTTGCATTTAAAAATTGACAAATTACATTCAAACAGTGTTAATCCTCTTTGTTTAGCTTCTACGCTACATTCCAAATTTATTTTATGGCAAACAATTATCTTTAAACAATTTTCTGTTAAACAAATATTGTTAAAATTTTTCTATAAAATAATCAACAGTAAAATGATGTTTAAACTAACAATAACTAAATTCTATTTCTATTTTTTCAACATTCTAAATGGTATTAGGTATATAATAATTTTTTATAATTATATTTCATATTCTACATTTTATTCTTCACATTTATTTTATTTTATTAATCTTCAATTTATCAAAATTTGTAAATTGATATATACGATAAATCAAAGATCACATCAAATTAAATCTATTTCAATGTCTTCTTATCATTAATTTTTTTTTTTTAGCTGTGCAAATTTTGAAAATTCGATCCTCTCCATGAGAATTAACATGGGCTCGATAAAGAGATTATTGGAAGCATTCTAAAGCTGATTGAAAGTGAAAAACGTTGATGTAAAAAATAGGAGATACCATATTTATTCACATGTTTGTTTAGCTGTTAAAATTTTATAAATTTTATGGGATTTAAATTTCTTAACGTAAGAAGGTAAGAATGGGTAAGAAGGTGTAATATATTATACTTTTAACTTTATAACATAAATTTTTCAGACATAATTTGTTTTATTTCAATAAAAATTCTATGTATGTGAATATTTGTTGGCCTTGAGAACAACCGATTTTTATTGTGAATGAAACACTGTGTATGATAAAACCAATATAAACTTACACAGTTTCCGAAGAATAAGCTTTCTTCGTTTGAATTGCTTCAAAAACACGATGATAGCGTTCCGTATGATTTTTAAATTTTCTTTTAAAAAGGAACTCAGCTATATAACCGTCCATGTGTTCCTCAACGCGTCCGTAACATGGTATGTGGTCACAAATGTCTCTTAAAGTATGCTCTATATGCTGCGTATGAGCTTTAGTGTCAGGATCCACAAAAATATATTTGTGGTTGACCGTAAAATGTTTAAAACCTTCTTGATTAGCGATTACGATTTATTGTGCGTTAGGCTATAGTCTGCTAGTTATTGACAAACTGTCCACTAGTACATATAAATAAAGTTACACAAATGTGTTTAAAAAATTGAAGCTTTTTTTAAAAATAAAAAAAATATTTAACTTTTTCAACTTGCAATGTCTGATTTTATAGTTTGGTAATAAGCTAAGTGGACGAAAGTTTGGCCTGAAAAATATCAAAATTTCGGTAAAGTCCTTCTTCTACAATATTAATATTATTATTATTATTCACGGAAATATTATTAGCAAATATTTTATCCTATATATTGACAAATTTATTCTCCTGTTCCAGTATTTTCTAAAATTATTTCAACTAGAAGCGTTTGACTATAATTGTTTAATTTGTTACGCTTCTATTCGTGGTATTACCCGCTGTTCGATGCGTGAGTGATTCCGCGGTTTAATTCGCGGATTAATTCGCGGGTTCGATTCGCGGTTTGATTCGCGGGTAAATTTGAGACGAACTCACACGCTTCGTGGCGCGGTATTCGCGGCGCTCTCAGCGCCCTCGTGTCTGGACTTCACACGCTCTAGGGCGCGGTAGCTAACGATACAGAGGAACGCGACCTAAGTCGCGGGTTTTATTCGCGGTTAGATTCGAGCCGAATTCACACGCTTGGTGGTGCAGTATTCGTGGCGCTCTCGGCGTCCTCGTATCTGTTCTTCACACGCTCTAGGGCGCGGTAGCTCACGATACAGAGGAACGCGACCTAAGTCGCGGGTTTTATTCGCGGGTTAATTCGCGGGTTATTTCGCGGTTAGATTCGAGCCGAATTCACACGCTTGGTGGCGCGGTATTCGTGGCGCTCTCGGCGTCCTCGTATCTGTTCTTCACACGCTCTAGGGCGCGGTAGCTCACGATACAGAGGAACGCGACCTAATTCGCGGGTTTGATTCGCAGGGTGATTCGCGGTTAGATTCGAGCCGAATTCACACGCTTGGTGGCGCGGTATTCGTGGCGCTCTCGGCGTCCTCGTATCTGTTCTTCACACGCTCTAGGTCGCGGTAGCTCACGATACAGAGGAACGCGACCTAAGTCGCGGGTTTGATTCGCGGGTTAATTCGCGGTTAGATTCGAGCCGAATTCACACGCTTGGTGGCGCGGTATTCGTGGCGCTCTCGGCGTCCTCGTATCTGTTCTTCACACGCTCTAGGGCGCGGTAGCTCACGATACAGAGGAACGCGACCTAATTCGCGGGTTTGATTCGCGGGTTAATTCGCGGTTAGATTCGAGCCGAATTCACACGCTTGGTGGCGCGGTATTCGTGGCGCTCTCGGCGTCCTCGTATCTGTTCTTCACACGCTCTAGGTCGCGGTAGCTCACGATACAGAGGAACGCGACCTAAGTCGCGGGTTTGATTCGCGGGTTAATTCGCGGTTAGATTCGAGCCGAATTCACACGCTTGGTGGCGCGGTATTCGTGGCGCTCTCGGCGTCCTCGTATCTGTTCTTCACACGCTCTAGGGCGCGGTAGCTCACGATACAGAGGAACGCGACCTAATTCGCGGGTTTGATTCGCGGGGTGATTCGCGGTTTAATTCGAGTTAAACTCACACGCTTGGAAGCGCGGCGTTCATGACACTCGCAGCGCCCTCGTGTCTGTTCTTCACACGCACAGTGGCGCGGCAGCTCACGACACAGGGGAACGCGTTTTAATGGGAACGGAGGATTGGGTGCCGGGTTTAAAGAAATAGTCAAAGTTTGGAGGAGCTAACTTTATTAAAAAACGAGAGTCGACGCGTCCGGTTTGGCGAACCGGAGAGGACTGGCTAACAGCTCTGAGAGGGCAGTTTATATAGGGAAACGCTCTGTGTAAAAAAAACTTACACAGAAAGTTACCCCTTCCCAGCCCTCCAAGTTTCTAGAAATTTCTAGAAGCTTCTAGACTCTTTCCAGAGTGTCAGCCACAAAACACAAAATACATAAATGACAATAATAATAATAATACAATAATAATAATAATAATAGTAATAATAATTGTAATAATAATAATAATACTAATTATAATAATATTAATAATAATAATAAGAACCCGAAATAGGTTGCTTGGTGCTTCCGTTACCAAGCAGCTCAAAGATACTGGTCCTACTTGGCTCAGTACTAAAATGACCATTGCAGAACATCGTATAGGTGTTTGATCGTGTTGGTAAGGGAGTTGTGGTACCCTTTACTGGATATCACAGAATTTCTGAGCTGACTGGGTCAAGTACTTGAATGGCATTTGAGATGGGGTTTTTGACACCCCAATCAGGCGCCTCCCCAGGTGGCGGATAGGGGAAGGCCGCTCAGATATGGGAGCTACCGAGGAAATTAAAATACCCGGGGCGGACCAAAAGTCAAATAGGGGTGGGCACCCGATATAATTGTCCACTCTGTGTTGGGATAACCTCCCACACAGAGTATTTGCGATTACGACGACTGTAACGCGCAGTGCCACCCACAATAGGTCTCTCTCGGATGGAGATCAGGGTTCAGTTGGGCGTGGCAATAGGATAGAACCCAGGCGACGACTAAGCAACGACCAGGGACAAGCTCGATTAAGGTTAAAGTGGACAGACCAACTTCGGAGGGACATTTTGTTGTGTTGGCAAAATAGTTCCCCTAACAGAAGAGGATACATGCAGAGGTTACATGCGCGATGGATCAATATGCACCCACAATACGCGGAAATGACGCCTCAGTACTTAAGAGATCAGGTATCCTCTCTGAGAAAAAGGGGATATGAAGCTCTTTTACAAGACCAGGAAGACCCCTCAGAGAATACACAAATTTTGTATGAAACACCAACGCCCGCAGCCGAAGATGGAAACATGAGTTCGAGGGAAATCAAAATTCATCTCAAGGTTTCCATTAAAATGGATAAAATCTCTGAAGGGAACAATGAACTCTCATTACTCTCAGAGAGTGTAGATCTCTGGACATTGAACTGTGCTGTGTATGAAAAAGCTGTGTCCTTACTTCGCAAAAGTAACAGAAAATCTGTTGCGGAACGCGTTGCTAAAACCTGCCAGCGAATCAAACAAGTGCAGATCAAGATCGGGATAGCTCGACGACATGCTTCTCAATTGCAGAGTGTGATTGCATATCTGGAATCAAATAGAAGGTTTACTCCAAGAGTTTTGGAAATAGCCCAAACTCTTAAAAGATTGCATCACACTCTAAAAAAGTCAAAGTTGCAGACCATCAAGCAACACTGGATTGAGAAGATACGTTCTCTTGTCGTCATAAGGGAACGTTTAGAACGGAGGATGAAATGGATAAAGCAAAATAATATCTTTGCTACTAATCCTTCCCGCCTGTTCAGTGTACCATCAACAACCGTTGAAAGGCCTCCATGTCGTGAAGAGATTGAAACTTTCTGGAGCAACATCTATGGGACATCCCATTCAGTAAACGATGAAGGGTTATCTTTGTCACTCTTTCGCAGCTTCTGTGTCAGACAGGGGCTTGACCAATTTGCAGAGATATGTCCACCAATTACTGAAGAGGAGGTAAGAAAAGCAGTAGCTAGAACTAAGAACTTTTCAGCACCCGGGCCAGATAAGATTAATAATCTATGGTGGAAGAAGTTTACTTCAACTCACCAAGATTTGGCCCGTATATTCTCTACCTATCTCAACGGGGAACATGCAATACCACAGTGGTTGGTGGAAGGACGAACGGTACTTCTACCAAAATCAGGAGATTTGTCCAATCCAAAAAATTACAGACCAATTGCTTGTCTTAACACCTGCTACAAGCTATTTACTGGGATCCTCAAGGAGAGGATATTGTCATCTATAGAACCAGTCTGGAGTGCGATAGGTGAACAACGAGGATGTAAGAGAGGCCTGTCAGGTTGTAGGGAGAACCTATTAATAGATAGGTGTGTTACCCAAGATTCGATATTTTATCGACGTAACCTGTCAATGGCTTGGATTGATTACCGCAAAGCATTCGACTCCACGAGTCACGAGCTGATCATCAAGCTCCTTGAATGTTTAAAGGTACATCCGAGCATTGTGAGATGCTTAAAGGATCTAATGCTTAAGTGGAGGACAAGGTTTGTTATAACATCTAACAAACAGCAGGTGATGACTAACATCATCTCGTTTAGAAAAGGAGTTTTTCAAGGCGACTCCCTTAGTCCACTTCTTTTTTGTATCTCCCTCTTACCTCTGTCTATTGCACTTCGAGAAAAACACTCTGGATACATGTGTGGCAAACCAAGAAATAGAGTCTATAAGATCAACCATCTTTTCTATATGGACGATCTGAAGCTCTATGCATCCAGTAAGGATGCGCTTAGAATTTTGGTGTTTGCAGTGGCCGAGTATTCCAGAGCCATAGGAATGGATTTTGGATTGGATAAATGTGCCGTCATCCATCTGATTAAAGGAAGAAATGAAACATCTGAAATTCCGAGGGACTCTGAGAACATTCAACTCATTGGTGGCAACACCATTCAACATCTTGCTGGTGGAGAGACTTACACATATCTTGGAATTCCACAGTCGGAGACTCAAGATGTGTGTGGGCTTAAAGATCGACTCCAAACAAAGTATCGTGGGCTTCTCAGAAAAATTTGGTCTTCCGAATTGTCTGGGAAGAACAAAATACAGGCCACAAATACATTAGCCATTCCTTTACTTCTCTATACCTTTGGAGCTGTTAAGTGGAATGTGAATGAGTTGAAAATACTAGATAGAGAAACCCGCAAGATGATGTCAATCCATCGTAGTCATCATCCAAGGTCTTCCGTGCAACGAATTTACCTTCCAAGAGACCGGGGAGGAAGAGGTCTATTAAATTTAGAGTGTCTTCATCGAAGAATTGTACTGGCTGCAGCATGTTCGGTGATGAACAGTAGAGATCCCCTTATGCAATTTGTCCACCATCATGAAATTGCAAATGTTGGGGCGTTTTTATATCGTGCGGCAGAAAGAGCTCCAAATGAACTTAGTCTCCCATTTGAAGCCAGTGATATGGAGCACGGGTTAGCATCGTTAACACCATTGATGCTTAAAAAGTGTGTCAAGGAGGCAGAACAAGCGCTTTTGTTACAGGAACATAAAAGCAAACCTGTTCACGGGCAGTTCTATAATCTCATAGGTGAAATAGGATTGTCTCAAGACTTGACTTTTGCTTTTCTTAAATCTGCTGGTTTGAGATCGGAGACTGAGGGATTTTTGTTCGCTTGTCAGGATGGTGTAATTAATACTCTGGTGTACCGCAGTCGTGTGATGCATATACCTGTCGACAATAACAACTGTCGAGCATGTAAGCAATACCGGGAAACACTTAGTCACATTCTAAGTGCATGTCCGAAGTACGCGTGTTGCAGGTATATTGAAAGACACAATGCTGCGCTTAAGGTGTTGTATTATCACCTTCGACACCAGTATGGTATAGATAAAGAACCCATCTTGCCGTATGACCAAGGGGATCAGGAATCCGTTGTGGAAAATGAACAGTGTAAGATCTACTGGAATTTTTCCTTTTCTACAACTCATCGTATCAGAGCTACTAAGCCTGATATTGTACTCCAGGATCATAAATGTAAGATCATTTGTGTGATAGAATTTTCGGCTCCTGCTGAGGGCAACATCATACAAAAGGAGGATGAGAAACGGACGAAATATCAAGACCTTATGTTTGAACTGAGCCGAATGTATCCAGGTTATAAAATCCGATTAATTGTTCTCATACTAGGCTGTTTGGGAGGGATTAAAGCTTTATTTATAAGCCAATTGAAAAAGATACCAAACTGCGAACGTCAAGCTGAAGCATTGACGGTTCGTATGCAAAAGGCTGTCCTTCTGGGTTCACTTAATCTGGTCCGACAGCACTGTTCTTCATAATATAATATAACGAAGGTAGCTCTAAAAAAGCATCCAATAGCGTTTCTAGCCACCGCGTAAGAACAACAGCGGCAAGGGACAGGGACACCTACAGAACAGTGAACTGAAAACACCTCGAGCAAAAGAATCGCGCTCTTGCTTACCTTTCAGGACGGAAGGAGCAAAAGCGGATAAGAGTACGTAAGGCAAGAATGGGAGAGGTTGTTTTAGTGCGGTATTACCACAGTACGTGGTTGAGTCCCACACGAACAAGTGCGTAAAGGCATTTTTTCCTCTCCTAAACTTGTTTTGTAACAAAAAAAAAAAAAAAAAAAAAAAAAAAAATAATAAGAATAATAGCAATTAGAATAATACGGTTAATAATAACACTAATAATCATAATGATAATAATAAAAAAACATTAATTAATACTAAAAATTACTGCCCTAATTACAATATAATTAACCTAAAATAATTGTACATAATTAAAACTACACGAAAAATGCACAAACTCGCTTACTCCGGCGAGCGCCTGCTGGAACTCGCTCGTAGGCCTTTGCGGGGGACGGAAACTCTGAGGGGAGTAGGCGCCGGCCTCTCTGAACTCCGTGGCTGCTGCGGGGGGAAAAAACTTAGAGGGGAGTACCGGTGAAACCGGTTTCTGCTGGCGGCAAAAGCTGGCCGAAAATCTGGCGCAAAAAAAAAGGCTCTCAAACGGAGGAGCCGTGCAGGGGTTCTCCGTTTAGACTCCGCGAGGTTATGAGTGTTTGACACATAACAAGTCCTCCCCCTTTAGGCCAGATATTGGTGACTGTCAGTATGCTTGATCTCCTAGAGCTTATCTAATAAGTTCGCACTTCCTCCGAGGTGCATAAGGGCGATTGTCTCGATAGTTCATGCGTGGCGGTCCCTCATAACGTAGCGCCCTCTGGTGTTACGCTCGTCTCCTTGTTCTCCATTGTAAAAAAATAAGGAGGGTGAGTTAGACCCTGTTGGGGCGAACTCTTGATCGGTTCGGTCAGGAGCAAGGACTTGTACAGTCCGGGGCTCAAGAGCGTTGGTGGCTTCGGCTGAGGCGTGTGGATCGTGGGAGTCAGACCCTGCTGGGGCGGACTCTTGATTGGTTTGATGTGGAACGAGGACTGGTACAGTCTGAGGCTCAAGAGCGTTGGTGGCCTCGGCTGAGGCGAGTGGATGGTGGGAGTTAGACCCTGCTGGGGCGGACTCTTGATTGGTTTGATCAGGAGCGTGGACTTGTGCAGTCTGAGGTTCAAGAGTGTTGGTGGCCTCGGCTGAGGCGTGTGGATGGTGGGAGTCAGACCCTGCTGGGGCGGACTCTTGATTGGTTTGATCAGGAGCGTGGACTTGTGCAGTCCGGAACTCGGGAGCGTTGGTGGCTATGGCAGAGGCGGGCTTACGTAGCACAGGGTCAGAAGCTGTGATCAACTGGCTGATGTGGACCTTATGGGGCCCATTGTCCTTCTGGATCCATACCACTTCGGGTGATTCGACCTTTAGGACCTGGTGGGGCCCGGTCCTGACAGGAGCTAAGTTCGCGTTGAAACGCTCCGCGGCGTTAGATAATTGGTGATTGCGTGCGTACACCCAATCACCTACGGAGTAGGGCGGTCGGTAGTTTGGTACCGCGTAGCGGTCTTGATAACCTCTTTGGTTTAGGTTAGCCAAATCTTCGCGTTCGGCCGTAGTGCTCGGATCCAGGGCAACTGGTAAGTCCCATTCATCGGGTGTCAGGATTTGACGCCCGAGAAATAGGTAGGCGGGGGGCATCCTGGTGGCTGCGTTTCTTCTTCTGCGCAAGGTGAAAAGTATGTCCGGGATGTGCTGATCCCAGGAAGTCTGATTGGACCACGACAGCCGGAGTCGAAGGGCTTTTTTTATTTCCTGATTTCGCCGTTCCGTGGGGTTAGCTCGGGGGTGATACTCAGGAGTGGTCCAAAGGGTGCACCCCCACTGCTTGGCGGCGTCTTTCCAGAGGTTGCTCCTGAATTGAGGACCGTTGTCACTCAAGAGACGTCGGGGATAACCATAGCGTGAAAGGATTTCTTTGTGTAGCACGTCGATGATCGTTGGGGTCTCAGAGTTTCGGAGCGGGAAAGCTTCTACCCATCTCTTAAAGAGGTCCGTGACCACTAAACGGAACCGGTGCCTCCTCGTGGTAACGGGGTAGGGACCCATTAGGTCAAGGGCCAAGGTATCCCAAATAATGTGAGCTGAGCGGGGCCGTAAGCCTACGGAGTCCTTACTATTCACGGCCTTGGAGCAACGGCAGAGAGGGCACTGTGAGACGTATCGTCGAATCTCCCGGACCATTCCAGGCCAGAAGAAGTGCTGCTGGATACTAAACGTGGTCTCTTCGGTCCCAGGGTGTCCGGCTAGGGACACGTCATGGTATTCCCAAATCACACGCTGGCGGAGCGCGAGGGGAACTCTAAGGAGCCAATGAGTATTGGCCGGACTTCGCTTCCAGAATCCTCTTTCATCGAGCTTGCTTTCCTCCAAGAACTTCTGGTCTTTGGGGCTAGAGGGCTTTTCTCTTTGAAAGTTCAGGAAATCTCTTATCTGTCGCCAGATTGTGGGGTCCTCCTGTTGAGCCTCCGTGATGTCGGAGATCAAGGTAGGGGCTACGATGGAACTGATAACAGGTGTCTCAGTCAGAGGTGTCTGATTCGTCTGGTTTTGAGAGGGGAAAGCCATGCGCTCTAAGTCAGGCTCCCCAGGTGACTCTTCGTTAGGGTCCGGGGACCGGGAGAGAGCGTCGGGGAGTTCGTTTTCCTTGCATGGGATGTGCTCGGTGCGGAAACTAAATTCTCCGAGGAACATATGCCATCTGGCGAGTTTGGCTCGACTGTCCTTCATATTGTCGAGCCAAGTCAGGGTTTTGCTATCCGTTCGTAGCACGAAAGGGCGATCTTCTAAGTAGGGGCGGTATTTTTTGATCGCCCAAATAACCGCGAGGCATTCCTGCTCATTGCAGTGGTAGCGGGTCTCAGTAGGGTTAAATTTTGCACTCCCGTAGGAGATAATGCGTCGTCTGCCGGAGGGATCTTCTTGGTAGAGCACGGCTCCCATGCCGAGCGCACTGGCGTCGGTTTGCAGGATAAAGGTAAGGTCTGGGTCGGGCCGACTCAGCATGGCTGGGTTACGGAAAGCCTCTTTGACGGCGTTAAAAGCAGCGTCGTGTTCCGGTGTCCAACAGTAGGGGCGTTTGGGTGATAAAAGACTGGTTAGAGGGGCAGAGACGTCTGAGTACTTGGGCACGTACTCCATAAGCCAATTACAAGTCCCTATAAAGGACGCCAGTTCCTTCCTATTTCGTGGGGGGTCTGCATTCTGAATAGCGTCTACGTGTCGCGGCTGTGCGTGGTTGCCATCCGCGGTTATCGTGTGTCCTAAGTAGGGCAGACTACTTTGACCAAACGCGCATTTGGGGAGAGAACAGGTTAGGCCAAAGACCATAAGTCTTTCTAATACGAGGGCCAAATGTCGGAGGTGTGTCTCCCAGTCTGGAGAGTAGATTACGACGTCATCCAGGTAGGAGATGCAGAACTTGGCCCAGTAGGAGGCCAAGGAGGAGCGCATGAGGTTCTGGAAGGTGCCGGGGGCGTTTTTAAGTCCGAATGGCATTACTCGGAACTGGTACTGACCGCCGTCGGGTGTAGAGAAGGCAGTATACTTTCGTGCCCCAGGGGCCATGGGAATCTGCCAATATCCGCTTTTAAGATCTAGGGTCGTAAATACCTTGGCTGTTCCGAGGTCTTTTAAAATTTCGTGGATCCTGGGGAGGCATTGGGGGGCGTCTGTGGTTTGCTTGTTTAAGCGGCGATAATCGATGCAGAATCGATAATCGCCTCCGTGTTTGTTGGCTACCACGATAGCGGAGCTCCAGGGGGAAGTAGTTGGTTCGTCTATACCCTCGGCAAGCATTTCCCTCATCTGCTCATCAATGAATTTCTTCTTGATATCGGAGAATCGGCGGGGAGCTTCGCGAAAGGGTCGAGGGTCTGCCAGCTCGATGTCATGAGTGATGGTGGGAGTCTGTCGGAGGGGCCCACCTTTGTGAAAGACGGATTCATAGGTCCCAAGAACCTGGCGCAGTCGGTTGACATATTCTGGAGGAACTGCGGACGAAAGTTCGAAATCGATGGGGTCCGGTACCGAAATGTTGGAGACTGGCAAAGGGGTCAAGAAAATGCGTTGCCGCTCCTTGTTACCTAGGTAGAGGCAATCGGTCCGGTGTTCGTGGTGAACGTCATGCTCCTTAAGCCAAGCACGGCCCAAGATCAAGTCGGCCCGTAGCTCGTTGCACGCTTGGAAGGAACTTGGGTATTCCTGGTTTCCAATAATAGGTGCGAGGGGCACTGTCCCATGCAGACGGATAGGGACTCCGGTTGCAGCAAGGGCAGCTTGGGATGGTCCAGGTTGGAGGGAACTGCGCTCGGCTCCAGTGAGGATAGAGAGTTTCACGAAGTTATGAGAGGCGCAGGAGTCAATCTCGGCGACGACTTCGCGGCTTCCGAGCCGTACACGTGTCCGAGGCAGGTCCTGGGTTGAAGAATAAATAGAATTTAGGGTTGGCTGGACGAGGGACCGGCGGCGTCCTCTGTCGGTCTGCCCGCCGGTGTTCGCCAGTTTCCCTGGATCTGGGCCTTGTATACGGCACAGTCCCGGTGGTAGTGAAACTCCGGACAGTAGTGGCAGGGAGGAAGTCGAGTCTGCCTGGGAGCAGAAGTGTCTGGCGTGACCCTTCTCGGAGGCTCCTCTTTCGGAGGATTGGGGCTCTTTTTAGGTGCGCAGTCTATTTCATCCTGCTCAGCTTGGATGGCTGCCTCAAAGAGCTCGGCGAAAGTGGTTGGGGCTGTTGGTCGGACTAGTCGACGAATGGTAGGTTTCAGTGACTCCAGGAGGAGTGTGGTTAGATTTACGGGGTCTAAATTTAACTGAAGCCTTTTAGCTAATAGGGACTTCTGTTGTAAGAAGACTGCGTTAGGCTCCTTGTCTCCTTGCTTGTGCGAATACAAGGAGGCTTGAAGCCTCATGAGGACGGTTGGTCCGGCGTATTTTTTTAAAAATAGGTCCTTGAATTCTGCCCAGGAATAAGCTAGATCCTTGTAGATGGACCACCATTTTTGTGCCTCCCCCTTAAGACCTTGACCCACTATTTGGGTCCGTTGGTCCTCCGGGGTTTGGGCTTGCGAAAAATAGCGTTCGCTGCTAGTGAGGAACCGTTGGGGATCCTCGTGGTCCAGGCCTGAGAATTCCGGAAAGGGTGGAGGGGGGGACTGGAAGGCCCTGATTAATCCCATCCAGTCAGTAAAACTTAGGTTGCTAGGCATTGCAGGCATTGCAGGGACATTGTTCACGGTTTCTGCAATTGTTGAGGGGGGCGCAAGAGGCACCATGGGATTTGATCCGAGATCCGAGGAACTAGGTCCTGGAGCCTGAGTTCCACTAAGGTTATTCATGTTGGTAGTAGGGGGGTTGTTGGACGCCACCGGGTGTTGAATTCCACTCCCGGAAGTGGAGGGGGAAGAGCTTACTACAGAATTAGTAGCTCTTGATAGCTGCACAGATTGGTCTGGGCTCGGAATTTCGAGGGGTTGTGTTTGTGAGAGCCGATGAGAGAAAAGAGGATTTCTCGAAAGGTCTGCTGCTCTCCGCGAAGGTAAGTCTCGTAAGGCTCGTTTCGAGGAGCCTGTATTAAGAGGTGTGTGTGGACTAGCTCTTTTTCGGTAGGGCGCCATTTACTACTGGTTCGCTCCGATGTCCATCGGAGATTTTGCCCCACGCTTTGGGCGTCAATTGTTACGCTTCTATTCGTGGTATTACCCGCTGTTCGATGCGTGAGTGATTCCGCGGTTTAATTCGCGGATTAATTCGCGGGTTCGATTCGCGGTTTGATTCGCGGGTAAATTTGACACGAACTCACACGCTTCGTGGCGCGGTATTCGCGGCGCTCTCAGCGCCCTCGTGTCTGGACTTTACATGCTCTAGGGCGCGGTAGCTCACGACACAGAGAAACGCGACCTGATTCGCGGGTTTGATTCGCGGGTTAACTCGCGGTTAGATTCGAGCCGAATTCACACGCTTGGTGGCGCGGTATTCGTCGCGCTCTCGGCGTCCTCGTATCTGTTCTTCACACGCTCTAGGGCGCGGTAGCTAACGATACAGAGGAACGCGACCTAAGTCGCGGGTTTTATTCGCGGGTTAATTCGCGGTTAGATTCGAGCCGAATTCACACGCTTGGTGGTGCGGTATTCGTGGCGCTCTCGGCGTCCTCGTATCTGTTCTTCACACGCTCTAGGGCGCGGTAGCTCACGATACAGAGGAACGCGACCTAAGTCGCGGGTTTTATTCGCGGGTTAATTCGCGGGTTATTTCGCGGTTAGATTCGAGCCGAATTCACACGCTTGGTGGCGCGGTATTCGTGGCGCTCTCGGCGTCCTCGTATCTGTTCTTCACACGCTCTAGGGCGCGGTAACTCACGATACAGAGGAACGTGACCTAATTCGCGGGTTTGATTCGCGGGTTAATTCGCGGTTAGATTCGAGCCGAATTCACACGCTTGGTGGCGCGGTATTCGTGGCGCTCTCGGCGTCCTCGTATCTGTTCTTCACACGCTCTAGGGCGCGGTAGCTCACGATACAGAGGAACGCGACCTAAGTCGCGGGTTTGATTCGCGGGTTAATTCGCGGTTAGATTCGAGCCGAATTCACACGCTTGGTGGCGCGTTATTCGTGGCGCTCTCGGCGTCCTCGTATCTGTTCTTCACACGCTCTAGGGCGCGGTAGCTCACGATACAGAGGAACGCGACCTAAGTCGCGGGTTTGATTCGCGGGTTAATTCGCGGTTAGATTCGAGCCGAATTCACACGCTTGGTGGCGCGGTATTCGTGGCGCTCTCGGCGTCCTCGTATCTGTTCTTCACACGCTCTAGGGCGCGGTAGCTCACGATACAGAGGAACGCGACCTAATTCGCGGGTTTGATTCGCAGGGTGATTCGCGGTTTAATTCGAGCCGAATTCACACGCTTGGTGGCGCGGTATTCGTGGCGCTCTCGGCGTCCTCGTATCTGTTCTTCACACGCTCTAGGGCGCGGTAGCTCACGATACAGAGGAACGCGACCTAAGTCGCGGGTTTGATTCGCGGGTTAATTCGCGGTTAGATTCGAGCCGAATTCACACGCTTGGTGGCGCGGTATTCGTGGCGCTCTCGGCGTCCTCGTATCTGTTCTTCACACGCTCTAGGGCGCGGTAGCTCACGATACAGAGGAACGCGACCTAATTCGCGGGTTTGATTCGCAGGGTGATTCGCGGTTTAATTCGAGCCGAATTCACACGCTTGGTGGCGCGGTATTCGTGGCGCTCTCGGCGTCCTCGTATCTGTTCTTCACACGCTCTAGGGCGCGGTAGCTCACGATACAGAGGAACGCGACCTAATTCGCGGGTTTGATTCGCAGGGTGATTCGCGGTTAGATTCGAGCCGAATTCACACGCTTGGTGGCGCGTTATTCGTGGCGCTCTCGGCGTCCTCGTATCTGTTCTTCACACGCTCTAGGGCGCGGTAGCTCACGATACAGAGGAACGCGACCTAAGTCGCGGGTTTGATTCGCGGGTTAATTCGCGGTTAGATTCGAGCCGAATTCACACGCTTGGTGGCGCGGTATTCGTGGCGCTCTCGGCGTCCTCGTATCTGTTCTTCACACGCTCTAGGGCGCGGTAGCTCACGATACAGAGGAACGCGACCTAATTCGCGGGTTTGATTCGCAGGGTGATTCGCGGTTTAATTCGAGTTAAACTCACACGCTTGGAAGCGCGGCGTTCATGACACTCGCAGCGCCCTCGTGTCTGTTCTTCACACGCACAGTGGCGCGGCAGCTCACGACACAGGGGAACGCGTTTTAATGGGAACGGAGGATTGGGTGCCGGGTTTAAAGAAATAGTCAAAGTTTGGAGGAGCTAACTTTATTAAAAAACGAGAGTCGACGCGTCCGGTTTGGCGAACCGGAGAGGACTGGCTAACAGCTCTGAGAGGGCAGTTTATATAGGGAAACGCTCTGTGTAAAAAAAACTTACACAGAAAGTTACCCCTTCCCAGCCCTCCAAGTTTCTAGAAATTTCTAGAAGCTTCTAGACTCTTTCCAGAGTGTCAGCCACAAAACACAAAATACATAAATGACAATAATAATAATAATACAATAATAATAATAATAATAATAATTGTAATAATAATAATAATACTAATTATAATAATATTAATAATAATAATAAGAATAATAGCAATTAGAATAATACGGTTAATAATAACACTAATAATCATAATGATAATAATAAAAAAACATTTATTAATACTAAAAATTACTGCCCTAATTACAATATAATTAACCTAAAATAATTGTACATAATTAAAACTACACGAAAAATGCACAAACTCGCTTACTCCGGCGAGCGCCTGCTGGAACTCGCTCGTAGGCCTTTGCGGGGGACGAAAACTCTGAGGGGAGTAGGCGCCGGCCTCTCTGAACTCCGTGGCTGCCTGGGGGGGAAAAACTTAGAGGGGAGTACCGGTGAAACCGGTTTCTGCTGGCGGCAAAAGCTGGCCGAAAATCTGGCGCAAAAAAAAGGCTCTCAAACGGAGGAGCCGTGCAGGGGTTCTCCGTTTAGACTCCGCGAGGTTATGAGTGTTTGACACATAACAAATTCTATATAATTGTTCCTTAAACTAAAAAAAGAGTTATTTTATTCAAACTATACAGCATTGGAAATTACAGTTATATGATTGGAGACAAAATTTTTGAATAAATGGTTGTTTTTAATTAAACATTTTTATTATATAGACATTCATTTTTGTTACATATACATAGTAAATGAAATAAACAAAAGTGGATACAATATAAATTGAAAATAGAAAAGAAGGTAAATTGAAAAAATTAAAATTTTTTATTAAACAAACATTTTATTTTTAAAAGGCGAAGACATTTAACTTAACTTTTTCAACCTCCTCCATCGGATTATTTGTTTTATTGATAAAATACAACTCTTACAATTGGTCCAGATTAAAAAACTAAAAAATGCTAGGAAGTGACTATTCTGCAGAATTACCATCAAAGGTCATGTCATTACGGCAGTTCCAAGGATTTATTATTTTCAGTGCCGAAATTAAAGTTAAGAAGTGAACTTCACTACATAATAATATACATACATTTTTAAACTTAAGCATAAGTTATATGCTTTTTAAAGGATTTTAAATAAAGACAAATTTCCCAATCGATAAAACTGCAAAAGAAATCGTTACTCTTGAAAGAAACGCGGAACTGAATTGGCGATACTTATGGTATAATTCTCAAGGAAGGAAAGAAGAAGAAAAAGAAGAAGCAGAAAAACAAGGAGAAGAGAAGAAGAAGAGAAGGAGAAGTAGAAGTAGAAGTAGAAATAGAAAGACTCATATTATTACACAAGTGAGTATTACAATGGAATAATGCTACTATTTCAATTTTCTTCCTGTCGAACTTAATTTCCCTTTTTGGCTTTCATGGGTTTAAAAGTAGAAATACTTTTTTTTTTTAATACAAAACTAGAATATATATTGGATTTATTATACAATGAAAAAGCTCTTAAAGTTTCTTCCAGAATTTGTTACAAAGTTATTGAAAAACTGTGAATTATTATATAAATGCACCTATATGAATGACTTTAAAAGAAGATCATAAGCTTTTTTAGATCAGTTTATCGACTCAGTGGTGTAACTACTGGGGGCAAAGTGGGTCAGTGTCCCGGGGCCTCTGAGCTTAGGAGGCCTTTGATCAATTCTAATAGACCTTTTTTGATGAAATTTCCAAGAAATTTATTACTTAATGCAATAGTTTATAGTTAGATTGGGGCTCCATTTTCATTTTTACCCTATGGCCTTTGCCCATCTAGTTACAACACTGGATCCATTATTAGAACAAAATTGAGTAAACTATTCTATTTATCATTAAATAATCTCTAAATTTAAAACAAAATTAAATTACTTAGAGGAATACTATTTACAGATATTTTAGTTTGTATGCGTGTTAGAAATTATAGATGGTATCTTTTCTACGATTGAAAGATTGAATAAATAATAATCGAGTAAGAGGGGAGATTTTAAGATTCGGGGGTAATGACGATTCTCGTAGCGAAGCTAAATTTTCATTAATTAGTCAGTTATGAGCTATTGAATTAAGATAATAATAATAATAATTTTGCACCACACTCTAAGAACAAATCATGTATTTTAGAGGTTTGTAATTTTTTTTTATAGTGTTAAAGTGGATTTTTTAGTGTATATATAAAAAGTAGTTTATAATGAGTTCTTTAACTCTTTTTGTAGTGTGATGTTTTATTTTTGGTTCTGACTTCAATATCAATATCCTCCATTTGTGACGCCAAATTCTGTTTGAGTCAATTGTTTGGAGAGTACGATGTTCTGATGATTAAAAAGTCTCGAGGGCTGAGGTGCAGTTGTTAAAATCTCAGAATGATACATCTTCACTTTTGGATAAAGTATTTTAATTGTATAAATCAATTTTAACGTTTATTCTCATATGCTCATAATTGATTAATAATTTTGAATATACTAATGACTAATTTTATGATTTTGTTATTTTAAGTATTTTTTCATTTGACTTAATTATTGAACTGTTTCTTAATAAAAAGTATTCTTGCATTGGTTAAACTAGAATTTCAAGCCTGAAGCGTTATTTTCTTTTTTATTTAAATTATTTTGGTTGTTAAAATTACGTGACTATAATTTATGTGAATATTGAAATGTTTATAGTGTATTATTATATGAATATGGACGGAATATAATTTTATGATGAAATTTATTTATTTCATTGTGTTTATATTTTTGATCGTCCTCTTTTATTCGATTGCCTCTTTTTAATATTTATGAAAATCAGTTTTCTTATTTAATTTTCATTTTACTGTCAGTGATTAATTAAATTTATACGATTTTAGACAAAATTGTTACACTATGTTGAGATTTTCAAAAGAATTTGTTAAAAAGTAAATTATCTTTATTATTTAAATGTAATTTAATCAAATAATTTATGCAAAATAACTTTAATGCAATAGTATTTGAAATAGTATTTTAAAGTAAATGACTGTAAAATGTAAAAGAAAATAGTCAATAATATAAAATGGTACAAAATTGTTTTAAAATTAGTTTTTAACAACGCATTAATAACATATACTCACCTTTAGTAAAAATAATTTTCGTTCGGCACTGTTTTGGATAAGTGCAATCTTCTTGTTCGAGGACGGTGTCAGAACAATATATGGGATCCTGCTTTGTACATTTATAGCATTTTATATTTTTTGACCCTGTAATGGTTAAAAATTATGCGGCATTTATTTTATGCTCTTTGTTAAAAAAAAGAAAAACACCTAGTTTCTAATTCAAAGAAAATTAAATGAAAATTTAAAAAATTAAAAAAAAAAAATTCAGCTTTCTGGGCGAAACAATAGAAGACACGAATTTTAAATTTTACACTTTATTTAGAAAATTCTATTTATCAAATAATAAACGTAATCAGTAGTGCTTTCTAAAATACATTTTTGTTATATTAATAACTAACAAAAATGGTAAAATAAACTACATTTAAAGTTAGCTGAAATCTAAAAAATCTAATAAACATTTTAAGTAAACCATTTTTTTGTGCAGTATTTGCACAAAGATAATAAAAAAGTTTTGTGATAAGCACTATACATATATGTGTGTTCTTTTCCGGCCTTAGTAAAAACCAAAGTTGAACTACGTTACGGTCTTGAAACAGTGATATTTTTATAAAAGCAATAATAAAAATCTAGTCATGAATATTATTATACATTACGTTCTTCTCGAGAAATGACTATTAACAAAATTTTGTTGCTTTCGTTTTGATAGGGAGAACAAATATTTTTTTCCAATAAAATTCTGTACAATAATAACAATTTTTAAGTATCGATTTTTGCAAATATATTTTTAAATATACTGCAAAGTTTAAAAAAAACTAATTTTTTGCAAAAACTGTAATTGAAAATAGATCAAAAATGTGTTTATTTATTAAAAAAAAAAAAGTTTTATTTTGAGAAAATAATTTAAATAAAAGTTCTCCTGAGTTAAACAAAATTCCATTTTATTTTAAATATAAACGTGTTAATTTTAAAGTGACTGTCTTCCGAAATGTTTTTTTTTTTATTAAAACAAATGAACATTTTGAACAATAATATTAATAGTATAACTCTTTTTTGAATGTTCTATTTATTCTTTTTTTTTTATTTATTCATTTGTTATACTTTTATATGCTCTGATATGTAATCATTTAATTTTATTTAATGAAAATTAAGTCATAGCAAAAATAACAATAAATACATTTGAAAAATAAAAAAAATAAAATAAAAATGTGCAAGTAAATTTTAAACTAATTAGAGGTAATAATTACCTGAAACAGTAATTTAAAGAAGGAATAAATAATATTTCCGAATAACGATAAATTTAAGTAAAGGAGAAGATAAAATGGAATTTATATTTAAAATTAAGACAAAGATAACTTGAAGTAAAAGTGATTTGGAGCAAGGTCGATGTATTTAAAAATTAGATAATTATTAGGTAATTTAATTCTTATATAATTTCTGTTCTTAATTTTTTATTTCAGCAAGAACATTTCAAAATTATCAAGAATCGTATATTATAAGAAACAGTTATTTGCTATTTTAAACTCAAAGAAATATTTAAACGTTATCAGTGATGTGATTTTCAAGGTCGTATAAATATAGTTTGATAGAAAAAGATTGAAAAAGTAGAATAACCGGTAAACAGAAAAATTATTAAAGTTTCATTTTTGTGATATTATGTTTTTTGTTTATAAAAACAAAACGATGATATAAAGATATAAGAAAAAGATATAAAAATAATAATAATTCATTACAATTGAACATTATTTAAGGGTTGGGGGTATGGGATAATGGGTATAAAAATAGACCCTTTTTGAGAAGTTGTTTTAAGAGACTATTGAAGTCTTTTCAGAAAATGTTTTTAATATGTACAACTTTTGATAAATATTGAAAATTAACTTAAAATAACTCTTTTTTAGGAAAAATAAAATTTATTTTAAAAAATAAATATAAATTCCTACGTAAAATTTATAATTTGTTTTTTCTTAAAATCTTTTGAAATTAACACTCGATTTTT
This sequence comes from Ganaspis brasiliensis, assembly GCA_037103525.1. Classification (NCBI taxonomy): domain Eukaryota; kingdom Metazoa; phylum Arthropoda; class Insecta; order Hymenoptera; family Figitidae; genus Ganaspis; species Ganaspis brasiliensis. Next base: position 1,111,747 of record JAZKLR010000194.1, read on the forward strand.
CTAATTTAATATTTTAAAAAATCGTGCTTTTGTAAAAAATTATTTACTTTTACATATTTCTATTTTTTGTAAATCTAATATTATTATATGCGAAAATTATATTTTTGCTGTTGTCACCATAATTTATGACAGATTTATCCAAAAGCAAAAAATTTATTATGTTCTGTTAGTAGTTAAGTAAAGCTAGAGCAAAAGATTTTTTAAAAAATGAAAATTTCAATTTTTCGCAGAATTTTTGTTTGACAAAAAGTACCATTTGGCAGTTAGATTCTGGAATGTAGGTTATGAATACCGGAATGTGGAATCGGAAATTTGGAATCCAGAATCTGAATTCTTGGATGTTTAATCTGGAATATAAAATTTCGAATGCGTAATTTTGTATGTAAAATTGGAATTTAGAATTCGGAATCTGGAATATACAATATGGAATCTGTTATTTGAAATGTAAAATCCAAGACTTGGAATCCGGAACGTAGAATCTGGAATTTAGAATTTGAACTACGAAATGTTGTAAGTGGATACCAATTTGGAACTCGGGATAAATTTCTGAATCAACCACGTGAAATAATAAAAAAAAAATATATATTCAAATAATCACATAAACAGAATATTGTACAAAACGTACACGCATCGTACAAAACAATAAATTTATCTTTACCCTTTGCTTAACACTACAATTTAATCTTAAAATTGTGCGCCATGATGGATTTTTACAAAAGAATCGAATGAGACTCGCCATATTGTTCCTTATGAGAGTAAACGAAAAATAGTCCAAGTGGAACGCCTTCCGCAATGACAAAGAAGCCGTTTCGATGCGTCGCTAGTCCCGCGGGATGAACCAGAACGATTAATCAGCTGTTGGCAAGGCGGTGGAAAACGTCCCAAGGGTGAAACTCGCACAATGTTCCTTTCTCGTTCTTCTTCTGTTAGCCCTCTCGTTTCTTGTCGAAGACTTGCGGAAAACGCCAATTTTCCAAAAGACATGCGTGTGGCCCATGATGACTCTGTGATCTGTCCAAATATTTTACTCTTACTGATTCCCGGATCACCAATGTGGTGTATTCTCCTATTTTCAACTAAAACCAACTTCTTGACACTTGGTTTCTTTGCACCTGGTGACAAAATTCCCATTATGCTTCATTTCTAGTGATGCACGATGAGACGAGAATCTCAGTAATCTCGATCATTTTAGCTGTATGAGAAGTATATGATAGAAAATGAGAATCTCAATTTTTAACTTGTTTTCATCTTCTTAATAAATCAACATAACTGTAAAGTAAATAGCGTAAACATTGGTTGTTATATTTTTTATGAATTATTAATTAATAATAATAATAATCGCAAACTTCATTCTTTCATTCTTTCATTCTGTCCACACCTGAAGTTTGGCACAATAGATGTTTTTTGTTTTAAATTAATAACTTTTGAAAAAATGTATTTTTATGTCAATTATAAGATTTCTAATTTTATTTATTTATTTATTAATTCTCCTGAATCTAAATTTGAAATCAATTGACAAATTTATGTATTTTATTTTCAATAATAATAATAATAATAATGTATTACAATACAAACGTGTCTTATTTAAAACTACTTTACAGATTTTAATAATGATTTAAAACACTTTAAACATAATATGAAAATTAATGTATATTTTATATTATAATTTATAATAATATATGAATCATTTTCATAATAATATTTTGTTCTTTTAATTACTTCTAAAAAATATAATATAAATAAGAATAAAGAAGGAAATATCAGGATAAAATTTGAAAAAAGCGAGCACTGTTTTCAAATATTTTTTTTAGACTTATAAATGCCTTTTTTATAATTTATTCCTCTTTTAAGGTATTAGTCGCGTAAAATGATTTTCGTCAGATTTTTTTAAAACTTTGTATCTATATATTCATGAGGTATTTATCTATGGAATGAGATCTATCCTATTAATTTTGACCACTTCTGAGCTTCAAAATATTAATTCAAAGTTTATAACTTTTACATGCAATAGCACAAAATGCATGTAAAAAATGTCTCTCATATTCAATTATAAAAAAACAAGTCGTCAGTTTTTCAAATAAAACTACTAAGTTACACATTGAGATAAAATAAATCCTTTTAAAAAAAAATTAATTTTATTGACCACGCCGTATAAAAAATACAATAATTTAAAAATTCATAATTTTTCATTTTCACGTGGTTTCATTGAAAAATGTCGAAAACGTGTGAGCAATACATCACGATAACTTATAGTACCTGACTTAAAATCGTGAAAATTACATATATTACATTAGAAGAGGTCACAAGGAAGCAAGTGAGTTGATATAATAGTTTATTTTGTGTTCTTTTTATTTTGCGGGAGTTTTGCGGGAGCATTTACGCGACTAATACCTTAATCATATTTTTTTTAATTTAGAACTTTCTTCCCTATTTTAAATAAAAATACGTAACAAATTAAATTTCTCCAAATAAATATTGTATTTTTTATCTCAAAATGCTTATTTTTTATTGGTAAATTAATAAGCTTATTTAATTTCTAATTTTATTATAGGTTTCAAATAGGATAAATTATAATTTTAATTAGTTCAATTGGAAGAACAAAAAATAAGATTGACTGAAATATACTTTTCCCTTTATTACAGATTATGAATTTTAAAACTTTAGTTATATTTCAATTTTGATTAATTTAAGTTTGAAATAATTTCAATTTGAATAGATAGAAGTTGGAAATTTTTTAATTTGGAAAAATAAAAAATATTGATAGAAATTTTGAAGAATGGTTTATTATCAATTGAATTTTGTAAAGAAATTTTAAGACTAAGGAATTCTTATTATCAAAAGATGTTTGGAGTAAATTAAGTTTGCATAATAGTTTAAATATATTTTGTTCAAAGAACTATTGAAAAAGAAATATTTTTACTTTGTGTAACATACAATAAATTTTTTTATTTTTAACTAGGGAAGAAAATCTGATTTATTTTTTAAAAATTTCTTTCTATTTAATAATTTGCAACAAATTTTAATAGATCAAAATTAATTCACACCTATAAATGTTTTTTTTTTGTTTTAAATCAATACCTTTTAAAAAAATGTATTTTTATTGTAGAATTTCTAATTTTACCTATTTATTTATTAATTCTCTGTAATTTAAAACTTGAATTAAGTAATAAAATATATTTTATTTATACAATAGTGTATTAAAATATAAACGCGTATTTTACTGTAATCTACTTTACAGTTCTTAATAAAGATTTACAACACTTTAAACATAATATGTAAATTCATGAAAACATATGTATAAATAATTCAAAATAATTTAATGTTTCCAATATATTACACAATTTAATTATAATTTTATGGAATATAACATAAATGCCGTCTTTATAATTTATTCCTATTTTTTGGTAGACTTATGTTTGTTAAATTAAATATATTTAATTCGGTTGATGTAAATTGAATGATATTTAGATTTTTGGAAATTAAGAATTTAAATTGTTTCAAATAATTCTTAGGAAAAGAAGTCGATAATAAAATTTAGAATCGGTAAATTTAAGTATTAATTGATCAAAGTTTGAATTAAATATAAGTTTGAATCGATTTGAAATTTCCAATTTCTAGAAGTTGAATTTAATAGTTTTTAAATTTCTAAATTTCTAGAAGTTGAAATTAATAGTTTTTAAATTTGCAAATGATTTCAGGTTACATTGTTTCCAACATTTTAAAATATTTTTAGATAAAGATTTTAATAAAAGAAAATGAACTCATTTTTATTTTAATTCGCATCCTAATGTAGGGAATTCAAATTATTTCAATTTTTCACTTTTACAAATTACATTAAATTAAAAATCTTAAAACTTTAATTATATTGTAATTTTGATTATAATTGAAGTTTGAAATAATTTAAATTTAAATTAATAGAAGTTTGGAATTTTTTAATTTGGAAAAATTAAATTTTATATTAATAGAAATTTTTGAGAATGGTTTGTTATAAATCGAATTTCGTATTCTTTAAAGAAAAATTAAAAATAAAGATTTCATATCAATAAAGGTTTGGAATAAATAAAATATGTATAGAAAATTGTATTAATTTTATTATTAAAAAATATTTTGTTCAAAAAACTATTTAAAAAAATCTTTTTGTAACGCACTAGAAAACTTTTTATTTTCAACTTAGAAAGAGAATCAGAGTTATTCTCTAAAATTTCTTTGTATTTAATTATTTATAACACATTTTAATAAATAAAAATTAATTTACAAAATTTAATTTGATAGTATAATTAATTTAATATAAATAAGTTCAGTTTGTTTTTGTATTGAAATTATACCTGTCAATGAAAAATTTTGGCTAGTTAAATAATAATAATCTCCGTAAACTCCTGAAGTTAGTTAGTATTTATATTTATTCATCTTTTTCTGTCTACGTTTTAAAGTCTGAAGTGAAGTTAGTTAGTATTAATATTTACTCATCTTTTTCTGTCCACGTTTTAAAAAATGAAGTGAAGTTAGTCCCTGTTATTTTATTGATTTTGACTCTCTTTATCAGGAAATATTTTGAAATTTGAATTGAAAGAATAAGGTAACCTTTTACGTTAGTGTCGAGTTGTGCTGGTTTTTAATTGTCATTTATGTAAAAAAAAAGTTTTGAAAAATGCTTTAAAAATTTATTATGGTTTTTGTAAAAAAGTTTAAAATGTTAGCACATGCAATTAATTTCCTAAATTTTCAGTTATTATCCCAAATTTAGATTATTGTCATCGGTTTTCCATTATATAATGATTTTTTAATTATTTTCTTTTGCTTAAAAATAAATTCTGCAATTTTTCTTAATTTTCATCAATTTATAATTATATTCATTATTTTGGCATTACTTTTAAAAATTTCAATTATTTATCCGATATTGCAATTATTTTTCATCAATTTTCGTTAATTCGGCGATTTTTTTAATTATTCTCTTTAATTAAAACATTTTTAAGTCATTTTGTAATTATTATTTTTTTTTAAACATATATTCTATCATTTTTTTAGTTGTTTCTCTCAAAATTTATTGAATGTTTTCAATTTTTCATATTTAAATTATTTTCATCATAATTCAATTTTCTTTCTCAATCTAAAATTATTGGGTCCGTATCATTTTGACACAAATTTTTTCGGGCAACTTGTTATATTGTACTCCTAATGATGAATGTTATATTTTACTCCTTCTGAAATCAAAGATTTTTAAGTCTTATTTATTAAATAATTGATTTTAATACATTAAATTAATATTCAAAGACTTAATTAATGCAATAAATTCAATTATTGAATAATTAAAACTTAAAAATCTTAGATTTTAGTAGGAGTAAAATATAACATTCATCTTCAGGAGTACAATATAACAAGTTGCCTGAAAAAATTTGTGTCAAAATGATACGGGCCCAAATTATTTTCAGCATATTTCAATTATTTTTTTCAATTTTGAATTAATTTTATCATTTTCAAATATTTTTCTCGATTGTTAAAAATTATATTTTCTAAAAATTTTAAGTATTTTTCTGAAAATTCAAATATTTTCTTTAATTTCTAATTATTTTCATTTGTTATCAGAATTTCAAATTTTTTTTTTATTAATTATCGTAAATTTCAATTATTGTTAGCTTTCTTCCAGACTTTTCTCCAATTTTTAGTTTTTCTCATTTTATAAAATTAATTTCTAAAATTTTAAAGTATTTTTCTCAAAATTCTACTATTGTTTTACACCAGCTTTAATCTATATTATTTAAAAACTAATAAAGTATTGAGATATTAAATAATTTATAATTCGAGCTCTTAAACTTTCTAAATATAGATCTTTCACTAAAAATTAATAGGAATAAAATTTTCCTTTTTTATATTTTCAAAATATGTACTTTAACAGGTTCATTAATTTAATAAAAGTTTTAGATAATTATAATTAATAATTTTATTTATTATATAAATAAAAATTAAAATATTTAAAATTTGTTTATTATATTATATTATATTATATTATATTTATTTATTTATTTATTTCAATATTTCAATTGTTTTGTCAAGCTTTCAAGTATTTTCTTCAAATTTTTAATTTCTTTAAAATTATCAACTACTTTTGTCATTATTCAAATAATATAATATAAAATTAACAAATATAATATTTTTCAATTATTTTATACAATTTTTTTAAATAATATATTAAAATTTTTTTACTTCATTTTTCAATATATTTCTCATTTTTTATTAATTTTTTTTCTGTCGGGAACCATCCAGATGCTTTTTAGATGTAACGGAAGTTTTCCCTCTTTTTTTACCCTTAGGAAGCCCAACAAAACAAGTTTTGCAATTTTTTCGCTCGAGCATTGCACCTTCAAGGGCCTCGGGTTTTGTCGTCCCTGGACAAACATACCAAGTCTGTCAAATGTAAATTCGTCAAAAGAGCTACTGGAATCAAGAGTGAGGATAAATTCCTTTGTTTTAATTAAATCAGAATTTAAATCGTATCCAATAGTAGCCGTCGCTGTTGTTCCACCATTTTTGGTTGATATTTTGAGATTATAGTTTAAATGAGACCAGATAAGGTCAGATTTGAAAGAAAAGAACAAAAAATTATCTCATTACACAAACGTTATTTTTTATACATTTTTCAATCATGCTAAACACAAAATCTTGTTTATGTAATCTATTAAGTAAAATTGACACTTTTACAAAAATATTCGTCAATTTTCGAGACTTATGTGTTAGTTGAAGAAGCCGAGTCGTCGTAAAGTGCAAAGTACAAACGTCTTCCACAAGTCACGAGCAGTCGGACAGGAAGATCCGCAGGAGTTGAGATTTACGTGGGTTTTACATTCAGGTTCAGTGGCGAGAAAGAACGATTCATCATTTACCCATGTCGGACTCAAGAAAAGTATCATCATCCTTCCTTCCATCTCTAATCCCGTTTACATTCAACGTCACTTCAAAAAGTTGCGCAAAAACATAACTTTTTTTCTCTGTCTTACTGTATACCTTCAAGACTGGATCCTTCCACTTTGTGTCTCCAGGGGATGTTTTGGCATGCATCACCATACACTGAGAAGGGCCTGGTCCGAGAATGCGAAAAAGCCGCAAATAAAACCCCCAGTGGACTTGAGAAGCGAATCGCGAATTTTCAGCCGCGCATAGAATGAGAGACAGCGAGTTGGCGTAAAAAGAGGAAAGAAGACGGAGAAACACAGCGATGAATATTTCTTCGTGTCGCGGATTATCATACGAAATGAGATTGCGTCTGAATCATTGATGCAGTCTGTCGACCACAACCGCATCCACAGCTACGCGCGGAACGTTACCGCGATTTTTCTTATTGCGGCGTAAAGCGCAGATAAAGGTTCATCACTTGCCGTACTCGCTTTGGATTTGCACCAGGGGTTACCGGGAAAAAGAAACAATCTTTCTAAACGCTCAATTCTGAATTCCGCGCGCAGATAAGGGGTTAACTTGAAACAAGGTTGGGAAAATTTTTTAGTAAATGGTAGAGTGAAAAATAGTGTTTTAACTTTGATGTTAATTTAATTTAATGGATAATATATTGTGATACTGCACAAAAAGATCTTAAATGTTTGGTACCCTATTTTCTTGTAAGGAATGTAATTATATAACAAATTGGCCTGGTGAGGTCGACAAACCCAGGTTGACGAAACGTTACTTTGTGACGAAAAAAATTTGGAGTTTTGTTCCAATTGACCTTCCTAAGATCACTTATTTTCTCTCTCTCAAATAAAACTATAATGGAAGGAAACTACTCTTTAATAGTAATTATATAACTGTAAATAATAATTATGTAATAAATATAATTAATATCCTAACATCGAGTTCGTATGTAGAATGAGGATTGTACCGAAAACCATTTCTCGGATTACACATTCTAGATATTCCAGAAAAACCCGTCTCTGGCGGAACATTCCGGGTATATTATTCCGAATTCCTCATCCCGAGTTCAATGTTCCAAAATCCATAACTCAAATTTCACATTTCCGATTATAGATGTTGTGGGACAAATTCTCGACTCATACATTTATGATTCCATATTCAGTAAAAACGTGACTCTAAAACCACATTCGATGTTTAATATCTATAGGATTCCTTATTCCGGGTTCCTTATCCCGAGTTTATATGCCGGATTTCTTGAGCCGGTGATTTTATCTATAATTTCTTATCCTTAGTTTCTAATCCCGGATTCTATATGCCGAATTATTTATCCCAGATTCCTTATCCAGGGTTGTCTCTTCTAAATTATTAATCCTGGATTCTTTATCCAGAATTTCTTATTCCAAGTATCTTATCCTGGATTTTTTAATGCAAATTTCACATCTGGGATGTTGTTCTTAAGTTCCTTATCTCGAATTTCTCATGCAGGATTCCATCATCCGGGTTCAATACCTTCAATTCCTTGTCCCAAGTTTTTTATCCCAGATCCCTTATCCCGAATTTTTTATCAGGGTGCCTTATTCCAAATTGACTATTATGGATTCATCAACCAGGAAAACTTCCCACAAATTTTTGAACTATTTCATTATCCATAAGTCCTTATTCCGAATTTATGATCCTGGATTTCGTTCTCGGATTTCGTATCCCGAGTTTCTTTTGCCGCGTTCCGCCTTCCGGGTTCCTTATCCTCAATTCCTTATACTAAGTTTCTTGTCCCGGATCTTTTATCCCGAACTTTTTATCCTGGATTCCTTATTCCTTATAATTCCCTTTCGGGATCCTTATTCTCAATTCCTTATACCAAGTTTCTTATCCCGAATCTTTTATCCCGAACTTTTTATCCTGGATTCCTTATTCAGAATTGACTACTATAGATTTAGCATCCAAGATTCTTTGTCCCAAATTCCTGTTCCCGGGTCCTTATCCAGAATTTCTTATCTTGGATTCTGTTCTGGGGTTCTGTATCCCGAGATTCTTTTGCCGGATTCCATCTTTCCGGTTCCTTATCCCGAATTCACTATTATGGATTTATTATCCAAAACACATTGTCCCAAATTCCGGTTCCGGATTCTATATCTTGAAGTCCTTATCCCGAATTTATGATCCTGAATTCTGTTCTCAGATTCCGTGTCCCGAAATTCTTTTGCCGGATTCCATTTTCCGGGTTCCTTATTCCAAATTGACTATTACGGATTTAACATCCAAGATCCTTTGTCCCAAATTCCAGTTCCGGGGTCCTTATCCAGAATTTCTTTTCTTCGATTCAGTTCTCGGGTTCCGTATCCCGAGATTCTTTTGCCCCATTTCACCTTTCGGGTTCCTTATCTTCAATTCCTTATTCCAAGTTTCTTATCCCGGATATATTATCCTAAATGTTTTATGCTGGGTTCCTTATTCCGAATTGACTAATATGGATTTAACATCTAATCTCCTTTGTCCCAAATTCTTTTTCCCGGGTCTTTATCCAAAATTCCAGACCTTGGATTACGTTCTCGGGTTCTGTATCTCGAGATTCCTTTGCCGGATTCCATCTTCCGGGTTCCTTATCCCGAATTGACTATTATGGATTTATTATCCAAAACACATTATCCCAAATTCATGTTCCGGATTCTATATATTGAAGTCCTTATCCCGAATTTATGACTCTGAATTCTGTTCTCAGATTCCGTGTCCCGAGATTCTTTTTCGGATTCCGTCTTTCGGGTTCCTTATTTCCGAATTAACTACTATGGATTTATCATCCAAGACCCCTTGTACCCAAATTCCTGATCCCGGATTCTTTTTATTTAAGTCTTTATCCCAAATTTCTGATCTTGGATTCCGTTCTCGGGTTCCGTATTACGAGTTTCTTTTGCCGGATTCCATCTTCTGAGTTCCTTAATTTAATTCTTATCCCGAGACTCTTATCCCGGATCTTTTATCTCCAATTTTTTATCTTGGGTTTCTTATTCCAAATTGACTATGGGTTCCACATCCAAGATTCCTTACCATAAGTTCCCGATCCCGGATTGTTTACCCTTAAGTCCTTATACCGATTTTCTTATCCTAGATTTGGTTCTCGGATTCCGTATCCAGAGTTTCTTTTGCTGGATTCCATCTTTAGCGTTTCTTATCTTTAATCCCTTATTTCAAATTTTTTATATCGCATCCTTAATCCTAAGATTTTTCTCCTGGATTCCTTATCCCAAATTGGCTATTATGGATTTAATATCCAAGACCCCTTGTCCCAAATTCCTGATCCCGGATTCCTTATCTTTAAGTCCTAATCCCGAATTTATGATCCTGCATTCCGTTCTCGGATTCCGTATCCCGAGATTCTTTTGCCGCATTCCACCTTTCGGGTTCCTTATCTTCAATTCCTTATACCAAGTTTCTTATCCCGGATCTATTATCCTAAATTTTTATCCTGGGTTCCTTATTTCGAATTGACTAATATGGATTTAACATCTAATATCCTTTATCCCAAATTCCTGTTCCTGGGTCTTTATCCAAAATTTCAGATCTAGGATTCCGTTCTCGGGTTCCTTATCCCAAATATCTTATCCCGGATCTTTTATCCCGAATTTTTATCTTGGGTTCCTTATTCCAAATTGACTATTATGAATTCCACATCCAAGATTCCTTACCACAAGTTCCTGATCCCGGATTGTTTATTCTTAAGTCCTTATTTCGAATTTCATATCCTGGATTCCGTTCTCGGGTTCCGTATCCCAAGTTTCTTTTTCCGGATTCCATTTTCTGGGTTCCTTATCTTCAATTCCTTATCTCAAGTTTCTTATCCCGGAACTTTTATCCCGATTTTTTTTCCTGGGTTCCTTATTCCAAATTGACTATTATGGAATCCTCATCCAAGAATCCTTACCCCAAGTTCCTGATACCAAATTCTTTATCTTTAAGTTCTGATCCCAAATTTGAGATCCTGGATTCCGTTACCGGAATTCGTTCTCGCAATCCGTATCCCGAGTTTCCTTTGCTGGATTACATCTTCTGCGTTTCTGATCCTGGATTCCTGATCCCAAATTGGCTATTCTAGATTTAACATCCAAAACCCCTTCTCCTAAATTCCTGATCTTGGATTCCATTCTCGAGTTCTGCATCCCGAGATTCTTTTCCCGGATTCCATCTTCTGAGTTCCTTAATTTAATTCTTATCCCGAGACTCTTATTCTGGGTTCCGTATCCCGAATTTACTATTATGGATTAATCTGGGATTCTGAATCCAAGGTGGAAAATCCGTTTTAATATCCGGGTTGTGGAATTAACTTCAGAAAACTAGAACTGGGAATATCAAATCCAGGCTGTGAAATGCGGAATACGGATTCCCGATTGTGTAATCCTATTATCTGTAATCCACACTACCGACTGTGGAAAAAGTGACGCAATCGAGCCCCTGGTCTTTGAAGAAGTGAGTGTAAAATTTTTGGCAGTCAGTCAAGTCAGTAACGAGGGAACAATTGACGCATCGAAATGAATGGGTGCATGGTGGATGGACGTACGTCATTTGTTCGACGTTCCCCAGTGTTGTTTGCATTCTGCACCCCAAATAATTGCAGCAAGTCTTTCTCTCTTCGCTTCCAGTGCTCGATCTCGCTCACTCATTGACTCTTCCTCTCTTTTCGTTTCCCCGACCCTCAATGAGTTCGGCAACAAATCGCACCTACCATTCCACAGGGATTTTGCCAAGTTATGACCGGGACGACGACTTCTCCACGACTCACATAATTATCTCTTTCCTAGTTTCGTGTATCACATCAAATCGATGTGCAACGTCTATTTCACAAAATTTTCCCTCGATTATCGCAGGGCCACAAATTTGGATTTTCTTCGCCTATTTTCTTGATTGCTCAACTCTCCCGGGAGTCGTGTTCAGAAACTCGAACTCGATATTGTAAATGACTGTAATTTGTACCTTAATTTGTTGCTTTATGTAACATTTGGTACTAAATTTATTATCTATTGTAAAGTGTAGATTATCGCACAGTTGAATTAAACACTCGATATTGGAAAAAATGTAGGATTTATATAAAACAGATTTAATTCAGAAATGATAAGAGTTTGTGTTTAATCTAATATATTTATATTTAACACGGGAAATAATTGAAACAGAGAAAAGTAAACTAGGTGAAAATTATGTCGATTTTATGAATATTTCGCTTCCAAGTAAGCAAAATAATTTGATTCCTCATAGAGGAAGAAATAAATTAATAATATAAAAGGTAATTGCAGAAGTTGTTAAAAACAAAAATTTTAATGCAAACAAAATGAAAAAATGAATTATTTTATGAATTTTTAAATAATTATAAACATTATATAGGTCAATCGATTTGTTTTGAGATAAGGAATATGATTTTTGTATTCATTAAAGGCTTTTCCAGACGTCTGGACATTTGCTTAAAAATGAAAATTTACGCTTTTAAGGTTTTAGACTATTTTTCGAAAATCGAAAATCTTAACGATCACAAAGTTTTCTCTATGGGGAAGCAAAAAAGTGAGTAAATAGTGAGATTTTAAGTGAAAAAAGTGAGTAAACAATAATGAGTTTAATATTACTGATATTAATTTGGGGCTCGCCAGCAAAGAAATAATTAAATAATTCAAGAATTAAAAAATTATGACAATAATATAAAGATTTAGGAAAGCCATCCAACTTTGAAGAAAATAATTCGAAAATGGAAAAAATATTTGAAATAAGAATAAAATAGTTAAAGAATGACAAAAATAATTCAAATTTAAAAAGAAATTGTAAAATGACAAAATTAATTTTAAAAAAATTGATTAAAAATCAAAAACGAAGACAAAAACGGCAAAACTAAAAAGAAATAATTGAAATTTGAAGAAAATAATTCGAAAACGGCAAAAATATTTTAAATAAGAAGAAAATAATAAAAAAATAACAAAAGTGATTAAAATTTGAAAAAAATAATGTGAGACTGGTGTAAAAATTAAAATTTTTAGTACAATCATAGAGATATTGACGAAATAATTAAAATGGGAAGAAACTAATTAAATAAATTAATACTAAATGTATAAATAATAAATAAATAATTTAAAAAGTGGTGTAAAAATTAATCTCTTTAGACAGTTGTTGAAAAATCAAACAAAAATAATAGAAGTTTCATGAAAATAATTAAAAAATGTCAACAAAGATTTATATATGTAGAAAACAGTTGAAAAATGACAAAAATAACTAAAATTTGGAAAGAAAAATTACTAAAAAATGAGAACTATAATTTAAAAATGCAGTAAAAAATAAACATTTTTATACATTAATTAAAAAATTATATTAAGTAATTGAAAAATAAACGATATAATTAAAATGTGAAGAAATTAATTCAATAATGACATAAATAATTGAAAAGTAGGGTACAAGTTAATAAATTCATGACAATAATGAGAAGATTAAGGAAAATTACATATCAAGAATATAATTCGGAAATGTCAAAAATATTTGAATAAGGACAAGAATAATTCTATTTTGAAAAAAATAATTGAGAAATGAGAAAAATAATTGATAAGTAGGTATAGTGTAAAAAATTAAAAATTTGCAGGCAATACTTGGAAAATTGACGAATCAATTGAAATGTTAAAAAACTAATTAAATAATGACATAAATAATTCAAAGCTTGTGTCAAAATTAAAAATTTGTAGAAAAAAAATTGAAAAAAGTGAAAAAAGTTAAAAAAAATTAATAAATTCATGACAATAATAAAAAGAATGAAGAAAATGATTGAAATTTGAAGAAAATAATTGAAACTAGTGTAAAAAATTAAAAAATTCATGACTAAAAAAGTTGAATAAAATAATTGAAATTATGTTTAAAATAATTCTAAAATGGAAAAATAATAGAAATATGAAGCAAATAATTGGAAAATGACAAAAATAATTTAATAGTGACAAAAGTATTTGAAAGTTGAAGAAAATAGTTAAAAAATAACAAATTGAAATTGAAGCTTGTGTAGAAAATTTAAATATTCCTGACAATAATTTAAAGATTGAAGAACATAATTGAAATTTTAAGAAAATAAATGAAAAGGAAAAAAAAATAAATGAAAATTCGTTTTATAAATTTAAATATTTATGACATTAAAAAAAAATGAGTAAAATAATTTAAATTTTGTATAAAATAATTATAAAATGTCAAAAATAAAAGAAATAAGAAGAAAATAATTGGAAAATGATAAAAATACTTCAATATTGACAAAAATAATTAAAATTTGAAGAAAATAGTTAAAAAATAACAAATTTAAATTGAAACTTGTGTAGAAAATTTTAATATTCCTAACAATAATTTAAAGATTGAAGAACATAATTGAAATTTTAAGAAAATAATTGGAAAAGGACAAAAATAAATGAAAATTTGTTTTATAAATTTAAATATTCATGACATTAAAAAAATTGAAGGTAAAATTGTTTGCGGGATAGAAAAGAGGGGGGGAGGTAAATAGTCATTTTCATTTTTTAAAAAAATCTTGTTATTTTCTTGACAACTGAGTGAAAAAATAAGGGTTCCGGTTTTGAGAATTCGTGTCCGGAACTCCAAAAATGAAAAAAAAAAATTGGAAAGAGGAGTAGGAATCAAATATTTGTAGACTTTAATTAAAAAATTGACAGTGTGAACTGGTTTATTATTACCTAATTTTTAATTTTAATCGATCTCAACTACTGACATAAAAATAAATTTTTTCTACGAATTCATTGTCAGTAGTTTGAAATTTAAAATTATTAATTTTAGATTGCATGCAGATAAGTACCACTAAAGGAAAACCCGGTAAAAAAATAAAAATTTACATAAAAGATCTTATTGTAGAGTTTTGATGTGTAGAATTTATCGTGTAGAATTTAACCACTTAGGATTCTATATTAAATCTTTTTTAAAAACTATTGTAGAATTTTAATGCGTAGAATTTATCCTGTAGAATTTAATATTGTAAAGTTAAAATTTGTAGAATTTTAAATTGTAGAATTTAATATAACTGGTTTATAAAAAATTCTATTGTCTGGAATTTAACGTGTATTATTTAACTGTGTGTATAATCTAAATGTGTAGAATTTAACGTATAGAATTTAACTCTGTAGAGTTTATATGTGTAGAATTTTAAATTGCAGAATTTAATCATGTAGGATTTAATACTAAAGTTTTTTTAAAACTCATTTTATAATTTTAATGTGTAGAATTTGTCGCGTAGAATTTAACATTGTATAGAGTTTACATCACAATGTCGGATTTAATAATATTGTTTTATCAGAAATCGTATTGTAGAATTTTACTGTGTAGAATTTCACTGTTTAGAATTTAATATTAAAGTTTTATAAAAAACTTATTGTAGAATTTTAAAGTGTAATATTTGTCGTGTAGAATTTGACTCTGTAGAGTTTAAATGTACAGAACTTTAAATTGTAGAATTTGACTATGTATATGATTTAATATTGCTGTTTTATAAAAAATCCTATCGTAGAATTTTACAGTATAAAATTTTACGTGAAGAATTTAACAATGTAGGATTTAATATTTATATTTTTAAGAAAATCATATTGTAGAATTTTACAGTATAGAATTTAACTGTGTAGAGTTTAAATGTGTAGAACTTTTAATTGTAGAATTTAAATAAGTAGAATTAAATATTTATATTTTTAAAAAAATTGTATTGTAGAATTTTAATGTGTAGAATTTAACGTGTAAAATTAAAGTATGCGGACTTTAAATGTGTAGAATTTTAAAGTGTACACTGTAAAAAATTTTCGAAATATATCGCACATAAAAGTAAGAAAATTTTCGAAAATGGGTACGAAATACCATTTTTCCTAAGAAGTTTCGAAATTTTTCGACTTATTTAGAAAAATTTCGAAAAAGTATCGAAATTTTTCGAAAAATATATAGGGTTTTAAATTTATCAAAGAAAAAAGAAATTTTTCTAAATGATGTTGGAAATGTTCGAAATGGTTTAAAATAAAATTCGAAAGAAATTCGAAATTTTTCGAAAAATATATAGGACATGAAATTTCTGTAACGGGTAAGAAATTTTTCTAAACAATCTTAGAAAAGTCTCAAAATTTTTCGAAAAATATACAGGATTTTAAATTTCTCAAAGAAAAAAGAAATTTTTCTAAACAATGTTAGGAATTGTTCGAAATGATTTACAATAAAATTCTAAAGAAATTTGACATTTTTCGAAAAATATATAGGGCTTGAAATTTCTGTAACAGGTAAGACGTTTCTCTAAACGATGTTAAAATATGTTTGAAATTTTTCACTAGTTCCTAGCTACATATTTTGGCAATAGTTTTTTAGTGAAGCGGAGTTATTTCTTTGTATTATCAAGAGTACAACTAAAGAGATGCTTAAAATAGGTAAGTTTTCCATTTCTTTTATTGAATTAGCTACAATTTTTTAAATTTAGATTATTATAAAACTTTTATGTAATTTTAAAACCGTCTTATTCCGATAGCTTAGAAATTATCTTTTAACTTTTAAAACTTGAAATATATATCTGCATTTTTATAACTTTCTGTATAGATGTTCAATTAAATTAATGCAACTGATAATGCGCTTCATAAAAATTTTCAATAAAAATATTTCTGTTTATATTTTCATTGACATCATCACAAAAATGTTTCCCGAGGTCTCAAAAATCTTGACCCCTTCAACAATGCACCCCCACAAACAAGTTTTTTTTTCCTATCGAGACAACTCGCTTTGTCCTTTTACGACTTTCAACATGTGTTTCATCTCAACTGTCACTGTCCTGGTAAATTTCCTCAGTTTTCGTTAAATTTTGCTTCAGTCAAGACGTACTAAAAACGCTCATTCAAAGCTAAAAATTAAATTATACTGACAATTTGTTCTTCGGTTTTCAATATAAAAACTATAAAAACGCTTGTGAAAGTGCCATATAGACTGCTAAACTTGCTGGATAGAAAAGTGGATACTTACATTACTATGTAAATTATATAGGTATATATATAATATTTTTGTTTTTTACACCAAAAAATTATCTTTTATGTCAAAAATAAAAAATGAAAATTTGGATTAATTATTAGTCAAATTCATTTTTAGATTATGTTAAAATTACTAATATTTTAGTAAAATTCGGTTTACAAATTCAATTACTCAAAATTTGAACTATTTTTTAGTTGTATTTTAACTAACAACTAGTCATATTTCACTAATAATTAGTTACCGTCAAGTGGGGCTATTTTGTGCACAAAACCGCTCTTTTTTTCACTCTATGCTTTATTAAAATTCAGAATTTGCAAAAATAAAAAATTTATTTATTCAGTTATGTTGTAGATATCCTTCTAAAGGTGTTCTATGAGTTAGCCGACAAGAAAAAATTTTCTGTCTGAGTTATACAAACTCAAAGTTGTGCTCAAAATAAACCCCATGGTGGGGCTATTTTGTGCATCAAAGTTTGCTTATTTATAAAGTTGTGTAAAAAAAAGTTTTTAACGTTTTTGCTGTATGAAGTATTATTTCTAGATATTGTAGAGTACAATAAAGAAAAACAAAGCCAGAAATAATTTTTTTCTAGGAATTATTTAACTAATTTGAAAGTAAAACACTAAAATTTCACAAAAATGTAGATTTACAAAAAAAGTTATTTCTTTAAGAAAATTTTACTTAAAATAACTTCTTTTACATTTCTTGAGTTATTTTAAGAGAAAAAGTTTCAAAATTAACTTGAAAAGCATGTAAATATTAATGTTACATTTTTGAGGTTTTTAAGGCACCATGTGTAAAACTGAAATTTTCTGCTTATTTCTTGTCTTTTGTAACAAAAATAAGACAAAAATGTTTCAAAACGAAATTCTAAAGTAATTTATACTAACTACAAAACAAATTATTGGAAAAAATGGGATTTTAAAGAATGCACAAAATAACCCACCAAATCTTGTTTTCCAGTTTTTTACACTTTTTTCTTAAAATATGCAATAAAAAGTTAGCGCATCACGTATACATCATCACAACTAAATTGTCAACAAGTATTATTAATACCTTTAGAAACACTTTTAAACTTCCGGAGATCTGAACAAAATTTTGAGAACTTTGAAATTTTCCAGCTTGATTTTCACGACTTTACGATTTTTTTTCTGATTTCTGATAAAGAATTAGGTAAATTCATTTAGTACTCTCTGTAGCCTAGTCATCAAAAAATATTTATACCAAGTATCAAACTTAAGCAACTGAATATAAAGATTTTATTTATTAAAAACCTCGCGTGCACAAAATAGCCCTACTTGACGGTATTTTTAACTAATTTAAATGTAGAGAGTAATTTACTGATTATCAGTTAAAATCTACCGGTGAGTCAGTGACATACGACTGATTGTCAGTTAAATTCATCTGATTGAAATAAAGAAAACCCAGCCATTAAGAATCAGTTATACTCACTAATTGTCAGTGATATTTCACTGATTTAAATTTAAATATTATTGTAATATATTAATCTTATTATTAAGGATATATAATATATTATTATTCAAATATTTTGTAAAGTTCATTTAATGATTTTATGCCTATTTTAGAATGTTCTTGGAGATGAATCCCAGCAAGGGGAACAAGAGGCAGAAAAAAAGAAGAAATCAAAAATCAGGAGATGAAGATTCCCGTGCAGTTAAATTAATAAATAATATTATCAAATTTCAAACTCAAAATAATATATAGATTTGTATTTTTCTTGCCATGATTGTTAACAATAAATTTAATTTTTCCAGTAATTTATTTACGTTCAAAAACTGTTGGTGCTTTTTAATTATCGTATGAATGGTTTCCTTCTTATATATCATTATATATGTATTATTAACGAGCGATAGTTTCTGTATTAAATTAAATTCTATTTCAATTTACTAATAGTATACTAGTCAGTAAAAAAATTCGAAATACGCTGATTGTGAGAAAAACAATAAAGAAGTTGTAAGGAGAAATTTCGCAATAACATGAATGGTTTTCTCCACACTTTTTTTCTCGAAACCTAAACCTATAATCATACATTTTAATTTACCAAAAATTTAAATTTGATAAAGTATTCAAAAATATTAACTCCGCAAATCCATCTATTTTTGGGATTCTATTTGTAAAATAAGTATCAAAACTGTTACACGTAACTATTGATATTTACTTTGCAAATTTAATCGCAATAAGTAGATGTATTTGCAAAGTTAAAATAATTTTGGATTGTTTTTTAAAATTAAAATTTTTAGTAAATGAACCTTTTTTTATTACAAGTTTAGTTTTCAAGGAAAGAACTGTCCAGAAAACCATTGTCCTCGCCACTGAGAAATCTTTTCTTTTCTTTTTTTAACAAAAAACTCTTTTTATTATATTTTTTTATTAAAAATTTTTCGGTGAAATTTATCAGATTAGAAAGAAAGCCAAGAAGATTTTCAAAAATCGATTTTTTGCTTCTATATAAGGTACCTTTTTTCAAAGCGCGTCAAACATTTTAAATCTTTCCGAAAAATTTCTAACTGTACATGCAAGAAAAATTCTAACTTTTATAGCATGAAGTTTTTCCCTTCTTTTGCAGTAGGAGTGGGCCCTACTGCAGAAGGAAGGAAGAACTTCATGCTTTAAAGGTTAGACTTTTTCCTCCGTGTAGCTAGAAAGATTTCGGAACATTTTTTTTTGAAAAAAAGGAAGCTAAGTTTTGATATTTTTCCCCATAATCTTTTTAAAACATTCCTAACTTTGTTTCGAATTATTTCAGAACATTCGTTTAGAAAAAAAACATACTATGTTTCGATATTTTTCCTAACAATCTTTTCGAAAAATTTAGAACTATAATTCGATGTAATTCAGAATATTTGTTTAGAAAAAAAATGGAAATATTTTTCGAAATTTTTCCTATCAATCTTTTTGAAGTTTTTCGAACTATGGTTTCGAATTATTTCCGAACATTAGTTTAGAAAAAAAAACGTACGATGTTTCGATATTTTTCCTATCAATCTCTACGAAAATTTTCGAACTATGCTTTGAACTATTTCAGAATATTTCTTTAGAAAAATTACGAACCAGGTTTCGAAATTAAGCTGGCAAACTTTTTTTCGAAATATTTCGAAAAAATTTTTTACAGTGTAGAATTTAAATATGTAGCTTTTAAACCGCTCCTTTTTGTCTTGACAATTTACCCGCGACTCATCAAAAATGTCGAATTTCAATAAAGATATTTTAAAAATAATTTATTCTTTCTTAAATGAATTCTTTAAGTAATTAAAGAAACAATTTAAATAATTATTTTATTTAATTCTCAAAGGTTTTTATTTTAATATGTACTGGTTAACATTTTCCAAAAATCCTATTCTAAAAAGAACAGACGTTGTGGTTAACTTCAGACGTGTAACTCCATTTCCGAGTCTCCCATTGGTCAGTACATATCAAACCTCACTATCGATAGTTTTCAGTTTCGATTTCTTGTTTTGGAAACGAATTAAAATCTTTTAATTAAATATTGTAACTTCAAGTTTATTTTATAAAATTTCTTATAATGTTAGCAATTTAAAATAACAAAAAATTTTATTAAAATAGTCGATACATAGAAATTAGCTTTGACCTTGACTTCCCTATACGAGAACCCTTTCGCCCAACTTCAGAGGTGTAACACGTTTTATCGGGCTTCTGATTGGCTAGCAGATTTTAGATATTTTTTGTCAACTAAAACATCACAGTTTAGACGTTTATTTTGAGTATTTTTCAATTTATTTAAAATCCTTGTTTAATAAATAATTGCATTTTATTACCTAAATAATAATAAATTGAAAATAAATTAAATTCTAATAATTAAGGAGTGATAGTTTAAGAAGTGACAGTGATTTTAGTGAAGTTGTTAAGGTTATAGTGTTTTGAGTGAAACAATGTTTTGTTTACATTGGCATTCGTTTCTGACAGGTGAGTAATGATAATAATATTAATAATCTTTTATTTCTATTTATTTTATTTGTAACTTATTTATCTGTTTTTTAGTTCTATTATTAAATGTTTTTTTTTCTAAAAGTATCATAATTATTTATGTCATTTAAGGTTTTGATATTTCTTTTTATTCTAATGCACTTGGTGATGTGTCATCGGATATCTTTTCGGTCACCTGGAAATTGTGAAACTGGTAAGTTATAATAATTTTTACATTTATAAAATGAGTATAGTTATAATAAACATAATCATTTAATAATTGTAAGTATAGTGAATAATAATAAATTTTTAAATTTCTTTTGTTTCTAAATTTCTAATTTATTTACATTTGAAACAATTGTGTCGTTTATAATTTACATTTTTTATTTATGAAATTAAGACTAATAACAATTCATTACTGTTAATTAATATATTGAATTATTTATTATTGTATTGAAAATAATATTTTATTAATTTTTTTAAATTATTATTATATGAGTAATTTAAGGTTATAATGTTTTTTTCTATTCTAATTCAGGTGTTAATTGTTACTAACTTTCATTAAGAAAAAAATAACAAGCGCGTAGGGGTGCGCAGGTCGATCTCGTGTCATTAAATATATTTTTTATTCTCGAAACTTTTACACAGTTCTCCCCTATCCAGGGCCTCGAACATTTTTCCGATTTTTCAAAATCGAGAATTTTTAGAAGTAAAGTGTGAAATAAACGATTATAGAATGAATCTGGTGAGTCGTCGAGCTCCCTGTGCTGCATCGGTGGCAGACTGAAGTCTCCGGCCGGGTGTAAAAGAGCCAGTCACCCCCTCAAGGTGGCTGGTGGTTGGAAAGACGTGAATAGAGAGAATAGCTGACTGTACTAGGTTTTCAGCTGTATATAGATGTAGAATATCGGCAGGAAAGGCGCACGATGGTTGCGCGGTCGGCCACCAAGGGCGTGTCCGGTGCCGCCTTCTAAAGTTGGTACCCTAGTGGTATCTACCAACCCATACCGTACACCCACCCTTATAACTGGAACCACCTATGCACCTTAACTCTTAATTCGCAGCGGCCCCACACTTAATTGAAGATACAGGTGCTCTGCTGCACCTGCGCGTTGCAACAAACTTTCCTCGAGATGGTTGACATCCATATAGATCGTAATTTCTATGAAAATTATTTTTACGAATAATCCGCCATCGAATTACTCTTTCGATTTCGTGTTTCATAAAATTAGCAGGATAACCTCCAAGGGAATAGAGAAATTATTGTTATGAGTTTTATAAATTGCGTTTGATAAAAAGAAACCAACGAAAATGGTTCGTTAAGGTAGAACTCTCGAAAAAATATTTTTCTTTAAATCTTTTTCTAATTGAAATACCATGTAATAGAATATTCAACGAATATTATGATACTTTTGCAAAAGTCGGAAATCGGTGCTAGTTATTAGAAAATTTGAGTTGAGAATCACTGATACAAGAGAAATACCTTAAATTAGTACAAAGGATAGAGACTCTACAACTTGAAGTTGATTTTATTAATTAAACATCACAAAATAAGTAAAAAATGACGAAATTTAAGTTGAGAACCACTGATTCAAGAGAGCTACCTTAAATAAATACAAATAAGAGAGAGTCTACAAGTTAAAGTTGGCTCCACTTATTGAACATCACAAAATAACTCAAAAATGACCAAATTTGGGTTGAGAACCACTGATCCAAGAGAGCTATCTTAAGAACATTTGTTTGATAAGAAAAGGGAATCAAGAAATTATTGTTACGTGTCTTGTAAATTACATTTGATAAAACGGAACCGAACAACAAAACTGGTTTATTAAGGTAGTTCTCTTGAAAAAACTTATTCTTTAAATCTTTTTCTAATTGAAATATCATATAATAGAACATTCAACGAATAAAATGATATTTTTTTAACAGTCAAAAATCGGTGCTACTTATTATTACTATTACTTATACTTATTTGACGATTTATTTAGTTCTTTAAATAAATACAAAAGAGAGTCTCCATACCTTTAAATTGGCGCTATTATTTAAGCATCACAAAATCAGTTAAAAAGGACAAAACTTAAGTTGAGAACCACTAATACAAGAAAAATACCTTAAATTAATACAAATGAGAGAAACTCTACAACTTGAAGTTGATTTTATTAATTAAACATCACAAAATAAGTAAAAAATGACGAAATTTGAGTTGAGAACCACTGATCCAAGAGAACTACCTTAAATAAATACAAACAAGAGAGACTGTACAAGTTAAAGTTGGTGCCACTTATTAAACATCACAAAATAAGTCAAAAATGACCAAATTTGGATTGAGAACCACTGATCCAAGAGAGCTACCTTAAAAACATTTGTTTGATAAGAAAAGGAGATCAAGAAATTATTGCTACGTGTCTTGTAAGTTGGTTTTGATAAAAAATGGAACCGAACCAAAAAATTTGTTTGCTAAGGTAATTCTCTCAAAAAAAACTTTCTTAAAATACTTTTCTAATTAAAATATCATATAATAGAACATTTAGCAAATACCATGATATTTTTTAAGAAGGGAATCAGTTCTACGTAAAAAAATATTTGACATTTTATTTATTTCTTTAAATAAATACAAAATAGGGAGACTCTACAACTTGAAGTTGACGCTATTAATTAAACATCACAAAATGAGTCAAAAATGAGAAAATGTGAGTTGAGAACCACTGATCCAAGAGGACTACCATAAATTAATACAAAAGAGGGAACCTCTAGAACTTAAAGTTGACGTTGTTAATAAAACATCGCAAAATAAGTCAAAAATGACAAAATGTGAGTTGAGAACCACTGATCCAAACGAAAACCTTTAAATTAAAACAAAAGAGAGAGACTCTACAACTGAAGTTGGCGTTATTATATAAACATCACAAAATAAGTAAAAAATGTCAAAATTTAAGTTGAGAACCACTGATCCAAGAGAACTATCTTAAATTAATACAAAATAGGGAGACTCTACAACTTGAAGTTGACGCTATTAATTAAACATTACAAAATAAGTCAAAAATGAGAAAATGTGAGTTGAGAACCACTGATCCAAAAGACTACCTTAAATTAAAACAAAAGAGAGAGGCTCTACAATTTGACATTGACGCTATTCATCAAACATCCCAATATAAGTCGAAAATGACAAAATTTGAGATAAGAACCACTAATTAAAGAGAATTAACTTAAGAACATTTGTTTGATAAGAAAAGAGATTGTAGAAATTAAGGTTACGGGTTTTGTAAATAAGGGTTTAATAAAACGGAACCGAACAATAAAATTGGTTTGTTAAGATAGTTTTCTTGAAAAAACTTATTCTTTAAATGTTTTTCTAATTGAAATATCGTATAATAGAACATTCAACGAATATAATGATATTTTTTTAAGTGTCAGGAATCGGTGCTAATTTTTAAGATATTTGACCTTTTATTCAGTTCTTTAAATAAATACAAAAGATAGAGTCTCTACACCTTTAAATTGGCGCTATTAATTAAACATCACAAAATAAGTTAAAAATGACAAAATTTGAGTTGAGAACCACTGATCCAGGAGAACTACCTTAAATTAATAGAAAAAAGAGAGACTCTTCAAATGGAAGTTGACGTTATTAATTATACATTACAAAATAATTATAAAATGACAAAATTTGGGTTGAGAACCACTGATCTAAGTGACCTACATTAAATTAATACAAAAGATGGAGATTCTGCAATTTGAAATACGTTTATTAATTAAACATCACAAAAGAATTAAAAAAATGACGAAATTTTAGTTGGGAACCACTGTTTTAGGAGAACTACCTTAAGTTATACAAAAGAGAGAGACTCTTCAGTCTACAACTTGAAGTTGGCGACATTAATTAAACATCATAAAATAAGTAAAAAATTAGAAAATTTGAGTTGAGAATCACTGCTACAAGAGAAATACCTTAAATTAATACAAAAGAGCCAGACTCTACAACTTAAAGTTGGCGCTACTAATTAAACATCACAAATTAAGAACAATATGTTGAAATTTAAGTTGAGAACCACTGATCCAAAAGAACTACCTTAAGAACATTTGTTGAATAAAAAAAGGAATGGAGAAATTATCGCTACGGGTCCTAAAAGTTGGTTTTGATTAAAAATGGAACCAAACAATAAAATTTGTTTGGTATTCATTTCTTTTGTTCAGATTTAACAAAACTTGTTTTTAAATCGTGTGTTTCTACTTTTCCTCTTTCTAAATAAACTTTCTTCTTTCAGAAACGAAGCGAGAAATTGGAAAACTTATAATTATAATTGCCTGAAATTAATGAAATACCTGTAAGTTAAAGAAGGTTGTTCCCGCATAATTTATTACTTAATATCTACTTGTGTAAGTTGTCGGCCGCAACCCATATTTATCTTCATATTGTTTTAATATTCGGGGCTAAGCGCCGCCTCTCACGTTTTAGCAATTTTTATTTACGTGATCTCTCGCTCTCGTTTCCCTCCTGTTTTGTGGAACAATTTGCGTTAAAGTTTTATCTTTTGTACAAGAAATGTTTACCGGGATTAAATGTGTGAAAAGTTCAAAATTACCCACGCAAATATTGTCTCTGCAGAAGTGTCACATTTTCCCAAAGAAACACAGTTTTACTCTCTAAATCTGAATTAGTGAAAAATTATAATAATGAAATGATGAATTTATCAGTAGTTTTTCACTAATTCGAATTTAGAGAGCAGTAGGTATATCGACGATTTAAATTCTCGAAAATTTTTAATGGAACAAAAGCTTAAAAAAAAAAAAATCTATTAACTTTCTACAAGGTAGTTTTCCTTATATTTCAACTTTTTGACCTAGAGAGAAGAACTCACTGAAATGTAATTTAGCAGATTTACACTCATCTAAACCATCGATATTTAAAAAATGTTTTTTCAGTTTTTCATTCTTTTTTAATAGAACAAAAACCAATAGGAATAACTAATAAAAAATAATGGAAAGATTAGAAACTAATGTGAATGAAACTCAATCTTGAGTGATTAAAGGTGATTGAGAGATTAGAGAGAATTAAAAATTTAGTCCTAAGAAACAGTGTTTCGTCGTTGAATTACTTGATGAATATTTTACATCTTGATCTGCCACTCAAGTGACAGAAATTAGAAAGCTCTGGGCTGTTCACAGTTCCGGATGTCAAGAAGATTTCAAGCACATTGATATGTGAGATGATAAATTTTCAACGAAGATGTGATTTTAATCACGACATGTTGAAACGATTTTGGTTTATTACGAAAATATCTGAGGAGCAAGTTTTTCAAATTCGATAAAAAATTTCCAAATTATACATGTTCCAAAAAAGTGGAGATAATGGCAAATTTTACATATGGACCTTACAAACCGTCACTGTTGAATCTAAAAGAGAAAATTTCAATAATGAAGAATTTTTAATTTTGCATCTGGACTTAATCGAGTTGTGACAATTTTTATTTTTTTGGTAGTAATAATATTTACAAAAACGTAAAAATTCTCTGATTATGATAGACTTTAATTAAAAAAAAATTTTAATTTATTATATGGTGGATTTCACGTGAAATGTCCAGCCCCAAAAATGAAATATGTCCAATCAATTGCAAATTTTTGTTATGAGTTGTCCTATGGGATAGTAATTTATCCTATAAATATTTTGGGATTTCTTCAAAAATTGTGGGTGTGGGAGGGGGTACAAGATTTGAGTTGTTTGGTGACACGCTCTTTCTTTTATATTTATTCTGCTTTAATGAATAGATAAAAAAATTTTATGGGACATGATTTTTGTAGATTTTTGCTTAAACTTTCGATTAGCAATGTCCATTTTAGTTTTTTTTTATAATTTTACCTTGATTTTTCAAAATTAAAAACAAATTTGAGTTTGATTTATAAAAAAAAACTAAAATGGACATTGCTAATCGAAAGTTTAAGCAAAAATCTACAAAAATCATGTCCCATAAAATTTTTTTATCTATTCATTAAAGCAGAATAAATATAAAAGAAAGAGCGTGTCACCAAACAACTCAAATCTTGTACCCCCTCCCACACCCACAATTTTTGAAGAAATCCCAAAATATTTATAGGATAAATTACTATCCCATAGGACAACTCATAACAAAAATTTGCAATTGATTGGACATATTTCATTTTTGGGGCTGGACATTTCACGTGAAATCCACCATATTCTAATTGCAGATTTCTGCCATTCATCGTTACAATTTTATTAACTTTTACAATTTAATTATATTAACATAATTTTATATTTCTATAAATTATAAAACTATTTATCTTCTAAAATAAACATGTTTCGTAATTTCATATCCAAATTTATCGACTGTTGGTAAACAGTCCTACATCTAATACAATTTATTTAATAAATTAATTTTTTCACTTAAAAAAACATACATAACCTCAGCTAAGGGACAATAATTTACTGGGTATGTAAACTTAACTTTTTTTCGATAAACGTTTTATCTAAAATTTAATTCAATTTATCAACAATTTTTAGGTTAATTTTCCTCTAACAAGAGTCTGAAATAAAAAAAAAAATTCCTAGAAGTGAAGAACATTATAAGAAAAAATTTAAATTCACAAGATCGTGAACTGCCAGCAGGAAAATTTGTTTGCATTGAAGTACCAAAACATTGTGCCATATGTGCGTACATTATTTAGAAGTGGCATCGTATGCGTCGCGACGCGTGGCGTCCCGCGAGACCCTTAGCCAAGGCGAGAAATGCCGTCACAGACTTTCATCTATATCTCTGTATACCCTCGAAAGAAACACTTTCAAAAGCAGAAAGTATCGAAAAAATCTATTGAAAAAAAGCATAAAGAAAAAAAAACAACAGGATTCAGCAAAAATGATTATTTTTGAATATGAAACAATTTCACACCTAAATGGCGTCACAAACCAAATTATTGGGCGCCAAATTGGAAGCCTATTTATATCTTAATGAAGGACCTAAAATAATAGGATACCACGTGGACAATTTTTAATCACTTTTTGGTCCCCCCCTCACCCCCTAAATGTCCACGTGAACTTTTTTTTAAAAATAATATGATTTTCTATGTTATGAGAAATTATAACTATAAAGAAGGATTCTTATCTTAAAATGGTAAATAAATTAATATTTAATACTTTTGCATTTGAGGTGAAAATAAGTCAATTTAGACTATTTTTGGAAAATCGAAAATCTTAACGATCACAAAGCTTGCTCTAGTAGGAAGCAAAATCTATAAAATTAATTAAAAAATAAAAATTGGAGAAAACGATTAAAAATGATAATAATAATTCTAAACAGAAGAAAATAAATACACTTTGAGAAAAATAAGTAATGAAAGTATAAAATATATTTAAAATTAAAAAACATAATTGAATAATAAAGTGAATATGTAAAATTTGAAAAGAATATTTAGAAAATTAATTGAAAGACAGTTAAAAGCTTCAAAATTTTGAGAAAATAATTGTAAAATAATAAAAATAATTAAAAAATGAAAATAATTATAACTTAAATTTCAGATAAATAATTTAAAATTGAAGCAAATAATTACAATTTCGAAAAATAAAAGATAATAATTCCCATATGAGAAAAAAAAAATCAAAAAGTTTAATCGAAATTAAAGACAATAATTGGAAAATAGTAAAAACAATGAAAAATTAAAGATAATAATTGATATTTATAAAATTAATTGAAATTGGTGATAAACAATTGGGAATTTAGAAAATTAATTAAAAAATAACTAAAAATTGGAGAAAGGAATTGCAAAATAATAAAAATATTTGAAAATTTAATAACATAATTGAAATTTGAAGAAAATAACTGAAATTTAAGAAAAATAAGTGATAATACTTCCTATATGTAAAAGCAAAAACAAAATGTTTAATTAAAATTAAAAGCAAATAATTAAAAAATGGTAAGAACAATTTAGCATTAAAAAAAGTAATTGATATTTAAAGAGTTTATTGAAATTTAAAATAAATAATTGGAAATTTGGAAAACTGACTAAAAAATAATTAAAAATTTCAGAAAACAATGGTAAAATAATAAAAATATTTAAAAATTAAAAAAAAATTAAAAGCTAAAGTAAATAATTAAAAATTGAAGAAAATAATTGAAATTTTGAAAAAAGTAATAAAATCACCAAATTAATTTGAAACTGAAGAAAGTAATTGAAATATGAGATAAATAATTCAAAATTTAAAAAGTTAATAAAAAATTGAAAAAGTATTAGAAATTTTAAGAAAAATAGTTGAAAAATGATAAAAGCAATTAAAAATTGTAGAAAATATTTGATGTTTAATGAATTTATTAAAATTTGAGATAAATACTTGGAAATTTGGAAAATTAACTAAAAAATAATTTGAAATTTGAGAAAACAATTGCCAAATAATGAAAATATTTAAAAATTAAAAAAAAAAAAATTAAAATCTAAGGTAAATAATTAAAAATTAAAGAAAACAATTGAAATTTTGAAAAAAGTAACAAAATCATTTCAAGTAATTGAAATATGAAAAAAATCATTGAAAATTTATGAAATTGATAAAAAATTGAAAAAGTAATAGAAATTTTAAGAAAAATAGTTGAAAAATGATAAAAGCAGTTAAATTTGTAGAAAATATTAGATGTTTGAAGAATTTATTGAAATTTGAAATAAATAATTGGATATTTGAAAAAACAATTGTAAAATAACGAAAATATTTAAAAATTGAGAAAAATAATTAAAATCTGAGGTAAATAATTAAAAATTGAAGAAAATAATTGAAATTTCAAAAAAGTAATAAACTTACTAAATTAGTTTGAAATTAAAGGAATTAATTGAAATACGAAAGAAATAATTGACAATTTAGAAAATTAATAAAAAAGTGAAAAAGTAATAGAAATTTTAAAAAAGATAGTTGAAAAATGATAAAAGCAATTAAAAATTGTAGAAAATATTTGATGTTAAAAGAATTAATTAAAATTTGAGATAAATAATTGAAAATTTGGAAAATTTACTAAATAATAATTTAAATTTTGAGAAAACAATTGCAAAATAACGAAAATATTTAAAATTGAAAAAAAGATTAAAATCTAAGGTAAATAATTAAAAATTGAAGAAAATAATTGAAATTTTGAAAAAGTAATAAACTCACCAAATTAATTTAAAATTAAAGAAAGTAATTGAAATATGAGAGAAATAATTGAAAATTTAGAAAATTAATAAAAAATTGAAAAAGTAATAGAAATTTTAAGAAAAATTATTTGAAAAATGATAAAAGCAATTAAAAATTGTATAAAATATTTAAAATTTAAAAAATTACTTAAAAAAGGGGAAAAATAGTAGGTAAAATAATAGTAATAATTGAAAATAGAAGAAAATAATTAAATTTTTTAAAAATAATATAATTGAAAATGTCTTAAATTAATTGAAAAATAATAGAAATGTTTGTGAAATCAGTTAAAAAATAATTTAAATATTAAAAAATTTGAGAAAATAATTTTAAAATGTTAAAATTAATTGAAAGTCCAAGAAATAATTAAAACTTTAGAAAAATGTATTTATAAAATTACAAAATATATTTAAAATATAAAAAAATATTTAAAAAATAAAATATAAAAATTTAAACATTGATAAAAATTATTGTAAATATGAGATAAACAATTGTAAATTAAGGTAATTGACTAACAAATATTGAAAATTCTCACAAATTGGAGAAAAGAATTGCAAATTGATGAATAAACTTTAAAATAAAAAAATATAATTGAAATTTGTGAAAAATGATTGAAAATTTAGAAAATAAATAAAAATTGAAAAATATGAGAAATTTTAAGAAAAATAGTCGAAAAATGATAAAAGCAATTAAAAATTGTAGAAAATATTTAAAATTTAAAGAATTAATTAAAAGTGGGGAAAAATAGTAGGTAAAATAATAATTGAGAATGTATTAAATTAATTGAATAATAATAGAAATGTTTGGGAAATTATTTAAAAAATAATTAAAATATTAAAAAATTGGAGAAAAAAATTTTGAAATAGTGAAAGTAATTGAAAGTCTAAGAAATAATTAAAATTTTAGAAAAATGTATTTATAAAATTACAAAATATATTTAATATATAAGAAAATAATTTAAAAATAATATAAACGATTAAACATTGATAATAATTATTGAAATATGAGATAAGTAATTGAAAATTAAGGTAATTGACTAAAAAATATTGGAAATTCTCACAAATTAGAGAAAAGAATTGCCAATTGATGAAAATAGTTCAAAATAAAAACCGCTGCCAAATTGTACCTGAAGTTTTTATTTGGTGTGAGTAATTTTTGATATTTATTTTTTGAAAACATTGCTTCTTCATAAAGATTACTACAAACATCACTGAGTTTTAATGAATAGCTATAAAAAAAATATTAAATAGGCCAATTTATGCATTTTTAAATTGTCTACAAAACGAGCAAAAATTATGCTTTATAGAATTTGTAAAAAAAGCGAAAAAACATTAAAAATTAATTTTTACAAAAATTTTCAATTTTTGAAACCTTGATAACTCGGAACAGGATTACAATAGAAGGTTCGCAAATAGCTCATTCGTTGTGTTTTTATTCACCTACTTAATAATGAAAATATATTAAAGCTTATTTATTTATTTATTTAAAAAATGTAAACGGAACATACCCTTTACAAATGTTTTTGAACTAAACAATAAAAATTATAATAGTTAACAACGACTAGCTTAGTAAGTATAATAAATATATGTAAGATTTGTTTAACGTCTAAAATTCTAAAATTAGCCTTTTTAATTCTGAGATAAATCTGTCAAGTCCTGAACCAAAAAAGTTTAATTCGTCTGAACAGCTTATAATAAATCATGAAAATAAAATTATTAAAAAACAAGATTTCCAAAATTTTTGATTTTTAAATTGCTAATAACTTTGGATTAAACTGCACTAGAGGGTTCCCTAATATCTCAATCGATTCATTTTCAAAAAATAAAAGGGAAAAAATACTTACATTTTAACTTTTTAAAAGAAAAGTATCAAATTTTGGAAAAAAAAACGGTTTTTTCATAATTTTTAAATGCGAAAAAAAAATAGTTAGAATTGATCGATCGGGTTATATAATTTCGTTAAAAAAACATAGTTCTAAGTATTATAGTTTTTAAATTTGTAAAAATAATAATTGAAAATGTCTTAAATTAATTGAAAAATAATACAAATGTTTGGGAAATTAGTTAAAAAATAATTTAAATATTGAAAAATTAGAGAATATAATTTTAAAATAGTGAAAGTAATTGAAAGTCTAAGAAATAATTAAAATTTTAGAAAAATGTATTTATTAAATTACAAAATATATTTAAAGTATAAGAAAATAATTAAAAAATAATATAAAAGACTAAACATTGATAAAAATTATTGAAATATAAGATAAATAATTGTAAATTAAGGTAATTGTCAAAAAAAATATTGAAAATTCTCATAAATTGGAGAAAATAATTGCAAATTGTTGAAAATAATTTAAAATAAAACAATATTTTTGAAATTTGTGATAAATAATTGAAAAAAGAGAAAAAAGTATTGAATATAATTTAAAATTTGAAAAAAACAATTGCAAAATAATGAAAATGTTTAAAAATTGAAAAAAAAAATAATTAAAATTTTCAGGTAAATAATAGAAAGGTAAAGCGTTCTTGAGATGTCCTGTCGAAAAAACAGTGTCACGAAATTTGAAAGTCAGTTAAACAACATTTTAAGGATTAAAATTAAATTTTTACTTGGTCCACGTGGCTATTTGATTTGACCCTTTTCCCCCTCAAAACTGTCCACGTGATATGTGAACGACCCCAAATTGGGTTTCATGAAAAAAAAGGGGTAAATAGTAATTGAAAAATGACTTGTACCGAGTTTTAGATTCACTTGAAAATCAGCGTTTTCTTTCGGGAACGACTGAAAAAGAAGAGTGGATAGAAAAATCGAGGTATACCACTCTTGGGACCACTCTTGGTGAGTGTAGAAACACGAAGAGAAGAAAAGTAACATCGCCTGGAGCGGGAGTCTCGAAACTTTAATTCTTCATCTCGGTCCCCAAGACCAGTTCTTCTATTGGTGACGATACAAGAGGGTGGAGTGGACAACGTCTAAGAAACAGAATGTCATGAACGATGGCGTCTGGAATTAATGGGATTTGTGAGACCAATCAAAGTCCGCCGGAAGTGCGAAGGCACCGAGCGGTTAACCTCACCTAATGGGGGTCGTCTCCTCTGGGGCTAAAATCTCTCTGCTCTTCGAGAAACTGGTAAACCCCAAGATGACCAATGACCCTCCTTAAAACAATTTCTCGTCAGTGTATATATATTGTTGCAAAGTTTATCGCAATAATTAATATCGGCAATTTTCAAAAATAAATTGTTTACAAATTTTAGGAAATTTTTTTTTTTTTTAAATTTCATCTGCCAGATGAAATTTGGACTTAGCCTTTTTTCCTGGCACTGAAAAAAATCTGGGAACCTCTTCGGTTTAAACTTTAAATTAAGTAATATCTAAAACGTACATAAATTTTTGCCATCTGCACTCTTAATATTGACCGGGGGAGAAGGGCAGAAGAAAAAATAAAATTTATAATAAATTTAAAATGTAAAAGATGTAAAGAATTAAAATGTAAAAAATAAAATTTATAATAAATTTAAAATGTAAAAATTGAGGAAATTGATTGCAAATAATAACAATAATAATTGAAAATTGAAGGAAATTATACTAAAGGTTGAGTAGAATATTTTAAAATCTAGGAAATTAATTGAAGAATATTAAAAATAGTTAAAAATTTGAGAAATTATTTCAGATAAACAAGACTACTTGAAAAAGAATAAAAATAATTAGAAATTAAAGTTAATTATGGAAATTTATGAACGAAATTGAAAAAATTACAAAATTTATTTGATATAAAAGAAGGTGACTGAAAATTAAAGAACATTATTCAGATACTTGGAAAATACGACTAAAATATAAAAACAATATATAAAAATTGATGGAGCATGAAACAAGTTTTTTTAATATTGACAATTATTTGGGAAAAGATTATGGAAAAGAATGAAAATAGTGAAACTGATAATTAAATTAACAAATTTGATGAGCTATGTCCTTCCATTATTTGACATTACAAATTGACATTAATAATTCGAGAATTAAGAAATTAATTGTAATTTGAAGAAAAAAATTACAAAAGTCATATTTTGTAAAAATAATTGAAAAATTACGAAAGAAATGAAAGTTAATTTATAAATAATTAAACTAGTTTGATATTAAAGGAAATAATTGAAACTGAAAAAGTCTTATTCGAAAAAATTAAAGAAAATAAATTAAACTTGCGGAAATTTTGAATTTAAAACTTAGGGGGAAACTTGAATAATAATGAAAATCATTTAAGTAAACTTTTGCAAAAATTATAAAAATAGTTGAAATTTTTAGATATTAATTGTAATTTTAGAAAAATAATTTTAGAAAGTACAGAATATTTGTAAAGTAAAAGAAAGTATATCTCAACACGAAATGATTTCAAGAATTTTAAATTCAGGAGAATAATGACATTATTATAGAAATAATCGAAAATTTATTGAAGAAAATAGTGGAAATTGAAGATAAATGATTGGAATTTTCGGAACTAATCAATAAATATTCAAAATAATATAAAATTTGTAAAAAGCATTGCAAATTAAAAAAATAAAAATTGACGAAAGTATTTGAAATTTGAAAAACATAATTGAAGAATGATTAAAACATTGAAAAGTGGATAGAGTAACTTACATTTGAGATAATAAATAAACATTTAGTAAATTAATTAAAAAATAATTAGTATATTTAATTAAAACGTAGAGAAAATAATTGCAAAACTTTTAAGAAAAAAAAAAATTGAAAAAAGTAATTGCAATATAAGATAAATAATTGAAAATTTAGGAAGTTAATTAAAGAATAGTAAAATTAAATAAAAATTGAAGAAATTGATTGCAAATAATAACAATAATAATTAAAAATTTAAGAAAATTATTAAAATTTAAGAATAATAATTTAGAAATCTTGGAAATTCATTGAAGAATAATGAAAATAATACAAAATTCGAGAAAATATTTGCAATGTAATAAAATAATTAAGAATTGAGGAAAATAATTTTAATTTGTGAAAAATAATCGAGAAAATTACAACATAAATTTGTAATAAAAGAAAATTATTGAAGAATGATAAAAATAATTTTGATTTGAAAAAACAACTGGAATTAGAGATAAAAAATAAATAAATTAGAAAATGAATTAAAAATAATTGAAATGACAAAAAGTAATGGAAAAATGATAGAAATAATTGAAAATTGAAGAAAGTAATGGAAATTTAAGATAAATAATTGAACTTTTTGGAATTAATCAACAAATATTCAAAATAGTATAAAATTAGTGACAATTATTACAAATTAAAAAAAAAAATTACAAATTAAAGAATGTATTTGAAATTTGAGAAACATAATTGAAGATTGATTAAAACATTAAAAAGTGGATGCAATAACTTAGATTTTAGATAATAAATGAAAATTTAGGAAATTAATTGAAAAAAATTTAATATATCTAATTAAAAAGTGAAGAAAATAATTGAAAAAGTTTTAAGAAAATGATAATTGAATAAAAGTAATTGCAATATCAGATAAATAAATAAAATTTTAGGGATTTAATTGAGGACTAGTAAAAATAATTAAAAATTGAAGAAATTGATTGCAAATGATAACAATAATAATAGAAAATTTAAGAAATTAAATTTACCTAATTTCTTAATTCCTTCTTAATTAAATTAAAATAAAATTCGGGAAAATCATTGCAGATTAAAAAAAAATAATTAAAAATGGCGAAAGTATTTAAAATTTGAGAAAAATAATTAAAGAATGATTAAAACATTAAAAATGGGATACAGTTACTTAGATTTGAGATAATAAATAAAAATTTAGGAAATTAATTAAAAAATAATCAATATATCTAATTAAAATGTGGAGAAAATAATTGCAAAAAGATAAAAGAAAATGAAAATTGAAAAAAAATAATTGAAAATTTAGGAAGTCTGAGAATAATTAAAAATTGAAGAAAATTAATAACATTTCAGAAAAATATTTTAAAATCTAGGAAATTAATCGAAGAATAATGAAAGTAATAAAAAATTCGACAATTTACAATGAATTTTCATCATTTTTCAATTTTTCCCCTAAAAATTCAAAATTCCGCAAGTTTCAATTATTTTCTTTAATTTTTTCAAGTAAAACTTTTTCATTTTTAATTATTTTCTTCAATATCAAATTAGTTTCATTATTTATTAATTAATTTTCAATTTCTTTCGTCATATTTCAATTATTTTTGCAAAATATGATTTTTGTTTTTTAAATTTTAATGTTCTTCTTCGAATTGTAAATTCACATTCCTATTAACTGGATTTAAAGAAAAAATCTTTAATATTTGTTATTTGAGATAAAATTTAAGCCCAATTTACTTTTTCTGGAAAATGCACAACTGGATCTTTCAAAATTTGGTGAAACTAATTTTAATAATAGTTTTATTTGATAGGAATACTTTGAGGTTATGTCAATGAAGAGAACTTCGTTAAAGACAGTTGTTATATTAAATTGGCACATATTTTGAGGTTATAAACATTAAAACATGGGTTTCAATATCAGAAGGGGTGCCAACCTCATAATGCGGAATTTTTCGAAACTATTTATTTCTTGTTATTAAGGGCATGTGATGATAATGCTAAATTTGTCCGTAAACTTTCTCTTAAAGTACTCAATGTTTTGACACCAAACTTTGAAGAATTACTCAAAATACCATTAGAATGGTCTCTCTGACCCAATTTTGTTTCATTTTTGTCTTTAAACTCATCATCAAACTTCATTTTTGTCTTTCAAATTTACTTTTTTTTCAAAATTTTCCAAAAAGTGTAAAATTGAAAAAAAAATTAGTTTAAAGATAAAAATGAAATAAATTTGGGTCAGAGAGACCATTCTAATGGTATTTTGAGTAATTCTACAAAGTTTGGTGTCAAAACATTGAGTACTTTAA
The DNA here is from genome assembly GCA_037103525.1 of Ganaspis brasiliensis. Lineage (NCBI taxonomy): Eukaryota > Metazoa > Arthropoda > Insecta > Hymenoptera > Figitidae > Ganaspis > Ganaspis brasiliensis. The sequence continues at coordinate 1,148,656 of JAZKLR010000194.1, forward strand.
GAGAAAGTTTACGGACAAATTTAGCATTATCATCACATGCCCTTAATATGTAAATATAAGTAATAATTCCCATTTTTCAATTAGAAACTACTAAATATTTATGAAGGTGCAAAAAGTGTTGTAGTATATTTAAAATATGGAAAAAATATTTGTAATTTGAAATACATTATGGTCTTATTTTTCAGTTTCAACTTTATCAGAAAAATAATTATATAAAACACAAAAAAAAATCTTTTTTTGTCGAAAACACTACACTAGTATAATTCTACGTATTTGTATTTGATGAATCTGAATCTAAAGTTAAAATTGCTAGATTGCTTCTACTTTTTGAGATTATCTCAAAAAAAGATTAAAAACACAAATTATAACTAAAAAATAAGTTTTGAATTCCATTTTTATTCCACTGAAATTTTTTATCAAACATTATAATTATACATCTTCTTTTTCTTCTTAACATTTCAAATTAGTCTTGATTGCGAGTTTTTAACTTATATGTATTTTTTATATGCATATTTCTGGTCATTCTTCATTAATAAATAAATTAATAAATACTTTGGACTATTTATATTTGCTTGATAGTCTAAGTATAAATAACTGCTAAAAGAAGGTTATGTTCGCGAAAAGATTTTTCCGTAAGATGTCGCAATATGCACATGTTACCAACTTAAAAATCTAAAAATGTCAATATAACCTAGAATAACCTGACACTTTACTTTCTAAATCTGAATTAGTTAAAAATAACTAATTATTTGTAAAATATTACTAAACATAAGTTAAAAAATAACTAAAGTATAGTTAAAAATTGACTAATTGAATTGGTAAGCAGAATTTTCATAAAATATTAATTAACTTAGCATAACCTAAAAATAAATTGACTAATAATTAGTTATTCTTTACTAAATAATCAGTAGAAGTATAACTATTTCAATTAGTGACTTACTTTTTGCTTTCTTATTCGTTATTTTTAACTAATTCAGGTTTAGAGATTTTCTATGAGCAACTTGAAGTTAGTCATTACTCAATTTGAAACCACACTCAAAATAAATTGCATTAAATGTAGATTCAACTTTTCTCAGTGCGTTAAATACAAACGCGTGAATGTAATTTTAAAAGGCTCTTACATTTTGTTCGTGAAAATAAAAAGAAATTAGAAACTCTGAATCGACTCGGCACATTCCTAAGTGGGAGAAACTATAAAACTTGGAATTGTTTTTCCACTGCTGGGTTTGAGTTACCAAGTCGTAAAAAGTACCAACTAACGACCACTGCGTCCACAATGTGGCGATTTCCCAACCACAATATTGCGATACAGTTGAAACGAAATGCTTGGACCTGAGTTATACACTCAAAAACATTCCTAAAAAAGTAATTAATAATTCTTTTTTAAACAAGCCACAAAATCAAGTTAAAAGCTATAATCTAATAGTTTTGTAATTTTAGTAGGAAATTTTGAGTTTGTGCAAAAAGTTGACGTAATAGATTAATTAAAACTATAAAAAATAAAAAGAGACAGAGAGAGATTAATTTAGAATTCGAAAATCTGTCGTCATAAATGAATTAGCCTTTTTATTTGTAGTCGTGTATTAAGTGAAACTTTACAATTTAGCAAAAGCTTGGTAATTGAGTAAGCGCCGCAAACGAAATTTTGCGGAGACGAGTGAGGTACATTAAATTATGTCGTGGTTCGTTGGCAATTATGCGTTCATTGGTAACATGCACAGCAGAAAAGTATAATTTTTCAGCAAATCAAATTATCATGTTATGTAGCATGTCCCCTACACTCTCCTCATTACAATTATGGTCCACAAAACCAATACTGTTTTGTGATCAAAAACACGGTTCATTAATTACTCAAATGCCGCCATCAAATTTGAAACTCCGGCTTGAATCTCGATGGGGAACGAATTTCATTACTGACAGGGCACATCTCGTTCATAACGCTTATCTAAAAAGTAAATAATTCACTTGTACTTTGATATTCTTAATATTCCTAATGGACGGGAGATAATAAAACACGACAATTGGAAAAAAATCACAAGATTTTATTTAATCGTGATACAATAATTGTCGGAGTCGAGAAATTTTATATTTTAGATATACAAGGATTTTATAGGATTAAGTAATTATTTTTGTTTTTGTTTATAGTAAGTTTATAAGTGATAATAATTACTAATTGTTCGTTAATCTAAGGGAGAAAAGATGATTTTATATTCTATTAACTAAATAATATTTAGTTTATTTTTCCCCTTAAAACAACTTACCATGTTTTAACAAAAATAAAGTTAATTTTCATTGCTCTCCGAAAAACTTGATTTTTAACCTTTATACACATTTTTAACCCGAAAAAAAAGTGAAATTTTTTCAAATATTTTACTCAAAGATAGAGAAATGTTTTTATTTCAAATCATACAGTCCGAATATTTTCAAAATTCAAAATCAGGTTAAACATGCATTTTATTATTATTATTATTTTATTTATTTAACGTAAACAAAAATATAATAATTTAAAAGTAATAATAATAATAAATAAATAAATAATAAAATTTAATTTTATACAATTTTGAAAGATCTAGTTGTACAATTGTCAGAAAAAAAATAGATTTAGCCTAAATTTGTTGTCAAATAATAATTATTACAATTTTTTTTTCAGCACAGAGAAAAATCGCATTTTTTATCAAATTTTGATAAATAATAGCTTATTTTACTCATTAAAATATTCTCTACAATTGTAATCATGTTAATATTATTAAAAGTTTGTTGTTAAAAAAATATAAACAATACAAATTTAATTTATTTAATATTTTTGTAACAACAAACTTTTAATAATATTAAAATGATTACGATTGTAGAGAATATTTCAAAGAGTAAAATAAGCTATTTTTTATCAAAATTTGATCAAAAATGCGATTTTTCTCTGAGCTGAAAGAAAAAATACAAAATATTAAATAATTATTATTTGACAACGGCTAAATCTATTTTTTTCTGACAATTGTACAACTAGATTTTTCAAAATTGTATAAAATTAAATTTTATTATATTTTTGCTTACGTTAAGGACTCTTGTCCGCTCAAGCGGTTCTCATTTTAACGGACCATGATATTCAATATCTTCTTAATTTCATTTATTCTTATAATTTGATATCTTAATAGTATTTTGATTTTAAAATCATTAGACAAACGAATTTTCTTGAAAAAATTTTTTTTCGTTGAGAACTTCAAGCTATTATAATTTCTGCTTCTGGTTATTTAAAAAGAAAAGAAGAATTACTTGAATAACATTTTCTTATCAACCGTACGGTAAATTAATTAAATATTGTTGTAAAAGTTGTATTATATTATAGTTTAAAATATATTAACTTTTCTTTTAAATTTGTACAACCGTTTTTTTAAATTAATTAAAATATAGTCATTTTGCGCGTTTTGTTACTGTTTCCATGTAAAAGTCGCAACTTTATAAATTTATATCTTAAAAAAAGAACGGTAAATTTCATAAAAATTGTAACCATACATGTAAAATAATTAATTTAATATGTCATTTAAATTTTATAAGAATCTGTAGAAAATCAATTTTTTGGATAAACATCCTTAAAAAACATTACTTATAGTTTGAGGTTATTTTACGGTCACCATCCTCCTTAAAAGTTTTAGGATAAAGAGTCTTTTTTGAACAAAAAAGGATAGAAAATTTTTTTTAAAGTCTCTCTAGGTTTTTCAAAAATTGACATAAACAAGAACAATAAAAGGCATGTTAAACATAATTTTGGATTTTGAAAAATGTTCGGCCTGTATGATTTGAAATGGATAGCCAGATAAAATTGTGTATTAATAATAATTGTCTGCTAATTAACATTAATTTATAGAGCAATTAATAAAAACGTATATTTTAAAATCAATAATATTTTTAAATAATATAAAATATATAAAAGTATGAGCACATTTAGTAGAAAATAATTTAATTATAAAGAAAAAAAACCCCTTTACAAAAAAGGTAGCTTAATATAGAGAATGACAACTGCGTAAAAATGAAATAAATTACAAAAAGTAAAAAAGAGAATATTCTGTAAAGAAAGAGAAAATTCAGAAAAACATTCTTTTAAACTATGAAACAAATCAAGAGAATTTTTCTTTTTAACAAGTTATTTTTGGTCAATTGGTAGTTTTTTTAAAAAAATTATAAAACAAATCAAGAGAATTTTTTTTACAGCAAGTTATTTTTGGTCAATTAATAGTTTTAAGTTAATTTATAAAATCAAATTTGCTGTTCAGTCTTTTATTTATTTTACTTAACTTCTGGTAATACGTTTCTTTAAAATGTTATTTTATTTTACTTTATTTTCACTTTCTAGTAATTTTTTATTGTCAGGTAATTTTTTTCCGTTTCAACAGTTTTTCCTTAATTTCTAGTTACATTGATTCATTTCTAGTAACTTATTCGCTTTACAGGGCACTTTCTTAGATTTTTAATTATTTTCTTTTATTTCTAGTAATTTATTCACTTTACTGTGATTATTAAAATTTCTAGTTATTTTTTAATAATTTTAAGTAACGTTTAATAATTTATTTTGTTCAATTTTAGTTACTTTATCAATTTATAGTTATTTATTAACTTTTATTTGTACTTTTTTTGTACTTTTCAAATATTTATTTCAACTTCTAATAATCTTTGCATTACCTACAAATTCGCTTTAGAGTAATTTTTTCAAATTCCAATTATTTCCTCTTTTTTAGTTATATTAATTACAAGGGCGCAAAATTTTTTTCAAAACCCCTCTCCCAAATTTTTTTCTGGCTACGCCCCTGATAAATTATCTATTCGTTTTTTATATTTTCTAGTTACTTTTCAATAAATTTTAGTTACTTCAAATCAACCTATTGTTATTTTCTAGTTGTTTATTAACAACTCGAATAATTCTGAGAAATAGTGTCCGTAAATAATTAAATGTTTTTTCAGCTCCTAGTAATATTTTTACTTTCAAACAATATTTTAATTCTCTAATAATTTTTTTATTGTAAAATTACCTTTCCCCAATTTCAAATTGTTTTTCATTAATTTCCAATTATTATTAATTAATTCTAGTCACTTTTTAACTTTTTAGTGATATTGTCTTTCATTAGTAAGTACTTTAATTCTAGTTATTTCGATATTCTCTGGTGACTTCAATTTTCCAGTTAGCATTCAATACACTTCTTTCAATCAATATATTTACAGTCATTTTTCTCACTTCCTAATTTTTTTAATTAATATCTGTATTTTTTTTCTTGTTATTTTTCATCAATTCTAGTTATTTTTAAAGAATTAAGTGATTTTATTTGTTTTCTACTTGTCTTTTATTTTCTAGTTTTCTTCTATTAATTTCAGATTAGGTATTCAATTTTCGTTTTCTTCTTCATTTTCTACTAACATTTTGTATTTCTAGTTATTTTTTACAAATTTTTAGTGACTTTCTTTATCATTTATTTATTTTGTCATTTTCTAGTAATTTTCCCTTTTTTCTTAGTTATTCTTTAAATTTTTTTTTTATTATTTTGTTTCTTTTGTATATTTTGACATATTGTAACTTTCTAGTAACTTTTCCTTACATCCAGTTCCTCTTATTTAAAATTTAATTTGTTCTTACTACAGAATTGTTTATTTATCAAATCTAGTTATTTATTATCAATTTCTAGCGTTTCTTTCAATTTCCACTTATTTTTTTTCCATTTTACTGTTTAGATTTTTTTTAACATCTAAATTATTTTTGAAACTTCTATTAATTATTTCTGAATTTATAATTCACTTTCCAGTTATTTTGAAACTTTCTAGTAATTTTAATTTCTCCCAATTCCTTTTTATTTTTTTAACTCTCTCATCATTTTCTTTTGATTAATTATTTTATTTATTCATATTTTGTAATTTTACAGTATTGTTTTCTTCAATTTCAAAATATTTTTTTTAAATTCTAGTAATTTTGTCCTTTTTTCAGTCATTTTTCTTAAGTTCGAAAATATTTCTCAATTTTAAATAGTTATTCAATACTTTCTTGGCTATCTGTCTTTTTTGTCTAGAAGATGTTTTTCACTTTCCAGGATTTTTCACATTCTAGTTATTTCTACAATTTCTATTAATTTCTACCATTTTTAGTAATTTCTACGATTTCTAGCGATTTTTTAAAAATTTTCAGTTACTTTCTTATATTTTCAGCTTTTTTGTTAATTCATAGTTATTTTCTTCAGTTTCTAGTTAGTTTAAAGTTTTTTAGTAAATTTTTTCACTTTTTCGTTATTACTTATTCCATAGTTATTTCTTGATTTATACTAAAAGATTATTTGAAAATAACACTAGTAATATTTCTAAATTTTGTTCCTACAATTCTTAAATTTCTCAATATTTTCCATATTTTGTTCTCTTTTCAGTATTTCCTTTTTTCTTCCCAATTTTTAATTTTTTTTCCTCCAATTTCCAATTTTATTTCAATCTAAAAGTACAACTGTCTTTCCTTTTCTAGTCATTTATATTCAACTTCTCCTTATTATTTTGCGTCCCAGTAAATTATCTTTATTTTCCAGTTATTTTTTTAATATCTAAATATTTGTTTATATCTCACTTTTATTTATTAATTCTTTCACAATCTTTTCTCCAAAATTTAAAAAATTTCTAAATTCAAGGTTAGAATCGTCAAAAACTAAAAAAAAAAATCATACAAGTCTATAAACCTCATTATTTTGAATCATCAACTTTTACCCGCCATTCAAATTCCCCACTTACAACATTTATCTAAAAATTAATAATTCCTTTCACAAAAACAACCAACTTTTTCAACTATTTATATTACCTCAAAGACGTGTTCGATTTTGCAACCAATCAGAAAGCAATCGTTTCAAAAAACTTGCTTCTAACCACACACAGACAAAACGATCGTTTCGTAATAAAGTATTAAATCTTTCTAATCAACTTACTCGAGTAATCTCATTAATTTTCCTTTGTTTATCTAAAGGTGGTCGTATAATGATTCGCAGAGCGTATAAGATCGAATGAGAGGTAATGGAATCGCGTGATCCGCAAAAGCAAAGCGTTACTCACACAAAATCCCAGGGGATCTTGAAATTCGGAAGAAAACCGGCTAGTGTATACAGTATAGCACGATGTGCGGTGTATCCAGTGCCAAAGAACGTTTCTCCGTCCGATTGGACTCAGTCACTGTTGCCAACTCTATTTATCAAATGTACGTTTAATTTTTTCGCAGCAACTATCGTATATCATCCCCTCAGGCATGATTCGAATCCAGTAGATATCCGCAGGGATAAACCTATATAATCCAGAAAATGGAACGATAACATCCTCAAGAAATTTATCAAACAATAAGCGCAAATTTATTGCTTCATCACTCGCACTATACCACCAAGCTGATAAATCATTTATTCTTTTATCACTAGCTAAAATAATTTACTAAATCATCAACTGCGCTATTAATTATAATTTTCCACATGATGATGATGATTAATTTTAACTCTGCTTCAAAAATTAATCATTTCTTTACAATCCTGTTGAATTTAAATCTATAAAGATCATTCTACAAAAAAAAATAACGTGAGAACTGTTTCTTGAAAATCCTCATTCTCGAGATCGAGCAGAGTGAAAAAAAGCGACAGAGACCAAGTCATTGAAGTGACAGCACTTTGTGGACGGTCTGATGCATGCATAAGAAAGAAAGGCATATATTTATACGTATATCTATACGCGTATCGTTGGAAGCTGCGGCTCAGCCCCGAGAAATTATGGCTCTTGTCACGGCTGTTCATTTGTAGATGGAGTTTTTGCTCCCCGAGGAGGCTGCCCCAATCACGAGCCGCGGAAATTGCAGCAACTCACCCCCACATAGACCCCCTTAGAGCACCCCCCCCCCCCTTCTGCTTCTTCCCACTCCTATATATACTTCGCCTCCACTCACTCCCTTCAACTAAAATCCACCCGTTCTCACTGACGCCTTATCTCGGAAATCGCGGTAAATCTATTGACGAAGCTCATCCTTTTCTTTTTTCTTCCATCTACTTGGATCCGATTCAGCCTCAATTTATTGGAGAAGTTGTTGATATATTCTATCTGCACTGATTCCCAAGAAAAAGCTTAAGTCTCGCTGGAAAACTAAAGTTCTTGACTTTTCAGCATTTTTGTTTTGTGTGTGTTTGTGTGTGTACACTGAAAAAATAAGTTAAAGAAAATTTGATTAACTTGTTCGCTACTTTTGGATAGGCACAAAGTTCGCAACTCTTTCATTAACTTTTTCTAATGATCCACAAACTGATTCTTGAGGGCATACGGACATATTGAACGTCAGATAGAGAATTTAGAGATCAGAGAGTAAAGAATGTTTGTGGATTTTTATAAAACGTTAATGAAAGAGTTACGAACTTTGCCCATAACTATTGCCTATCCAAAAGTAAAGACTAGATCACTAGAGAACAAGTTAATAATATTTTTGTAAATTTCTTGGTTCCATGTAGACTCGTATGAAAATCTTTTGCCAATATTTAGCTAAGAAGATCTCAAAATCTAGACAATTAGACATATTTAAATTTGAATTGTAATTGTATTTTCAAAGGTACATGATCGGGTCTTAAATAACGAAGCTGCCGCAAGTCCATCGTGGGAAAGATTGACCGACGCGCGCCCTTCTGACATTTGTCGAAACAACAACCGCGTGAGAATTCTCCACGCGCAGACGCGGCATAGATGCGGTGGGATTCTTTTAATATTTGAATTTGAATTTTTGAAGCACTTAATCAAATACAAGAAAATGAATATAATAATACCGAATTTATACACATTCTTGATTTAGTATCGCTTTCTGAATATCAATAAAAAATAATATGCTTAATTTTGAACAAATAATTATAATAAATATCTTCCATAAGGGAGCGTTCACAAATGACGTCACGCATTTTTTTCAACTTTTTGACCCCTTCCCCCCCTCCTGTCACGCTCTGTCACGTGAGAGTAAACACGTACCCCTAAAAGGACGTCACGTTTCTTGCCCCCCCCCCCTCCTATTTTTATGATAATTTCATTTTCAACGTTAATAACAAAAAATTCAATAGTAATAATTTTCAATTGGTTTTATTATTCTACATTTGCAGTCATTTGGGTTTATTACTAATATTTGCTGGGCTGATAAAAATCATGATTTTTTTAAAAAAATCAGATTTATTTGATTTAAATCGGATTTTTTTTATTTAAATCAAAAATTGATTTTTTAAAAAATTTTATCAATATATAAAATCTCCAAATGTTTATTTGCAAGTAGTTTATTAAAGAAATAAAGAAAATTTCAAAAAAAACAACACAAGAATGAAACAGTGACATACCTAACTATATATAGAAAAGTAATATATAAAGTTATATATAAAAAAATCAAACTATTTATGGACATTTTATTACATTAAAATAATAAATAAGAAGATAATTAAAAAAAAGTAAAAATATATTACTAAAGAGAATAGAATTTTAAAATTAGAAATATTATAGAATTATTTTACAAATTGAACAAAAAAAGAATGAATAAAATTTTGTAAAATTTAAAAAAAAATTTAAAAGAAAAGAAATTTTATGAAATACAAGAATGTGATGTTCAAATGAGAATATTTAATACAGGATTAAATTCACATAATATAAATTAAAAGAATAAAAGCATTAAAAAAAATAGAAAATTGGGAAATTTAAAAAATATACATAAAAGCACCAAATAAATGTTTTCAAAAATTCGTAGTGTTATAAGATAAAAACTAAACAATTAAAAAGAAAGAAAATGTTTCTTAGAAATGGAAAAATGATGACAAAAATAAATTAAAGAATTAATTAAAACGCAAAGAATAACTAAAAACATAGTGAAACATCAAAAAAATTAAATAAATAGGAAGAAAATAGAGAAATCTTCTTTTCCTTAATCTAACATACTAAAAAAAAATGTAAAAAGTACAAAAAATAAAATTAAAAAATATATATATCAAGATAAATAAAAAAAGTCCACAAAGAAACTTAAAAATCCTTTAAAAATAAAAAAGTTTCAGCAAATTAAGCCAAACACATTTTTTTAATATTACACTTAAAATAAGTCCAAGAATAAATTTAGAAAAATAAAGAAAATCTAAAAAACTTTATGGAAGAACAAGTAAGTTTGCAAAACATCTCGTAAAAAATAGAAAAGATGTGAAAAAACTTGAATAAACTTACAAAGAAAAATGAGAGTATTTATTTTTAAAACTATAAAAATAATTATGAAAATTAACGAAATAAAAAGTTTAGTGAATGTTATAATAACGAAATTGTCTATAATTTTATTAAATAATCTGCATAAAATGAGGAAAATTAAAGAAAACCCTAAAATAAAAAGACAAATAAAAAAACAAAAATATCAAAAGTAAAAGTAGAAAGACTTAAAATTTTATAAAAATAAGAAATTATGAGATAAAAAATAAACATTTTTAAAATTTTGAAATGTCTTAGAAATCTTGTAAGAATATTAAAAAAAAATTATTGTGAATATATAATACCAAAAACTTATAAACCGTAGGTATTTTGATTATCTGTATTAGCACAATTTTTTAAATTTTATAAAAACTAAAATATTAATATTGAATTTTTTTAGATTTATTCACAAATTTGTGGGTTTTGTTTATGGTTTGTGATGTTTTACATGCAGTATTAGACATCCGGAGAATTGTAAAGTTTTTTTGATTTAAATCATGATTTTAATGCTAATTTTCCAATGATTTAAATCAATAACAGCCCTGGATATTTGGTTAATAAATAGATTATACACTGTGATTAAAAAATTTTCTTTTTTTTTGCACAACAAATACATTAAGGACTTTTTCAAATCATATACCTCGAACTTTAAGTATTAAGTACTTCATATTAAACATAAAAAAAAAATTTGTGACGTCACGTTTAGGACGACCCCCCCTTCCCCCAAGTCACGTTTTGTCACGTTTTGTCAAGACACCCCCCTCCCCTCTGTAGCGTGACGTCATATGTGAACGCTCCCATAAATAAGTATGCAATTCTTGAAGATTCTAAAAAAAACTCCTAAAATAGTATCTTAAAATTATAAATTAATGTTTTAAATTTATTGTAATTGAATTTCATTTTTTAAAAATTATTATTAAAATAATTAATTCTAAAGAAATTCACAAGAATTTTGAATGATACAAAAAAATCATTAGCATTAAAAATAATATTAAATTCGGATCTTATCTTTCAATAATCAGCTACTTAAAATAAACGGTTTAAAGAAGCTACTTGTTTTAAATAATTATCCATAATAATAAAAATATTCATAAAAAAGAAATTCAATTTTGTTTTTGAAAATAAGAAAAAGCTTCTTTTTTAAATTTAAACATGAATTAAAAACTTTTTTAGTTTACAGAAATTTAAAGAAATTTAATTACATCTAAGATAAAATTAAATTTGAATCGTAACTTTAAATAATTTTGTATTCAAATTTTGCTTTTATAAAATAGCGACTATTTTTAAAAAGAATCATTAAAACGAATAGAAATATAAACAGAAAAAATTGTAAATTTATTTTTAGAGTTAAAAAATAAAAAGTCAAAGCAATCAAATGTTTTTACTTAAAAACTTTTAATAAATTTAAAAAAAAAATTTATTAAAAAAAATTACTTACTGGTTTTTTAAAAAAAATTCTTTTTAGATTGAGTTTGTCAGAACAATAAAAATGTCCCCAGAAAAAAATGAAAACTTTTTTATAATTTAAAAAACAAAATCCTTAAATTAAAATATAAATTAAAAATTAAAAAAGATATTCAACAAATTTAAAACATTGAAAAGTATAATTATTAAAATTTTTCTCAATTTGAATGATATATTTAAATCATTCAATTAAAGAAATGACTCTTTTTAAAAATAACTGCGTTCATAAAGAAATACAAGTACTGACCTAAAACAATTAAAATTTGTTTTAAAAATAAAGAATGAGATTTTTTTAAGTTTAAAGATAATTAAAATATATTCAATTCTAAACAACTGTCTGTAAAACGAATTATTACGAATAGTAAAGAAATATAAATAGAAAAAAATCAAAATTTTCTATTAAAATTAAAAAAAAAAAAAATGCATTAAAAATTTGTTAATTAAAAATTTTTAAGAAAATAAAAAAAAACTTTTAGGAATTAAAAAAAGTAATGCTATTAATAATAATTTTAAATGTAGATACTAATTTGAAAATATTACTTATTTTAATTAAGATTTTATAAAAAAGTTTTATTTTTAAATAATATTTATTCCGAATAATAAAGATATGCCCAAAAAAAATTAACGATTGCTTAAAAAATTTTGAATTTTATTCAAAAATGAATATAAGATGTAAAAAAATTTACAGCTAAATTCAAGAATTAAAAATTGTAATTACCTAAGTTTAAATAATTTTAATATTAAAAACAATGTTAAGTTGGGGTTTAGAATTTATATACACATTCTTTTTAGAAATACTACTGCTTTTAAAAAAATTTATTAAAAATAAAACACAAAAAATTTGGGTCTTTTTAAAATTTTATTACTTACAATTTTTAAAATTTTACTACAAGTTTAAACATATTACATTAAAATTTGAATACTTCATTACTTGCCGATAATTATATGGTTTAAATTTAATACCTAATAATTTTAATATAATTAAAATTTTCTTTAATTTTTTTTAATTTTTAATTGATTTTTTAAATTAAAACTTTTTGTTTTGATTAATTTAACAAACTAAATTTTTTCCTTTGCTAATATTTGGGGTTCTGTATTATTATTCCTTTGAGAAACACATATCTTCTTTGAGAGATAAATTTGATTAAATGGTTTTTTTTATTGTTTCGTTAAACTCAATCTAAAAAAAGAATTTTTTTAGAAAACCAGTAAGTAATTTTTTTTAATAAATTTTTTTTTTTAATTTATTAAAAGTTTTTAAGTAAAAACATTTGATTGCTTTGACTTTTTATTTTTTAACTCTAAAAATAAACTTACAATTTTTTCTGTTTATATTTCTATTCGTTTTAATGATTCTTTTTAAAAATAGTCGCTATTTTATAAAAGCAAAATTTGAATACAAAATTATTTAAAGTTACGATTCAAATTTAATTTTATCTTAGATGTAATTAAATTTCTTTAAATTTCTGTAAACTAAAAAAGTATTTAATTCATGTTTAAATTTAAAAAAGAAGCTTTTTCTTATTTTCAAAAACAAAATTGAATTTCTTTTTTATAAATATTTTTATTATTATGGATAATTATTTAAGACAAGTAGCTTCTTTAAACCGTTTATTTTAAGTAGCTAATTATTGAAAGATAAAATCCGAATTTAATATTATTTTTAATGCTAATGATTTTTTTGTATCATTCAAAATTCTTGTGAATTTCTTTAGAATTAATTATTTTAATAATAATTTTTAAAAAATGAAATTCAATTACAATAAATTTAAAACATTAATTTATAATTTTAAGATACTATTTTAGGAGTTTTTTTTAGAATCTTCAAGAATTGCATACTTATTTATGGAAGATATTTATTATAATTATTTGTTCAAAATTAAGCATATTATTTTTTATTGATATTCAGAAAGCGATACTAAATCAAGAATGTGTATAAATTCGGTATTATTATATTCATTTTCTTGTATTTGATTAAGTGCTTCAAAAATTAAAATTCAAATATTAAAAGAATCCCGCCGCATCTATGCCGCGTCTGCGCGTGGAGAATTCTCACGCGGTTGTTGTTTCGACAAGTGGCAGGAGGGCGCGCGTCGGTCAATCTTTCCCACGATCGACTTGCGGCAGCTTCGTTATATAAGACCCGATCCTGTACCTTTGAAAATACAATTACAATTCAAATTTAAATATGTCTAATTGTCTAGATTTTGAGATCTTCTTAGCTAAATATTGGCAAAAGATTTTCATACGAGTCTACATGGAACCAAGAAATTTACAAAAATATTATTAACTTGTTCTCTAGTGATCTAGTCTTTACTTTTGGATAGGCAATAGTTATTGGCAAAGTTCGTAACTCTTTCATTAACGTTTTATAAAAATCCACAAACATTTTTTACTCTCTGATCTCTAAATTCTCTATCTGACGTTCAATATGTCCGTATGCCCTCAAGAATCAGTTTGTGGATCATTAGAAAGAGTTAATGAAAGAGTTGCGAACTTTGTGCCTATCCAAAAGTAGCGAACAAGTTAATCAAATTTTCTTTAACTTATTTTTTCAGTGTAGCTGTGTTAGATTTCGTTTATCTGTATTTATGGGTACAATAGTGATTTTGTGTACATGTGTGTAAGTTCGTGTGTGCATGTGTGTGAGTTTGTGTGTAAATGTGCGTGTGTGTTAGTGGGTTTACATATGTAAGTAGATGAGTGCCCGTGTCTGCTTGTGTTAGTGTGTCTAAATGCGTTAATGTATGTTTACACACGAAAAAAAAGTAATTATGTACCGCAGCTAAAAAATTTAGCTGATACTTATTTAGTCACCTCAGCTTAATACTAGCTAAGACAGCTAAAATGTTTGCTAAGACAGCGAAAAGTTAGCTGTGGTTCCTAATGTTTGTAGATATCATAGCTGAATAGTTTAGCTGTCCCTATGTTTTTTTGTGTGTGTATGTGTGTTTGTGTGTGTAGATGAGATAGATCAAGTTTATGTGTATTTATGGGTGCAGTAGAGATCGTCTATCCAAATGTGTGAGTTAGTGTGTAAGTTTAGGTGTACGTGTGTTAGTGGGTTTATATGTGCAAATGTATTTTTGTGTGTATTTATGTGTGCAAATTATGTGTTTGTCTGCACATATGAGTACCCGAGTTTGCTTGTGTTAGTATGTCTATATGCATTAGTGTATGTTCATGTGTATTTATGTGTGCAATTGTGTTAATATAAGTAATTATATGTATACGTATTATTGTGTAAGGTTATGTGTGGAATGGTGTGAATGACCAGTGTCAATGTGTCGGTGTATGTGTAAGTGTATTAATATACTTGTGTTTGTATAAATGTGTATTAATGTGAGGTTTTATAACAAAGATAGTAAATTTAAATATTTTAGTGTGTGCGTGTGTGTGTACGTGTGTGTGTACCTGAGTGTTGGTTCATGTGTAAAATGTCTGCAGATGTACGTGCACTAGTGTATTTATATGTGTTAGAGTTGGTATTTGTATGTATAAGTGTGTGTAATGTGTGTATATACGTGTGAGTAAGTGTATTTTTGTGTGTAAGTGTGTGTATTCAGACCAATGCGTACAATTTTAAAAACCCTAACAAATTATTATCAAAAAATACTAAATTTTTCAAAAGCTAAATCATCGATTATACATCACATTTTCGTGAAAAGTAAAAATTTGTTTAATCCAGTGGGAGAAAAATTTTTTTCAGTCAGTACTTTTTCAGTGGATAAATTTAAAGTCAGTTGTAAAAACGGCAATCACTGCTGCTGGTGCTTTTAACTTGAATCGGGAATAATTTATTTCTTCACCACAAATTAGATATTGCGTAAAGTTGCGCGATTATACTTTTTATTTCTGGACGAACCAGCAGAAAGTGTAGAAATAACTGTGGAGAGGAATTTAATTTCAGTTGAAATCTAACTTTATGGATTACACTTTTCAAAATTGAAGAGAAAATTACAAATTAATTAATTACAATTTTTCTCTCTTTTTTTTTCACTTGTATTTGTCAAATAGCTCACGAATTTTTCCAAATTCAAAATACTGAACTTAATATGTCGACCGAGAGGTAAATTTTTAATACTTAATCTTCCATTTTTGAATTTGGAAAAATTGTTTTTAGATTCGTAATCAGAGATCCAAAAACCACCACTTATACTAATTTTCATGAAACTAAATCAAAATTTAATTTTGAATTTTGGAAAATTGGTAACTTTTCAAATTTTGTATTTTTCATTTTATTTTCTACCCTTTAAGGTTATTTTTCTTTCCTTACATTATTTCCTACTTTTATAATTTTACTATTTTTCTTTTTCAACATATTTCCCCTACTTTTTTATTTTATTCATTCTTTCAATCTTATTTTCCACCCTTCCATGTTATTTCTATTAATATCAGTAAAATATCCTATTATCTTCTTTTAATCTTTTACAAATTCTAAAAAAACATCCTTTCTCGTTTCCCAGTTTCCATTTTTATTAATATCACTAAAATATCTTATTTTCTTCTTTTCCTCTTCTACAAATTCTAAAAAAAAAAACACACAATAAAAGATAATATGTGCCAGTCTCTTGTCAGAGGAAAGACCATCATTTCCCATAATTATGATGTGTCTTCTGTGTAACTTAATAAAGCGTAGGCGTTAAAAGCGTGGCGTGAAAAAAGAGCGAACGTGGATCCATCACGATGCAATAACGAAGACATCAGTTGATGACACATTTTAATATCTTAAAAAGCAAGCAGGCAGACAAATTCTCTCATTTTCTATCTCCCTCTCTTTCTCTCTCCCTACCCTGTTCTTTTTTTTCTCTTTTTTTCTCTCTCTCCTTTCTTTTTTCTTTACTTCCTGATTCCTCTTTGTTGCACGGTGGCGTAGCGCGACAAAAGACCACATCATGCATTATCTTGTGCTTTTCCTGCTTTCGTCGAAGGCTGTCATGAGAAAAAGAAAAGGCAGGATTGTTAGGTTGACAGAACAACAGAAAAGTGGGCGTTCGTACCAGCCAAGTCCCCAGGTGCCAGAGGAGCGATGATTAAGCTCGCATTTTAATCAAAGGATCCGAGTGAAAAGTCTTGTTGAGCCGAGAGGCAATAGGATTGCCTGCTTGATAAATCAAATCGGTTTTTCCACCGATGCTCTGCCCGGGATAATATATTTTTTGCCATTTTCCATCCGCTGCAATCGCCCTTTCCGATTTCATATTCGATTTGCTGTCGGTCTTAGATTAAATTATTTTTCATATCCACAGACTTTCTTTTTTTTTTTTTTGACAATTTCCAATCTCTGTGCGCAATGGAAAATTCTTCACTCTTAATTTTGGGTAAGAAAAGTCGTTGAGGTTCTTTTTTTTTTAGATAACGAAGCGGAAGAAATAAGAGAATAAAAGGAAAAAAAGAAACAGGGAAAGAACTAAGGTGATTAAAAGGAAATAGTTCAAGAAGAATGGAAAAAGAAGTTTAGTAGACGAGGATGAAAGAAAGAAGATTAGAGAAAGCAGAAGGGAAAAGAAGACTGAAATAGGAAAGAGTTGAAGAAATTAAAGAAGATAAGTGATAGAGAAAACAGAAGAACGGGAAAAAAGAAGTTATAAAAAAAAACAAAAAAGATTTGTAAAAGAAATTAGTAAAGAAAGATTTCCGAGGAGTTTAGGAAAAAAAAAGAGGAATAGAAAATTAAAGGAAGAGAAGAAAAAGAAGAACGAAAAAAGAAGCTTAGTGAAATAAAAATAGGAAACAAATTTAAACTAGGATTAGTAACAGAAAAATAAAAAAAGAATTGAGAAAAATGAAAGAAGAGTTTTAAAACAAGATTAGTATATAAAAAAAATAATAATGTATATCTGTTGAAAACAGTGAAAGATGAACTGAAAAATAATTGAAGAATACAAAAAAACAATTGTGAATAAGAATATAAAAAAAGCAGAAGAAATTGAAAGAAAGAAGTCATATAGTTAAAGAAGAACGTGAAAAGAAGTTTAGTAAATGAAGATTAAAAAAAGAAGATCAAAGAAAGCAGAAGAGAAATGAAGATTGTGATTGGTAAAAGAAGAAATAGGAAAGAATTAAAGAAATGAAAGAATATATGTACGATAGAGAAAACAGAAGAACGAGAAAATAAAATTTATAAAAAAGAACAAAAAAGATTTGTGTAAAAGAAATTAGTAAAAAAAAATTTCCGAGGAGTTAAGGAAAATAAAAAAAGCTATAGAAAATTAAAGGAAAAGAAGAAAAAGAAGAACGAAAAAAGAAGCTTAGTGAAATAAAAATAGAAAACCAATTGAAATGAGAATTAGTAATAGAAAAATAAAAACAGAATTGAGAAAAATGAAAGACGAGTTAAAACAAGATTAGTATAAAAAGAAATTTCAAAATGTATATCTGTGTAAAACAGTGGAAGATGAACTGAAAAATAATTGAAGAATACAAAGAAAGAATTGTGAATAAGAATATGAAAATGGTAGAAGTAAATAAAAGGAAGAAGAATAAAAAATTAAGTTTCGGAAAAGATGTAACGTAAAAGAAAAATATAAAAGGAATTAGGAAATATAAAAACGTGATTATTACAAGCAAAATAGAAAAGAATTAATACAAAAAACTTATAAAAGAAGAATAGAAAAAGAAGAAAACGAAACTCAGATTAGTTTAAAAATAAAAATAATTGGTAAAAATATTTAAAGAAAATGGTAAAAGATCAACATACTCTCTAAATCTGAATTAGTAGTTTTCTACTATGAATTAATCAAATTCATGGCTCACTTTTCTCTAATTCATATAGTAAAAAACACTAATTGAAATAGTAAAACTTTACTTTTAAAATAAGTAGATTTTTTTACTAATTTAATTAGTAGTTTTCTACTAAAAAAAAAGTAAAATTCTTACTATTTTAATAGCAGCTCATTTTTCGTTAAATCATTAGTAGAAAACCACTAATTCAGATTTAGAGAGTAAAAATAATTGAAGAAAAATAAGAAGATGAGAAAAAGAAAAGAGTAAATAAGAAATATGGAAAGAAACGAAGATAGTAAAATAAAGTAGTAAAAGAGGAGTAATAAAGAAAGAAAAGAAATAATTGAAGAAAAAAGCAATAGAAAATTAGAAAAAAAAGATCAAAAAAAAAATTTAGTAAAAAATTATTAGCTTAAGAAGAACAGAAAAAAAATAAGGCAAATTAAAAGGAATAATAGTAAAGCACAGAAAAAATAATAGAAGAATGTAAAAAGAAGACTTTAAACACAGAACGGGAAGATAATGGATGGAAATGAACCGCCAAATAGTTAAAGGAGAATAGAAAACAAACAGAGGAATATTTATAAAAAAAATAGTAAAAAAGGATTAGAAAAAAGAAGAAAATCGGAAGAAGACATAAAAAAAGAGTAAAATAGGAAATAAAAAAATGAAGTTTAAAAAAAGGACAGTAAGAGAAAATGAAGCATTAGAAAGAAAATTTAAAATCATATGTTAAAAGAAGAACAGAAATAATTGAAGAAAAAAAGAATTTAAAATAAAAATAAGACAAAAACAGAAAAAATTAAAAACAAGAGTAAAAAATGAAGTTTCAGAAAAGAAGAGGATAAATGAGAAACATGAGAAGAACGTAAATTGAATTAGTAAACAAAGAGTAAGAACTAGAAGAAAATGAAAAAAGAACAAAAGAACAGAAAAAAAAGATAAGTAAACAATTACACAAAGAGTATAAGAAAATAAATAAGATATGATAGAAGCTAAATAAGGAGAAAGAAGAACACAAAATAGAAGAAAATAAAAAGAAGAATACTAATTGAAGAATATAAAATGAAGATCTGTAAAAGAACATTGTTGATTATAGAAAAAGAAGATTAGTAAACAAGCGAGTGGAAAATAATTAAGGTAATTGAGAAGAATGAAAGAAAATTAGAAGAAGATATATAGATAAAGAACAATTGGAGAATAATAGAATAAAATAAAAACAAGAGTAAAAAATTATTAAAAGAAAATAAACAGAATATTAGGAAAAGAAGAATACAAGATGCATTGAGTAAAATAAAAAGAAGAGTATTAAAAGAAGAATAGAGAAATTTTAAAAGTAAAGAAAAAGTCAAAGAAGAAAATAAGCAGAAAAACTTAAAATAGTTCAAATTTGACTAATATTGAATTAGTTAACAGAATTTTACTAAACTATTAGTTATTTTGACATAGCCTAAAAACAAATTTAACTAATAATTAGTTAATTTTTATTAATGGTTAGTACACGGAGAAAATTTGTATGTGAAATTTTACAGCAAAGTTCGGTGATTCGGGAACAGAGCAACATTCATTTAATTATTGATGTAAAGTCACGTAAAAGCAGAACAAAAGCTGAACGTTTTATGAAAAATTACTTCACTTTTTATTACTTTTTTAAAATTTTTCGGTGCTTTTTAACAGAAAATCAAATATTTCATACATACTTAAAAATTAAAAATTACTAAATATCCCTATGTCCCCGAATTGTCTGACGGTTTTGTAAAATTTCATATACATATTTTCCACGTGTAGAAATATGAATTAAGGACTCAATTTTTGCTGTCAAAATAGTTATTTTTACCTAATTCAGATTTAGAGAGAATAGTAAAATATGAATAAATAATTAATATAAGAAAATATAAAAAAAGAAGAAATTTAATTAGTAAAAAATAGACAAAGAACATACGAAAAGAAAGAAGATATGCAACAAGAAAAATATGTGAGCTAAAAGAAGAACAAAGAATTCTTCTTCTATGAGAAAGCAGTTGAAAAAATTAAAAGAAGAATTTTAATAGAAAAATATAAAAAGAAGATTAGTAAAAGAAGATTATAAATTAAAGAATAGTAAAAGAAGATATATTAACTAAAATAAGGAAAATATTTCAAAAAATCGAAAAGAAGAATAATAGAAGATAAACAGAGAAAGAAAAACTGAAAAATATTTTAATAAAATAGAAAGAAAAATTAAAAATAAATTGACGAAAGAAGAAGGTAAGTGACTAAATATAAATAGATGAAAATAAAGAGAATATTAGGAAAAGAAGAATACAAAGTGGATAAAAATGAAATTAAAAAAAAAAGAATATCAAAACAGGAAAATAAAAATTGTAATGGCAAAGAAAAAGACCAGGAAAAAGATTATCAGAAAAAGAATAGAAGAAGATGAACTGAAGAAATTAGAAAAAGCACTGCGTCGTCATTTAAAAATAAAATAAATAAAAAAAGATTACAAAAAGAAGAAATAAAAATAAGAAAATGAAAAAAAGAAAATAAATAGAAGAGACTATAAAAAGAACACTGTAAAAAGGGAACCTTAATTTAAGACGTGTCCTTTACATTTTTTTCAATTTTTTCTATTTTCAAAATTTCAAATTGCTAAATTTTTATTATTTTTTTTTAAAGATTTTTTTCAAAATATTTTTTTAACTTTAAATTAAGCACTCAATTTTTATTAATATTTTTAAGATCTTTAAATTTTATAAAATTCTAAATACACTTTCCAGTATATTTACTTTCTTACGACTAATTTAATCTTAATTTTAATTAAATTGACTGGCAATTTGTACATATTTAAAATTTATAATCAATTTTATTAATTTAATAAAATTTCTTCCAAATCTTATTATTTTAAAAATCATTAAAAATTATAATTACTAAATTATAAATTTAGTGTAATTTATTAAAATTTTAATTATTAAACTACATATAAATTTGAATAATTTTTATAATTTATAAAAAAATTTTAAATTATTTTTATTAAAATTTTTTTTTAACAATAATATATAAATTTTAATTAAAATAAGTTTATTTTATTGTTGAAAATCAATTACCTAATAAAGTCCCCTTAATAATATTAAATAGCGTCAAATTTATTAATGTAATTATTTAAATTTAATTTATTAATAACAAAATTTAAATAATAGGGTATCTATTCCTAATTTAGTATTAAATCTTTTAAAATATTTTTAATTATCATTTTTAAAAATTAAATTATTTTAATTAAAATTTATTATTTTACTAATTTACTTTAGTTTTTATATATTTATTATTAATTTTAAATAGGGTAAATGCGGGGGTAGTCGGACACTTAAGGATTCGATCTTAAATAATGATATTTTTCTTAAAATAGAAAAGTATTTTAACATATTCCTTTGCATGAACCGTTAAAGGACTCATTCAGGATTAATTTTCACATAAATTTGCAACAAACAATTCAATATTTAATAAAATATAGCAATTTTAATAAAAAATCAGGATATCAGCAGTAGTCGGAGACTTGCTTGTAAAGTCGGACAAAACTGTATCAGTAGTCGGACATTTTTCTATTTTAAGATAATAAAATATTTCATGTTTTTATGCTATAAAACCTATCAAATTAAATTACAGAAATAATGCTCAGGAAGCATGATTTTAATTTGTAATCCCATGTGGTGAATCTAAAATAAAAAAAGATAGTTTTTTAGTTTTAAAATTTTATACTTCTCTATGGCATTTTAAAGACAATCTGTCAAGTTCTGTTGTTATCATTCGGTGCAAAGGAGGAATTCGTATAAAATCAAATTTTAGGTTATTTTTCTGTTTATACAGAAAATGCTTGAAAGCTAACAAATTTATAGGCTATAAGTAATTGTTTTTATGGTATTTACTTTTTCAGCATCTAAAATATTACGAGATATAATACAAGTAATATATGTGTCCGACTTCACAAGCAGTCTAAAATCTGACATGTTAGGTCGGACACGTCAATTATTTGTAAATTTAAAGTCATTTTAAAGTTATATTCACTTTTAAACATAAAATTAGAGTTTTTATAATCACTTTGTAATATTTTCAAACATAAACACGACCTACAAAAACTTATTTCGTACTAATAAAAATCTCTACCTCCCTGACGGCCGGAACAAGGAATCAAACAAAATGTCAAAACAACGCGGTTGAGTAAATAACTGTTGCATTTTAACTAATTTAAAAATCATCAGAGGGCGCTGCAGATAATTTTTACATTCTATAATTTTGACAAATTTGATAAAATAATTTTGTGAAAAGATTCCAATAGTAAATAATTATTTATTTAACTTCAAAACTGAAAGTGTCCGACTATCGGTACTGTCCGGACTTACCCGCATTTACCCTATATTTTTATTAAATTAATTAATTTTTTATATTTAAGTTTAACCGCTAATGCTGGCACTTAATTAATCAATAGTTATAAAATTTTATAAACTAAAAATTTCTATTTATATTAATTTTATTAATTAATTTTTCTATAGAAATTCATATATTAAATTTAATAGCAAGCCCTACTATATAAATATTAATGTCAAAAATACTATCTTAATCAAGCTGAATTTACAATTCCAAATTTACATTTTTAAATTTATTACAACTTTAAATTTTTACACAAGTTTAAAGTTTTTATTTTTCTTGTCACAGTAAAGCAAGAGCAGTTTTAAAAATGTTGCTTCTTAAAACAAGATCTTTCCTGCCTTAATGTAAAATAAGACTTTCATTTTACAGTGATGGTAAAAAGAAACTTTAAAAAAAAAAGAATGAAATCACAATAGTTGATGTACCCATTTAAATCTATCAAAAAAAAAAAATAAATAAATAAAATTAAAGAAAATCCAGATAAAAAAGGTGAAAAAAAATACAAAAGTAGGTTAAACGTGGAATATATGCACGTGATATGAATAATTATGATGTAAGGTCCATTTAGCAAAAATGTGAAAGCAAATATGCAGTGCGCAATATGAAGAGGAATTTTATGAACTGAATTATTATAACGCGTTCTAGAGCAAGCGACGAAGTTTACGACTCCCTGCCTCCTCCTAAAGCTCCGTTAGGAAGCTTGCGACTTTCTTGTCAGCACAGGCGCGCAAGCATATATATATATAGGTGTGAATGGTGAACGCAACGCAAAGCTCAAACGTCGCCCAAAGTACAGGAACCCGCCATGATCCATACATTATGCAAGGACTAATGCTGTTTTTATTCAACGATCCCAACCATACACAACGAGTACCACCCCCGAGACAGTAAACCCCCCCAAGCAACGCGTTTTACGACGATATAATTTAATTTTTCAGATTTAAGGACCGACTTGAACCATTTCTCCTTCGTCTTTCACCCTTACCTTCTTTCTTTACTGCCGAAATCTTTTGCTCTGGCGACACTCAGCAGAAGCACTTTCTTCTTCTTGATTATCTTCAACTTAACTTTGTCGTTATACATAGGAAATTAGCTTCGTTTTTGAGATTTTATGTTTTATTTACCACTTGGTTATTTTATTTTTTCAAGTTGAATTTAAGTAATTTTTCAATGAAAAACTCGAGCAGTGTTTTAAAGAAACTTTGGTCAATTTTTAAAAACATTGCTGAACTATTTTTTAAGAAGTGGTCGAGTCCATACCAAGTGATCACACCAATTTCAGTCATATTGAGTAATATTTACGAAATTGATATTTTGGGTTCCCTTAGGAGTAAAAAAAATAAATTTTAATTATTTTTAAAAAATTCAAAATATTTCCGAAAATATTCAAATTCAAAATTTTGAGTACTATTTTTTTTGTTTTATCATAACTTCTGTAATTTTGAAGCAATTGAGATCATTTTTTTTTTAAATTACTCGTATTTAAATACTCTTTCACGAAAAATTATAATAATTAAGAAATTGTTTATAATTAAATTTTTATTAAAAAAATTTAATTATTTATTTAAACAAAATCTAAAGTATATCATCAATCTTTTTCAAAAAATTCATAAACATAGCCTATAATGTGCTTAAAAATTTAAGCCAAAGAAAAAGATGGTATGTATTATAGTTTTTGAGAAAAAAATTATTAAGTTATGCTAGCGCGGCGCAGACCGGTGTCACCGCTACTCAACGCGTAGTTCCGTAGTAACCGAAATGTATGTATATTATTACATAATATAAATACAGTTAATCGTCATGTTTATTTTTTTATTTTACAAATTGTGCTGTGCACAGAATTTGGAAAAATTTTTGTTTCAATTTTATTCTCAAGGGGTACGAAGGAATGAAATTTTTGTGTACCTTTAATGGTCATAGCTTGATTAAATCTTTCACTTAACAATTGTTTTTCAGCTTCATATTCTGCGTAATTACAAAATTCTACATTAATTTTCTCTAAACTGGATTTTGCCCACTCGTATAAGTCAAGAGGAGTAACAATTTGATTGTTTAATGGTCGTTGTAAACTTGCTTCTTTCAACTATTTTCAAACTATTTTTATCATTCTTTAAGGGGAGAGATAGGTGAAATTTTAACTCAACAAAATTTTTGATGCTCAGAGGTGTCATTTTTTTTCTTACATCAATTAAGATGTAGAATTATGGTATTACATAAAAATTAAAAAACAATATTTTTTTGGTCATTTTCGAAATTTTATTTTTCAAAATCCATACGATGGATTGTAGAAAATCATTTAAAAATCCCACAAAAAAATTGTCGATGGAAAAAATGAAAATTGTGAAAGAGGTTTAATTTTTAAAATTTAAGTTTTTCTTAGAATAAATTTCTCAAACTCCGCAAATTATTTGTTTCTCTATTTTTGACATTACCCCATAATTTTAGGTCTAAAATTGCATAAGAAAAAAAATTAACACCCCTGAACATCGCGAATTTTGATAATTTTACCAGTCCATTATTTTTCTTTCTTCAGTTTTAAATTATTTTAATAATTCACTTATTTTCACTTATTTTTACCAGTTTTTAATTATTTTAATTATTTTTCAATTGATTTAACAAATTTTCAATTATTATTCTTAAATTTTAATAATTTTCCCAATTTTTAGTTATTTTTATTATTTTTCTATAAATTACCAATTTTTTAATTACTTTTTTTTACTTTAATTATTTTCTCCGATTTTTTTAATTCTAAAGTTTGATGTCCATGTACTATGAAAAGATCAGTGTGACTTTCTGAAGCTTATAATTGAAATATAATACACTAACTATATTTACATTATGTAAAAATATACATACATTTCGGTTACTACGGAACTACGCGTTGAGTAGCGGTGACACCGGTCTGCGCCGCGCTAGCATAACTTAATAATTTTTTTCTCAAAAACTATAATACATACCATCTTTTTCTTAGGCTTAAATTTTTAAGCACATTATAGGCTATGTTTATGAATTTTTTGAAAAAGATCGATGATATACTTTAGATTTTGTTTAAATAAATAATTAAATTTTTTTAATAAAAATTTAATTATAAACAATTTCTTAATTATTATAATTTTTCTTGAAAGAGTATTTAAATACGAGTAATTTAAAAAAAAAATGATCTCAATTGCTTCAAAATTACAGAAGTTATGATAACACAAAAAAAATAGTACTCAAAATTTTGAATTTGAATATTTTCGGAAATATTTTGAATTTTTTAAAAATAATTAAAATTTATTTTTTTTACTCCTAAAGGAACCCAAAATATAAATTTCGTAAATATTACTCAATATGACTGAAATTGGTGTGATCACTTGGTATGGACTCGACCAAGTGAGAATAATTATCTAAAAGACAATTTAAGAACATTTAAAACAAAAACTTTTCCAGATTAAATCTTTAAACATCTGTTTTATAACACAGCAGTAATATTTTAAAGAAAGCTTTAGTGATCGTTTAAAAAAAATTTCGGTTATTTTCTAGAAAAAAATCACGAAAATGTTATAAAGGAAAAATTTCAACAATTTCTCAAAAAAAAAAAATTTAACAAATATTTTTTAAAAAATGCCAACAATTTTTTAAAGAAAACTTTAATGTTATTTGAAAGAAAAATTGCAGCTATTTTCGAATTAAAAAATCTAAATCAACTTCTTCTCGTAAATTGTAAAACTATGACAAAATTTTAATAACAAATCTCAAAAATCCTAAATACTAGAATTCCTAAATGTTTTCTAAAGCCATTTTGTTTTCAATCATGAATTTACCATTTTCAATTTTTAAAATTTACGAACTTATTGAACATTTTGAACGAATTTTAAACGTAAGTCAAAAACTCTCAATATCAAATTTAAAAAATATTTTTACAAAGAATCGAAATTCATTTCTAAACAAGACAAATTTTATTCCCGCTAATAAAAAGGAAAATAAGACTGTAAAATCTACGTAGGAGAAAGAAACTTATAAGCTTGATTGAAAATTACCGGGGATCCAATTCAGGGTGAGTGCTGATAAAAATAAAGCATAAAACCAGCTTTTAAAAGTAGTAAAATAACGGCAAAGAGTGACGCGGTAAAGAGCAAGGATGAGGATACCAAGGTTCTCAAAGGAGACATACCAAGGATGATATTTTATTCTTGCCCCGAACCATCTCTCGACATCCGTCGGACTCAGTTTCCCCCTACCGACCTTCGCTAGTTCTTGATGCCGTTCCTCGACTTGGCGTACCACCAGCACCGTAAGCGAAGCCCTGGTCTGATGGATTTCACGACTCCATGGGGTCCCTTCAATTCCTCTCTTCCCTACTGCTACTGCTTTCCTACACTTTTACTAACACGCATTCTCTTCCTCTGGTATCACGCAAAAGCTATAATAGACGGTCGTCTCTCAAGAACAATAAGATATAACTATAAATCGATAAATTAATTAAAATCAATCTTAAATTGTTAAAATCTTAATTTAATTGAATTGTAACAGGAGATTTTTAAATTGTTGAAATTGATTTGAATTTTTAAGCGATTTTTTAAATTTTGTTTATTTTTACTTTCACTTTCACTTACACTTACATCTTCACTTTCACTTCACTATCATTTTATGTTCAGTTTACTTAACTTTCACTTTGAATTCACTTTCATTTCACTTTCACTTCACTCTAAATTAACTTTCATTTCAATTTCGCTTCACCTCACACTCACTTTCACTTTGCCTAAGATTCACTTCAACTTTAATACTAATTTACTATCGTTCCTTTTCCATTTTTCCTCATATTCATTTATCTTTCAATACAGTTTCACTTCACTTTCACCTCACTTAACATTCACTGTAACTTCACTTTCATTCAGGTTTCACTTAACCTTACATTCATTTACACTTCATTTTCACTTCATCTCATTTTCAAATCATTTCACTTTTAATACATTATAACTTCACTTTCACTTCACTTTCACCTCACCACTACACTAACACTTCACTTCCAATTCACTTTAATTCGCCTAATATTTACTTTGATTTCACTTGCATTTTTTTCCCATGCAACTTAATTTCAACTTCACTTTCACATCCTCTCACATTTAATTTCACTTTATCCTCTTTTTTTACTTTTTTCCCCTTGAACTTGACTCACATCCAAATTCACTTTAATATTAATTTACTATTGTTTCACTTCCACAGTTCCTCATATTCACTTAGCTTTCATACAGTTTCACTTCACTTTCACCTCACTTAACATTCACTTTAACTTCACTTTCATTCAAGTTTCACTCCACCTCATATTCACTTCATTTCACTTAACTTTTATTTCACTACCACTTCACGTAACATTTATTTTAATTTCATTTTCTGGTTCTAGAGGTAGAAGAAAGTTACGTGGTTCTTGCTACATGAGGAAGTTACGTGATTCTAGAGGTAAAAGGGAGTTACGTGGTTCTTCTTTTTACTTTTTTTTTACTTAAAGCGGATTACGAGTACAGTTCACTTTCTCTTACAGCAAATTAAAAGTGAAAGTGGAAGTGATGTGAAAGTGAAAGTGATGTGAAAGTGAAATTAAAATGAAAGTGGAAATTGAGTGCAATTGAAACAAAGGTAATAAGATTCTGTATATTATTCGATTCTTTATACTTGTTTTTATGATTGAGAAAAAAATATAAAGATAAAATCCCCTTCTGAGATAATTGTCGCAAATCAAGCAGAATTTATCCAACAACTGGGGAAGGAGAGACCCAATCTAAAATTCAAAGAACGGCATAAAACCTTCCTTCCCTTCTGTCCGTGAGTGACAAATCCATCGGTCGTATACCTCAGAATTTTCAATTATGGTGTAAATAAAATACGATCGGCCGCGGCAGAAAACGTCGAATGTTGACTTGTGGGTGTGCGTATAGTTACCACGAGATATGCCGTAAAACCGCCTTTACAATTTCTTTCAAATGGAATTGTGTAATTCTCCAAGGACACGATCCCCACATTTCGAAAATGGGCAATTATCAAATGGAGGGAATAAATAAAAATTTAAATAAATGATTATTTAAAAAAATAGCCTAAATAAAAAGGGAGTAAAAATGACACGAAATTAACGAAAAAAAACTAAATAACAAGAAATATACGAAAATGAACCGAAGAATAAGAATACTAAGATTATAAATAAGAATTTATGTTTTAAATAACAAAAATTATGTATATAATTAAAGTTTTACCGCATTATTTGTTATAATTTGTTGGAATTTATTTAAAACACGTTGGACCTTACTTTCTTGAGGGTGACACTTGTATGGGGAGCGTTTCGAAATACGTGAACGGTAAGAGAAGAGAGGAGAGAAGAGAACGCTCAAGTTTTTAATATTCGTCGTAAACAGGCACTGTCCGCCTCTGGGACCAAGTTTGAATTAGCGGAGACATATTCATACGAGGAGTTTGCATCGAGGGTCGCTCCTCGGAGGGCACTCCGTCATCTCACTGCTCTTCTCGCTTGCCAGGCCTCGTCGCGTGGACGCCCTGAGGGAGAGAATGAGTGAGATAGTCGCTCATTAATTAAGTCTTTTTGCAGACTGACCCTCACAAGTGCCACCGAGAAGGAGAGGGAGAGAGAAATTGCTTAAAAACCGACCTATGTCTCGTACTTGACAATATTACTTCAACTACCCGGTCTTTTTTGTCCTCCTTTCCTAGAACGCAAACACGCCAATTTCACCAGCCAAAGATTTTACTCACTTAAATTAACTCAATTATCAAATTATGAAAGGAGAATTCTATTTCTGTTGTTAAAATAATATTTTTGTTCTTATCATAACTATTTAGCTCTTTTCTTAATGATTTTTCTTTTTATTTTCGATTTACCTTTTTTGTTTCCTGATTTTCATATTCTGGATCTCATTTTTCCTATCCCATATTCCACTTTTCGATTTTCACTTATTATTTCTCAGTTTTCATTTTCCACTTTGCATTTCCCCTTTTTCATTTCTCACATTTCTATTCCCACATTTCATTTCCCACTTTTTCTTCACTACTTCTTTCTTGATTTGTCACTTTCCTCTTTTTTTATGTCTCACTTTTAATTTTTTACATTTCATATTTCACTTTTATTTTCCCACTTTGTATACCTCACTTTTGATTTCTACTTTTTATTTTCCAGTTTTAATTTTCCACATCCCACATTTCACACCCCACATTTCACACCTCACATTTTACACCCCACATTTTATACCCCACATTTCATACTCCTTATTTCATACCCCACATTTCACACCCCACATTTCAAATCCCACTTTTCACTTCTTATATCCCACTTTCCTCTTTCCACTTCTTATATCCCATTTTCCCATTTCCACTCCTCACTTCTCATTTCTTAGATTTTACTTCCCACATCTCTCTTTTCATTTTACATATCCTACTTTTTATTTTCATATCCCACATTTCACTTCCCAAATCTTAAGTTTCCTTTTTCCCTACTTACTTTTCATTTCCTAAATTTTACATCCCGTATCCTACTTTTAACTCCATATATATTCTACTTTTTATATTCACTATCTTGGTAACATGAAAAGTGAAATGTGGGAAATAGAAATGGAGATGTAGGACGTGGGGAATGAAAAGTGGAAAATAAAAAATGAGATGTGGTAAGTCAAAATTTTGATTTTAGAAAAAAAAAGGAAATTTGAAATAAACCACTATTAAATGTGGTTACTGGAAAATAGATAAGGAATAGTGGAATGGGAAAATAAAAAATGAAATATGTGAAATGAAGAATGAAATGTGGGAAATGGAAATTGGGACGTGGGACGTGAAAATTAGGATGTTGGAAATGAAAAGTGGAGAAAAGTGGGTTTTGAAAATTGAATTGTGAGAAGTGAACATTAGAATGTAGAAAATGAAAAGTGAAATGTTGAATGGGAGAAGTGCGATACAAAAAGTGAGACATAGGAAGTTAAAACTATGACTTTAAGAATAAAAAATGAAATTTGATAATCTTAATGTGGTGACTGAAAAATAGATAATAAATTGTGGAATGGGAAAATAAAAATATGGGAAATATGAGAAATGAAAAGTGAACTGTGGGAAATAGAAATTGGAAAGTGGGACATAAAAATTAAGAAGTTGGAAATGGAAAGTGGAGAAAAGTGAAAATAAAAATCTATTTGTTAGAAGTTAAA
Source organism: Ganaspis brasiliensis (assembly GCA_037103525.1). Taxonomy (NCBI): domain Eukaryota; kingdom Metazoa; phylum Arthropoda; class Insecta; order Hymenoptera; family Figitidae; genus Ganaspis; species Ganaspis brasiliensis. Next base: position 1,179,651 of record JAZKLR010000194.1, read on the forward strand.
ATTAGGATGTGGAAAATGAAAACTGAAATGTGAAATGTTTGTAGGGAAAAATGGGATATAAAAAGTGAGATGTGGGAAGTCAAAAGTATGACTTTAATACTAAAAAATTAAATTTGAGAAATTAAATGTTGTTACTGAAAAATAGATAGTGAAGAGTGGAATGTGAAAAATAAAAAGTGAAATGTGGGAAATGGAAATTGGGACGTGGGACGTGAATATTAGGATGTGGAAAGTAAAGTAGAGAAATGAAAGTGGAGAAAAGTGGGTATTGAAAATTGGATTGTGAAAATTAGGATGTGGAAAATGAAAAGTGAAATGATTGTAGGGAAAAGTGGCATATAAAAAGTGAGATGTGGGAATTCAAAAGTGTGACGTTAAAACTGAGATGCAAAATTTGAAACTAAAATGTAGAGGAAGGACAATGAAAAGTGGGATATGAAATATGGGATGTGGAAAATGAAAAATAAAAAGTAAAAAATGGAAGATGGAACGTTTTAAATGAAAAGCGAAATGTGGAACTGAAAACTAGATGAAGAAAAGTTGGTAAATAAAAGGGTTCAAAAAAATAAAAATTGAAATTTTAGATGCGAAAAATGTAAATTAAAAGTGCATAATGTAAAAGTGTAAAATAAAATATGGGATTGAAAAATAGGTTCTATGATGTCCTAAAATCGATATTTCTCTTTTTCAAAAATAACAAACAAGAACTAAATAAACAAAGATATAACTGTAATAAATTGAAGCAACCTTTGTCAATCCTTTCGGGACAATATTAATAATAACTTTCATTACTAGATCCTAATCATAGATGACAATTACAAGCACCAAACTGGCTGTACAGATCTATTGAAGTGGGACACCTCAGGATGTTATCAGCAAATTGTTAAGGGACAGGGAATTCAAAACGAGAACATGACATCAGACACTTATACCTCGATATGCACTTTTACGACCAAAATGATCAAGAATAAATTAATTAAGAATGAACTGAAGTATAACAGAAATTACATAATCTCTTAAAGAAACTTTTAGATTCTTGAAAAAAAAACCCAATAAAATACGATAAAAGATACAATATCTAAAAAATATCACGAAATATAAAATCGAACCATTCTACAACAACTTATTAAACCCCATCCCTTGAATATTTAATCCAACTCGTATTTTTCTGCACGATAAATAAAAAACGAAAAATGACAGGTGAATTCGTTTTGACAGGATGAGTGTGTCCTCTCATTGTTGGCTCTATGATAGTACAAACGAAACAAACAATATGTTAGCGACCCTCGACGATATTTCGAATTTGAATTTAAATAACTTGGTAGGATCGGCTCTGGGACTTTGGGACCAGGAACGAACGTACTGGCTCTCTTTCTCCTTCGCTCTACTTTTCTCTTTCTCCTGCTTCCGATCTCACTGAACACTATTATCCTTTCTTTCTCTATTTCAGCAGTCGGAACTACTGTATTTCTGCATGTTACTACCACAGCAGCAAGAAACCTTAGCAAGTTATTACTTTCGTTGTATCGAGCGACACAGATATCGTCCTAGTCGAGACTTGAAATTGAGGTGGTCCAACGGTGACTTCTTGTTAATTTTTAATTGATCTAATATTTATAAAATCGTATCGCAAGCTAGAGATTTCCCCAGGTGACCAAGCCAGACCGCGCCATCCTGGTTATATTGAAAAATATCGAGTCGGAAAAATGTTTGCGCTTCTTTACTTTTTTTTAGTCCCTTCTCCCTCCACCTCTTGGTCTCCTGCTCTCTTTATTTCATGACCTGACCGACCCTTGATTAAAGTTTGCTCCCCACGAGTCGACAAATACGATGCAGGATGTAATTCCACTTTCGTCGCCGCTCGTGTTGCCAAGTACCTTGACTTGATTTTTATTTTATAAACTACTGCAACTTATCAAATTTATTCTCCACTTCGGTTCTTATGTTATGGGTGAAGTTCTTCTGGTTTTTGTAAAATAAGCTTTTCTCTGGGAAAAGAGGTTTATTGATACTTTTCACTTTAGGCGTAGCATTTTTTATTTTTAAGTTTCTAGACAATGTATTAGATATGTCACTTCTCACAAGTAACTTTTTATTACCTACACATTTCTTATTTCCTAGAATTATTTTCCCACTTCCTGATTTTTATTTTTTACATCCCACTTTTCATTTTCCATATCCTAGTGTTTTTACTACATATCTCACATTTTCACATTCTGTATTTTATTTTTACAAATTCTACATTTCACTTCCCACATTCTACATTTCCAATTTTACTCTTCTCCTCATTTACTAAATTTTAATTCCCAAATACCACATAACACTTTTCATTTCCCACATCACAATTTTCCCTTTTCACTTCTCACACTTCATTTCCCACATCATCCTACTTTCCACTTCCCGTAACCCACTTTCTTTTGTCCACTTCCTAAATTTAAAATTTCTCTTTTCACTCCTTATCCTTCAATTCCCAAATTTGAAATATCACATCTTAATTTTCATTTTCCTCATTTATCTTTTCCGCGTTCTACTATTCATTTTTCAAATTCTACATTTCACTTCCCACATTCTACATTTTCAATTTTACTCCTCTCCTCATTTACTAAATTTTAATTCCCAAATACCACATAACACTTTTCATTTCCCACATCACAATTTTCCCTTTTCACTTCTCACACTTCATTTCCCACATCATCCTACTTTCCACTTTCCGTATCCCACTTTTTTGTCCACTTTCTAAATTTAAATTTTCTCTTTTCACTCCTTATCCTTCAGATCCCAAATATTAAATACCACATCTTAATTTTCATTTTCCTGATTTATCTTTTTCGCGTTCTACTATTCATTTTTTAAATTCTACATTTCACTTCCCACATTCTACATTTCCAATTTTACTCTTCTCCTCATTTACTAAATTTCAATTCCCAAATACTACATAACACTTTTCATTTCCCATATCACAATTTTCCCTTTTCACTTCGCACACTTCATTTCCCACATCATCCTACTTTCCACTTCCCGTATCCCACTTTTTTGTCCACTTTCTAAATTTAAATTTTCTCTTTACACTCCTCATCCTTCAATTCCCAAATATTAAATACCTCATTTTAATTTTCATTTTCCTCATTTATCATTTCCGCGTTCTACTATTCATTTTTCAAATTCTACATATCACTTCCCACATTCTACATTTCAAATTTTACTCTTCTCCTTTATTTACTGAATTTCAATTCCCAAATACTACATAACACTTTTCATTTCCCACATCACTATTTTCCCTTTTCACCTCTCACACTTCATTTCCCACATTATCCTACTTTCCACTTCCCGTAACCCACTTTCTTTTGTCCACTTCCTAATTTTAAAATTTCTCTTTTTACTCCTTATCCTTCAGATCCCAAATATTAAGTACCAGATCTTAATTTTCATTTTCCTTATTTATCTTTTCCGCGTTCTACTATTTATTTTTCAAATTCTACATTTCACTTCCCACATTCTACTTTTCCAATTTTACTCTTCTCCTCATTTACTAAATTTTAATTCCCAAATACCACATAACACTTTTCATTTCCCGCATCACAATTTTCCCTTTTCACTTCTGACACTTCATTTCCCACATCATCCTACTTTCCACTTCCCGTATCCCACGTTTTTGTCCACTTTCTTAATTTAAATTTTCTCTTTTCACTCCTTATCCTTCAATTCCCAAATATTAAATACCACATCTTAATTTTCATTTTCCTCATTTATCTTTTCCGAGTTCTACTATTCATTTTTCAAATTCTACATTTCACTTCCCACATTCTATATTTCCAATTTTACTCTTCTCCTCATTTACTAAATTTTAATTCCCAAATACCACATAACACTTTTCATTTCCCACATCACAATTTACCCTTTTCACTTCTCACACTTTATTTCCCACATGATCCTACTTTCCACTTCCCGTAACCCACTTTCTTTTGTCCACTTCCTAAATTCAAAATTTCTCTTTTCACTCCTTATCCTTCAATTCCCAAATTTTAAATACCACATCTTAAATTCCATTTTCCTCATTTATCTTTTCCGCGATCTACTATTCATTTTTCAAATTCTACATTTCACTTCCCACATTCTACATTTCGAATTTTACACTTCTCCTCATTTACTAAATTTTAATTCCCAAATACCACATAACACTTTTCATTTCCCACATCACAATTTTCCTTTTTCACTTCTCACACTTCATTTCCCACATGATCCTACTTTCCACTTCCCGTATCCCACGTTTTTGTCCACTTTCTTAATTTAAATTTTCTCTTTTCACTCCTTATCCTTCAATTCCCAAATATTAAATACAACATCTTAATTTTCATTTTCCTCATTTATCTTTTCCGAGTTCTACTATTCATTTTTCAAATTCTACATTTCACTTCCCACATTCTATATTTCCAATTTTACTCTTCTCCTCATTTACTAAATTTTAATTCCCAAATACCACATAACACTTTTCATTTCCCACATCACAATTTTCCCTTTTCACTTCTCACACTTCATTTTCCACGTCATCCTACTTTCCACTTCCCGTATCCCACTTTTTTGTCCACTTTCTAAATTTAAATTTTCTCTTTACACTCCTTATCCTTCAGATCCCAAATATTAGGTACCAGATCTTAATTTTCATTTTCCTCATTTATCTTTTCCGCGTTCTACTATTTATTTTTCAAATTCTACATTTCACTTCCCACATTCTACATTTCCAATTTTACTCTTCTCCTCATTTACTAAATTTTAATTCCCAAATACCACATAACACTTTTCATTTCCCACATCACAATTTTCTCGCTTTTTACTTCTCACAATTCATTTCCCACATCCTAATTTTCCAAATTTACTCCTCACTTCTAATTTTCTAGATTTTAATTCTTACTTCCAACTTGTCATTTTACACATCTTACTTTCCACTTCCCTCATCACAAGTTTCCATTTTCACTTATCACAGTTCATTTCCCACATTATCCTACTTTCCACTTCCCATATCCCTCACTTTTTCCACATTTCAAAATTTAAATACCATTCTCTACTTCCTAAAATGTAATTTTCACTCCTTTAATTTCCTTTAATTCACAAATTTTACATCCCACATCTTATTTTTCATTTTCCTCATTAATCTTTTCTGCATTCTACTATTCATTTTTCAAATTCCATTTTTCACTTATCACATCCTACTATTCCCGTTGTACTCCTCACTCCTCATTTCTTGAATTTTAATTCCCACGTGCATCTTTTTATTTTTACATCCCACTTTCCATTTCAAACATTACAATTTTCCCTTTTCGCTTCTTATCTTTACGTCTCACATTTTATTTTCTACATAATCCTACTTTCCACTTTCCATATCCCACTTTTTTTGTCTACAAACCACAATTTATATCCCACTCTCCACTTCCCAAAATTAAAATTTTGTTTTTCAATCCTTATCTTTCATTTCCCAAATTTTAGTTCCCACGTCATAATTTTCATTTTTTACAATTTTTTTCCGCGTTATACTTTTTATTTTTAAAATTCCACATTTCACTTTTGACATCCTACTATTTCCGTTTTACTCCTCACTCGTCATTTCCCAGATTTTAATTCCCATTTGCAACTTTTTATTTTTCACATCCCAAATTTTAAATCCTACTTTCCACTTCCCACATTCCACAACACAATTTTTCTTTTTCATTTCTCACGTTTGACTCCTCACATTTCATTTTTCACATAATCCTACTTTTCACTTCCCATATCCCACCTTTTTTTATCACATACCACAATTTAACTTCCACTCTCCAATTCTTAAATTTAAATCTTCTCTTTCAACTCCTTATCGTCTAATTTACAAATTTTACATCCTACACCTTATTTTTTTATTTTCCACATTTATCGTTTCTGCGTTCTACTTATTATTTTTCATATTTCACATCTCACATCTTACTATTTCCGTTTTATTCCTCACTCCTCATTTCCTAGATCTCAACTCCCTTGTGCAACTTTTTATTTTCTGTTTCCCACATATCCAATCCCACTTTCCACTTCCCAAATCACAATCTTATCTTTTTAACTCTTAACACTTCACTTTCCACATCCTGCTTTTTTTCCACCTTCCTTTTTTTTAAAAAATTCCTCATTGCAAATCCCACATCCGATTTTCCCCTTTTTACTCCTCACTTCTAATTTCCTAGATTTTAATTAAAACTTTCCACATTTCACTTCCCACATTCTACTTATCCCTTTTTACTCGTAACTTCTCATTGTATATAGATTTTAATTCTCACCACCCACTTTTCATTTCCTACATCTTACATTTCGACATTTCACTTCCCACTTTTCTCTTTTAACTCTACATTTCTCATTTCCTAGATGTTACTCCCAACATTTTACTTTTCATTTTACATATCCCACTTTTTCTTGTCCTTATTCTACTTCTTATTTTTCAAATTCCATATTTTACTTCCCACGTCCTATTTTTTTTTATTATATAGCAACATTTGAAAAAAAAAATTTTTATTTAAAATTAAAAAAAATTATAAATAAATTTTAAATAAATTTTGTGCAACACCTGTAAGAAAAGTACCATTTATCTTGCCTGAAAAATAGACGCAAAATAGGTAATTGCTGCACATAGCAACAATGTATACTTTGCTGCATACTGTGCAGAAAAGTGCACTTTTCTGCACACTTTTCCGTCTGGTAGGTACCCGCGCAATTATTAATTAGTGCTTTACCTGAACAGGTGTTGCACAAAATAGCGTGTGGACCTCGAGCGAAAGAAGATTTTCCGTCTTCGTGCAAATTGCTGCACTCGCTTCGCTCGGGCAGCAAATTTCGCACTCGTCGGAAAACACCTCCTTTCTGCTCTTGGTGCACAATATACTATTTCGTTGAGAAGCGTATTTTTTCTCTCTTTCTAATATTAATTTTTTTATTCCTTATAATTTTATGAGTGTTTTAAAAAAAGTTAATGGAGGTTCTGGAATTTTTGGAGATATTGCATTTTTTGTCCATGCAAATAGCTGCGCTGACATGAAAATTGTTTAGCACTTTTTATAAAAAAATTTCAAAAATGTCTCGATTCTTGAATGTTTTGAAAAATTTAAAAAAAAATTGTTTATAAAATTGTCAAACAATTTTTATGACACAACGTTTAATTACGTAAAAGCCATTAATATAGGTCTCTGAATAAAATTTCTAACAAAGAGAAACAAAATTTCTGAACAGCTAAGCTGATCAAATGTTTTTTAAAAATAACTATTTTCCATGTAATTAAGACTATATTAAGCATTCATAAAATAATAAGGAGTTAAAAAATCGATATTAGAAAAAATACTCTTTTCAACAAAAAATTTATTTTTAATTTATTTTTAATTTTTTTAATTTTAATTAAAAAAAAAATTTTGTCACAATTTTTTTTCAATTATTGTCAAATAATAAGTAATCCCTGAAAAAAATCAATAAAATCCAATAATTATTTCCAGAGCTGTGACGGTTTTAAAATTTCAAAAAAAAATTTTAAACATATGCAAGTACAGATATTTTCGAAAATTTTGAAAATCGATTTTAGAATTTTTTGTCCATATATTTCTTTGCACTTACTCTAAGTTTCATCAAATTCGAAGAATTAGGGGACAACTTTGATATTTTGGGTATGGTTTGACCCATGTGAGATTTGAAGAAGTTATGAGATGAATGAAAGTGAAAAATGGAATATGGAATGTAGATGGTTCAATATAAGAAGCAAGAAGTGGAAAGTAAAGTATGTGATATAGGAAATAAGATGTCGAATGTTAGAACTTTGATATAAAATGTAAAATATAGGACGTCAGTAGTGGAAAGTGGAATGTGAGAAACAAAAAACGAAATGCGGGATATGAATTATAGGAAGAGAAGTGTGTCATTAAAAAATGGGAGGCGTAATCTGGAAAGGGAAGGGTTGAAAGTGAATTGTGGGACGTGTCATGTGTAAAAGGGTTGTAAAATATGAGAAATGGAAAGAGGGATATGAGGCGCAAAAATTAAAAAATGGATATAGTAAGATATAGGAAGAGGGGTATAATTGTAGGAAAAGAGATTTGGGCTATAAAAATGGGATGTAAAATGAGGAAAGAAGACGTTGAATTTGTGAAGTAGAATTAAGAATGGGATGTGGGACAGAATAAGTAAATTGTGGGATCTGAAAAACAGGTAAATAGGGGTAAATAGGCGGCGTAATCTGGAAACGGAAGTGTTAAAATTGAATTGTGGGACGTATCATTTGGAAAGAGGCCTCGAAATTTGAGAATTGGAAAGAGAAGTATGAGGCGCGAAAGTTAAAAAAAATAAGATATAGTAGGATATGGGAAGAGGAGTATAATTGTAGGAAAAGAGATGTGGGTTATAAAAAACGATGAAAGGAAACGTTGTATTTGTGAAGTAGAATTATAAATTGGATGCAGGACGAGAGAAGTAAATTGTGGAATGTGAATTATAGGAAGAGAAGTGTGTCAGTAAAAAATAGGAGGCATAATCTGGAAAGGGAAGTGTTGAAAGTGAATTGTAGGACGTGTCATGTGGAAAGGAGTTGTGAAACATGAGAAATGGAAAGAGGGGTATGAGGCGCGAAAGTTGCGGAAAATAGGATATAGTAACATATGGGATGAGGGGTATAATTGGAGGAAAAGAGATGTGGGCTATAAAAAATTGGATGTGAAATGAGGAAGAGACGTGGCATTTGTGAAGTAGAATTGAAAATAGGATGTGGGAAGCAACAATTGAATTGTGGGATTAGAGATATAAAAAGGGTATGTAAAATATGTGAAGTGGGAAGTAAAAATTAAGATATTGGATATGAGAAATTAACATGTGGGATGTGGAAAGTTATATCTGAAATGAAGGGTCTGATAAATATAGATCTGAAAAATAGGTAAATAGGGGTAAATAGGTGGCGTAATCTGGAAATGGAAGTGTTGAAAGTGGATTGTGGGACGTGCCATGTGGAAAAGCGTCGTGATATTTGAGAATTGGAAAGAGGGGTATGAGGCGCGAAAGTTAAATAAAGGATATAGTAGGATATGGGAAGAGGAGTATAACTGTAAGAAAAGAGGTGTGGGTTATAAAAAATGAGGAAAGGAGACGCTGCATTTGTGAAGTAGAATTATAAATGGGATGCGGGACGCGAGAAGTAAATTGTGGCATGTGAAATGAGGAAAAAGGAGTGTGTCAGTAAAAAATGGGTGACGTAACTGGAAACGGAAGTGTTAAAAGTGAATTGTGGGACGTGTTATGTGGAAAAGGGTAGGAGACTCGAAAGTTACAAAAATAGGATATAGTAGGATATGGGAAGAGGGGTATAATTGAAAGAAAAGAGATGTAGCCTATAAAAAATGGGATGTGAAATGAGGAAAGAAGACGTTGAATTTGTGAAGTAGAATTAAGAATGGGATGTGGGACAGAATAAGTAAATTGTGGGATCTGAAAAATAGGTAAATAGGGGTAAATAGGCGGCGTAATCTGGAAACGGAAGTGTTGAAATTGAATTGTGGGACGTATCATTTGGAAAGAGGCCTCGAAATTTGAGAATTGGAAAGAGAAGTATGAGGCGCGAAAGTTAAAAAAAATAAGATATAGTAGGATATGGGAAGAGGAGTATAATTGTAGGAAAAGAGATGTGGGTTATAAAAAACGATGAAAGGAAACGTTGTATTTGTGAAGTAGAATTATAAATTGGATGCAGGACGAGAGAAGTAAATTGTGGAATGTGAATTATAGGAAGAGAAGTGTGTCAGTAAAAAATAGGAGGCATAATCTGGAAAGGGAAGTGTTGAAAGTGAATTGTAGGACGTGTCATGTGGAAAGGAGTTGTGAAACATGAGAAATGGAAAGAGGGGTATGAGGCGCGAAAGTTGCGGAAAATAGGATATAGTAACATATGGGATGAGGGGTATAATTGGAGGAAAAGAGATGTGGGCTATAAAAAATTGGATGTGAAATGAGGAAGAGACGTGGCATTTGTGAAGTAGAATTGAAAATAGGATGTGGGAAGCAACAATTGAATTGTGGGATTAGAGATATAAAAAGGGTATGTAAAATATGTGAAGTGGGAAGTAAAAATTAAGATATTGGATATGAGAAATTAACATGTGGGATGTGGAAAGTTATATCTGAAATGAAGGGTCTGATAAATATAGATCTGAAAAATAGGTAAATAGGGGTAAATAGGTGGCGTAATCTGGAAATGGAAGTGTTGAAAGTGGATTGTGGGACGTGCCATGTGGAAAAGCGTCGTGATATTTGAGAATTGGAAAGAGGGGTATGAGGCGCGAAAGTTAAATAAAGGATATAGTAGGATATGGGAAGAGGAGTATAACTGTAAGAAAAGAGGTGTGGGTTATAAAAAATGAGGAAAGGAGACGCTGCATTTGTGAAGTAGAATTATAAATGGGATGCGGGACGCGAGAAGTAAATTGTGGCATGTGAAATGAGGAAAAAGGAGTGTGTCAGTAAAAAATGGGTGACGTAACTGGAAACGGAAGTGTTAAAAGTGAATTGTGGGACGTGTTATGTGGAAAAGGGTAGGAGACTCGAAAGTTACAAAAATAGGATATAGTAGGATATGGGAAGAGGGGTATAATTGAAAGAAAAGAGATGTAGCCTATAAAAAATGGGATGTGAAATGAGGAAAGAAGACGTTGAATTTGTGAAGTAGAATTAAGAATGGGATGTGGGACAGAATAAGTAAATTGTGGGATCTGAAAAATAGGTAAATAGGGGTAAATAGGCGGCGTAATCTGGAAACGGAAGTGTTGAAATTGAATTGTGGGACGTATCATTTGGAAAGAGGCCTCGAAATTTGAGAATTGGAAAGAGAAGTATGAGGCGCGAAAGTTAAAAAAAATAAGATATAGTAGGATATGGGAAGAGGAGTATAATTGTAGGAAAAGAGATGTGGGTTATAAAAAACGATGAAAGGAAACGTTGTATTTGTGAAGTAGAATTATAAATTGGATGCAGGACGAGAGAAGTAAATTGTGGAATGTGAATTATAGGAAGAGAAGTGTGTCAGTAAAAAATAGGAGGCATAATCTGGAAAGGGAAGTGTTGAAAGTGAATTGTAGGACGTGTCATGTGGAAAGGAGTTGTGAAACATGAGAAATGGAAAGAGGGGTATGAGGCGCGAAAGTTGCGGAAAATAGGATATAGTAACATATGGGATGAGGGGTATAATTGGAGGAAAAGAGATGTGGGCTATAAAAAATTGGATGTGAAATGAGGAAGAGACGTGGCATTTGTGAAGTAGAATTGAAAATAGGATGTGGGAAGCAACAATTGAATTGTGGGATTAGAGATATAAAAAGGGTATGTAAAATATGTGAAGTGGGAAGTAAAAATTAAGATATTGGATATGAGAAATTAACATGTGGGATGTGGAAAGTTATATCTGAAATGAAGGGTCTGATAAATATAGATCTGAAAAATAGGTAAATAGGGGTAAATAGGTGGCGTAATCTGGAAATGGAAGTGTTGAAAGTGGATTGTGGGACGTGCCATGTGGAAAAGCGTCGTGATATTTGAGAATTGGAAAGAGGGGTATGAGGCGCGAAAGTTAAATAAAGGATATAGTAGGATATGGGAAGAGGAGTATAACTGTAAGAAAAGAGGTGTGGGTTATAAAAAATGAGGAAAGGAGACGCTGCATTTGTGAAGTAGAATTATAAATGGGATGCGGGACGCGAGAAGTAAATTGTGGCATGTGAAATGAGGAAAAAGGAGTGTGTCAGTAAAAAATGGGTGACGTAACTGGAAACGGAAGTGTTAAAAGTGAATTGTGGGACGTGTTATGTGGAAAAGGGTTGTGAAATATGAGAAATGGATAGAGGGGTAGGAGACGCGAAAGTTACAAAAATAGGATATAGTAGGATATGGGAAGAGGGGTATAATTGAAAGAAAAGAGATGTAGCCTATAAAAAATGGGATGTGAAATGAGGAAAGAAGACGTTGGATTTGTGGAGAAGAATTAAAAATGGGATTTGAGTCACAAGAATTTAATGTAGGAATGTATGAATGTAGAAAGGAAATATGGAATATGTGAAGTGGGAAGTGAAATATGGGTTATTAGATAAGAGAATCTAATTTGAGGAATCAAAAAAGTTAAATCTAAATTATAGGGTGTAAGAAATAGATTCGGAAAAGTGGATGTGAAAATTAGAATCGCCAATATGTAATGTAAGAAAGACCATGTAAATGTGAGGATCTGAGAAGTGCGAAATACGAAGCAGAAAAAGGGATATGAAATGCGAGAAATAAAAAAAAGTACACACAATATGAGGAGAGGAATTATGAGTCCCGGAATATGAACCTAAGAAAGTGAACATTGACCATTCCCGGAAATTCCTAGTTGTCTAATGTCACGGAATCGTTATGGATTCATGCCTTGATTCATTCCTTGAGGACAAGGACTGGACTACTAGATCTGACAGCGCAGGGAGCCGAGAGTGCGTTAACTTTAATATTTGAGAATCCGGTTATCGTGCGCTTAATATGCAAGGGTTAATATGAAGGCGCCCCCCAGGAGTCGTAAGGTGGTGGCACACGTATGCCGCGATATACATCCACCCTTTACTCGCGACCCTGGACTAGCACTCGCTGCATATTTCATATTTATATTAACCTGATTAAGACATGTTGCCTCGCAGCTTAATGTAGATATGTGGAGTTTGTTTCTGAACTGGCATTCATTTTAATGGAATTTGTAATTAAATGAGCTATGCCGTACCTCTTTCTCCCTCATCCTCTTCCTTTTTCTAGGTGTGTCTTCCAACTTGGCCTCCTCTCTTTCTCTCCAATGTGTTCCTTTTCTATTCTTACTCTCTCCTTTGTAAAAAATCTCCCGTTATCTAAAACTACATAATTTCCAAATTACATCATCGAATTGAAATTATAATTTTTCCTCTTCTTAAATTAATTTGCAATTCATCAAAAAATTGTGAATACCTAATCAAAAACAAAAATTTAATTGACAGAAAATTGAGTCGGAGTTAAAAAGTACAATTAATCTGGATACTTTTATCGTTTCATGAAAGTTGGAAATTCCGGGATTTACTGATGAGAGGGAACTGATTGTGAGAGAGATGATCTAAGTCAAGAGATTCAGAGAGGTATTATTCGGTTATACGAGGCGTGATTAGCGTCTCCGTCAACTCGCATCAAACTTTCCCGATTAATCAAGCTTCCCCTCCTCCTTTCTGCTGCCAGGTAGTAGAGCTTCTGGTCCAGCAACAGTCCCCTTTCGCGGTAGTGACGATGCCACCGTAATGTAAACTAATTAAACTGGAGGCCAGGCACTAATGTGTCCATTATGTCCTCCTGCCCTCTGCCCAGACTGGACCCTCAAACCTCTCTTGGCATCTCGCTTCTACCCCTTGAAACAACCCTCAACAGTAATGTACTTACCGAAGCGTCTTAATTTATTTATTAACCGGTTAACGTCCATTTGTCAGGGATTTTAGCATTTTTCACGAAAATATGAATTTTAAAACGAGAAATAATACAGTCTTTGGAAATTTGTATAATTAATTCAGTTTTTATCGATTGGAATACAAATTTGAGTAAATTTAGACCGTAATACGAATTTTAAATGTTGTTTATTATACTGTAAAAAATTCCTTTGGTAATTTTACCAAAAACGTTTTGGAAGCAAAAGACCCAAAGATTTCTTGGGTTAAAATACACAAGATTTTTGGTAATTTTACCTAAAGATTTTGAGAAAATTACCCAAAAAAAATTTTGTGAAAATACACAAGCTTCTTGGTAATTTTACCTAAAGGTTTTGGGAAAATTACTTAAAAATATTTTGGTAAAAATACACAAGATTTTTGGTAATTTTATCTAAAGGTTTTAGGAGAATTACCAAATAATTTTTTAGTACAAAATAAAAATACCGAAATTTAGTAGAATTTCCAAAACTTTTGGTAAAAACACTTTACCCAAAAAAGTTGGTAATTTTCCTAATAGTTTTGGGAGAATTACAAAATATTTGTGTGGTATAAATACCGAAATTTGAAAGAATTTCCAAACCTTTTGGTAAAAACACTTTACTTAAAAAAGTTTGTAATTTTTCTATTATTTTTAGGAAAATTACCAAATATTATTTTGGTTAAAATAATGAAATTTAGAAGAAGTTTCAAAACTTTTGGTATTTTGGTAAAAATACACAAGCTTCTTGGTAATTTTATCTAAAGGTTTTAGGAGAATTACCAAATAATTTTTTGGTAAAAATACCGAAATTTAGAAGAATTTCTAAAACTTTTGGTAAAAACACTTTACCCAAAAAAGTTGGTAATTTTCCTAATAGTTTTGGAAGAATTACCAAATATTTTTTTGGTAAAAATAACGAAATTTGGAAGAATTTCTAAAACTTTTGGTATTTTGGTAAAAATACACAAGCTTTTTTAGTAATTTTACCTAAAGGTTTTGGGAAAATTACCTAAAAATATTTTGGTAAAAATACACAAGCTTATTGGTAATTTTACCTGTAAAGGTTTTGGGAAAATTACCCAAAAATATTTTGGTAAAAATACACAAGATTTTTTAAAATTTTACCTAATGGTTTGGGAAAATAACCCAAAATAAATTTGGTAAAAATACACAAGTTTTTTGGTAATTTTACCTAAAGGTTTTGGGAGAATTACCAAAAAATTTTTTGGTAAATATACCGAAATTTAGAAGAATTTCCAAAACTTTTGGTAAAAACTCTTTACCCAAAAAAGTTGGTAACTTTTCTAGTATTTTTGGGAGAATTACCAAATATTATTTTTGTAAAAATAACGAAATTTAGAAGAAGTTTCAAAACTTTTGGTATTTTGGTAAAAATACACAAGCTTTTTGGTAATTTTACCTAAAGGTTTTGGGAGAATTACCAAATATTTTTTTGGTAAAAATACCAAAATTTAGAATAATTTCCAAAACTTTTGGTAAAAACACTTTACCCAAAAAATTGGTTATTTTCCTCATATTTTTGGGAGAATTACCAAATAGTTTTTTGGTATAAATACCGAAATTTGGAAGAATTTCCAAAACTTTTGGTAAAAACAGTTTACCCAAAAAATGTTGGAAAATTACCAAAGAATTTAGGGAATATTTAAAAAAGTTTTTTGGTAAAATTACCGAAAATTGAAAAAATTAATAATTATTTTTGGTAAAAATAAATAAATTTTGTACAATTACCAAAATTTTTTTGGAAGACTGCTTTACCTAAAAAAATTGGTAAAATTACTCAAAACGTTTTAGGTATAAATGCCAAAATTTTTTACAGTGTAGAATTTCGGGTTAGGAATTGAAAATTAAGAAAAGTCTGTTAATTTGGTTGGAAATTTAAACAGATGAATTGAATAGTAGTTTAGACGACCAGTAATGGAAATTTACATTTTTCACACTAGTGGAGAAAATGGTAATTTGACTCATTAGCAGCTAAAAAGGGCTATTTTACCCACTTGTAAGTAATCTAACCATTTTACTCACTTAAGATTTCCATACATCTTACTACTCAGTTGCGTAACTATTAATGGTCAACGGGGCTCTTGATAAACCTAATAAACCTTATTTTTTTCAGGACAAAATTTACAAAATTTTAGAATTAAACAAAATTGCAAAGAATAATTGAAATTAAGCAAGATAATTGCAAAATTTTCAAATTAATTGCAAACAAAAATGAAATCAATTAAAAATAGGAAAAAAGTAATTTAAAAAATCATAGAAATGTTTTAAAAATAAAGAAAATAGTTGAAACTAGATAAACATAGTAATTGAAAATTGAAGAAAATAATATAAAAAATCATATAAATAATTGAAAATTTAATGAAATAATTAAAATCTCAGATAGATAGTTTAAGATTTTGGAAATTATAAAAGAAATGAAAAAAATTGAAAATCTAAGGATATAAATTTTGAAAAATAATTAAATGATGATTTTACAATTTGAAACTTGAGAAAATAATTGAAATATGATACATTCAATAATAAGTTGTAAAAATAAATCACATTTGAGTGGAATAATTGGAAAAATTATAGAAATTTTTTTTTTGAATAGAAAAAAAAGAATTGAAATTTAAGAAAAATACATTAAGATCTTAGAAAGCAATTGGAACAAATAAGAATAACTAAAAATTGGAGAAAATAATTGTAGAAAGCTAAAAATAATTGAAATTTACGATAATTAATAAAAAATTTTAAATTATGAAAACGAATGAAAATAATTAAAAATCGAAGAAAATATTTGAAATTTTAGAAAAATACTTAAAAATTTTATAAAATGAGAATAAAAATTTACAACCAAAGAAAATAATTAAAAAATGATAAAATTAATTCAAAATTTAAAAAAATATTTGAAATACGCTGAAAATAATTTCAGATTAAGAGAAATAATTGAAATATGATGAAAATGATTTAAATATGAAAAAGATCGAAAACAGTTAAAAAAAATTCTAGAGAAATTGTAAAAATCGTAGAATATATATGTTTAAAAAAAGAAAATAATTTAAATTACTTAAAAATTTTAATTAAAGAAAATCACGAGAAATCGAGAAATAATTGAAAATAAATTAAAAGAATTATTGAAATTTTTGAAAATTATGCCAAAAGAATGAAAATAATTTAAAATCGGAGAAAATAATATAAAATTACAGAATTTGATTATAATTATAAGCGAAAGAAAATAATTGAAAAATCATTTAAAAATTGAAGACAATAATCTAATTTTGAGATAATAACTGAAAATTTAGAAAATTAATTGAGAAATAATGAAAATATTAAAAGATAAAGAAAATAATTGCTAAATAATAAAAAGAAATGAAAATTGAACAAAATAATTGAAATTCGAGGAAGGTAAATTTAAGAATTAGGTACTCAATTTAAAAACAATTAAAATAATTTTATTTATTTTATGTGTGTCTTCTATTTGGTTAAAATTTCAGGATCCTTTACCATCTAAAATTTGAGATATTTATGTTCGAAATTTCAATTTTTATCATTTTGCATGTAAAATTGAAATTTCGAACATTAATATCTCAATTTTTAGACTGTAAAGGGTCCTGAAATTTTCACCAAATAGAAGGCACACATAAAATAAAGTTTTCTTAGAATTTAAAGAAAATCCATAGAAAATCAATTTTTTCAATTATAACTGCAAGGAAAATACCTTAAGCAATTGAAATCACAATAAAAGAAAATTACTATAAATTGAAGAAATTTTTAAATCACTTCAGATTTAGTAGTTTAGAAACGTGGATTTATTGAACTTTTTATTGATGCAAGTTTACATTTACTGAAATTTGAAGAAATTAAAATTGCTATAAATTTTAAATTTAAGAACATTTGAAAACAATTTTAAAGTGCAAAAACTTCCTTTTTATTTTTGCCACACCTTCAAACATCAAATGCATACATTATTAAGTATGCAAAAAAAATTTTGTGCAAAATAAATCGAAAATTGTAAAAAACCATTATTTTTAAAACTTTTTGCATTAACATTAAATATTTATAAAACAATAGTTAAAAAATAGACTCTCACTCTCTAAATCTGAATTAGTGGTTTTCTACTAATGAATTAGCGAAAAGTGAGCTACTATTAGAATAGTAAGAATTTGACTAATTTTTAGTAGAAAACTACTAATTTTTAGTTGAAAACTACTAATTAAATTAGTAAAAAATCTACTTTTTTTAAAAATAAAGTTTCACTATTTCAATTAGTAGTTTTTACTAAGAATTAGTCATTTTCTACTAAGAATTAGTAGTTTTCTACTATATGAATTAGAGAAAAATGAGCCATGAATTTGACTAATTCATAGTAGAAAACTACTAATTCAGAGTTAGAGAGCACAGACAGATCTCTTTAGAATTTACTTCTGCGTTAGAGGAAAGAATAATTTTTTAATTTGGTTTAAAATTGCGGTCTAAAAGTCAATTTGAACCAATTTTTGTCATTTTATCCCACTGTGCTACCTAACTGGAGAATAATAACAAAAAACATAACCTTAAACATGAAAGTGTAATATTTTTATTTTCAGAAACTTAGAAGGTTAATGAATTATACACATACAATAAAACAAAATAAGGAACTACAAATTATTATTACTTACCAGTTTCACCATTTCCACTTGACCGAAAAGAAATCCGATGACAATCACCACGTGCATTCTAATAAGAAGAAATATCAAAACCTTAAATGACATAAACAATTATGATACTTTTAGAAAAAAATTCCATTTAAATAATAGAACTAAAAAACATATAAATAAGTTACAAATAAAATAAAAAGAAATAAAAGATTATTAATATTATTATCATTACTCACCTGTCAGAAACGAATGCCAATGTAAACAAAACATTGTTTCACTCAAAACACTATAACTTTAACAACTTTACTAAAATCACTGTCACTTCTTAAAATATTACTCCTTAATTATTATACAATTTAATTTATTTTCAATTTATTATTATTTCATAAAATGCGATTATGCAATAAACGAAGATTTTTAATAAATTGAAAAATAGTACAAATAAACGTCTAAACTGTGATGTTATTGTTGCAAAAAAATATTGAAAATCTGCTAGCCAATCAGAAGCCCAATAAAACGTGTTACACCTCTGAAGTTGGTCGAAAGAGTTCTCGTATAAGGAAGTCAAGGTCAAAGCTAATTTCTATGTATTAATTATTTTAATAAAATTTTTTGTTATTTTAGATTACTAACATTATAAGAAATTTTATAAAATAAACTTGAAGTTACAATATTTAATTAAAAGATTTTAATTCGTCTGCAAAACAAAAAATCGAAACTGAAAACTATCGATAGTGAGGTTTGATATCTACTAAACAATCGAAGACTCGAAAATGGATTTACATGCCTGAAGTTAACCACAACGTCTGTTCTTCTTGGAACAGGATTCCGAATGAATTAAAATATTTAAAGTTGTTACATTTATTGGAATCTGGTAAAATAATGTTGTTAGGGATAAAAATTTAAACTCCCAGTTGTAATAGAAGATGTACCCTTCTCTCTTGAATAAGCCCCACGGTGTTTGAAATATCAACGAGAGGGGCGCGACTATCAATTATTAACACTTCCATCTGTTAGTGCATCTTGCCGGGGCTATCCTGCTACTACGTCATTTTATACTACAATAGACAGCCTGTCCGTTCAATGTACTGCTTTTGTTGCCACGTAGAAAAATCGATTTAGCATTTTTCACTATTTTTAGAACCAATTCGTTACCGAAAGTCAAGTGAAGAGGGATTCTTTCAAAAAGTCCACGGATCATTTAAATTTGAACAGTGATATCAAATACTTTATAGGTCGTTTCGGTTCGAACTAAAGGAATTTTTGGGATGTAAAATTTCGACCGTAACAATTTAACTTATTAAATCTAAATTAGGATTTGCTTATTAAAAGTTAAGATTAGAAATGTATTTAGAATAAAGCTATAGGTTTTTTAAATTAAAATTTGACATTTTTGGTAGATTCTTTTGTATTTTAAATAATTGATAATAAGACTAGTGATAAAATATTCAAAAAAATTAGCTGAATATTTTATCGGTTGTTTAAAAATCTGGTAAAAAATCCATTTGGATGTTGAGACATTTTCGACTCAAGAGCAAATATATCGTAGCCTTTTAATCAAGTACTTGGAGCATATTGCGCCCTGAGCTAAATGCGAACAGTAGGGGGTCCTCTTACAAATTGGCACCCATCGGGCCCCCTGCTGCTGTGTCAATGATATGTTATTGATAAAATGGAAAGTGACACTGGAACTCTGCATAATTGTACCATAAATCACATACCACCTTTTGTCTTTAAGAATAATAAAATTTAATGAAGCGGAAACCTGAGTAATAAAGAGATAAAAAAATAATACGGTTAAAGTTTGTTTTTAGTTGAATTTGGATAAAGTTGTAAAAAAAAGGGATAGTAATTTTTTAATAAATAACTAAACAGTTTGTTTTGTTTTATTGTACATCAATCTAAATTATTATTTGTGTCTAAATTACTTTCTACTTGGAAGCGATCAAAATTTGACAAAAATAAAATAAGAAAAATAAAAAAATAAATAAATAAAAATTGGAAATTGAAGACATGAAAAATAAAAAAGATTTTGGAATTGAAGTTTATTTCTTCTGAATTTGTGTTGAATTTAAGTTTTTCGAAATAAAGTTTGGGTAAATTAAAATATGAAAAAAATTAAAATTCAGACGAACATTTAAAAAAAATTAGGGTAAGCTAAAATTTGTTGTTAAATTATAATTATTTAACATTTTATGCCTTTTCTTTAAATGTAGTTGAAATCTGTCATTTTCATCCAATTTTGA